>CM029530.1:1177199-1813399 GCA_017141395.1 Laodelphax striatellus
TATGAACACTATGACTACATAGGAACAGGCATGAAGAAGGCAGTAGTTGAAGAGTTGGATTAGGGACGATTTTTTACTATATTATTATGGTATGATAAAATTGAATCTGTGCAAAAGTATTCAAATTGCTAACCTAAAGAGATTGAAGTGGAATTTAAAGAGAAAAGAAATCAAAATATAAGCTGGAATATAATTTTATTATTATTATTTAGGATTCAAAGCTAATGATTTCTTTGCATTGTGAAAAGTGATTTCCGATATGAATGTTGATTTGACATCGATAATTGAATAGAATTAATGCATGAGCAGGCTACTTACTCTTGAGGCGGCGGCGCAATACGTCGTGCTGGTGGCGTATTATTGGGGCGGTTGTAGGGCGCCGGCCTAGCTCTTGCCCTTCTGCAACAAATAAAGTCATCCTTAAAATTCGAATGTTCGGCAAAATATTTGAGTGGAATTGAGACATATTATCTCATATTAGCAATAAGTACTCATTGATTATTCTAGTTTTCATTCTCTTGTAATTATTATTTCAATTCGCATTTTCTCATTACTATTAGTCTATTTTAATTCTCCTTTTCTCATCTTCGTTATATAAAATAGGCGAACATTATTTTTTTGTAATCAGAACTCCTCCGTGGTTTCTCAACCGATTTTTTCATTCACGTCTCATTGAGTAGATGTTTGATAAGGTTATACATTAAAAAAGTAATCATGGAGATGAGGAGGAGGAGGAGGAGGAGGAGGAGGAGGAGGAGGAGGAGGAGGAGGAGGAGGAGGAGAGGAGGAGGAGGAGGAGGAGGAGGAGGAGGAGGAGGAGGAGGAGGAGGAGGAGGAGGAGGAGGAGGAGGAGGAGGAGGAGGAGGAGGAGGAGGAGGAGGAGGAGGAGGAGGAGGAGGAGGAGGAGGAGGAGGAGGAGGAGGAGGAGGAGGAGGAGGAGGAGGAGGAGGAGGAGGAGGAGGAGGAGGAGGAGGAGGAGGAGGAGGAGGAGGAGGAGGAGGAGGAGGAGGAGGAGGAGGGAGGAGGAGGAGGAGGAGGAGGAGGAGGAGGAGGAGGAGGAGGAGGAGGAGGAGGAGGAGGAGGAGGAGGAGGAGGAGGAGGAGGAGGAGGAGGAGGAGGAGGAGGAGGAGGAGGAGGAGGAGGAGGAGGAGGAGGAGGAGGAGGAATTCTTGTTCGTCCACCAGATTTTCACTAATTACATAAATATTAACAATAACAGTAATAACATTATTATGTATAGTTAATAATATATTTTCATTTTAATTTTATTTCATATACTTTTTTGTCTTGAGGTTGATATTATGTTATGTAGTTTTTTTTGTGTTATGGAAGCAAAATTGATACATTATTCACTGTTGCTTCCAATTACGACATGTAACCATAAATAAATAAATTATTAAGATATCAATCAATTAATTTGTGCTTTGAGTAGGATTGAAAACCGTAGGCTAAGGAGAAAACAATCAATCAAAAGAACAAAAAATTACATGGTTTGGTCCACAACGACTCAGTTTCAAATTCCTAACAGTGAATGACAGTACCAGCGACCACATTATACAAAATTAATTTGTATTATGTCATTATGTGGTCGCTGGACAGTACCTTGGACAGTACAGACTTGACTAGCGCTACCTAGCGGCAATATTTGGTACTCTAGTGGGAGTCGTTGCTATAGACCTACAGCAATTACTCAACTGGAGTAAGAAAGTGAAAACAAAGCAAGTTTAAATAGGATAGAAAATCAGTTGCAAATAGGCAATCCGCGCGAGAGCACGTCAACATTAAAATATCATCTCGGATTTAAACGTGTTGGTAAAACAAGTGAGTGCGCGGAGAATTCTGAAAGTGACAGTGAAGTGAGTGAGGATTTTGTAGACTCTGATGCTGGATTTCAACAACCTTGGTCTGTTGGTCAAATAGAATTTGACGATCTTCAAAAAAAGGCCATGGCAAAAAGTTGTTGCAAAGGAACGGAAACTTTAGCTAATCTTTTATAATGGATTTCAAGTGATTGATATTCTCATGGGGTAATAAACAGCTGGATAAGATGCTATTATATAGCAATGTACCAATGCAGACATAATTTTTTGTGGCAACTGAAAAATTAACGGTCAAATTTTTGCAGTAATTTTCCCCTGTTGATAAGTTATTGAACATAGTTAAATATTTGACCATTCTTGGTGAAACTCGGCATCAATATTCAAGTTCATTTCAACATAGTTCAAAGTGAATTAACGGAAAATATAATGTTATCAACTTTTCAAAGGTGAGTGAGGAATATTTTGCTTGTTATTTTCAATTTCTGGTAAGTTAAGTGAATAGTAAATTCACCTGGAAGGAGCAATTTGATAGATGATGCACTAAAGTTGGTTTCTATAGTTGTGTAGCTAATAAGGAAACTTGAATATTGTGTAATAGTAATGAAGTATATAGGTACTTATGCAAAGCAGAATAACCCTAAAAGAGATATTTTTTATAATGGCTGATGTATGTGATGATGAAATTGTAATAAGTTATAGCCTACTCAAGGGATGATTCCAATATTGTAGACTTTATTGATGACAAAGGTGAACTAATTCGATCATAGCTGAAGCTGATACTATTGAATTAATAACCCTTACCACAAGCAGATAGCAGACTTCTATCGCACTAAGTGATTTTGAGGTTAATTTTGATACGGTAGCTCATAATAAGAATAGGCAGATTTTTTGTCACAAATCCCGCTTAATATTTCTTTATTGCTACTTGGAATTCATAATTGCTACTGAGAATTAATAAAGAGATTCGAAACCTGATTGAGGTAGGTACAGGTAATGTAATGTTTCTAATGAATGTTCCTTACCTTATCAAGTGGCCTCGATCCATTTTAGGACTGATTTTAATCAGTGAATTATAATATTTAATTTTAAATTAAATATTATAATATTTCTGTTAACTATAATGACACAGTGTATGTATTTTTGATAATAAGGCAAGAGTTCGAATGAGGAGACGTTCACAGCACGAAGACAGTATTCGCAATGGATGATGGCCGAACACAGAGCAGACATCAGCTGATCAATCGAAGTATCAATGAATAATATTATTACAATATTAGTTTTATAACTTTCGTGAAACGCAGAAGAATAGAAGACTATTCTTTTAATTTAGAATAAATAATTAAAATTGGGTGTAATAACGGAAGTCGACATTATGTGACATTGATAATACTGTATCGATACACAGTGTGGATGTGGATTGGAATAATGGCCTACTATTACTACCTGCTGGTGCTAAATTTTTAAATTTTAGATTCGTGGACGGACTTTCACTCTTATCTTACAATGCCATTTTAAGGAAAAGTAGGCGTTTCTATACCTCAAATTTTAGAAATACAGTTCAACTGAAAACTAGTCGACTAGCAACAAGTGAAAATAGCAACAAGATACTAGCGCTCACTTGAGAAAAAAGAAAACATTAGTCCAGTTCAATATTGTTCATTTGAGCTTGCACAAATCAATCATAAATCACCGTAATTTCGTTGTCTTGGCTATTTTTTGTCGCAAAAAACGCGTTTTCTTTTCCTTCTTCTTCCCATTTTTCCTCTACTCCTTTTTCTTCTCCTGCTTTTCCTTCTTTCTATTCTTCTCCTTCACCTTCTCCTTTTCCATCTTCTTCTTCTCGTTGTTGTTGCTGCTTCTTCCCCCCCTTCTTCTTCTTATTTTTTTTCTCCTCCTTTTCCTCCTTTTCTTCCTCTCCTTTTCTGCTTCTGCTCCTTCTTGCATCCGTCTTCTTCTTCTTCTCCTTCTTTTCGATCTGCTTCTCCGCCTTCTTCTCGTTCTAAATCTTAGTAGATACCCTATTAATAATTGTAACTCGATTTTTCCGGAAAAGGAATTATAACTTCACTTTTGACGTGATTAAAACTCAGATAGCACTACTTTCTAGTAGTTATAACTCCACAAATTTGGAGTGTGCCCATCTACGCACTCGACTTTTGTCAGCTTGTCTTTAACTGGCTGCTATCCGAAAACTATTAAACCTATATTCACTTTCAAAACATCATTATGTTCAGAAAAAATTGATTATCATTCTGTGTGAGTATCAAAATTCTAAAATTCATATTACAGAAATTTTGAAGTATCCTAGCCTTGGAAATGCATACAGATAGGGTTCTTTACGCTCTTTCCTCATTTGAAATCCGTTGAAATTGATTTTTTAATTTTTTCTTGATAAGAGACAACATGTCTTCTTGAATTAAATTTATCTCCTCATAAATTGTTTTAGAGGCCTATGATAATGCAATTTGAACCCAACTACTGTAAAAGATATAAAAACAAAAGTCTAATTGCATCTTGAAAAAGAAGAAAAAATGCACTTCGTACTTTACTGTTTCAAACGTTATATTTTAAGATCGAAATGCGGAAATGGGTTTGAATTTAAAAAACTTCCAGATATGCCAGAGTACCTTGAAAAATGAATGTCACATAAATTCTTTTTATTACAAGTTAAAGTTTGAAAAATTCTTTTCCATACTTATGATTTCATACTGCCACAATAATATTTAAATCACAATTATTTTGACGTACGAGTATTTTTTTAATCTTTCTTAACAATTTCTTTTATTGGTTAAGCTTGTTTTTGCCCCTCTTCATCTGCGCACCGCTAAAATACGATAAGAATAGAAAAGTGGCGTCATATTGTCGCGACAAGAGTAGTAGTTTCTCATACTTGACTCGTGAGAAAGGGACGGTTCGTCAGTCAGCTTCACGATGGCGATGTTTACGCAACCTCGCGAGCAGCGCACATTTAGGGTAAGGAGAATTTTGAATACATGTATTACACGCAATTATTGCGTTTTGAATAAGAGAATATTGATTACTTAGCTACTGAATTTCTACCGCAAAGTGACGAAACACGTGAGAAATCACTTATTCCACGATAACGAATGGAAATATTCTTACGATGTGTCTGACCCGTGATTTCAGAGTGGGGTAGCAGAAGATATCAGAGAGCGACAGAGAGTATAGAGCGAATCATTAGAGAAAGAGAATAAATTATACAGAGCGACAGAGAGGAGCCAGAGTGATAGCCTTGAATTTGGAGTAGTGCTGTCTATGGTGGGTGTGAATTATAGCTACCCATGGCTATAACTCCGAATTTTCCGGACCGGTTTAGTTACAACTCCTTAGTTGTAGCGTTTTTTTAATCACTCCGATTTGAGCCAACGCTATCACTACACTGTAGTAACTACTGAGTAGTCACTACGTTTTAATCACTCCACCCCTTATCAAGCATCTACTCAACGAGATCTTTCAAATGAGACCTAAACGAACAAAATCGGTTGAAAAACCACGGAGGAGTTGTGTTTACAAAAAAACATGTTCGCCTATTAATAACATAGATTATGAGAAATGGGCCCATTAAGTAGTTTGATTATCAGATAGCACCTGGTGTACCATACAAATTTAGTAAACTCACCACTAGTCTTTTCCTTTTTTGGTTTGCGAGGTTGTGGTTAGGTGGTTTTTCTGGTGGTGAGGTAATGGTTTGGGGGGGTTTGTGCGTCGCGCTCTAGGGGGGGGGGTGTTCCCCCTGGGATATAATGGAAATGTAGCTTCATTATCAGATCTTTTGAAACTGATGAAATATAAACCTATTTCTTGAAACTGAAACAAGTAGGTGCACAAAGCATTGTCATCGGATGAAAATAATGGGAATGTGAATGAATGAGGTAACTACGTGATTTTCTTGGGAATATGCATGTGTGTGTGTCATTTGAAATCATAAACTAAGCAAATATTATTCATATTTTTCTGAGATGTTTTGTTTTTTGTAGGCCTACATCGAAATCATCGATGATTCAGCGTCTGGATGTAGGTGCCAGTGAATTCCAGTTCTTTGCTTGCTTCTGAGAATCGCGTAACAAGTAAACTTCTATTGCTAAATTTCTTCAAATTATTTATTATTACAGTAGTTAGAATGTTGAGACTTTTTGCAACGGAATGTAATTTTTTCTTTTCACTTGCTTTGAAGTCTTTTCATCGAGTTTCTCTCACTCTGCCTATTACTCACACAGACACGCACTTACTCTCTGTCTTTCTCTCTCTCTCTCTCTCTTTCTCTCTCTCTTTCTAACTCTCTCTGCCTCAGTTTGTCTCTCTCACTTGCTGTCATCAAGAGTCACGTGTCATTAGAGTATTATTATCGTCAAGGTCAAGTAATACTGTACTGTACATACATAATAAACTGAGTTACACCCATTTGACATTGACTGGTGACTTGTCGATTGCTAACTTAAATCTAATTTCAATAATATTTACATTTAGACTAATACTAATTATAGTAAAACATAATAGAAAGTATCTAGATTTGTCCTGATCTAAAAAATAAACAAATCGAATTCCAAATTTAAATTACTCTCGATTTTTCATTCAAAATATCTTTTATAGGAATCCATATCAATGCTCATCAACTTTCCGGCTCAAAAACCGGCTCAAAAACCCCCGGCCCCCTTTTTGATTTTTATCGGTGGCATATAGTATATAACTGTTGGTAATGCTCAAATAGTAAATAATTATTGTTGGATTGGCAGACATAGAATATATGGAATATTCAACCTATTTATAGTCTATCCATTGGAGTGAGTAAATAATTTATTGTATTACTTTTCAAGGTCACAGGGTTTCCTGCCTACCAATAAATCTTACACAACCCGACAAAATTGACATCATTTCTAGGACGAAGACTGTATTCGATCTTGGAACCTGTGGATTATCAGACAGGCGCTTATCGCCCTCGGCTACGGACCACTCCACTGACATTATTTTTGACTAGTTCTCAACAGGTGGGCCTACAGTGCACTATTAATCGTATTCTATCATTTCAAACATATTATTGAAACTACAGGAATTTCTTGCATGTTTTACATATGATAATCACCTTTTTTAAAGTCTATATCACAGATTTTTGGAAATTGTTGATTCAATCTGTTGATTTCCTCAAATCAATGATTCAAGGGCAGCGGCTCTTGTACTTCACTTGCTTTGCATGTCATGACATTTTTCATATTATGCTCATATATGTTCGTATGTATCTATATTTTTGTGTGCTCACGTAAGTTAATGAATAAGTCGCTTTAGATATTTCATTTTTTGATTCAATTATTTAATGAATTTTTTTTAAATTAGTTATTATAAATCAACAAAACAATATTTGTTGTTACAGTATTTGTTTTCAACAAACATGAATTGATACAAACAAATCGATTGTTTCAAGTTTTGGAAATTGATGCCAAATTGGATAAAAATTAGTGGTTCCATATTTTTGGCTTGTATCTCCATTTTGCCAAGGAGTTTGTTGGATTTTCGTGATGGATTTAGAAAAGAGTAGTGAATGATTGTACGTGTGTAAAATGTTTTGAATATTATTATTATTTGTTTCTATTTTTGAAATAAATCCATGCAATTTTCGTTTTGCAGTGAGATGAAAGAAAATGAAGCAATGGTTTTTGAAGATTGAAACCACCGCAACGCACTGAATGATGTTGTGGAGCGAGCGAAGTGAGTTCTCATCAAAAATCTGTCTAGCCTCTGAACTTTGCAGCTTCGGTAAGTCATCTGTTTGTGTTTTCAATTGCTACAATTTCATTACGGTGTTGAATACAGATCTGTATACTAACAATGTGCCCTTTGGAGCGCATGGCCACATAACCCTGTATCGTAATTTTTTTTTATTCCTGCCATACTTTTGCCAAATTTTCGAATTTGCATGAGATTACAGGCAAACATTAACCCATTCAATTAACACTTGCATCAGAGATGTTGTGAAGTGAAACCTTTCCATAGTAGGTCAGAATGAGAAACAATTCTGTCTATTCCACATTAATATATTTAGAAAACAAACTCAAGTTTCGATGCTCATGGCATCATCTTCAGTTTAGGCTCAACCCACACCGTGGATGATGCCATATGAGCATCGATACTATGCGTTTGTTTTCTAAATACTCATACTGTATATTAATGTGGAATAGACAAGCTTGTTTTTCATTCTTACCTACTACAGTATTAACCATTCACTAATCTTTCAAACTTATTCCAAGAGAAACAACGCAAAATAGCTTTCCTAACATTGAAAATTGTCTCTCTTCTCCCAGTATTGTGTTGAAAGCTTAAAATAATGACAACCAAAACTGGCTATGGCAAATTGTAGGTAAGAAGTGAAATACTCAACATAACATGAAATTATTATGATTTCAATGTTATGTCTCATTTCAATGCAAATCTTACTGGAATTGGCAAAAGTGTGGAGGATTTGTCCGAGCTAACCAATCAAAAGTGTAACATCAAATGGCCACACTGTTATTATACAATGTTCAAATTTTCCTTCCGATCCAATAAAACAAAGTAGCCTGAAATTGGACAGCTGATTGACAAAACACTAGACATTCATTGCAACAGCTTGCTAGCAAATGTGAGCAAACAAAAGTCAGCTCTTCAATTCAATGACATTTCATTGGGATTCGATCAAGGATAATAAACGGTTTCACAAAATGTTGCAGTAGATTGATTTTTGTTTTTCGATGCTCTCCAGTTGCAACTTGTTGCTCCTATTCTTCTTTTTCTTCTTTCCCTCCTTCTCCTCAGCTCCTTCTTCTTCTACTCCTTCTTCTCTTCTTCTTCTTCTTTTTTTTCTTAAGAAATTGTAGACCATTTTTGGCATTTCACCCCTATTCAACCACTTTCCAGTAAATGTTAATTGTAGGAAAAACGTAATTTTGTAAAACTGTGAATTTGTTGTACTGTAGTAGAATATTTCTGAGAAAAAAAATTGTAGATTGTGTTATGTACTGTTTGAAGTTTTTATTAATTGTTTATGTCCTATAAAATTGATTAATGACCTTTCCTTCTTTTGCAGCTTGTATGGTGATAAGGGTCAAGCAGCTGTTGAGATTTAAAACACCACTGCGCCCTAGGCGAGCGGAGTGAGTTCTCAAGTGAGCTGTGACGGGGAGGAGGCAGTCATCTTCAGCTGTTGGATCAGGTCAGTTCTCTCAATACACCACAATTCAAGAATTAACAATAGAGAAGAAGGAATTAAAAAACTACAGTAATAAATGTAATATTATGAAAGTTAAATAGTGATAAAGATCTTATGCCATGAGGTGACAAAACTATACCTGAACAATTCTTATCTTTAAAAATCCACAAGCAAAGCAAATCCTCTGTGATATAACTCATCTATAAGCAATGAATATGCCCTAAAGCATGTTGAAAATGAGCTCGCAGCACTTTTTCTGACTGCTCTCCCTTTGAAACTAAAATTCACTAAAGTCTATCCTGACATTAAGTTTTCCTTAGAGTGATCCCTTTATAATTATTATTTGTCTTGGTGTTGTTCTCTCAAACTATGACTTCAGCTAAGCTGAAGCTGTCTAATTTAATTTGACATCTAAAACTGTACCTGGTACCTATGTTATTTGACAATAAAATTCCAATAATGTCATGTATTCAAACTTGTAGCATTGATTACAGAGCCATACAATTAAGTTTATGAATCATTTTATCCATAATATTGATCAATACCGTAATTACGGTAGTTTATTTATTTTTCAGTTATTTGTGGATAATTGATAGATTTGTTATTGACCCCATGGTCAAGTATAAAGTATTAAACCCTCCAAAATATTAGCATTCAATAATCTGCTTCTGTATTAGTCAGTATTATCCATCCATTTAGTACACGCATGAGAACGTTTAGCTAATCCAGACAAATTTTGTATTCTTTCTAGAATTTAACAGTGCCTGAACTGGAATGTGTAGTATAGTGTAACAGTTTAAAACTACGCTTTTCCATGATTGTGTAAATCTTTGTCCAACTATTGACTTCAAATACACCTCAAATTGTTGTCTATTATCCAGCAATAAGTACTAATAATAAATTTGAGTTAATTATGGTATTCTGAATGTAGCCTATTATTGTAGATTTTAACAATGCCTGTAGTATTGAAAAATGGTTTAATTTGAATTCATAGTTTGAGTTGTGCAGTAGTAGTACGGTATTGCTTGTATAGTCCAAAACCTCTGTAGCACGTCCTCCCTATTCTTCTTTTCCTATTCTTCTCTTCACTCCTCTTACAAAGAATAAGGTATAGAGAATAGTGATGTTAGCCATAAAATTGAAAACATGGTCGCTGTGGAATGGTGTTACGCTTGCTGCAACTTCCGTCTTACCCCCTCCTGCAGTAGTGAGTTCCATTGATTCAATATCAATTAATTCATTTTATTAATCCAGTTTTAATAAACTTATTAATTGAAATTTTGACGATAAACGTGTTCAATTTTGTAGCCTTTATCTCCTTCATCCTCCTCTTCCATCTTCTTCTATCTTCTTGTTCTCTTGTTCTTCTGCTTCTCCTTCTTCATCTTTTTCTTTCTCATCTTTTTCTTCTTCTTCACTCCTCTCTCTCCCCTCTTCCTCCTCATCCTCCTCCTCCTCCTCCACCACACCACCACCTCCTCCTCCTTCCCTCTCCTTCTTATATCCTATCCCACCTCCTTTCTCTCTTTTCTCTCTCATTCTTCCTCCTCCTTCTTGCACTCAGTTCTCTTTCTCTTTCCTTCCTCTTTCTTCTTTATGTTTATCCTATCCTCCCACTCTCCTTACTCTTCTTCAATTCTTCTTCTTCTCCTTCTTCTTTCTCTTCTTCTACCTGAATCTTTACAATGAAGCCTAGTTTAGGCTATACCTTGCACAGTGGTGCAATGAACTTGTATGTAGCTTAAATTATTAAAGAATGTTAATGCAGTTTTTTATACTAGTTATATACCAGCTAAGATAGATTGTTCTATTGGTAACACTATTTCACTTCATTTTGTAATTTCAATTTGGTTCAGTTTTTAGTAGGCGTCGTATTAGTCCCACTACGTTGCTGTCCTCTAGATTTATGCAGCGGTGTAAATTTAAATAATTGAGACTCTTCATAGAAATTACTATTATTTTGTAGAGTCCTACAGTAAATACACAGGAATAGAAAGATTTAAAAAGAAAAATGACGTAAGAAATTCTATTAGATTTTTTTGTAAATGACAGTTGCGATCTCTCATGTTGCATTGAATCATTTGTGTATTTTTAAAAAAGATCAGACTCTCAGCTTTCAGAATGAGTGTTTACCTACCAAGGTACACAAATAATCGAGTTTGAATGCATAATTATCATTTGAAAATTGCACTTATAAAATTTTGCTCATAGAAAATATCGGGTTCGAGCTGTGCTCGGAGTACAAAAACACAGGAATGGGAATTATAAAAAAAGTTATCATGGTGAGAATAATTAAAGCCATAAATTTGAAAACATGCTGTAGAAGTACAGCCATCAGTCATATGCACTAAATAATCATTGCACTATAAAAAATTAATCTCAGCTTATCAAAATATTGAGTCAATAATCGAGTTTATTGAATAACTTATTTTAAAAATTGCTTTTTGTGGTAAAATTCTCTCTCTCTCTCTCTAATAAATGGGTTAGTAATCAGCTGTTTTAATGCCTTCTGACGACTTTTCTAAAATAAATAAAACAGATGACATGGCTAACTATGCCTCAAATTTGACAAGATCCTCAATACAAGTATGGAATATTTTTAATATTTTGAATTACTTTTAATTTTCTATAGATAAATTAAAATAAACGAATAAACGAAAAATAGATAAACGAATTCTCTTCAGCTCGACAATTATAAGTTTCATCTATTAAACTACTCCTCTCTCTCAACATCAAGAACCGACGAAACAGTTGTTTCTTCTGTCAGCTGATTCCTAATTCAGGTCTGTCACTGTCCTTCAGCAGCTGAATAAATAGTTTAATATGAGCCGTCTGTCCTGCTCCTATATTCCAAATTTCTCGTCATTTAGAGCCGCCGGAAATTATGTTTCTGTCAGCTGACATCTAAAGGATCGGTAAATACATAAATACACTTACATTCATCCTTCAAATTCCATACATACATAGCGCAAATTACTAATTTTATATCAAACTCCTACATAAATTTAAATACATAAATCGTTACATTTTCGAGATCCGTTGGACATACATAATACATAAATACATAAATACATAAATACATAAATACATAAATACATAAATACATAAATATAAACATACAGAGATTGCTCGCTTAATATAATAGGATAATAATATGGGTTGATATAGTAGGATCATTTTAACTTGTCAGAAAACGGCTGATTTAACGTCAGTAAACGAGCGTATATCAATCAGCTGTTTTCTGACAATTTAAAATATTCCTGCTACAACAATTTTTAGCTCAGCTGTTTTGATGAACTCTTGGCGATTTTTCTCAAATAAATAAAAACAGATCGCATGGCTAACTCCATGCCTCAAACTTAAAAATAACAATACAGTACAATATGGAATTTTTCAAAATTTCTAATTCCTTTTAATTTTCTATAGATAAATAAAAATCAGAAATAAAAAGGGGAATAGGAGCAGCTTATGTGTTTCGATATTTTCCTCAATTCTAGTAATGGAACCACTGGCTTTACCAAAAAAGTTAGTGTAGTTATGTTTTTCGCGAGTGATCATATGATTGAAATGCATTGTCTCAGCAGCTGAAATAATCTTGTCTCACTCCCACAATCACCGTTTTCACTCTTTCTCATCATTTACAGCCGACGGAAATTTGTTTCTGCTGTCAGCTGATTCCTAAAGGATCGGTTTTTCCTTTTTAAGGTCCTTCAGCGAGTTATCCCAGGGATGAGACCCGGCGCAAACTAATTTTTGTATCACAAACCTCCTATATTCCAAATTTCGTCAAAATCGTTAGAGCCGTTTTCGAGATCCGTTGGACATACAAACATATATATAAACATACAGAAATTGCTCGCTTAATATAATAGGATAGACGTACGAACAACCAGGCATAAGTCTTTGATTATTTTCCAATGATGAAGCTAAATGCTTTTTTTTAAATAAGTAGTTGGTTAAAACTCGCAACTTATTTGATCAGGTATAACTACATTTCGTCCTGTTTGAAAACTCTTTGTAGGCTGAGGCTTACCTGCTGGTTACCAATGATAGCCTATCTAATGCGTTATTTGTACTACGCATATTGAAGCAATAATTTGCAATTCAATTGAATACTAAACTTGAACCTCGGTCTACCAAATGGTACCTTTGTCAATTTACTGAAATGTAGGTCGAGTATAGTGTCAGAGCTAAGGTCAATGAACTTCATTGCACGTGGGCCTAGGCCTACCTGTTGGCTGTCAGTTTTTATATTCTTGTCAGTTTTTTTATTGTTTTATGTGAGTCTACTTGTAACTATGAATATTGAATTTGTTTTTCTTCTTCTTTAGGAATTGAGGAGAGAGACACACACAAACAAAAGGAGGAAGATGGGTCGCACTCGATTTTATGACAAAGATTAGAAGAACTGAAGGATATTTGATAAAATTTATGATAAAAAAATATGAAACAAGTGTAAAGTGTACTAAGAGATTGAACGGACTCGAATGTGGTTTCACTCACAATGAACTAAGTTATCATTTTTGAATACTAGCAATTGGGTTTGAAAAGAAACTATGAATTGATCTCTATTGAATTGTCAATTGTGTATGTTCTGTTTTGTATGATCTATTGTATTGTGTTGTTATGTTTTGTATGGTCTATTGTATCATATATGTTTTATGACAATAAATACAAACGGGGTGGGTGTGGGACTTTTCAGGCATCGTTGCCTAGACTTGGAGAGAGGCCTTCGCAGAACTTCAAAAAGGTAAATTAGCTCTGGGCCGATTTCAACTCTGTTCATACAAGATTTTTCCAAATTTTCATCATGATTTTTGTACCTTAAATTCTTCAACTTCTATTAATAATTCTAAAATCAATCAAGCGGCATCTTTTGATGTAACCTGTGAAAATGTCAAAAATTAATTAAATTGTAAATTGAAAATTATTTTTTTTTTAATTGAATTGACATTTTTTACTTTCAGTTGATAAAAAGAGAGCCTCCAGTTCCAGGAAGTATAGTCAATCACCTTTTTTATAGTTGTTTATTTTTTATTCATACATAATATCTTCGAGTTCATATGTCAGTATATTCCAGTCACCATTATCTTCTCACTAACTCGATTGTTAATGTCTTGTTGAACAGTTGAATCGGTCCTGGGCGACTAAATTTCTCAAAATAACCAATTTGAAAAAAAATATTTTCGAAAATAATTTCTTTAAAAAATAACTTAATTTTCAATTAAATTGAGAATTTGTTATTTTTCTCAAAAGTTGATATTTCGAGAAACTAATTATGTCAAGTGATAGACAATACCTTCAAGCACGTATGCTCAAAATTTCATAATTGTATTTGCAACCAATTTTGAGATTAATTTCCCCGAAAATTTCTACTCTAGACGCCCATATCTCAAAAACTAATGAACAAGGAAAAAAAATTTTCCTCTAAAAAGTATTTCATTTTGATAGCTTGATAGTATCCAAATCGTAAAACTTGGAAAAATATCACCATAAAAAAGTTTTTTTTAAGCTGATGCACAGCCTTAAGTCGTTCAATAAACTAATTGAATCAATAACTTTTTGCATTTGAAAACACATGGTTATTGATTCAATAGTGCTATTGGATCCATGAACTGTCTATTGAGCGACTAAAAACCGGGCATAATACTTCTAAGAATGAGAATCACGCTATCCCACATTGCAGGTTGGTTCCGTTCTTCCGTAATAGAAATTTGTTCATAAACTAGAAAGCTGGAAAACTAAGAGAACTAATAAAGTAGGAAAACTAGGCTATTGCATTTTGTAGACACACCAGAATAAAATTTTATTAAACATTTTTTTATTGAGCCGTTTGATTGGCCAGCAATAAGTTGAACAGTCGCCATTTTACGATTTCAACCAACCAGCTGTACGGAAACGTCACATCACATCTGACGTTTAGAAACTGCTAGCTTCTGATTGGTCAAAGCCAGCCGTAAAATGGCGACTGTTCAAGCCATTGGCCAATCAGGCGGCTTGCTGAATTTGGAGGTGTGACTACAGCATCAACAGCATGCTTGTGTTTGATCAAAGACGATGGCAAACTATTATGGATTCTAATTATTAATTAAGTATTCTAATTGTCTTTGGTTTGATGTTAGTTAGTTTCTGCTTTCTCAACATTTCTCAATTCTCATAATGATATTTTCATTCATTAAACATTTCATGTTACTTCATTGAGCATTGATTTTGTATAGGAATAAGTTATTTTTATTCATTGAACATTTCATATTACTTCATTAAGCATTTAATGATTTTGTATCGAAATATTTTTATTCATTAAACATTTCACATTACTTCATTGAGCATTGATTTTGTATCGAAGTACTGTATTCAATTCATTAAAGTGGGTTTTCGTTACTGCGACCGAGTGCCGCAGCGGAGCCCGACCCAGCGTTGCCAGATGCAATTGATGAAGAATCCCAACTATTTATAGTGGGGATTTGTCATCAATTGCATCTGGCAACGCTGGGTCGTGCTCCGCTGCGGCACTCGGTCGCAGTAACGAAAACCCACCTTAAAATTGAAAATTCAATGTCAAATGTTATAGCCTACAGTGATAAGAAAAATGAAAAATTTGATAAAAAATTGTATTCTGATAATCATTCTTAGGCCTATCCAAAATTTATTCATTTTATTTAATCTAAGTTTAAATTTCGTCAAATAATAAAAACTGAGACGATAGGTATTTGGATCTTCTCTTTTTACAGCTAAGAACTTTTCAACTACTTCGTTGATATTAATTTTCATAGTTTCATCATGTTCGATGCCAATAAAGCCAAGTCACTCAACCGAACTTGATTTATGGTATTCCTCAAATATGGCTTGATTAATTTAAGTTCAGAAAAACATCTCTCGACCGTAGCTGTTGTAATGGGTGGAGTAAAATAAAGCTGCAATGATGTCAGGAAGGCAACTCATAAGGCAGCTGCTATTTTCTTCAACCAGTAAATTCATCGTTTCTAAAATTAATACTTTTTTTTATTACATATTTTCAACATTACATATTTGTAATATAATATGTTTGACAATTATATATGTAAAGAACAAAGAAGTTTGTTGAAAGCAATAGTTTTGAAAAAGATTGCGAAGGAGATAGACACGAGATTTTTCGACTTCGAATGTTGTTTCTTTGTGAATAAATTTGTACAGAGCAACACATTCTGTTGATTCATTATATATATTTTATATGAATTTTGTAATGAGATAGAGACAGAATATCACTTAAGAAAGGAGAAGGAAAAATCAATAATACCATTTACCTAATCAAAATTATTTAATTAATGTATTGGTTCATACAATTTTACAAATGAAAATAATATATCTTATGTATATATTTATAATATATTCATATTATTTATAATCATATTGTGATGTTACAAAATACGGAAAGGATGCTGAACAATTTTTAATCTATTTTACATACCATGAATTCTCTTTCAATTGAATAACATGTCAGCAAGTTTCTGTTTTCAATATTGTTTTATATTCGACTGCAAGTATAGAGAAATGAATATTGTTACAGAGATCATGTACAGCATTTCCATAGAGTAGATTATGTATGACCCAGTAGATGCATTTATTTTTATAATTAAATGAAATCAGATAAGGAGCAGTCGCTCCTTTTGAGTCAATTTTGCAGCTGAAATATCAATTTTAATGTAGTTGTAGTGTATTCAATATTATTTGATCACAATTGATAATTAAGTCGAATTTGAAACAGGAAATTGAATAAATTATCCAAATTTGAAGCTAAAGTGATACATTAGTTGTAGTGCAACAATATAACTTTGTTCACAATTTCAAGTCTATACTCTGTTCAGGGAAAGGTGAGACGATGTTAACAAACCTGCGCGTGCGAGAGTCGTCTAGCTAGGAGCAGCTAGACCGATTCACATTAGAACTACTGGAATAATAATTATTATCATTATCTGCATTACGTGATTCCAGTCTGACCTCGAATGAATATATATTATTGTGAACTGGAATTGGGCAGAAAGTTTATCGAAAACAGCTGTGAATCATATCTTCTATACGCACACAAAATGCAATCAGCTTGTTTTGACCGTCTCACAATTCCGTGAACAGAGTATAGTCTCGAATTCAGTCAGATTTATAGCTGTAATTTTAATAGAATAGTCAATAGTGTATCAATATTAGTAAAATTTTTAGCTCAAGGTGTGTCAAAATCAATAACACACAATTTAAGACTGGCCCGGTTTCTAAGTCGTTCAATAAGTAGTTTAATGCTTCGAAACAGTATCTTTTTTCAGTAAGTACAGTAACTTTACTGAACCAATAAAGTTTTTGCTAAACGACTGAGAATTGAGAAACACTGGGAATAAGACAAATTAAAGAAATCAAAAGCTCAAGTTTGTGTTACAGTAGTTTAAATGTACAAATATTTCATTGTTTTTTTGTAATTTGAAAATACTTCAAATTCAAATTGTTCAAACTCAACTTTCAATGGAATGTTTTAAATCGAATTGTTGTTCTGACTTCAACATATATATGCACCAGAAGACAAAATTCATTATCATACAGTAATAGTTATTTTATTGTAGTACGTAAAGGTTATAATAATAATAATTATAGGTAATTAATAATGAATTTATAATAATTATTTTAGTAGTAGTAACTACACTATTCAACTATGTTCGCCACTTCCTACTTGTAAAATAGCTGTCTACAATATGACTCGATTACTCTTCGATTACTGAACGTTTTTTAATTAGAATCTCTACTAGGCACACACACAGATAATCGTTTTATATCAGACCCTATTAATGCAACTTTATAAATGTTTTTCTTTTTTAAATTCTATGTACAATGATCTGCATCAAATAGCCTATGCTAAATGCGACCAGCGTATCTGGCATAAAAGTTTGCAAAACAAAATTCAAATTTAAAAATAAAATAAAAATTTGCAAGACAAAATTATTAATTTTTTCAAATAATGTGATGATTTATTACTGATCAAACAATTCTAAATTGCCGACGGAGAAGTCATAAAATGAATAATAAAAAAAGTTTATCTCAATCTATTAACGTCATTATCATCATCATCACCACTATATTTACACTTCGACTACATTAGCAGATTATTGAACAATAGATTTAAAAATAATAATATCATCTTTGCAACATATATAATATTTCAATTTATACCATCAATAATATCTCATATAAAGCTCTTTCAGAAACTTAAAATGTTCAAACTTCTCTCAAATAGTAATAATTTGTTAGTATTAGAATTGAATTACATTATTATTTCATCATTCAATTTTGAATTATTATTTTTTTTGGAAGGACTCCAAAAACTGGTTTGTAGTTAAAATTTTATAAATATTCATTACCAGTGCTCAAATATTAAGGACATAATTGAAAAGGTTTAAAATGAACATTAATATAATTGTAAATAAATACTATTGAAAAATTAAATAATAATGACTGAAAATTTTCAATTTTAGTTTTGAAATAGAATTAGAATTAGAGGAAATTTTATGACATTCAACTGGAACAGTGCTAGAAAGGATCTTATAACATCAAAAACTTTGTAATATTGATCATTGCTAATCGAAATTCAGCTTAAAATTGAAACTCTCATTCCATTTTTCAATTAGAGACAGTTTATATTGGAAATTAATGAAATTACTTCCAAAAAATTGTTTTTTTGATTTATCAGTCTTCTAATTTTGATTTCATGATGAAAAACTCATTTAAACGTAATTCAGGTTCAATTAACTTACCGACTAGAAATTACACAAACTAATTACAAAAAATTAGTTCGTAATGACTAAAGAAAACCCTTCAGAAGCAGAAACAGATATTTTGGAATTAGCTTAATTTTCAAAAGTTATTGTTGCAATAATTGTGTTCCTATGTGAAAATTGAAAACTACTAAAAATAGCTCCAGAATATCAATAATTTATTATTCAACAGGAAATGTTTTTGTTACATGGCTCTACTCACACTTGGAAACTCAAATCGCGGGAACTGAGCGACTCGGATAACAAACATGTGATTTCAAAAATGATGACGCTCAGACGATCCTGCAAGCATACTGTCTGAACGTCATCATTTGAAAGCACATGTTTGGTTTGTAAGTGTGAGTAGAGCCATAATTGGGTGCTACATACCGTAATAATATCCATCCACAATACAAAAAATCATCTTTTTCAAACTGAACAATCTAAGGATTTTGAATAATTTCTTTATGAATTTTGGAATGATTTAGTTAGCAATAATTTTCTAATTAAAAATCAATATGAATGAGCAAAACATTAATGTTTCAATGGAAAATTGCAATAGAATATTCTCAACTGAATCATTCAAGAATAATACAAGAAATGTATGATAGTTCAATTCTATTGGTATATGAGAGAATGGGTTTATGCCCGAAGCTGGATGATTCGAAAACAAGAAATTGATCAGAGTTGTGTTTGTTGAGTTTGAGTTTCACTGATTAAACTAAGAACATTACTCCAATACACGTATATTTATTTCGATAGTTAGTGGATTCTATTTTGTAGAGATCCTAAGCTACTTTTCAGGCTAGGCGTACACCGGTTAGTCAAGACAAGACAAGACGAGATTAGTCACGTTCAGTCACAGTACTTCACATAAGTGCTTATGAAGCAACACACACCGATTAGTCATAGCATCGGTGTGTGCTGCTTCATAAGCAGCTATGTGAATTACTGTGACTAAACGTGACTAATGTCGTCTTGTCTTGACTGACCGGTGTACGCCTAGCCTTAGGTAGGTATAAAATAAAACAGTGAATACTGTTAGGGAATTCAATTATCTACTGAAGCAAAATTTTGATGGTTTCACAAAGAAAAATGACAATAATTTAAATGTGGAAAATTGTAAAAAAATTTGAGAGGAGGATTAAGAACGATTTTTGAGGCAATTCAAACTGATAAGATCAACCCAGTATTCGAGCCTTTTAGGATAAAGAATCATCGTATAAAGTATCAAAATTCTAATTTCAACTTTTAATGTAACTTGTTCAATCAAAACTAGTCGTATTATCCTTATAAGCATACAAATAGGTGAAATTAGATCAGCTAAAGTGGCTTGACATCATGGAAGAGACTTTTTTATCTAAATATTTGTATAAATGACATAACAATAAAGAGTCAAAGCTATTCTTATCGTTATTAATATATAATAATTATAACTACTATGATAAAAATTATAAATATGAGCTGTGAATAGAATGGAGTTGTATCTACACCACTAGACTCTCTTAGATTCTAAATTTTCAAACATACCTCACTAATTTCTCTTAAAGTTGACTTTATACACTATTTACTCTTAAATTTATTATAAAATTCTAAAATGTATAAAAAAGGATGTCATACAAAAACAATCATTTAATTTACATTGTTAAGTGGATTATAAAATGTAATCGTATTAATTTTATACATAAATTAAAATTGTTCATGTTTGGAAATGAAAATATTTCTCATTACACTAAGGTAACTTACAATGAAACCTTAATTCAATTGAAGATCTACGATTTCTCAACTATAGGCCTACTTTAATAATATGTAGGTGGATAATGCGATAATAATTATTATTAATTTTATGAGTTCATTCAGAATGCAGTGCTCAATTTATAATGAAACTGAACTCAAATTTCTTCTATTGTCTACATCAAATCTCGAATGAAATTCTAATTCTACCTAGCAGTTATCGTACCTATATTTTTATAATATTTCAATGAAAGCTGATAATTAGTTGACTAAAATTAAAAGTGACTCATGAAAGGCAGACAGTTGGAGAAATGTTCTTCTAAAATTTTTATTTTTGAAGATTCAATTCTCCATTAAATACCTATTCTGATGGAATGAAAAATAAGGGAGAATTTCCTTTATAAACATTTTAAAATTAGAAAAAAAACTTTGTAGAAAATCATGAATGGAAAGGTCATGATTTCAATGCAAACTATCATACTTTTGACAACTTTTTACAATATATTTTTACGAATTGACTTTAAAACGCACTGCCTTTAATAATAATACGCAGATAAAACGAGGCAATACTGACAACATTACACCACTAATAATATTAGCCAACAAAATCAATTATAGCAAGGCAATTTCTCAAGCATCGTGTGCAATGCATACCAGATTCAATCGAATTTATAAAACAATTATTTTCCACTAGAAAACTTCGATAATAAAAACAAATATGATTGAGTAGAAAATTTTAATAAAACAAAAACCAAACTTTGTCAGTCACATTTAAAAAAAATTGAATAGAATAATTGGAACACAGAGAAAACTAATCACCGTATTCAGTTTTGAGAGCTTACTAAAATTAACATTAGAAACAAGTAATTGAGAAGAAAACTATCAAAATAAAACAAAATAATAAACACAAATGCCAAGTCAGTTGAAACAATGAGATACAGTTTGGAATCATTAATCATGATCATAATTTTTAATGAGCAACATGGAAGGTAAAGTGAAGATTCATAGCTGTCTAAAGGAGTATAACATAAAGCCATTTTGGATTTTTCACACATTGGGATTAATATCACTACATTTCATTAAGAAATCTACGATGTTTTCATAGTTTTCATCAACACTTATTTCGATTCTTTGGATGAAACTGAGATATCACTGCACTATTAACAGTAATGAATGATTCAGGGTTGACTAGAGTGGATGTAATATCATGGGATTCTTGACTGCACAATATTAAAAATAAAAATCTCGAATTGTACGTTTTTGAGGTAATCAAAAACTATGAGCATCAGCGATAAGAGGTACAAAATTACAATGTTTAATTTTGTTGTAACTAAACCTAAAAACATTTTGATCATGTACAAGATTATTGGAGAAAAGTGTACAAATAAAGCTGGTTTCAAGCGCTTGCTACGGCTGCTGTCTGTGTGAAGAGGTCCACTTCATACAATACAATCTATGTATATCTGTCGATTTAATGTACAAGCTAATGTTAGCAAGTGCAAGAATCTTCCCAGCCGTAGACCTGTTTCAACCTTCCCAATTTGAAACCTGTCTTATTATCCTTCTAAATAAATGTATTTTTAAACGAAAAACGTGTAAAAACAAGTCTGACTCAACACATTGAACAATCGCTCAACCAAAAATATTATTCGTGACAAAAAAAAATAAAACAATTTCTACTCAATTGACAATCTTTGCACACTGGCTCAACTCTATTTCTCCCTCTCTGTCTCTCTCTCACACACACACTGAACAACCTCTTTTAATAAATTTACAAACGCATCAGTCTTTTAGTTATCGCAACACTCTCATAATATCATTATATTACAATAGCGTCACAGTAACAATTTTATAATATAATAATCATCATCAGTAGACTTATGCACCGTTAATGAAGATCATCAAATCATCGAAAAAACTATCCACTATATCATCATCATCACTATACACATCATTTACAATGTTATGCAAAGCAATAATATCATATTATTTATATAAATTGAAAAACTCAGCAAGTATTTTATTCACTATAAAGATATATCACTCACTATCACTGGCTAAGAGCGATGGACTAATAAGTTTCCAATTAATATCATGAATCAATAATGTTGTCTATATTTACAGCGGTATATATTATTACTTCTGTGCTTTTTAAATAAACTTCAATAAATAACTCTCAATCTAAACATTCCTAGCGTAGCGCAACTCACACAATAAAAGCATCAAGCACATTCAAGACAATAATTATTGTTTTTTAAAACAAAAATTATTCATGAACAAGAAAACATACACATTGTGCACCACACTACTCATCGTAATATATATTTTATCAATTGAAAAGTTTACAGCACAGAATCTAATTATCAAAAAACTACTGCTACAATTTGTTATATCACTATATATTTTTTCAATTGTAAGTCTACAAATGCCAGTGTTTCCTCAATGTTTTATACATAAAATAAGTTCACCGAGCTCCATTCATCAGAACATTATAGTATTTCAGAGAGTTGAGAAATACACCAGGGCAAACAAAATAACCAAAACTACTATTACATGACTGTTGTTTTGATCAAAATAATACGGAAAATTGAATTAAGATAAAAATTGTCGAATGAAAAATATGAAGGTGAAATCAGTACGATAAAGATTAGATCGATTTTGATCTGACTAATCGTAATGAGATGAAATGATAAGAAGTTTGAACTAAAATAAATATTTTGATATTGGGAGAACTCTCATTGCCTCTCGTTTTCTACTCAAACTTTGAAGTAAGTTTGGAATTCTATTGAACAAATAATGGCAGATATAGACTTTGGCATCATAATCCCATTTTCATTGGTCCAGAAGTACTGTTATTTAGTAATGGATAAATAAATTTTATATCTAACCCGAGATGTACCATAACAAATATTTACTATAAAAAAATAGCTTCAAGGATAGCAGTCTACGCTTTAGAATTATTTCAACTGGAATTCTATGTAGAAACTCTGTGAAACTGAGATAATTTTTAAATTGTTTTGGATGTCTATAATTTCATACGTTTTTCGTTAGATACCGTACTTTGAGAATCATTCTTCACTGTGAATCAAATTTAGGGAAGCGGTTGTCCCAGTGGTAGAAGGCGGGTCTAATCGGTGAGATTAGATAAGAGACGGCGTCTACCACTCCTTTTGTAACGGTGACCGGTTCCTCTAAATACAATTTATGAACCTCAAAATCTCTTTCCGGTAATTCGGAACCCATCTAAAGCTGTAGCTCCATACATCTCTCATCAACATCCTTCCCATTACCCAAGCACAAGCTAGGGCATCATCCTCAGCAAAATTTAAGCGCGTACTAAATCTGAAAGGTGCTTAAAAACCCTTATTCATACAAATGTACAGTACATTGACCATGTACTTAATGTTCATATTCAAGTCCTTTAATATGAATAAAATCTTCCTTCAATAACTTTATACTGTACATCCAAATGAAAATCATGTATAATGAACTTAAAGTAATATTCATTAATGAATTATTTTTGTGTGGAGATTAAATTATGTCAAATATCCGTACCGTTTTATTAGCAATAAAACCTAGCGACGCTAGGTTTCTCATTATCAATTCTCATGACTGAATGATAAAAAACCGAATAATAGAGAGCTACTGGACCAATGAAACCAGAACATCTACAATAATATGCTTGAGACACTATACACTAGAACAGAGTCTTATCGATGAAAAGTTCATTGGTTGAGTAGGACCGTGGAATTGTCTCTCAAATGTTTAGGATTTTTCATTGAAAGTTGTTCACTTTCTCTCAGGAAGGAAGCCAACAATCGGTGTTTTATGAGCTTGTTTTTAAATGGAGGGGATACATGACTGTGTCAAGGTGAATGATACATGACTCAATTTTACCTGTTTATCGCATCAAAGACACTGAAAATTGTTAAAATTGTATCATCTGAGTTAAAATTGTATCAAGGACAATGATACACGTCTAAATTTCAATTGTATTGCATCAAACAAATTGATACATCAGTCAAGGTTGCTAACAAACTTCTCAAGTTCCAAATTCCAAGACCAGCAATAATTGTATGAGAATCAATCAAACATCGGCTGTCAAGGTATTAATTAAACAAACTTATGAAAGACATGTCCTTATGTTTACATGCAACTTACACAGTCAACAAGCGTTGAAGGGCTTGCAAAATCAACAATAATAATTATTATAAGTCAATGAAACTTATCGTAGGTCAAGTTGTTTAAAATCGTGTCAAAGACATGTCTCAATATTTATGACCCATTCTTGGATCTTATACATACCAAAGTTGATTGCAAACATCATAGCAGTCAAAGTCATTGACAAACTTCAAATTATACATGGATCATAAACAAGCCACAAACCGCAATATTTGTATCAGTGATATATTTTAATATGAACTCCAGTCGTCAGAGTTGTTTAAAATCGTATCAAGGACATGATTGTATCAAAGTTTATGAGCCATATACTTATACATACTGGTTGAATCTGAAATGATGACCCCTGAAGTGTGAAGGGGAGAGGAGATAGAATGTTGGTATTCAATGTTGCTCTTATCGGTATTGCGCAATTTCTTTTTACTCAACAAATTCCTTCCAGGGGCCTATTGCATGAGAAAATACCAACTAGTAATAATAGTTGTCAGATTGATGGCAAGCTACCATAGTGACAACTAGTATTACTAGCTTGTATTTTCTCATGCAGCAGGCCCCTGGGGTCATGATTTCAGATTCAACCAGTACCAAAGTTGATGGTACACATCATAGTAGTCAAGGTTATCAACAGATTTCAAGTGAAAATGGATCATAAACAAGTTACGTCATTCTTATTGATAGAGACACTGAAGTCAGAGACATATCGTTTGTGCCTTACTAATATTGTTTGTGTCATATAATAGTTGAATCATATTTTGATGGTACTCATCATAGTAGTCAAGGTTATCAACAGATTTCAAGTAAAAATGGATCATAAACAAGTTACGTCATTCATTATTGATAGAGACACTGAAGTCAGAGACATATCGTTTGTGCCTTACTAATATTGTTTGTCTCATATAATAATTGAATCATATTTTGATGGTACTCATCATAGTAGTCAAGGTTATCAACAGATTTCAAGTGAAAATTGATCATAAACAAGTTACGTCATTCTTATTGATAGAGACACTGAAGTCAGAGACATATCGTTTGTGCCTTACTAATATTGTTTGTCTCATATAATAGTTGAATCATATTTTTGTATCAGATACATGATTCAACATTATTTGTTTGTATCATTCAAAAACCAAGGTCAGACAACAAACGTGTCCCTGAGGTCACTTGATGGTTCATAGAGAATAAGAGACACTGAAGTCAGACGTATCGTTTGTGCCTTACTAATATTGTTTGTCTCAAATAATATTTTTGTTTCAGAGTCATGATTCAACAATATTTGTTTGTATCATTCAAAAACAAAGGTCAGACAACAAACGTGTCCCTGAGGTCACTTGATGGTTCATAGAGAATAAGAGACAGTGAAGTCAGACGTATCGTTTGTGCCTTACTAATATTGTTTGTCTCATATAATAGTTAAATCATATTATTGTATCAGAATATTATTCTGTTTGTATCATTCAAAAACCAAGGTCAGACAACAAACGTGTCCCTGAGGTCACTTGATGGTTCATAGAGAATAAGAGACAGTGAAGTCAGACGTATCGTTTGTGCCTTACTAATATTGTTTGTCTCATATAATAGTTGAATCATATTTTTGTTTTAGAGACATGATTCAACAATATTTGTTTGTATCATTCAAAAACAAAGGTCAGACAACAAACGTGTCCCTGAGGTCACTTGATGGTACATAGAGAATAAGAGACAGTGAAGTCAGACGTATCGTTTGTGCCTTACTAATATTGTTTGTCTCAAATAATATTTTTGTTTCAGAGTCATGATTCAACATTATTTGTTTGTATCATTCAAAAACCAAGGTCAGACAACAAACGTGTCCCTGAGGTCACTTGATGGTTCATAGAGAATAAGAGACACTGAAGTCAGACGTTTCGTTTGTGCCTTACTAATATTGTTTGTCTCATATAATAGTTAAATCATATTATTGTATCAGAATATTATTCTGTTTGTATCATTCAAAAACCAAGGTCAGACAACAAACGTGTCCCTGAGGTCACTTGATGATTCATAGAGAATAAGAGACAGTGAAGTCAGACGTTTGTTACTAATATTGTTTGTCTCATATAATAGTTGAATCATATTTTTGTTTCAGACATGATTCAACAATATTTGTATCATTCAAAACCAAGGTCAGACAACAAACGTGTCCCTGAGGTCACTTGATGGTTCATAGAGAATAAGAGACACTGAAGTCAGACGTTTCGTTTGTGCCTTACTAATATTGTTTGTCTCATAATATAATAGTTGAATCATATTTTTGTTTTAGAGACATGATTCAACAATATTTGTTTGTATCATTCAAAAACAAAGGTCAGACAACAAACGTGTCCCTGAGGTCACTTGATGGTTCATAGAGAATAAGAGACAGTGAAGTCAGACGTATCGTTTGTGCCTTACTAATATTGTTTGTCTCATAATATTTTTGTTTCATGATTCAACAATATTGTTTGTATCATTCAAAAACCAAGGTCAGACAACAAACTCTATCCCTGAGGTCACTTGATGGTTCAGAGACATGATGCTCGCTTTTTGTGCCAGGTCAGTCAACAAACGTATGCCGCCATCGCTTGAAGGTGCAGCTGCTGGACTGTGGTTGGGCGTTTGGCAGCACTCGGGGATCAGGTCTGGTAGATGTAGCTGCAGGGGGGAGGGGGCGGCGTGTTGGGCGGGGAGGGCGAGGAGGAGGGCGGGGAGGGGGAGGAGCTGGACGGCGAAGGGGTGTGCGTGGCTAGGGGATGGTGGTTGCCGCCACGGGTGGCCGCCGCGCCGCTGCCGCCACGTGCTCTGCCGCCACGACCCGGCAAGCTGCTTCTGCCGCCACCCTCTCCACCACCCTCCCCTCCTGTCTCTCACAAGTACACCTTCTTCACGCTGCGCGTTGTGCCGAACCCGTCGCCGCCTCCGACGCCCACTCCGCCCACCCCCATGCCGCCCCCGCGGTACGCTGCCATGCCTGAGTCGTTCTACAAAACAAACAAAAAAGCAATCAATCAATCAAACTCTTTATTCAACACATACAATGAATGCGTCATTGAACATATAAAAAATATATAACATATAGGCATAGGCCAATATAATACAATCATCGTCTAGCATTATAAAATTCATCATAATTCTTCTTCTTCTTCTTTTCCTTTAGCTTTTCCCTATTCGGGGTCGCTATTCCTTATCTTCCTCCTCCACACCATTCTCTCGCCGGCTTCTTCATCTGTCAGCTCCTTTTCCTCATGTCCCCTGCAACACAGTCTCTCCATCTCTCCTCCTTGGTCTCCCACTGGTCTACACCCCTGTGCATTCTACTCACTCGCTTTCCAACGTAGTCCCTCTTCCCTCCTCACAACATGACCCTACCACTGCAACCTTCTTTCCTGGACCTTCTTTTGAACACTCCACCACACTAGCTATCTCTCTCATCTTCTCATTTCTGATCCTCTCCATTTTTGTCTTCCCAAGCATCCATCTCAGCAGTCTCCTCGCTGCCACATCCATCTTCTTCTCCTGCGATCTCTTGAGTGCGCAAGTCGCACTGCCATAGATCAGTGCAGGTCTCACTACTGCCATATATATTCTTTGCTTTGCTATCCAGCTTCCGGTCACACAGCACGCCCGACATCCTTTTCCAGTTCATCCACCCCACTTGGATTCTGTGATCCAGCTCTCTTGCTAAGGCCCCATCCTCTGATATAAACGACCCAAGATATTTGAAGTTTCCACACGCTCTAGCTTCTCTCCTGCCAACCCACATCTCCATTTTGCCTCCTCCTCCAAACCAAGGTATTCAGTTTTTGTTCTGCTGATCTTGAGCCCTCCACCTTCTATAGCATTTCTCCCACCTTTCTAGCTGTTCCTCTTTGCTTTTCTCCATCAACACAATATCATCTGCAAAGCATTGACCAGGGGGCTGGCTTCCTAACATTTTCTGTCAACACATCCATAACCAAGTTGAACAGATAAGGGCTCAGGGTCGATCCTTGATGGAGGCCTGGGAATCTTTCTGTCACTCCTGTGTCCTCATTGTGCTTATTTTATTTGACATTGAAAAGTCTTTTCAGCTCATAGTGAAGACTGATCATTTGTTCCTCTTGATCTGTTGAATGATTTTTAATAAAGTATATTTATATTTTTCTACATATATGTAATTGATATTATTTATATTACCTCTGCCCATACATTAAAATTCATCATAATTATAACAAACTAATTCTGTCAGGTACTTCTTAAGTTTATTTTCAAATCTGTTACTATCAATCAATCAATCAATCAATCAATCAATCAATCAATTTCATTGTATAAATAATATGACAGTTTTCGGGTCAAACCTAGGTTTTTCAGCATGCCACATTAAATTACAAATAAGTATAATATTATGAAACCAAACAATAATTTGTAGCAAATAGTGAGAAAAAAGATAATAATAAAAGCAAAGAGAGAGAAAAGAAGAAATTACAACTAGAGATCAAATAAAAGAATTGTATTACTAGAAATTGTATTAGAAAAAAAGATGAAAAGGATGAAATTTTCTACAATAAAAGTAAAAGAAATTAATTATTATATCAGTATGGGCTGGCGGCAGTGGTTTTACATAACAGAATTCGAAACCAGCAACATTTTGGAAAATTGATTACAAAGAAAGTATTCATCAGAAAAATCAGTATGATTTTCAGGTTTTAGTAGAGAGACCAGGAGGCAATTAATCAATCAATCAAATTAACCACCTTTACGCTAGGCGTACAGCGGTTAATCAAGACAACACGAGATTAGTCACGTTCAGTCACAGTACTTCACATAGTTGCTTACGAAGCAACACACACCGATTAGTCATTGCATCAGTGCGTGCTGCTCCATAAGCAACTATGTGAATGACTGTGACTAAACGTGACTAATCTCTTCTTGTCTTGTCTTGACTAACCGGTGTACGCCCTAGCCTAAGAGCTGACATTGCAATCTATATAATACTGTATAAGGAAGTTTGTAAGATGTTGAATTTCTTCCCATTTTAATGCAAAGGTTGTTAAAATGGTATATTATTACAAAAATAGATTAAAAGTAATTTTGACGATACTGTATTCAACTGTGTATTGTACTATGTGTCTATATTCAAATCTATACATGTATAGAAATATGTGTTTGAAATATGTTGATTTTTCTTCCTCTTTTAATGCAAAGTTCGTTAAAATAGTATAGCCTATTAATTATGAAAACATTGATTTTATGAAACTTTGACGGTATTCAACTGTGTATTGTACCAGAGACAATTGGAACTAGAATTAGTATCCAATTGTCTCTGATTATACTATGTGTCGATATTCAAATCTCTATTTGATAGATGTACATTTTACTTCCTGATTTAATGAAAAGTTTGTTAAAATAGTAACCTACTATTAAAACAAAGACTTCAGGAAACTTTATAGATATTCAACTGTGTATTGTACTATGTGTCAATATTCAAATCTATATTTGAAAGATGTTAATTTTTCTTCCTGTTTTAATGCAAAGTTCGTTAAAATAGTATAGCCTATTATGAAAACATAGATTTTAGGAAACTCTGACAATATTCAACTGTGTATTGTACTATGTGTCTATGAAATCTATATTTGAAATATGTTGATTTTTCTTCCTGTTTTAATGGAAAGGTTGTTGAAATAGTATAGCCTATTATTAAAACATAGATTTTAGGAAACTTTGTCGATATTCAACTGTTTATTGTACTATGTGACTATATTCATATCTATATTTGAAAGGTGTTGATTGTTCTTCCTGATTCAAATGCTAAGTTTGTTGAAATAGTATAGCCTATTATGAAAACATAAAGACAGATTAAAGTTAGTTTTGACGATATCCAACTGTATATTGTACTACATGTCTTTTGACCGGTTTTTCAGTCGTTCAATAAACTTATTGAATCAATAACTTTTTTTTTGCATTTGAAAACACATGGTTATTGATTCAATAGTGCTATTGGATCCATATACTGTCTATTGAGCGACTGAAAAACCGGGCATATATGTTTATGTTATGTTATGTTATGTTTTAGTTGTGTTACCTTGGACAGATCGCGCTGCGAGCGCAGTGTGCCGAAGTGGTCGGCGCGAGCGGAGGCGGCAGAGCGCGTGCTGTAGGGCGGCGCCGCCCCCGCGTTGTAGCCGCCCCCGTCCTGGAACTGGAACATGTTGTTGTCCTGTTTGCGCGGCAGCGTTGCCTTGGGCGAGTGCAGTTTCGGCGCCGCCACCAGCACTGGCTCGGCATACGTCACCTCTTCCTGTGCCAGCAGTTTCGGCTCGGGAGGCATACGGCGACTGCAATACAACAGAATACCTTAATAGTCTTCATGAGATACTAACATAGAATATCTAGTTAACTAACTAAGATACTAACTAAAAATATCTTGATGAGTCTTGATGTGATACTATAACTATACTGTATAAAGTATACAGAGTGTTTCAGAACTTCCTACCAATACTCCAGGGCATTGTTCCTGGGTAAAAACCATATCTAAATATCATAATTATTTAAATTGTCCGGAAGTCCTTAGTTACTCACACAGCTGCCATTTTGTTTTTTCACTTATTATTTTTTATCTCAATGATGGTGGAACATATGGAATTGAAACTTTGCACCAACATTTATGACAACTAGACAAAGCTACAAAAAAATTATGACAATTTTTCAAATCCATAAAACAAAATGGCGGTCATTTAAAATGTTGTTTCTTGGATAACTCGGAAACCGTTGATATTACGAAACTTTTACAAGAATAACTTTTTTTAGTACATTTAATTACAAATCGATTGAATCCTTATTCGTTAGGATTGGACCAATATTGACTGAGATAAGGCAGCTTTAGTGATAGGTGACCGCTGGAGGCTGGTTGCAGTGCATCTTGGGCTTGCGGCTAAAGTCTGCTACAACAATGCAACAGTCTCCGTCTGCTTTGCATGTTATTTTTGAGCGATTTTATGTGAATTATTTTGTGTGAATTTTAAAGACAGTAAAAAGGAGTGCAAGTAACCTCCAGCGGTCACCTATCACTAAAGCTGCCATATCTCAGTTAATATTGGTCCAATCTTAACGAATAAGGTTTCACTCGATTTGAAATCAAATTTACTAAAAAAAGTTATTCTTGTAAAATTTTCGTAATATCAACGGTTTCCAAGTTATTCAAGAAACAAAATTTCAAATGGCCGCCATTTTGTTTTATGGATTTGAAATATTGTCATAATTTTTTGTGGCTTTGTTCAGTTGTTATAAATGTTTGCAAAGTTTCAATTCATATGTTTCACCATTATTGAGATAAAAAAATAATTGAAAAACAAATGGCAGCTGTGTGAGTAACTAAGGACTTCTGGACAATTTAAATATGATATTTAGATATGGTTTTGACCCAGGAACAATGACCTAGAATATTGGTAGGGAGTTCTGAAACACTCTGTATAGTGTATAGTACTACTATACACTCTCTGTAATCCAAGATAACCAATCAAAAGTGTGACAAGCAATGTCCACACTGTTACTATACACTCTACAAATACACACTCTTGTAAATTCATTTCATTTCAAAAATATATGTTTCTTTTTTGAAATACTTGTTGTATTGAAATATTAATAATACTCTCATCGACTCTCTCTTATTGTCGGTTCTTTTAATTTTAGCCTAGAATGTATTTCTTTTGAATTTTTATTTTTTGTTCATCAATTCTGGTTGTTCTATCATTATTGCCATAGGTTTGAGTCTGTTATTTAGTTACTATCTGAGTTTATTGAAAGAATTTTTATAACATTCATGAACATCTAAATTTTAGTCATAATTATTTTATCTTGATTTTACACTTAATAGAACTCACTACTGGCGTTCAAGTTTAACTTTTGCTTAATTATATTTATCTGTGAATAGTCTAATTTTATAATTGTACTACAAGTTGTTTTGTACTAGATTATAGACTTACATGTTTTGTATTGTTATTTGGCTAAATAAATGAATTGAATTGACTCTCTACAACCTATGCTATTGTAAAGTAACAATATCATCACACATTTGACTCCAATGAAATCCTGCAATTATTATCGTAGATTACTCACGTGTTAACGTTCTGCCGCTGTTCGAAGTACTCGTACTCGGTGTCGGGATAGGGCAGGTTGTCGTCGTCGTCCTTGTGACACTTGCGGCCGCAGAAGTAGCCGGCCAGGAAGCCGCAGGCCAGCGCCGCCACCGACGCCATCACCACCGCCAGCACCAGCGTCTCCATCGAGTACTGGTGCGGCAGGCTTTCGGCTGTTGTCACTTGTGGCCCTGTCAACACCCAGACAACACATTAACACTTAACGTCCTGAACGACGACAAAAAACATTAAACAACTTCAAAAGGAAAGCTTGAAAGATTGAACATAAGGCTAGCAACGAGGATCCAAACATAGATGTTGACAATTAATAACCCGAGTTTTTATGAGACCAGCATTATGGGACAAGACTAATGAAAATCAACAAAATAGATTTGTGTTGGACAAGTTTTGGAATGAAATTGCTCAAGAATTGAACACAAAACGTAAGTAAATGAAAATGATGGTTTTACATAAGTACATTTTAAACGGGTTTCGTATTTTTCGGCTCTGTCATCTGGCTTAATAAATTAGGTCTGATTAGTTTTATCTCACACTATCTATAATTATAATCTCTGTTTGAAACTGATGGTAGGTTTTTCTACGTATCTTTTTTCATTCATGAAACCGTTCATGATCAGGAAATTCATTAAATTTAAATGCGAATTTTAGAACATTCTCAAAAAGTAAATATTCATTGCTATCCATGACAATCCTTAGGCGTACACCGGTTAGTCAAGACAAGACAAGATCAGTTACATTTAGTCACAGTAATTCATAGTTTTATGAGCAACACACCGATTAGTCATAGCATCGTGTGCGTGCTCATAAGCAACTGTGAATGTGACAAACGTGACTAATCTCGTCTTGCCTTGACTAACCGGTGTACGCCTAGCCAAAGATTGCATTAAAAACACAAACAGAAATGTATACTGTATTCCTTGTATTTATCCAAATTAGGTATGCAACGGACGACTCTTATTTGAATACATAATATAGATAAGTATGTTTGTTGTATAAAGAGATTTTTATCATTTATATTCTCTCATTCATATTATATTTATTTTTCTATCATTTTATGTATATTTAACCTCTTTTATCTTCTTCTAAGAATTCAACTACATTTAATTTAGATATTTCCTTCATTTTAAAGTACCTACATTAATTGCCTTAAAATTCCATTTATACGATTGCTGTTTTGTTGCATATGTATGTTATCCATTTTATTTGTACAATCAATTGATGGCAACTCCCATATAGATTTTTCTCGAGAGTGCCTAGTTTCTTTGTAAATGCGCGTATAACGATGAATATTGTACTTTGAATATATTGTCTTGTATTGCATTTACTGAGAAATAAACATTTATTTATTTAAAGATGGAAGGAAAATGAGATATTGCAACTATACAGTTGCTGTTGAATCATAATAATTAATTGGACGAAATTCCTAATCAATGCCATATAATATTCTGCTACTATTAAGACTTCTGCTACTGCAAATATTGACAACAGAATAATAGCCAGTAAGGAAATTCGATATTACATGCCATATTATAACGCCATATTATATGGCATTAATTAGGAATTTCGTCCAATTAATTTATTTATTTATTCAACGTCCTGAACAACGATGAAAACAAAACACCATCAACTTCAGTTTCTGTATTAATGATAGACTGTAATGATACACTGTAATTGTACAACTCTCGAAAAATGCGTAGTTGAAGATTACATTGTATTTTGTACTGACGGACAAAAAGACATTATAGTTCTTTTTTGTTAGTAGTAATTTTGTTTTGCCACTTATTATCTTCTTCCATTATATATTTTTTCTCCATAATTCCTCATTGCAATCTAGTCATGGGATTAGATAATGGTTGGAATTTTTTTCAATCACCATTATTCAAAATTGAATGTTTGAAGTATTTCACTATACTACTAAATTTAAATACTAACATATAACATGGATTAATAATCATAACGTTACAACTAAATGATAAACTATTTGTAGCACTAATATCACATAAGGATTTATATCACACTGCTCATTAAATCTTTTCATTTTGGATTAAATTGTGTTGTTCTTTTGAGGAAAAACTGTAACAAGTTATGTTAATTCACATGGTGCAGAATAAAACTTATTTGGACTTTGACTATTTCCTTTTTACCTGTCAACACTGTAATTACTGTACAAACCTGAAACCGTAGATCAAGTATTGATTCTGTGATATCACAACCCAGCTTAGATTAATGAAAAGAACAGGTTAAACCTCTGTTATAATATCATTTCAAAGAGTACTACCACCATGAATTCCTCAGAGATACACATTATGACTAAAGATACTGAGCACATCAACCAAACCTCCTCAAACTCTTTCATTTCGCCAGCCCCACACTGGCCTGGCATATTTGGTGTTGCAACAGTTGATTGTTGAATATTTTCTGTCAAATCATCAATATCCATCCACCATTGATGATTTGAAACAAGAATAACAGCCATCCAACCAGCCATACGCCTGACATGCTACAGGTAGTGGAAATGTTTGAGGGAGGTTTTCCATATTGCTCTAGTTTCTTGTCATATTGAAAATTCTCTGAATCCTGTTTTAGTGAAAAAACCATTAAATACTTTAGAAAGCTGAAAATAACAGGAAACGGTTCTATTAGGTTTCTTCATTAAATACACATTTTTAAAGTTGTATTCTTTTGAATCATTCTGTATTGTGAACATACTCACTTATAGTGGTCCTCCTCCTCGCGTGTCATGGTGAATACCTCTCCCTCGGGCGACTCCTTGCTGGCCTGGCCCGAATGGTCTTCGTTGTACGACTTGTACAGCGAGAAGCCGCCGTAGCTTCCCGCCTCCTTGTTCATCACCTTGCCTGTAACAGGGCCTGCGTTTGAAATATTCCATCAATAAATCGATTCTCATATCGGTTCATTCATGTATTCAAATACAAGGCAAACAGGAACTCAAATATTGCCTCCTTATAACACAAGTTACAAATTCTAATTTAATAGTTCGAAAAAACATTGATTTTCTTCATTAGTTAGTTTATTAAAAGTTTTTCGATAACATCATCATCAGTTGAATGTTGAGTCGACAGTTTCGACTGATGCCATGAGCATCAAAACTTAAGTTTTGTATAAATAAAACTAAGTAGAAGAAGACAACATCTGTGTTTTTATTTCATTATGGAGAAATTCTACAATATTTATGAAAACAGTGTTAAATTCATTAGTTCGATGATATATTTTTTATATAAAATTAAAATTGATTATTTTATTAGTTATTTATAATTTGGAGCATTCATTGAAATATCTCTAGTGCTTTACTCCTGAAAGTGTTGGAACCGTAAAACATCAATATTCCAAAATAAATTATATTATTTGAATTATATATTTTATAAAAAACAAATATTTAGTAAGATTAAAATGTATAATTAAAATTGAGTTTCCTATACAGGCGTACACTGGTTAGTCAAGACAAGACAAGACAAGATTTTTCACAGTAATTCACATATTTGCTTATGAAGCAGCACACACTGATGCAATGACTAATCGGTGTGTGTTGCTTCATAAGCAACTATGAGAATAACTGTGACTAAACGTGACTAATATCTTGTCTTGTCTTGTCTTGACTAACCGGTGTACCCCTAGCCTTATAGGAAACTTGATTTCAATCATACATTTATCTTACTAACAGCACACAACGATGGAATGACTAATCGGTGTGTGTTGCTTCATAAGCAGCTATGTGAATTACTGTGACTAAACGTGACCAATCTCGTCTTGTCTTGTCTCGACTAACCGGTGTACGCCTAGCCTTACACTTTGAAAAACATGCGTTCTTTATGCGTCACTCTATATTCTATTGTGACACTGTCACACTGTGATGAATAGATTCACTCATTCTAGTCTCTAATCCGTAAATTTGAGAAGAATGCAATATAGATGATCTTTTCACACTGTGAAGAATGACGATTCACTCATTCTAGTCTCTAGTCCGTAAATTTGAGAAGATTGCAATATAGATAATGTTTTCATAAAAATTGAAATAAATATCTAGATGATTAGTGATACTAACTGGCAGGACAGGCAGGATGCGATCCGGTGGCCACACTCTGATAGAAGACTTTCTCGTCAGTCCACCGCGCTCCGCCCGACCCTACCGACCGGCACTTGGACACCGTCTTGTCCCACGCGCAGTAAGGGTCTTGCAGCGCCACGCACTCGCTGAAAACAGTACACAAAACCAGTCCGATTAGCGGATTCTAAACACAGAACGCTGACATAATCGCATAACATGACAATGGTAAAGTGCGATTCGGAACGTGGAAAGAAAGAAAGGTACCGGTATGAACTAGAATTAAAATTTCTACATGTGCTCCAAACCCAATATCATCATCTGAGCCCAGCAACAAGTGGCGGGAAGCAACAAGTTTTCAAGTTATTTCAATTTGAAATTTAAAAAAGCCCGTTACAGCGTCAGATAATTTGAAATACAGCTCCCTTGTAGCATAGACTAACTATACATTGTGTTATATATACTATACTATGTGTTGTCTGTGCTTGTAGCAAAAGCATATTAAAATATAAGCGATTTCTGTAATACAATAATAGAAGGATCTATATAAACATAATAATAAAATGTCCTGCACTACATTCAGAACCTACTTTTGTACCTTTTTTCTCTGTATTCATTTTATGTTTATTATAGTGAGTGTATTTTCAATAATTCTTTAAAGAATGACCGACGACGATATTCAACACCAAACATTTGTCTCTGTATTCATTTCATGTACATAGTGTCGAGGCTAACGTGTGCATATGTTTTGGTCTAAGAAATATTAGACGGCTAATTGAGCTCATATTTAGTGTATTATATGATAAATAAATAATAAAATAAATAAATGTTTTATTAACCAATCAAAACAAAATCAATTTAGAAAATTAATTCACTTTACAAAACAAAATTAATCCTGGCTGGAGCACAGGGATTCTCTTTCCCAGCCACACCAAAAATTATTGTTTTGTATCATTTGTTTACTTTGGCAATAAAACATTTATTCATAAATTGAATCAAATTACAAAACTACACAATTGTACACATTTTTTCACATAGAACATTGTTCTTCATCAAGTATAATTTTAAAACATACAATAAATTAAGCAAATAAAAGTAAAATACAATATGGTATTGGAGTACAGAGAAAAAAAAAGATTCTATGCAATATGAAAATTTAAAAAAATAAAACGGTTCATCACCTCTTTAAGCAAAAGCTTGTGCTGAGGGATGTGAGTTGAGTCGCTTTTTAACTTGTAAACATCAATATCTGAGAGTGAAGAAAATAAATATCTTTAACAAAATTTGATGTGTTCAATGAATGGATTATTCAAAACTGAATGAATTAACATTATGTGCTGAAAGTGAACTATCTCATCTTATGAACTATCTTATCTAAATGAACTGTCTTATCTTAATCAACTTACCTGCAGCCGGAGGTGACCTTGTCGCAACGATGCAGTCGCAGCGACAGCACTTCGGTGTCGGAGACGACAATCAGCCGTCCTTCCTGGTTGTCGGTGCGCATCACTTTCAGCGAGCGAATCGAAACGTTCGAGGGAAACACTTGTATCTCCTCGATCAGCACCGGATTCACGCGCTCTATCGAGTCGGCCGAGTCAGCATTCACTGTTTTCAACACCATACCGTAGTCTGAAACAAACGAACAGGATACTACAGGGTGTCCCAAAAAATAACTCTCGATTAACTTCTACTAACTCTTGATTAACTTCTATTAATCTTGATTAACTTCTACTAACTCTTGATTAACTTCTACTAACTCTTGATTAACTTCTACTAACTCTTGATTAACTTCTACTAACTCTTGATTAACTTCTACTAACTCTTGATTAACTTCTACTAAATCTTGATTAACTTCTACTAACTCTTGATTAACTTCTACTAACTTCTGATTAACTTTTTTTTCTATTTTACTCATAAATCGTCTCTTCTAATCTCTTAAATTTCTTTAATTTCTAATTTAGTGAAGTGTGATGTATTTTCTTTTGTATTTTTTGTTTTGTTCTTTTTTACTGAAAATTGTAATAGCAATTTCAATAAGGCTTGATTAACTTGGACTAAATCTTGATTAACTCCTACTAACTCTTGATTAACTTCTATAATGATAAATAATAAATATTATTAATTTCAATTATCTAATTATATTAATAGTTTTGGTCTTTTATTGAAAATCCAGAATACAGTTATTACATGGCTTGTGTCTGTGAGCTTTTATATGTATGTATATGTAAATAAATAAAAAATAGTGACTCCAGTATTACCACGGTATTCTACATGACATTTCCAACAAAAAAATGTCCAGTAAACGTTTTTCCTATCGACCTTCGATGATTTGAACATATTCAAGGTTTAAAATTATGATACCCCAACAGTATTTCGCTTGAGGTTCGTCTAGTAGGCGAAAGGTTGTCAGACAAGATTAGTCACGTTAGTCATACCACATTGCTGCTTATGAAGCAACACACACCGATGCAATGACTAATCGGTGTGTGTTGCTTCATAAGCAACTATGTGAATTACTGTGACTAAACGTGACTAGTCTTGTCTTGTCTTGACTAACCGGTTGATTAATAATTATGCTTCCCACTCTATTTAACATTGTACTTTATGAATCTTATATAATATTATGAAAAGAGTTTCGTGCCGGACTTTGAAAAGTTCGTGGAGAAGTTTGAGTGGACCGATTTTGATTAAAAAAACCGTATTTTTGCAGGCTCTATTTGCTTTTTCAAAAATAATCATTTTAAACAGGAGAACTTTGATAAGAACCTAAAATAGTTTCCTGTGGCACTATCTGTTAGCATAAAATGTACCAAATTATTAAATCCCTTGAGTGTTAGTTTGTGAAATGACACATAGATAGAGCTTGGAAAGGTTCTTCTGAAAGTAGTACAGTGATCAGTAATCACTGTACAAGGTAGTACTTCATTGGTAGGCCTATGACTGAGCTGCTGTCGGCTGCAGATAATCAAAATAGCAACAATTTAAAACTAAGAATTTTATAAAAATTCAAGTGAGCGGTGCTTTGCGTTGCACGGAATGAACTCGTTTAATATTAAAGTAATTGAATATTTTTCATATATTTCGCTTGATATCCTACCTGTTCCGATGAAGAGAACATCGTAGGCTTTTCCTCCAGGTGTTTTTATCTGTGGATCGACAGCAATCTGCGTGAACCTGTAACTGAAACACAAACACAGAAAACCATGAATATTTTTTATTGAGTCAATGAAGCTGACAACACTGAACAATATTTCGACCAATTGTTTGCTTCTTGATTCAGCAGGGAAATATCAATAAAAATAATGCAAAGCCATAAATTCATTAACATATTCAAATAAAACATTTACATGAACATTATACTTGCATATTACATTCCAAAATTTATACATTAATATAAGGTACTCATGAAAAAAGTTTATGATAACTCAATGAAAATGTGAAAATGATTAATATTAAATAATTGATAAAGAACAATATTAAATTACTGTATTTAATATTTTTAAAACTTGCTCGTGAATGCCTTTCCAACTGGAAACATATGACACTCCAATTCATGATTGGGCATAAAAGAAAGAAAATTCATTTCAATTGAAAAAGAAAATCCTATTGAAGAAGTAAACGAGAACTCGAAGAGAATGTTGAAATTGTTTTTCATAACTTGCTAGGGCTCAAGAATGTCATTCCCACTGAGCTAAATATCTCATACATGTGTCTATGTCTACCTTGGGCTTTATTGTTAATGTATTTTTTTTGTTTAATTTATGTATTGTTATGTTTTCATACATTTGAGCAATAAAAAAGTTTCAACATAAAAATAATATCCATCTGGAGGTAGCACTAGCTAGGGCTGCTGTACAAGATTAGTGTTCCGCCTAATTCAGTTAGGTTGGCAATTCGATGAGGATGAAATATTTTTTTTAGAACAGTATGTGATATTAAAAAGAAAAGTTAGCAATGAGATGAAGATTAAAATTGTTTCTCAAATTAGTATGCTATTCAAAGAAAATTAGGCGGAACCCAGCTCATTCAATTAGTGGTGTCTCCAGTTAGATAATTAGCTCAATGGGTTATAGGCAGCCGCCATTTTTGCTCAAGGTATTTTGCACTTGAACTCAGCTCTTACATACTAAACTAGAAGAATACCTTAGCCATGACCCTAATAGCTTTATTAGGTTAATGTTAGTATTATAATGTATGTTAGGCCTAGATGAATTGATTGTACAGATGTAGTACAATAATGTATTCTTCAACTGTGCTGTATTCAAGAATCTTACATAGTTTATTACAATATGATAGTGAATTGTAACTTTAGTCAACGTATGAAACACTTCAAGACTATTATTTGTATGTGTTGTATAAACTATCATTCTATGTATTAATTATATTATTTTTTATATTCATTATTATCATTATTTGTACATTATTTGTATAAATATGTGACTGGACTTTGAATTGTGTCCTCTTTGATATTGACAAAGCCTAATGTATAATGAATTTGTACTCAATGGCCAATGAATATTCTTGATTCTTGAATATCTTAAAATTCGAACAGTAATCACTCACCTAACTCAAGTTTTTTTATTAACAGCTATTCTGAACGATCTAGCTAACAGTATCTTTTTAATCATTAACTGCATAGGCGCAACCAGCGGGGTTTTTGGGGGTTGTAACCCCCCACCACCATTGGTAGGCAAAATTTGTATTTTGCTTATGAAAATCTGTTTTGATTATTAAAAAGTGTTACAACTAATATGCTTATGTTTATAGTTAGGCTTGTCTCTATAAATTTAAGTTATATTAAGTGACTTCATTAGCATTACATCGATTTCATCTTGCTGTATAATGCCCCCCCCCCTCCATGACTCCGAAGCTAACACCCCCCTTTACTGGTACCTAGTTACGCATTTGATTAGCTGAACCACTATGATGGCTGCGTGTACCTGATGTTTAAATAACCATTATAACTTGAAAATTATGGAAATTTTATGCTATAGTCCGATTCACGTCAAGAAGTCAGCATTGTTTATATGAGGAGCATTGATGCCAAGTCTCATTGAGAGAGAAAGAGAAAACTGCACCAAACGTGTTTGTTGGGACTGTGTGCGACAACAATGCACAGAGCGGCAACCACGCACACAGTGCGAATAGGATAGAGACATCAGCAACTGCCTTGTGCTGAACAAGGATAGCAAACTCCCATCTAAGCAATGCTGACTTCTTGACGTGAATCGGACTATACTTACTGGAAACTGGTGCGAATGATGATTGGCTGCCTGAAGAAGGAAGGCACCGACTCGTCCATCAGCGAATGCGTTTTGATGAAGTTCAGCGTCAAGTCCGGCAGAGTGCGCGAGTCGTTCACACACTGCCCAGGTCGCGGATCAGGCACCTGCAAAAATCATTTGAAAATTATCATTCAGCAGTGTATTATCATAGATAAGCAATAATCTCTAGTATTACTAAGGCTAGGCGTACACCGGTTAGTCAATACAAGACAAGACGACATTAGTCACGTTTAGTCACAGTAACTCACATGGCTGCTCATGAAGCAGTACACACCAATGACTAATCGGTGAGTGTTGCTTCATAAGCAACTATGTGAAGTACTGTGACTAAACATGACTAACTTCATGTGAGATGTCTTAAAATTGTTTTTTCAGTTTTGATTGCGTTTCCGTCATCGAACAAACTCAATCAATCGAAGTTGTTCAATATTATTGCTCTAACATGAATAAGGTGAGATGCAACGTACTTGTTAGGCTAGGCGTACACCGGTTAGTCAAGACGAGACAAGACGAGATTAGTTACATTTAGTCACAGTACTTCACATAGTTGCTTATGAAGCAACACACACCGATTAGTCATTGCATCAGTGTGTGCTGCTTCATAATGTGAATTACTGTGACTAAACGTGACTAATCTCGTCTTGTCTTGTCTTGACTAATCGGTGTACGCCTAGCCTAAGTCTGTTCTCTGTGGTATTATATACATGGGAATCCGACATCTGAACTCATCAATATACGGACACCTGTAAATTATTATTCAACAATAAATTATTAGCTGGAACAAGAACTATTATCCAGCTGGAACTGTTCACTTGCTAACAGTGTTGGAAATGATACGATTTGTCCTTCTGTATATCTTTCTTCACTGTATACACTTTACTTATCTTTCTTTCTGTATATTCTTTCTGTTTATCCACTAAGTAGCTACCAATAAATTAATGTCTGAATAATGCCCGGTTTTTCAGTCGTTCAATAAACTTATTGGATCAATAACTTTTTTTTGCATTTGGAAACACATGGTTATTGATTCAATAGTGCTATTGGATCCATAAACTGTATATTGAGCGTCTGAAGAACCGGGAATAAGAATCTTTTACTTTTTGATTTACTTCTGAATGCATCAACTTGGAGGGGGGGAATCTCTTCTTTCGTTAAAATATAATTAATTAAGTAACTCTGGTCCGCACATAGGCACTAGCCCATGCAGACCATTTTCATATAATTTCTTATTGTACTCATTCTCTTCATTAGCTATTATCACACCTTTGTTTCTCTATTATCATATACTTTTAATTATGTACATTATGAGTAACATATATATTGCAATTTGTGCATATTTGTATCACGAATTAATATTGCTATTTATATGTGTGTAGATGCAGGTGTATCGTGTTAGTGGATTTTATTGCAAACAATTTTCCATGAATCAGGCATGTAAAGATGATGGTTGATAAATTTGTTTATATATCGAATTTACTATAAAATTAATGTTTCAAAATGGGTCAAAATTCTATATGTTTCGAGTACAGTATGTATATTTTGTAATCTATTAATTTTTGAAATAGAGAAATTCTGTCTTGACTTTACTACTATTCTGAATAATATAATCCAACAACGGCATAATTGAAGGAGACTATGAAAAATGTTAGGCCTACATTATTATTCTACAATTGGAACAGAGTTATAAAACAATTTGGAGAAAACAAAATTAAACTAATACTAATATCGTTCAATTGAGGATTTGAATACTGCGATACATGAATAAATTGCTCCTGTATCAAAAGTTTTTGACCAACTAACTATAGACTATCATAGTCTAACTATAGGCTAACTATAGACTATCATAGACTAACTATACATGTTAGTCTATGATTGGACATAATGAGCATTAACGCATTAAGTGCGTCATTTTTCCTATTTAATTTTTTACAAGATACTCGAGTGTTCTGGAGTTATTCATACAACTTCTCGAATTGGGTTATTTGCTTAGTATTTTGGTCAAGTAAGATAAATGTATGATTAAAATAAACTTTCTTATAATACTTTTAAAAACATGCGTTCTCTATGCGCCACTCTGTACTCTCCTTTGTAAATGACATACGATGGATTGGTCTACCACGTCTTTCATGTATGTCAGAAAACATATGTTATGAAAGAGCAATATCACAATACTTGACCTACAAATGCTGAAGCTCGCAGATTATTGAAAAGGTCTTTTAAAAAGTTATTCTTTGAAAGGTCTTCTTTAAAAAAGTAATTTAAAGACTTGAAAGGTCTTTAAAAATTTTAAGCCTTTCGATTATTGTGTCGAAGTCACTGTTTAATTATTACCGAACAGCTGATTTCTGACAAGTTAAATGGATCGTACTATATTTGACATTGTTTTTGGGTCGCACCAACCGGGATCAACTTTTTGAATCAGCTGATGCCGTTTGATTATCATTGTACTGATCGTAGATCAAAATTGCTTGGTGCAACCAAAAATAAGTGATTATTTTTTGTAGATGTAACTAACCTTGACACTCTGCACAGGCAGCCAATTGGAGTTGAGCTCGGACTGCTCCTTGAAGTTGCCCTCGAACGTGTCGCTGATGTCCTGCAGGGCGAAGGCGCACACCGCCGACCCGCCTATGCTATTGGCCGGCGTGGTGAACACGGCGTACAACAGCTGTGTCGACACCGAGCCGTACGTGCCCTCGATCAGCTCTGTTGTCGACTCTGCAAGTATCGATAATCGATAGTTAAGTTAATTGAATCACAATATCGATAATCGATTGTTGTCAATCGAATTACAAAGTCAGACTGGGAACATTGAAACTTGTATTTTGCTCTTGAATCTCTTATGAACTCTTGAAACAAAGTATTTTATTGCCAAAACACAATAAACATCATTGAATGAATTTCTATTTCTATTTCTATTTCTATTTCTATTGAACTGCAACATCGATAATCTATTGTTGTCAACCGAATTACAAAATCAGACTGGAAACACATTGCTCTTGAAACGAAATATTCTATTGTAAAAACACAATCAAACATCACAATGAAGTTGATCAGCTCTGTTGTCGACTCTGCAAGTATCGATAATAATCGATTGTTGAGTCAATTGAATTACAATATCGATAATCGAATTACAAAGTCAGACTGGAAACATTGCTCTTGAAACAAAATATTTTATTGTCAAAACACAATTGACAACATTATTCTTATTGTCAACACACACATCAATTGAATTACAATATCGATAATCGATTGTTGTCAATCGAATTACAAAGTCAGACTGGAAACATATTGCTCTTGAAACAAAGTATTTTATTGCCAAAACACAATCAAACATCAAAATGTATTAGATCAGCTCTGTTGTCGACTCTGCAAGTATCGATAATAATCGATTGATGTGTCAATTGAATTACAAAGTCAGACTGGAAAAATTGCTCTTGAATTAAAATATTTTATTGTCAAAACACAATCAAACATCACAATGGTTTTGATCAGATCTGTTGTCGACTCTGCAAGTATCGATAATCGATAGTTAAGTTAATTGAATCACAATATCGATAATCGATTGTTGTCAATCGAATTACAAAGTCAGACTGGGAATATTGCTCTTGAACAGAATATTTTATTGCCAAAACACAATCAAACATTAAAATGTATTAGATCAGCTCTGTTGTCGACTCTGCAAGTATCGATAATCGATAGTTAAGTTGATTGAATTACCGTTAATCGATTGTTGTCAATCAAATTACAAAGTCAGACTGGAAACATATTGCTCTTGAAACAAAATATTTTATTGCCAAAACACAATCAAACATCAAAATGTATTAGATCAGCTCTCTTGTCGACTCTGCAAGTATCGATAATCGATTGTTGAGTGAATTGAATTACAATATCGATAATCGATTGTTGTCAATTGAATTACAAAGTCAGAATGAAAATATTGCTCTTGAACAGAATATTTTATTGGCAGAACACAATCAAACATTAAAATGTATTAGATCAAGATATTAAGTATCGAATTGTAGAGTATTAGATGAGAACAATGCCTGTATTAACAATATTGAGGTGGTATGATTTCATACCTGAATGGGCGAAATCAATAAGACAAGTACGAAGAAATAGTACTAAAAGGCGTATAAATTCTATACACCCTATCCTATTCTAGGTATACTTTAACATTTGACACAAACTTGTGATTGAAATATTTCCTGACCAAACTTTGCGACAACTTTCGTCCAATAATATATGTCACATACTGCTCTCCCCTTAACCTCTGTCTTGTTTTCGGTTCTACGAAATTCACGTCACTCTCAAGAGCACAAACTTTGTGCTCCTGCTGCAAGACCTTTGCGCTCTGGAGCGTGATCGCTCAAACTTTACGTACATAGGGTTGCTCTCTCTCACACACACACTCTCTTTCTCTCTCTTTTCTCTATCTCTCTCTTTCTCTCTCAATAACTCACTCTCTTCCTCTCTCACATACACACACTCTTTCTCTCAGCCAAGAGTTGATATCCTTCCAAGTAGAATTGGATTGAAGTTCAATTTAGTTATTATTTAGTAAATTGTACGAAACATTCTGACAAATTAATTGAAGAACTGATAAATAGGTAATTCAACAATAATATGAAGATGTGTAGTAAAATTATCAATATAATATTTCTGTGTAGTAGTGAAGGTGATGTTGTGGTAGTTATCCATACTGAATAAGAAGACTTGATGTTGTCAAAACCACATATTTAATAGAAAAACGAGATACTGCAGTTTCGGTTGTTACACCATTCTCAATCTCTGGTAACTAAAGCTAACGAACAGTGTAGCAGAATTTATACTCGTGACCGAGCGCTGTGATTGGCAGTTGAATGGCCTATCAAGGTGAACGACTGCCATTGGCCTACATAAGCTCCTCCCACAATGGGCGGTTTCTACAAACATCACCGCAATGGCGGTTCAAACAATTAACATAGTAAAGAAAGGTCATTGATATTTACAAAAAAACATATGAAATTTCAATTTTTGTAAATATCAATCACCTTTCTTTCTTTCTTTCTAGGCCATTCAACTGCAAATCACAGCGCTCGATTCATCTAGAATTTACATAAAACGGGGAATGTTTAACATGGAATTTTCCATTCTTGTATAAGTATGTCCAAGAATATATTTTCCATTAACAATTTATCTGCGTGAAATAGTTTCTAACTAAAATAGAAATTGGAACATTAAAATTGAACAGGAATAATTAAATTATCAAAACGATAATTTGAAGTTAATAGAACAAGAATAATGAAAGTATAGATGGGACAAATTAGTTTTCGGTGAAATTTGAAGGGATGATTGGAAAATAATTCAATCGAGAGTGGAATACAAATCGCTCATTTACTTACTGAGATTATTGTTAATAATGTCAATAAGGGCATACAATGAAAGAAATTATTATTATTATTAGGCGTTGCAGCCAACCAACTGCTATGATGTCGATATTGTTTTATTATCTCAACATATTGTCAAAATGATGTTAATAGAAACATTTGACGTTTGAAAATTTAAAAATGATAGCTTGTAAAGGCATATATTGTCAAAATAACGACAGTAGAAAACTTCTACGTTTTTCAATGTCAAAATGTTAGTAATACATTGATCAAATGATCAACTGTTTGTTTAAATTCAATAAAAAGTCAAGAAACAATAGTAAGATTAGGAATAAACATTATTCAAAAGATTAGTCTCTCATGAATTGATACTCCTTAGGTATTATTGAATTGAGAAAAGGAGAGGTTTGGGGGGGGGTGGTGTAGGAGAAGGAGGAGAAAAAGAAGTGGAAAATAAAGAAGAAGAGGGACACTGAACTCCCCCCCTTTTTTCGCCAAAGATGGCCCTCTAAAAGAGGGTGACACTTGCCTGTCAGGTCCTGGGGGGTGGGGGAGGGTAAATGTGGACAAAAATATGATGGATTGAATCCGCCCGGCAAACTTGGCCAACTTGAATCATAATAATAATAATTCCAAGAGGCTTAACGTCTCAAATTCTCTCACTAATACTTTCAGGCAGCACACTACTTCTTCTGCGACCATTTTCCATCAAAACTGGAGAAAAGCTTTGGGTTCAAGAAAACTCGAAACTTATATTAACAGAGTGAATGAGAATAATTATTACAGGTAATCGAAAACTTTTCTTCGAATGAAAATTCACGTTGATCTTCCATCTGAACTAATTCAATAAAGAGTTGGTGAGGAGCTAATTCAATCAAGACTTGGGTCATCAACTTTTTGAGAGTGGCATCAATTCCAATTACTGTACTTTAAAGTAAATTACAAATGTCAAAGTCCTTTCCTTGAGCTGATGAATATTTTCGAATATAAAGGAGGTAGTAGATATTATTCTTTATTCGCCATTTTTTAGTTTTTGATAAAAACTGGTACTGTGTAATTAGAATTATTTCTAGCATATTTCGTGTTTCTGACGTTTTCAAAACATATCTCTAGTGTTCTATGCTGGTTTTTTATGATCAAACTTATAAAATTGAGATTATTTATAGCACATATTGAGTTTCTAAAGTTTTTAAAAGATATCTCCAGTGTTATAAAATAATATAAAGTATAAAATACAAAATAAAATAGAATTAAGTTATATTTGATGAAAACCGATAAAATTAATATTATTTCTAGTATATCTTGAGTTTCTGAAGTTTTCAAAACATTATCTGCGGTGTTATTATGTCTAGTGTTCTCTTATAGCTTTTTATGAGAACTGGTATAATAATGAATTATTTCTAGTGTTCTATTGTAGCTATTACAGTTGTTTATGAGACCTGGTATATTTAAGATTATTTCTAGCACATCTTGCTTGCACATCTGACGTGTTCAAAACATATTATGTAAAGTGTCAGAAAACAGCTGATTGGTGTACGCTCGTTCACTAACGTCAAATCAGCTGTTTTCTGACAAGTTAAAAGAATCCTGCTATAGCTATTGATGAAAACCAATAAAATTACGATCATATCTCTAGTATTGTATGCTGGTTTTTGATGAAAACTTGTAAAATTATTACTGTATTCCTAGGACATCTAGGAGTTTCTGATGATTTCAAAACATTTCTCTAGTGTTCTATGTTGGTTCTAGTTGAAAACTGTTCTAATTCTAGTAGGAGTACTCACGAATCTCGTTGAAGTAGAAGGGAAAATCGCCCTGAACAGAGCAGTTGAGCCGCGACTTGAGAAACGACGTCCAGCGGTTGCGGAACCGGTGCGGGCCGCCGCGATCGTACTTGCACACGCGAGCCACTCTCGAGAACACCGACTGCAACAAAAATAACAATTAGTAATAATTAAATTAGAGACAAAATATCACAATTAAAATTGATTTCCCATAAAACAATACAGGACTATAATATGAATTTTTAGTTTACAAAAGATAACTTCAATTTGGCCAAATTAACCAGTTTTTGTGCCCCAATAAATAATAACAATTAGCAATAATGAAGATTAAGACAATATTGAAATATTTAAATTGAAATTTATTTCTCATAAAGCAATACAGGCCTACAATATGAATTTTTAGTTTACAAAAGACACATTATTGGCAACATTAAAGAGTTTTTGTGGCTCAAATGAATAATATTGCAAAATACTAATGAGAAATGAGTAAAAATGAAAAATAACAAAGTAAAATTCACTTGATTAAGGTAATTTATGAGTGCAAACTCGCATCACTCAGAAAAACACTCGCAACACTCAAAAAAAGAGGGTGATGCCCACATGAGCTCTAGGCTTGTGCGTTGGTAATGAGATAGGTGATGATGAGAGATGACGACTGTTTTTAGGCAATCGGGACCAACGGCTTTTCGTCTCCTCCGAAAGACGGGAGTGGCCGTTTCTGCCAAAATCCGTTCCGGCAACTGTATTCGATCTTGGAACCTTTGGATTATCAGACAAGCGCTTATCGCCCTCGGCTACGGACCACTACAGCCTTATAAAATAATCCATGGCGTCTATAAGGCCCGATTCCACCAAAACGCGAAAACTTAGTTTGAAAACAAAATATTAAAAAAATTTGATCATGGAAGGAATGAATTTGTCAATTGAATGAAAGCCGTCGTAGAATGATGCTTAGCTCTTTCCCGTGATTGGAGTGCAGAAATTATAGGACACACTGAATGTTTCGAGCTACTTTTATCTTTACTCTCACTAAATCCAGCACTGCAGGGGAGACCTTTTTCCAAGTAGGCCTACTCCTCTACTTTCGTCTTATAAGTTTAAAACTCCCGCTCTCATTCAACCAAGAATCTTCTTAATTTGTTTGGCAAAAGACATTTTATATCTGATATTAATAGAAGTGCGTTTCCTAATGCTTTTTCGGAATGCTTTTGTCGCAGGGCTAAGGGATTGAACGAGTCTTTCCCTGCATTATAAAGACAGGGATGAATAGGAGGAAAAGGGCTAACTGCGGCCAAGATTAAGGGATTAAACAAGCCGCCTTCTTAATCGACCTTCACACTCCCTTGCCGATTAAGCCCTTAAATACCTAGAAAATTCCCTCGCCGGCGCAATTCTCCCTGCCGTCCTGTAAATTCCTGTTTTAATCCCTATTCATCGTTGATAATTCCATGTCATTGGCATTTATATTCCCTTTTGATGAAGTCAGGGACAATCAACACCGGTTCCCTTGAAAGCTTATTCCGTAGAAATAAATTCTTGGAATTTTAGGATCATTTTGAAATACTAAGAAGTTTTAACTTTCTGTGAAGGAATAATAAGGGTTGATGTTTTGGTGGAAATAGATATTTAATGTAAAAACACTAGTGGCTCAAGATTGCTCGAGTGCTAATTGAATATAAATGCCTTGAACTGAAGTTGTTTGATGGAGCTTAATAAGAATTTAGAATTTGATTTAGATATTACAATTTTTTGCATCAACTGACGTGTCTTTTTACAGCGGTCAAGTTTAATTCGATTTCGTGCAATTGATTTCTGGGAGCAAGTTACCCATAAGGTGTACAAGTTCAAATTTTGTCTTATTCCATCCATGAACTAGCCTTGAATTGAAAAGATCACTTTGAACTTGTTTTTCATACGACTTAGCAGTCTAATATCATGAAAAGCAAAATTAAAGAGTGAAAATTGATTTGTAAGTTAGCCTCCTACCCACACACTAATCATGCACTGCAATACCATGATATGATTCAATTTTGTATGAAATTTAATCGTGTAAAAACGCCTTCATCAGTAAAAACATGTGAATTGATTGTAGCTAAATGAATTGCAGGTAGCCTAGTAAACATTCAAACAATAAAACGTTTTGTTCGCAATTTTTTTGAAGTTTGATGAGACAAAACCATCAAATTTTATGACAAAGTCACAGCTATTTGAATCGCAATCCAATCAAATGATTAATCTCGACAGATAGAGTATAGATAAAAGAAATGGTCCGAACTATCTTTATTGTTCTATTAAACAAAACAAAATTATTTTCCACTACTCTATAAAATAAGCAAGTACACTCGGACCAGTATCAATTATTGTTTGACCTAGACATGTAAAACACAACTCACAACATGCGGAACAAGATTTCCGATAATAGTTTTAAAACTACGGAAACCTCTGGACTTTATCGCTGCAAGCCAGACCTTAGGACAGTAATAGTCTGCAGATAACATGGGCATAATTAAAAACACAACACAACGATAAAGGTATTACGGGAGCAGGATGACGTTGCTTTTCAATGGCAAGCTCAGCTTTGATAGTGCAGTTAGTTGGTGTTTACTGGTAGTAAAAAACGTGTAGTCTTTAAAACTAAAGTTTCAAGCAAAACAATTCAACTAAAGTGAACGGTTGGTGTGTGTGTGCGCGCGTGTGTTTAAGAACGAAAATAAGGACACAACAGGAATAAGGAGACCCAAATCCTTTCTTCGTAGAAATTCTGATCCAGCGACAAGAGAAATAAAAGGTAGGATTACATTTTACAACAGTGTGTATATTATCTTGCTACTGAATCCGGCGCGCACTAAAAGTAATCGCGGTACTTATCTGAGTCGCTCACCGTGAACGCTTCCATTAATCCCAATGTATTTCAAAACGACGACTGCAGTTGGTTTGTGTGAATGTTCCTAAGGAACGCAATGCATTTCGCTACGAAGACTACACTGCTAGCAAACTTTGCCAGTGTGAAGGCTTTCATTTATTCCAATGTAACTCGAGACGACGACGGCTGAAAGATCGCTTGCTTCCAGCTGAATAAATGGATTCGCTCCTTCAACAACTGCATTAGCTGACGTGGATCATTTATCCGTCACAAAACATGTATTCTCCAACTCAGAATATTATGAATCATGGATTCTTACACATGAATAACACACTCAACATTTATCCTTGAACTGATAATATTATTATCCATCATGAACTCTTCTTATGAATAATTTATTTTTTTGCTGAGAGTTTTACCCAAATAATCTAAAGGCCTGTGAGTGTGTAGCCTATATTGGGTTCCGAATTACCGGTAAGCAATGTTAAAACTCGTTTTTCGTGTTAATTATCAGAGGATTTTAGCCCAGTAAATAAACGTCCGTACAGCTTGTTACTCCTCAAAAATTGGAAAAATCTGGATGTTATAATATCAAATTATCAGTTGTTAAACTCAATACTGGTTTTACTTTGTGGAGACTCTCAGTTGTTCCATTGCACTTTCTTGATTCGTGCTCTACTCTCCTGTATAGTACCATTGATTTTAGATAGAATTGATTTAGATAGATCAATGATAGCATTGATTTTAGATAGAAAATTAATTATAGTACCCGTCAAGAGTGAAGATTTCGCTTCAGATAACTTAATGTGTTTGAGTACTCCTCGATTTTATGCTTTTCTCGAATTTTCCTTTTCTCTTTATTCTTCCTACTTTTCCCTTCACGTTTCCTTCTCTTTCCACTTCTTCTTCTTTTTCTTCTGCTTCTGCTTCTTCTTGTTCTTTCTCTTCTTCTTCTTCTTCTTCTTCCTTCTTCTTCTTCTTCTTCTTCTTTCTTCTTCTTCTTCTTCTTCTTCTTCTTCTTCTTCTTCTTCTTCTTCTTCTTCTTCTCTTCATCATCATCGTCTTCTTCTTCCACATCTCCTCCCTTTAATATTAGTCGGTAGGAGGAGATCCGATCCAATATAGCGCGCGACTCTCGAAAGTTTGTGTTGTCATACCCTCCCTCCTCCAACCATAACCCTAAAACCCACCGATGGGGAGGTGGGGGTGGCAGCGCAAGGGATAGATATCCCTTTTCGCTCGATTTGATGCGCCGAACACGGTAATAAACGCAAGACTCCGCTCCGCCTTCCTGACGAAATGATACTTCTTACGAAAGCTCCTTCTATCGACAATATATCTACCGTAGTATTTCGGTAGGTAGAGATTGATAGTGCATCATATATCAAGAGCATCGAAATTTCTCTGTGATTCAGTCACATCGATTATCCGATTATTGATCGGATATCATCAAATAAAATATATTATTTTTTGCTCTTGAAACATGTTTTAGTGAATTACATTTTAATCAATGTCACAAATGTACGTATAAATAAATTATAATACATTTCATGTCTATTAATTGTTTGGTTAGTCATTCATTTTGTTTCGTCCTTGTCCTATATCAAATATTTTTTTAAGACACAATACAAAGTAAGCATACATAGCCCATAATATCTGTGAAAATTTTCTATGAAGCTAGTTCACTCACACACAGTATATGATATACCAATAAATACAGATGGTTACCATGAATATACATAGAAATTAAAATATACTTATGTACAGAAATCAATTTGGAGTTTCTTGTCCTAGAAATGTATACAATGTGAGCAACGAGTTATTATAAAAAAATATCGAATCAAATTAAATTTTTATCGATACCTATCCATAGCCTGAGGGTGCTTCCATGTCGTTGCTGTGATTAGCGATCCTAGCAACGCGTAGATAATATTGACGTGCTTTCTAATGAGCCTCTTGCTGCGTTGTTAATCGTTCTTGGGTCCTGACCATCGATGAGAGCAGCGATAATAATCTCAGTCCGTTTTCTCAGCTAGCATCGAGGATCCAAACATAGATGTTGACAATTAATAATCCGAGTTTTTATGAGACCAGCATTATGGGACAAGACTAATGAAAATCACCACAATAGATTTGTGTTGGACAAGTTGTGGAATGAAATTGCTCAAGAATTGAACACAAAACGTAAGTAAAATTAGTGTTATTTCAATGAGTACAATGGTTTTTTACATAAGTACATTTTAAACAGGTTTCGTATTTTTTTGGCTCTGTTATCTGGCTTATCATACATATTAGGTCTGATCAGTTTTATCTCACAATATCTAATCTCTGTTTGAAACTGATGGTTTGTTCTTCTACGTATCTTTTTTCATTCATGAAACCGTTCATGATCAGGAAATTCATTAAATTTACACGCAAATTTTCAAACACCAATCCAAGAGAAACATACTACCATATAGTAGATATTCATTGCTATTCTATGATACAATCCTTATAATATTTGTTCATGGAAAACTCTCACAAGAAACCAACGAAAATCCAAATCCCCATGATTTCGCTTATACAGATTCCCTCAACAGATTGGTTTCGTGAAGCGACGGCGTAAATTGCTTGGATTATCCGCACTATTCTCTTTTTTCTTCTTCGTCCATCCTTATTCTATTCTCACGAGGGGCTGATATAAAGGATAGGAGGAACAAAGACAAGTTGATAAACGACGGTGAAAACGCGGCGCTAGAAAGCACACTACCCGAATGAATGTATGATATGAAACCAGAGAAAGAAACAAGTTATGAAGATTGATTCGCCGACTATGTTGTATAGAATAATATATTGCATCACAGCAGAAGATTGAATGGAGGGAATGAGGCAAAGAAGCATGAAGGATGAGGAGAGGAGGAGAGATAGAGAAAGGTAATATGATAAGAGAAAGGCGGATAAGAAGTGGATGAGGATAAAATGAGTATTAAAAGTGAATGGAAGTGAATGAGAAGAGCGAGAAAAAGAAGAGGGAATACAATACGAAAAAGAGGAAGAGCAAAGAGAAGAAGGAGAGGAAGGGGAGAAAGGACAAAAAGAAGGACACAAAGAATGGGAAGGAGATGAAACAGCATCTGAATAGAAGAGATCACATTGGAGCAGGTGCACAATGAAATAAATAATAGAAACAAATAATAGGAAAGAGGACGATAGAACTGTGAAGAGAGAAACAGTGAGTAAAGGAGAGAGGAGGAGGATAAATGGAGGATATCAATAGAAAGAAGGAATTGAAGAGGAGAACGGGAGAGTATAAAGAACGGGAAAACATGAGGAGAGGATAAAAGTAGAAAAATAACCAGAAAAAATTAGTAGAAGAAAGAAGGAGAAGAAGATGGAAAATAAAGAGAGGAAGAAGAATAAGAAGAAAAAGGAAAAGAAGTAAATAAGAAGGTAAAAGAAGAAGATAAAGGAGTAGGATAATAATGAAAGGGAGATAGAAAATGAAAGAATGGAAAAGAATTAATGGAGAATGTAGGGCTGATAAAGAATCATGAATAAGTGTTACATAATTTGGAACAATCCAAATGAGTAAGCCTACAAAATGAAAAGAATGATAGAAGGAAGAAGCAAGAGAAAGAATAAGATAAAAACGTTGATGGAGAAGAAGAAAAAGAAGAACCAGAAGATGAAGAAGAAGAAGAAGAGGGAGAATCAGCTGAATAACAGTACATATAATAACAACAGCGCTGCACAAGGAAATGACAAAGAAAAGGGCGAGATAAGGAAGAAAACGATGGAACGTGTGAAGAAGGGGTAATTTGAAAGGAGTAGGGGAGGGGGGCGTACCTCACCTAATGTGGCAAGAGGGTTCTAGGGCGGAGGCCTTGATGTCTTCTTCTTATCAGTGGACCAGCAACCACGCGGCTCTTGATGCCTGAAAGCATTTCATCCTCCCTCTCTCTCCCTTTCTTTTCTTCTTCGCCATCAACATTTCTTGTCTCCTTCTCCTCCTTCTTTTTCTTTTTCTACTTCTTCTTCTTCTTCTAATTGTTTCTCTTCTTCTTCTTGTTCTTCTTCTTCCTCCTCCTCTTCTTCTTCTCCTTCTTCTTCTTCTTCTTCTTCTTCTTCTTCTTTTTTCTTCTTCTTCTTCTTCTTCTCCTTCTTCTTCTTCTTCTTCTTCTTCTTCTTCTCCTTCTTCTTCTTCTTCTTCTTCTTCTTCTTCTTCTTCTTCTTCTTCTTTCTTTCTTCTTCTTCTTCTTCTTCTTCTTCTTCTTCTTCTTCTTCTTCTTCTTCTTCTTCTTCTTCTTCTTCTTCTTCTTCTTCTTCTCCTTCTTCTCTTCTTCTTCTTCTTCTTCTTCTTCTTCTTCTTAATCGTCTATTTCTCTCTACATTCTTCTCTATTTTCTGTTAACAATTATCCTGATTCTGATTCTGTACATAGTTCACACCCATTTGAGCACGAAGGCTTCACTCAAAGATGAATAGTAATTGCAAGAATAGGAATAAGCTAGAAGAAGAGAAGGAGATGGACATAGCAGAAAGCGGAGAATGGAGTGAGACAAAGGAAGTGCGAATATAAGAAGGTGATGTGAAAAGAGACGTGATCTCTCTACAATATTTAATGATCAATAGTCAACATCAATAAAGTAAAAAACATCACTAAAATAATCAATAATCACTCGATAATCAATAAAGTACAAAACATCACTAAAATAATAAATAATCACTATTACATTTCTCATCATCGTCCTTCTTGTCACTCAGGCACAAGCCAAGGGCATCACCTTCAAATAGAAATCATGAATTGAATTGAAAATGTTCCTACCTTTCCACAGTTGATGTACTCGACAGCCGTTTCTCGGAAGAAGAAGTAGACAAAGTCACCCTGGGTCATTGAGCTCACAAAGTTCGGGGCTGCAACACACACAAACAAATACAAATTAGAATAACTGACTAAAGAAAAGGAAACAAAAATGGAAATGTTTTGAAAATAAATAATGATAGTAGGAGGGATTGCGGTTTGTGCAACCCAGAATAACATCAACATAAGTTAATGTACAAAACTGTATGCATGGAATAACTGATCCAAAATTCAATCATAAAGTACCCACTCATGCTTTATAATCAATTACTAAGGCTAGGCGTACACTAGTTGGTCAAGACAAGACAAGATTAGTCACGTTTAGTCACAGTAATTCACATAGTTGCTTATGAAGCAGCACATACAGATGCAATGACTAATCGGTGTGTGTTGCTTCATCTAATACTGTCACTAAACGTGATTAATCTTGTCTTGTCTTGACTAAACTTACGACTAAAATAAAAGTATAAAATATAAGTATTATTATTTGACTACATGTCGTCAACTATAGTGTGAAAACAATAGTGTTAACGCTGGATAATATAGAATACAAATATTTATGACCCATATACAATAATAATTGTACAGTGGGCTTATCGATGTCTTGGAAGCATTATTGTATGCATCGTTACCAGTACCATAGACAACACGTTGTATAGTTAGTCTATGCCAGTACATTTCCCTATCTTTTTCTTGGCAAAACTGTTCTCTATTATAAAACTGATATTCTATGATTTCCTGAAGTGATGAGATAAATAATGACAAATATAATCCAGCAGGCCGCATAGAAATCAAACCCAAGACCGAAGTAGCCGACTAAAGGAATTCAATACAAGATTATTAGAACACGAAAGCCGTGTGCTGTGAATGCACTCATTGAATGGAGTGGTTGAAATGTGAAGATTAATTTGTTTTGTTTTGATGAAGACAGTGCGCGTATTAATTATTGTTGCACAGCTAGCAGCACGGCGTAGTAACAACATTCTCTCTGGCTGCTATCAAAGTTTGGAGTGGAGCGCACAGAATAACACACAATATTCATTAGTGTGCCCTGCTGGGGATATTTTGCTGCTATTTCATTACGTATTTGCGCTACGCCAGCCTTCTTCTGTGCATTCTTCTTCTTCTTCTTCTTCTTCTTCTTCTTCTTCTTCTTCTTCTTCTTCTTCTTCTTCTTCTTCTTCTTCTTCTTCTTCTTCTTCTTCTTCTTCTCTTCCTTCTTCTTCTTCTTCTTCTTTTCTTCTTCTTCGATCATTTCTTCTTTTCATCCTCTCTCTTCTTTCTCCCCTATTCCTAATCCTCATTCTTTTTTCTCCGTAACGTTTTTTTGTATTTCCTATCATCATCATCTAATTATTTTTTTTCTCCTCCTCTTCCTTCTATTTCCTTATTTTTACTTCTTTTTCTTACTCTTTCCTCTCTTTTAGTTCTTATGCTTTTTCTCCTTCTTCTGTTCTTGCTTCTTATCCTTCTCCTCCGTCTAACTGTATAAGAACATTACCAGCACAAATTTATATAATTTTGTAGAAATGGCTTGTTTTGGTGCTGAAACATTGTCAAAAACTAAGCTTTTTTCAAAAAAGTTCGTGTTTCATTCTTGGTCGGTAGGAGAAGCCTATTATAGTAGCTTATGCTATGGTTGTATTATGAGAGCCTTTAAACGACGAGTGAGATACCGAGTTATTTTAAGGTGTCTTAAAAGTCGTTAAAAGGCTAAAATACAACTATTGCAAACACCATTTTATCTACAACCAACAAAAAACAATTAATATCTACATTATTGACCCAAACTAATTTTGATTCAAACGACCATGTTCCATTTCAATGTTTGCCGTATAGGTTAGGAACTGTTCCATTCCAGTGTTTTAAAACTGGAACAGATTGAACTAAAACCGTTCTATAATAAACAATCTCTACTATAATAACCTCATCACACAGTTCCATGACTAGTTTCAAATTCCATTTCCAAAAAGCTACTTTTTAATGATTGCGTTATAACATATTTGTAAATTATTTTTCAAATTTTGCTACTATTAACCTTTCTTTCCTTCTCTCATTTCGATATAGTTTTTCGTCTAATTTTCTCAGTTTTCTCACTTTTTCCACTTCCATCCCAAACTGTTCCACTTAATTTTTGCCTACTATTTATTAATGACATAAATTCGAGATGTAAACATACTACATGTACAAAAATCGATAGAAGCAAATAGTCATCAAATCTTGTAATAGACGTACTATTTTGTTGGTGACAAGTGCATACATAGACAATTTCATGTAGGTATTTCTGTTTAAACAACAAGCATATATATAGTATTCTATTTGCATATACTTCCACCATATATTCCATATCTATATATGCCCATATATTGTATATAACGCCAGCGACAGATCGTTCGCTGAGAGTTAGGGGTGGGTATGTGTAAACTGTCATATTTCTAAGGGATGTGTATCAATTCAGATGCAGCCAGATGGAAAACACTGTATCCACACCAATATAGAGCAGTTCTCTATGCAAACAACCAACACTGAAACACTATTGAGGATTTATACAGTACTGCAATGGAATCACCTCTGTTATCAAAACAAACTTGGTAAAGCCTAAAACTCACCGGTCATTGAGTGTTAAAGAAAGCTTCAAAAAGAAAAGAGCCTATCTCAATGTCCTCTTTCAACTCAAAATTATTTGATCATCCATGATTTTATATACTGTACATGAAAAGTTCAATAAACAATATAATAAGCTAATGCAATATAATAATTCCCTTCATCTACGACCGTGTTATAACGCAATCATTACAGTTTCATAATTGAAATCGAAACATTAGCTTTTTTCGGAATAAAATTCGAAACTTGTATCGTAATGAAGATTTTATTAAACGGATTGAACATTATAAAACGTTCATTGTTCAATCTGATCCAGTTTTGAAACATTGGAACGGAACAGTTCCTAACCTATACTGTAAAGATTGAAATAGAACATGGTAGTTTGAATCAAGGTTAGTTTAGAATGATAATGTAGATATTATTGTTTTTTGTTGGTCGTTGATAGAATGGTGTATGCAATGGTTGTATTTTATCCTTTAAACAACTCTTGAAATATCTTAAAATAACTCGCAACGTCGTAGTTTTAATCTTAGGCTCTCATAATACAACCATTGCATAAACTACTATTGAAGCAGTATCTATGTAGGCTATATTCACTGATTCATTTGATCAAGCTACACAATATCAACGAATGAAATGCAAAAAAATCGTTAACCACAACACCTCTCTGTAACAAAATCTAATCGAGATATAAAGACGGTTTTGAGAGTTGGAATTGGAATAGTATGCGGTAAAAATATTGGTTTGGACTGTAAATTGAATTGAATCAAATACTATTTGATCGTAAATGGAATGGAATAGGAATTATAATCAAATAAATATTATTTATTATACCTGGGGGAAAGATTGACCAACGACCGTCCGTTGGTTGGCTATCTAATAAATACTTAATTATACCAAAGATAAACGAAATCTATAATATATGGTTAGTCTATGATTATACATATCCAGACAAGGTATAAGGTCTATTTATCAGAATTTTCACCTCTCCGATCTATTAACTGACTATAGGAGGTATACTGTCTATTCAACTCACTATCTATCTGACTATCTAATCTGACCATCTGTCCATGTTTACTGACTATTCATCTCTACTCTGTGCTAATAGTAAGATAGTATTGTCTCTGTTACCACAGAATACGAATGAATACTCTTTAGTTACTCTATAGAGTTGAGAGTATTACTATAGATTCATAGTTATTCTATGCTGTTACTCTTGAAAATTTCAGGCAATCTTACCGTTCAAGCTCATCGAGTCGTATTGTTCAGTCTGCAGGGGTTCTCTGTAGATAATTGGGTCCATTCCGGAGAAGTCAGCCACAGTACCCGTGTACAGAACATCGTCTGAAACAAACAAAAGAGAGAAAACGTTAGAATCAATTGCATTAATTTCACATTGTTAACAAAAATCTCGAAAAAGAAGGAAGCACAATAGGAATTGGAAAATTCACATCATCAATATTTCATCAACACAGTATATCAGGCGGTCAAATTTGACTAGCTTTCATGCAATGGCTTTAATGGGCTTTTCGTTTGTAATGATACGAATAATTGAAGAGAAATTAATAGTTTTGTAATGCATTGTAATGTAATGTGTTTCAATGAGATTGGATTGAATGTACAAATTGTTTCTTATTTTAGGTGACTGATTCAAATAGCGTGTTCACGATTAAGGTCTCTGCCCACTACACCGTATCATACTAGGACCGTTATAGGAACGTTACCGGCAGAATAATTCAACTTGTCGGAAAACAGCTGCGTAAAATCACTGTTTACTGATTGCCGAATAAACAGCTGTTTTCCGACAAGTTAAATTATTCTGACGGACCGGTGTAGTGGGCATTGCCAGACATTAATACACGTGAACAATACTTTCTTGCATGTGCCGTTCCTATAACGGTCCTAGTATAATACGGTGTTAGGCTAGGAGTACACCGGTTAGTCAAGACAAGACAAGATTAGTCACGTTCAGTCACAATAATTCACATAGTTGCTTATGAAGCAGCACACACCGATGCAATGACTAATCGGTGTGTCACGTTTAGTGACTGTGACTAAACGTGACTAATCTCGTCTTGTCTTGTCTTGACTAACCGGTGTACGCCTAGCCTAAGTAGTGGGCGGAGACCTTTAGGCAAAACATTCAAAATCACGTCATATGTTGAACAAGATTCAATGCAATTTTATTAAATTCAAATGTAACTTAACAATTTCATGTACAATTTGTACTTTCGTGTACTTGACACTTTGAATCTGTTTCACTAAACTAGATTAAAAAATTTGATCGTTCATAAAAGCCTTCCCACACAAACAACAGCTTCTAATCGTCAACAATGTTAACAAATCATGAATTTTCACAAAAAATCGTCAACAAAGTCAACAAATCATGTGCTTCCACAACAAATCGCAAACACTGTTGTCGTCAACAATCAAACAATATTCTACAGCCTGTTTGTAACACGAAACGTCACTACAGTAATCGTGAAAAAAAACGCCGGCCAACATTATAAAGCGAAAGCGCGTGTTTTTCTGGCACTTTTTCTCTACGGCGTTTTTTTTTTTACTAGTAGTTAACAGTGTTGCAAACGATTGGTGAGAATGGACAGCCGGCTGTAGAGGGTTTTGGGGGGGCTTTGCAGGGGCAATACAGGGTGTGGCATAAGTGCTTCGGGGAGAAGTGATATTGGCCGTGTAAGCTGTGGACGATACCTCTCTGGGGTCGCATCCATCAGCCATCCACAGCCCTGCTGCACTTCCATCTCTGCGCTAGACAGCTTCAGGCTCACACAACTCTCTCCAATAGTTTCTCTCTTCTTTTCCCACTGAGTTCCTCTAATTTTCTCTCTTTTACGTTACTCTGTTTATTTGGTGTTTTCTATCCTCTCCAATATTTTTTCTCTTTCTCTTCTACATCCTCCAGTTTTCCTGAGTTCCTAATTCTTTCTCCCTATCACGTCTCTTCTTTTCCCACTGAGTTCCTCTAGTTTTCTCTCTTTTACGTTACTCTGTTTATTTGGTGTTTTCTATCCTCTCCAATATTTTTTCTCTTTCTCTTCTACATCCTCCAGTTTTCCTGAGTTCCTAATTCTTTCTCCCTATCACGTTTCCCTGTCTATTCGGTGTTTTCAATCTATTCCAAAATTTTCTCTCTCTCTCCCTACTAAATCATCTAGTTTTCCAAAATTCTTCTAGTTTTCCGACTGATTTCTACAAATCAGTAGAATTGTATTTGACGAGGGATAATAGAGTAGTCAGGCACAGTCTCTCATTTTGTCGTTCTATTGTTAGGAAAATCATAATAATCCCACAAATAATTAATAAAATTTCTCATTCAATCAATAGATTATAATCAGATTCATTTAACTTGACGCTTTGCATGAGATAGATAGATAGATAGAAAAAGAGATATTATTTCTTGATGTTGCTGATGACCGTAGAGTAATATGGCAAGAAATAATATCTATCTATCTGTCTATCTGATGCTAAGCGCCAAATTAAATAATTCAGATTATAGAATGAAACACAGGCGTCGTATCCTAACAAGCATCCTTTAACACACTGCCGCAATCGCTGAGAAAAACACGTGGATTGGAACCACCAGGACGCATGTAACGTAATCAACCTAAAATTCGATTAGGAAAGAGATAATAAGGTAGCCAGAAACAGAGGTACTCTCTCTCGCTCCCTCTATCAATCACTCTTTCTCTCTCACTCCGGCGCACTCACTTTCTCCCAGCTACTGATAAGAGCATTGTGACGTCACTGAACGCCCTCTATCGGCTAACTGGCTAACTGCATTCAACAAAGAACTCGAAAAAGCCCTAATTGACAGACCCTTCGCATGTAGACAGCATATCTCCCTCCTTAATCGAATAAGGCAATGTTCGTGAAAAAAGGGCCTGTCATGTTCAAAGATTTCCGTGTATAAAATGCTCCGTGTTTTACAGTTTAGAAGATTCTTAAACTCACATCCTTGCCCAAGGACAAGGATTGGAAATTTGAACATTTAAGTTTTAATTCTCACTTCATAATGTTCAAGATTTCAAAATTGGTTCTGAAAATTCCCATACGGTTTGAATAGCACAGAACCACTTTGATTTGAATGTTTAGTAAATCTCTTGAAAGTATGATTTTGAAACAAAGAATTGAAAGAAAATGATCGGTTGAAAAGTAGAAGAAGATAGAAATCATTGGAAATACTGTGCCCAAGGATGAGAAAAGGAAGTTATTGTTTTTGAAGTTTTTATATTATTGTTGTCTATTGTATTTATCTTAAATACAATCAGGTAGTCACACTAAACCAAAATCGATAAATTGAGAACCAAGTAACATCGAACATCATTATTATTCGTATTGAGTAAGTTCGAACCAACATATTTGTCAGTGAATAGCTCATATTTGTACAGGATCGCTGAACCTAAAACTTGAAAGCAAATAAGCGGCAAATCCCAAAATAGCATGAATGGGTGTTCGTAGCACAACATTGTCTTTTCTAGAAGTAATTTTGCAGCCCTGAAGAGCCGATTCTGTTTGAATGGCGGCCATTTCCATCCACGAACAGGTGTTAGAAAAAGCTTTGCTCCGCAAGCAACCCTTGTACAACTATTATTTCTTTTCTTGTTCCTCTTTCTTCTCCTTTTTCTTCTTCTTCTCCTTTCTCTTCTTCTTCTCTTTCTTCTTCTTCTTTTTACCTTCTCCTATTTATTTTCTATTTCTCTAATGCATTCGTAGCTCAACGACAGTGGGTTTCTTCTTACCAAATAAAAGAACAGCGGTTTTGTTCACGCATGTTCTTATTTTCAATGATTTGTCACAACCAAGACAAATCTGGGCCAGTTTAATAAAATATGGGAGTCAACATGTAATACAGAAATAAGCCATTCGCACAATAAATGTGAGTAGCATACTAATAAAAAATATATAACAAATTTTCAAGTCTAGTTCGTGACAGCTTTTTTCAATTCAATTCGTTTGTGTTTTCCCATTAGTTTGCGTTTGATTCATCTGCCTTCTTAAAAAATACTACTGAGTTCATAAAATTGATCACAATATTCACAATGGAGATAGGATAGCTACAATTTACTAGGAATTCTTATTTGTTGCGGTGTAGACCACAAAAAAGCTCTTGGCTTGTGTATGACTAATGAGAGGTGCGATGGGATATGAAACCACCTACAAAAGCTTTAGGTGGGTTCCGAACCTCAAGGATTAAAATCGATTTTTACTCTCATGAATAAATGACATTCAGCAAAAAACCAATCAAAATTCTCTTTTACATTAGGCTGATGACACATCATTCAATTTAGTTTTATTTTTTTACTTTCATTTACGAGTTATTCGAAAGGTTGATTTCGAAATACTGTAACTCCAGAAAAAATGGAGAGGAAAACTGGAAAAAGAAAAGGAATAGGTGGGTGAGCAAAGGAGGGAAAATAATGAAGAAAACAAACCAAAGAGAAAGATCGAGAAAGAAAAGTCGATGAAACCGGGGAAATCTACAGCTATATACAATATTTACACAAGTACATAATATGAATTTCCTATTTACTTTGGACTGTAGGTACATAACATAGGATTGTGGACACTTTCCATTCGTATTTGTGAGCAGGAGGAATCTCAGCCACTCGAGAGAGGTGCTTCCTTTCCACTTGGCGACCTGTTTTCCTGCTTCACAGCTTTAGGGCTTCTCCCCCCCCCCCACACTACTTACTTACCCCCCAGAGTCACCCTCGTCACCATCTTACCTCTAAAAAAACACAGACCACCCTGTATTAGTCCCTGCTGGTGACTCTCGAGTGTCCGAAACATTCGTTTCCCATTTCCTGCTTCCTCCCTACTTCTTACTGTTTTTCTGCTTGTCCTTCCACTTCTTCTTCTTCTTCTCCATCTTGTTCTCGTTATCTTTCTTACTATCGGTTTTCTCTTCTCCTCCATCTTTTCCTTCGAGTTTTTCTTGTTCTTCTTCATCTTCTTCCAGCCCTTCGTCTTCTTCTGCTTCTTCTTCATCTTCTCCCAGTCCTTCGTCTTCTTCTTCTTCATCATCAATTTCCTTCTACTCTTTCGATTCAATACACCCCCTCCCTCATGAGCTCATAGGTACATACACAATGAATACACGAGACCAAATCAACCTTATCGAATACTCGCCTCTAGTATCATAGAATAGCGGGATACACTGGACTGGCCTGGTTTTTCAGTATCACCCCCACTAGTATCATAGAGTACTGAGATAGACTAGAGTGGCCAGCTGCTTACGCTACTCGAGGGAATCGAAGTCTGCTTACTGATAAGTTGTGTCCGTTCCTTAATACATGAAGTGACTAGATACAGTACGACTAAAGAAAGTACAGCATTCAGACTAGAGAAAGTACAGTACGACTGGAGAAAGTACAGTGGTTATGTTATAGTGCTTTCTAGTATCCCTATTCGTATCATAGAGTAGTAAAATAGAGTAGATTTGGTCAGGTTAGGTAGCTCCAGGGAATCAACGGCTGCTTACTGATAAGTTCAGTCGGTTCCGTATCACATGGAGTGACTAGATACAGTACGACTAAAGGAAGTACAGTGGTCAGGTAGGAGTGTTGTGTTGTTCCCTGAGGGACTAGGGATTGTGAAAAGTGGACCGGTGTGCCTGAAATTATTATCCAATCCGGCTAATGGAACAGGGAAAGTGCTGGTCTGATTTTATTACATCTCAGAATCACTGTAGCCTACTTATTTTATCAAGGGTAACTGATAGATGAATTGAAGAGAAAATGAATACTGCAGTATACAATAACTGAAGATAAGAGATGAATGAAAAAATTACTTAATAAGATGTACTGATTACAGGTACTTGATACAGGCTTAAACAAAATATAGAGGAAAAATGAAGGTGAAAACTCGAGATTTAGTGATGAAAACAGTATTGTGTTTATTCTATTGATGAACAGGTAATTCACGAATAAAGGTTACTGACTCTATAACTGCTCTGTTTACTACAAAATATCTGTACTTTTCTCAATCTGTAGTAGAGAACAAGGTCAACACACCAACTTTCGCAATAATCACAGTATTTCCTTATCTATGAGAAATAAATCTTCAGATTGAGACTTCATTGACCTTGATTCATTGCACACATGATTGTTTATTAGAAAATAACTCTAAATAATAAATTTCTATTGCATTATTCAAGTTTTCTTGAAAGCCGGTTTCAATCGGCTTTTCTTGAAGCGTTTGAGAGCCGGCAAAACATTGAAAACAAACAAACCAACAAAAAGAAAACAAATGGAAATATAAACTTATAGACCAATAAAACTTTGAGGTTAGGATACTAGCAAGAGCTCATACAATGTTGTCGATCGTATTTCAGAGTTCTGTGAAATCATAACCTTATCTAGGCATTACAGCCCTAAGTGCACCAGCACAGAAAAATAAGACGTCATTCTATTCTTAGAACCGCAACTTTATAACATTAATCCTTCAAGCAGAAACCATACAGACCTAGATGCTGAAGTGTGATAAGTATCCCGAAATGATCTTTGCGAACTACAAACGATTTTTCAAACGAAACTTGGTAAAGTTTCACAGGTTTTTTGCACGGTTCACTTATCAGAACAAATGTAGCGCTACCAAAGTTAATAAAACACAACTTTGTTCGTTGAAACTGCAGCCGATTGAGAAGAAAGAGGGAATGTCAAAGTGAGAGAGAGAGAGAAGTGAAAAAGTGAGGAGAATAAGAAACTAGAGGATGAGAAAATTTGGAAAAAGGGAAATAGAAATCAACAAAGGAGGCTAAAGAATGGGCGAACAAGAGAAAAACGAATAAGGGAGAGTGAAGGCTAGATAGCGAATAAGCTAGAAGTTGATAGATGGGTGAATTCTCCTCGAATGGGTGTAACTCAGATTCTGATGTATTGTGACAATCAATGAATAAATAAATGAGGTAAGAATAGGCTAGACTCCGCTAGACTATAGAATGAGAAGAAATTAGACGAAGTGATAGAGCAAGAGGAATAGACGAACGAGAGAAAGAATCACATTATTATGTTATTGTGTCTGTACGTAAATTTCAATAAAGAGAAAGAGAATACGAAGGAGTAATAGAGGAATAGAGAGGAGAAATAGATGAAGGAGAATGCAAAAAAGAAGCATAAAAGAAAAAATAGGGGAGAATGGAGGAATAGATGAAGAAGAAGAAGGAAGAGAAGAATGAAGAGGAAAAAACGGAGGAGTAAAAGAAGAGAAGAGGCAATGAGAGATTGTGGGAGCAATTATGGGGGAATAGTTCTAGTGATTATGAATTGAGGCAGGAGAGAAGAAAAAAAAACTTACTAGGAAAGAGAGACAGGAAGTAGAAGAGGACCATGATACGAGATAGATGAAGGGAGAGGGTCGAGAAAGAAGAGAAGAGAGAGAAAGAAAGAGAGAAGAGAAAGAGACTGATCCAATGAAAAAGTATGAGCAAAAAGTATCTGAAGGAGAGAATATCGGAAACTGGGAGAAATAGGAAGTGGGAGAAATGGAGAAGTGGTGGAAGAAACAGAAGACGATTAAAGAGAAATAATACGAGGAAGAAAGAGAGACAAAACATGGAAGAAGAAGAGAAAGTGGAAGTGAAAGACTACAAGAAAGCAGTTGTCAAACATGATCGATTCTGCAACTTCTAGACTTCACAAGAAGAAGTCAGAGGGTTGTAGCGGGTGGAGGAGGGGGGTGAGGTCAAGACGAGCTAAGTGATAAGAACGTATCGAGGCACCCCTTCTTCCCGCCACCCACCCAACAACGTCAAAAAGACTCTCACAAAATGGCGACCAAATAATTTATCGCCGCCGTTTGCTGACGATTTACTCCCCTCTTTACCATTCCCCCTAAGCGCCTCCCCCCCCCCAACACTTTCTTGCTGCCAACTTTTCGCGTCGACAATTTTCACACTGCTCAAGATCCTATCATGATCAGAAGAAGATCAACAACAGGAGAAAGAAGAAAGGAAAGAATAAAGAAAACAAGAAGAAGGAAATATATAAAAAAGGGAAGAAAATATTATATTCAGATATCTCTAAATATTGTGAATTTTACGAAAGTTATTATATCTTCCCAATATTTTCAATTATTCAGTTATAAGTTATCATTAATATCGATTGTTAAGGACCAAGCTTCTTTTCAATTATTCAGTTTCAAATTATCATTAATATCGATTGTTGAGGGCCAAGCTACTTTTCAGGTTAGTAACCCATACTACGTGTGGTATCGTATCATGTTGAGAGCTTATTCATACTTTTTTTAAATTAACTTAAAAGATTAATCACTTTAAAAGTGAAAACTACTCACAGATTAGTGCTGATAGCTATTTCGGACTGCTGTTTGTCCATCTTCGGAACACGAGGTTCCAACTTCTCCTCCTACTACTCCTCCTAGTCCTCCTCTTCGTTCCACTCCTCCTCTTCCTCCTACCTCTCTTCCTCTTCCTTATCCACCCCTCTTCATCGACACAAAGTCACAAGAGACAGCTGAATAATTGGAGGGAGGGATGGGAGGGGGAGTTCCGATCGCACTTGGCTAGAGGGTGTAATCGACTCGGCTTATGCATTATTACTCGGCGATAATTGTTGGTAATGGCTGTGAGGGTCCGATCACGTCTCCTGAGATACGCCTCGACTGGTTATTATTCTATTATTGTGACTAGCAACCCCCTCCTCTCTACCTAAACACACACCCTCTTCACCCTATACGCAGCATTTGTTATGATGCAGGCTGGACTTTCACCCCTATCACAAGGGATTTCTCAAAGTATTCCTCTATGCAACTCACTCACTATACATATCTCAGTCATGCTTCCTCTCTCTGACACTCACACACACACACTCTCTCTCTCTTCCTCTCTCAGCCATCTGTCTCTCTAGAGAACTGGAAACTCGCTACGTTCATGTGAAGTCATGCCTCATAGCATCGAGTCAAATAACACAGTCATCAAGTCAAACGTCTAATCTTTTGCCTTGTTTTAACGTTGCCATTGACATATGACATTCGAAATTTGCCAGTGCTAGAATTTCAATTACAATATTTAGATGAAAAGTGACGTCAAGCTAGCCCTATATCTTTTTCAAATGTTACCAATCGAAAAGTATTCAATTTTACTTCTGAAGGTTTGTGTGCCAGAACGCTCATCTATTCTCATAGATGGTGTTATTAGTGTTATTACAGTATTAAAGAGTTGTTAAAAGCAATAATGTATAATGAAAATTGTTCATTAATTCACTAATAACTAGTCGCTTGCCAGTTGGCTCATTTTCTTAAATTTATTAATAATAATTCATACAAATTGAAATGTCAATTATGGTACCACAACACTCTTATTACTATGCCATCTATATTACCTTTTATAAAAAAATGTGCGTTGCAATTCCTGGAATTTCACAAATAACAATTAAAACTATTCGACTGACAAAATGTAAACAGGCATGGTACATTGTAGATGATAAACATTGTAATGGTACGAATATGTAATGTTATACACATTAAGATAATATGACATTGGGTCCTCCCGAGTTTACTGTCTTTTTAAACTAGAAGGATCTAACAAATAAAATAGCTTTGAACGCAACAGCTGACTTGCAATGAAGCAATACTCTAGACATGCTGCTTTGAATGATGGGATGACTTGTACAAGTATAGTGTTTCAGTACCTTACAAGTCAGCTGTTCAATTCAAGGCAATTTGAAGGAATTCGATGGAAAATTTGATCGTGCATAAAAGCCTTTCATTCATTTATTTGTATTTTATTTTATTTCTTTATTTATTGTACGCTTCTTGTTTATATCCACTATATAATAATAATATATCCAATCCAACTCTCTTCCTCTTCAAATCTGGATCCCTCCAGCTTCCATCCTTACTCTCTCCAATAACCTATCTCTCTCCAACGCTCTTAATTCTCAATTACTTCATCTCTCACTCCCACTCTCTCCATTCATCTCACTTGTTCCGGAAACGAAACATTGTGCATGCTCTGCGGAAGTAAGCTCCATTAAAGAGAGAGTCACCCCACCATTTCAAAGCAAGGTCCCCCTCGGAAATTGATAAGCAATTACACGAACAATAAATTGAGCAATCAATATTCAACTGACTCATCCGTGGCTCACTTTTCCATGAAGACTGTTTCACTAATGCTGGGTTGCACCAACCGGGATCAACTATTTCGAATCAGCTGATCCTATATTTGGTAAGCATTGTACTGATCCTGGATCAAAATTATTGATCTTGCTTTGTGCTACACAACGTAAGGGCCTTATGCACCTTGGGCCTTATACAAGTTTAACAATACGATAGTTTGAACTGCAGTCTCACAGCTTAAACCAAAGGTACTAAAGTTCTAAGTATGGATCAGTTAAACTCAGTTTAAAGGATGAGATGGTACATGCGGGACTAAGAGACTAGAGGTCCATTTGCCTGTTTATTTATCACAACTTTAAACATCCCATTTATGTAACTTCGAATTCACTCAATACCAACTAAATATTAACTAATAACACACTAATGAACCAGCTTAATTCGTTTTGTAAAGAAACTTTCCTGTTCCAGAATTATTAACGAACTAGTTACTTCTTAAAAAGATGGAAGAAATGATTAGAAATATTATAGTTAACCAATTGCGGTTAACCAATACATAATAATTATAGAAACGAAAATCCAAAGAAAGCTATATAAATAAAAGAGGATATTCGATGAATTCCACTGCATTCGAACCTTGTACCCCTCACTTGCCAGCCGAGTGCCTTAAACACTGTTGTGATAGATAACTTTTTTGGATTTCAGTTTATCTAATTATTATCAGTTACTTCTTAATGCGAGCAAATTACTATTTACTGTTAACTAGAAATATTTACATTTTTGGGAACTGACACGTTCCAATTAAAACTTCTCAAAATCGTTCATCTTCTGTTCAAATAGATTATTGAAGCATAGTTCAACGAATTTATGACATAACTTACCGACAAATACTGCAGTGCTGTTATGCTGTGGATCATAGGGACACACCGCCTGTCCGGGCTTCTCTTTTTCCAACGTGTATGTTCCCGTCTGAAACAAAAGTGTTACGAAAAAATTATAATATATTATTTTCAATGAACAACATAGTTGTTTGGTATGGTTCAAGAGGAATAACTTGGAGATTCCTGTGAAATCGGCTGTGATTGTTAATCAAATTTACAGTCAAATAACTCCCACCAATCAGCAGCAAGCAGCCATTTTGTGACAGTTGAATTCCTCGCCCACATTGCTCTCTCATTGGTCGATGGACGCCATTTTGATTACGGAACGGTACCGACCAATAGCAAGCGAGTAGAGTTATACAAGAGAATAAGATAGTAAACGAAGACCAATGGTGTGAGAGCCTGAGCATCGAAACTTGAGTTTCGTGAAAATGAAGCATATTTGTGAAAAATTTAAATACTTTTTGTGATCTTATTACGGTATGGAACAATCAAACAATATTTCTGTGAACAGTGACAAGTTTATTAAAAAGTAAGATGTTGATAATCCGTGTCTGCTGCAATATGGAATTGTGGAAATTTCAGAAATAGTCAATTTCACAGATGAGTGCTTTGATTCATGAAATCATCATTCTATATAATGTTGTAATAATAAGATTATTCTATTACATATTAAACATTTTCAATATAACGTATACTTTATCGTTTTTCAGTATTTTGTAGAGGTTTATGGCAGAATAAAATATCAGTGTCCAATTTTTGGGCGGTTGATTATAAAATATATATATCTGTTTGAGTTGCCTATAGGACAATATAAAATCTACCATAGATTCAGTTACGATAGTGTATTAAGAACCACTTATTTGGCTAACCTTCACAAACAAACTTCAATATTGCAATATTGACAGTAATATTGATAGAGTTCCCCAAATTGTCAAAAATTTTCTCCAAATTCCAACTCCAAACATTAACTGAGTCACAAAAACGAAAAAAGTGAAATTAAGAGCAAAGGAGAACAAGACGGAAAGCCAGAGAAGATTTGGAAAACGGAAAGCTAGAAATGCAGGCGGGCAGAAGGACTAAATGAGACAGTTTATGAGGTGAACTGCTAAGGGGGGAGGGGGTGAGATAAGGGGTCAAAGGTTGTTTGGTCCAGCAGGCGAGGCCCTGTAATAGTATCAAGATGGCCGCTGTAATGAAGTCCGGTCTAGCAGACCGCCTCGGGCCAAATTGTCATTGCCGGTACCACGGCTCGTCTACTTCCAATTTCCTACACAATCTTGGGCAAGGGGTCTCACAGACCCCCTTCCCATACTTTGCTGGATAAGGGGTTGTCACAGGACCCCCCTTACTAGGCGATCTAGGCGGACTACAGAACCCAAAGACCCTGTGCTAGCCTGTACAGGAGTCGCAGAGACCGCTTACTGCACAGCACATGATTGTTACCTTACCACTACCCGGTCTGATAGACCTCTGGAATTACCCCTTCCACCCCGCGGCGGTCTAAGAGACTGGACTCCACCTTGATCACACCAATTCCAATTTGTGCTGACTGGTGTAGTTCCAGTTAACCGGTCGATTACGTCAGCTAACTGGGTCACCTCTCGACAAAATTCCGATGTAGAGCTGGTCTTAGTAAGCCATGGTGTTGTTCCATGCCATGGATCTTGATTTTTATTGTAATTTATTCGAGGTTCCTATATTTCTAGATACTTTGCAAAACCGAAATGCCAAGAAAATCATAAAGAAGTTTGTACTTAAATCGATGACATACTAGAAAATGAATCATGGACGATTTGCACATTAACCAATTGGATTTAACCTCGATGAAAATACTGACATCATTTGACGAGAGATTTGATTGTTACAGTTCAGACAAATGACACCATTAAGTTTATGAAACCTTAATTTTTTCAACTCTAACTTAGTCAAAATTTGAAAACTAGCACACCGCCGTAAAATTACGTCATCTAACTGAGCACGATAGTTAAATCGTTGCACGGTATAGTCGAATGACAATTTAACAGCGGTTACATTTTATTGGCTATTGTGCAATCAGTCATTAGTGTTTAAAGTTCAACCTAAATTTTGACCTCTCATACTAGAGAAAGACATAGCCTATTACGTATACAATTCCGTATACGTACTCCGTTTCAACTGTGGAGGAAAATTTATAATTATAGAATGATTCGAGAAAAAGTATGGATTTAATACAGTATATTACAGAGTACCAACAAGGCTCAAGTGATTCAAATTGCAGTGTGGCCACCTTTTCTTGAAGACTCCAACAAATGCAGAAAAGCAACCAGAACGAAGGACAAGAAGAAGGCGATTAAGAAGAAGAACAAAAAGAAGAAGATGTTTGGAAGAAGGGGGAGAAGAAAAAGACAAAGAAGAAGAAGAAGAAGAAGAAGAAGAAGAAGAAGAAGAAGAAGAAGAAGAAGAAGAAGAAGAAGAAGAGAAAGATTATGAAAGAGAAGTGGACTGAAGTTTCGGCTTGTTATTAGCGTCACCCTGAACGTCGCTTTGATCTTGCTGATTGGGATGCTGCAGGCTTCACATAACCACGGGTAGAGGGGAAAGAACGGTGAAGAAGGAGGGGGAGAAGGAGGTGAAAGAAGGAAGAAGAAGAATAATAGGGAAGAAGTGGAGAAGAATGGGAAGAGTCAGGAAAAGGAGGAGAAGGGCGGTAGTTGAAGAAGAAAAAGCAGGGGATAATGCCAAACTCTGATTTTGCAAATGATCCTTCTACTCTTATCACGAATTATTATGTCACAAGGTACTGGGGAGAAATTCACAATAGAGTCGCAAAATATGAAATCGGACTGCAGAAGAAAGAGACACGAGAGAAGCCTTGTAGAAAAAGGGAGGATGAAAGCAGAAAAAGTGGGAGGGAATGAGAAGTACTAAGAGAGAGAGATAGAGAGAAAGATCGTGTTACCGAAGTTGACTTCTTATTACGAGTGTTGTCAAAGTAACTAGAGGGCAGAGGAGACAACCATAGTAGAAAGAAGAAGATGAAGATGAAGGAGAAAAGAAGAAGAAGGAGAAGAAGAAGAAGAAGAAGAAGAAGAAGAAGAAGAAGAAGAAGAAGGAAGAGAGAAAGAAAAGAAGAAGGAAGAAGAAGAAGAGAGGAAGAAGAAGGAGGAGAACAACAGAAGAAAGAAGAAGAAGAAGAGGAGAAGAAGAATAAGAAGAGAAGAGAAGAAGAAAGAAGAAGAAAAAGAAGGAGGAGAAGAAGAAGAAGAGAGAGGAGAAGAAGGAGGAGAAAGAATAAACAGGAGAAGAAGAAGAAGAAGAAGAAAGGAGGAAGAGAGAAGAAGAAGAAGAAGAAGAAGAAGAAATAAAGAAGAAGAAGAGAAGAAGAAGAAGAAGAAGAAGAAAAAGGAAGAAGAAGAAAGATGAGAAGAAGAAGAAGAAAAGAGAAGAAGAAGAAGAAGAAGAAGAAGAAGAAGAAGAAGAAGAAGTTAAGAAGGAGAAGAAGAAGAAGAAGAAGAAGAAGAAGAAGAAGAGAAAAAGAAGAAGACAATGATGATGAAGAAGATGAAGAAGAAAATGAAGTGAGAGATACAAGAGAAAAGCCCCTTGCACAGGCCATAGCAGGGCACAAAAGGATTGTACATTCAAATGAGAAGGGAATGGGGGCAAAGGTCTTGGAATTGAGAGACTAAAGTAGGATAACAAGCAGAACAAACCGAAAAGAAACAACACAGGAAACGAGTGCAAGTGCAAAAAACGGACGACGAGAAAAACGCTGACGAGGCTTTTTCTCGGACCGCTCTGCCAAAAGCATGTTTTTGTGGAGGGTTTGTGTTACACCTAATCAGACAGCGGCAAATGACACTGATGATGCCTTCACCTGTATTACCATGTCTCAACGCATTTGCTGAGATATAGCTTCAGCTACAGAGGCTGCATACTAATAACAGTGCAGCTATTTGTTTGAAGCACTCAATACTGTAGTATGTGGGTTCATTCTTTTCCCGCCGCCGCCATACTTTTGCCTAATTTTTTTAAATTTGATACGGGATTACAGGCAAACATTAACCCATTCGATCATTTTTCGAACTTATTTCAAGAGAAGCAACATCGAAAATAGCTTTTCCAACATTAAATATTGTCTCTCTACTGTTGGAATTGTCTCTTGAAATGATAAAAACTAAAATTTGCAAAGGAAAATTGTAGGTAAGAAGTGAATCACTCAACATAACCCATGATTTGCCTGTCATCTCAATTGCCAAAAGTATGATGGATTTCTCCAAGCTAACCAATCACAAGTTTGACATCAAATGGCCACACTGTACAATACATAAAGATGAAATCAATATAAATTCAGTACAAATAATTCATTCTCGTGATAATAGTTCATAGTGAATTAATCAAAACGCCATAGCAAAATGAACCTTATAATCAACAGATTCTAAAAATTCAAAATTAGCACATACCGGTAACGAAAATTCATGAATATACGCCTCACTCCTGTATTATCAAGAGTTTCATACACCTTTCAAGAAAATGAATGCACTCATATCTAAACTGTATTATTGAAATTTGAATACACCTCAGTGAATAAACGTACTGAAACGCGGTTACCTCGCTAGGTAGTTGGAATGGTATGAAAGTTTAACGGCGTATATTTTCTTAAGATATTCAGCGCAAGATTGCAACGAAAATGTTGAACGGAATAGGAGCTGTGGTTCTTGAAACCCGGTCCCTGGGGCGGTTATATAAAATACCATCCATGTTACAGTAGCGGCCGCCTCTTTCTTGGGATTCATATTATTCTTCAGCTCACATGGGGGCCAACTACAGTGCTGCCGTCTGGCGAGCAAACTTTTAATCAGAAATAAACATGCGCCAGTTTATTCAACGTAATAGACCAGTAATGTTTTATGCATACAATCTTTCTTCAAACTTTACTACTAGGACAATCATCTAAGATTCTAAGGTGAGGGGGAATTTTTGAACTCTATTTCTGGGGCAATCATCTAAGGTAAGGAGAATTTGAAATATTTTGCGATTCACGAACTTTGATGGTAAAAAAAAAACAGTACAAAACTAACTTTTATAGTTGAGAACAATTACTAGCTAGAATTAAAACAATTATAAAACATCGATGGAAGAAAACTAGAATGGAACTAGAATGTTCGTATAGGTTACCACCGAAAACAAATTCAAATGAGTCGACATGAAGATATTTGTGCATCTTATTAATCAATCAATTTTATCAAGGTGATAAAGATGAATGATCATTGATTTTTACTTGATACATAACATTATGAACGAACCATTAAAAACTAATATTTTAGAGATTAATATATTGTTAAAAGTATATGATATGAATTCATATGTTCAAGTAATTCTATGTTCAAATATGCTAATTTTAATGTCTTGATAATAAATTATTGTGAGTGATAGTTTCAAGGATAAACTCTCTTCTCTAATCTCATTTCATGAAAATTATTCTTCATAAGTCACATTTATTACTCAAATTACAATCTTATCTATATTTCTTGCAGTTGTTAACATCCATTCAATAAACAAATTTGAAAATATTCGCTCAATTAAGCTAATTTCTCGATATTATTATCATCAGATGGGTATTTCATGAATCATAACTTGAATTTTCTACCATCTATTCCAGATAAACATTCAGAACCATTTTTGTTCTGTTAAGCCCACTACACACCATCAAACAAGTACTCCACACACCAAATCATACATCCAAGAATCATCAGGAGTAGAACCAAGACAATGTGATACCAACCGAGCAAGGGTTGGTTCTTGTCAAAGGATGTGCGAATTAAAAGGGTGTGCAACCATCCCCCAACACCTTATATCCCTTTGTTATTGTCCACTAGCCGTGATGATAATAAAGCGACAATGACCGTTCATTCACGTGTGTTGTGTGAATGAAGGCTTCCATTACTTAGAAGGTGTCTCATTTCACACACGTCAAAATCTTCATCTTCCTTATCATCATTCTCCATTTTCGGCATATTTGTCTTCATCTTCATCTTTATCTTCTTATTATTATTATTCTTCTTCTTCCGCTTCTTCTTCTCCTTCTTCTTCTTCTTCTTCTTCTTCTTCCTCTTCTTCTTCTTCCTCCTCCTCTTCTTCTCCTTCTTCTTCTTCTTCTTCTTCTTCTTCTTCTTCTTCTTCTTCTTCTTCTTCTTCTTCTTCTTCTTCTTCTTCTTCTTCTTCTTCTTCTTCATCTTCCTCATCTTCATCTTCTTATTCTTCTTTTTCTTAATCTCCTCCTTCTTCTTTAAAACATGATCCCAGCACATAATCTTTGACACTCCTCTCTACATTGCTGATCTTGTCAAAATAAGGGGTGGGAAGGAATGTACTTTGTAAAGGGGAGGAGGGATAAAGGAAGGCTAAATAAAACCTTTGCATACACCATTTTATCTAGAAAAACTAACTAAAATATCTATTAAATATTAGTTTGAAAAATGAGTGCATGGGTTCATGTTTGCCCGTAATCACCATATCATAATTCAAAACTTTGGCAAAAGTATGCCTAATAAAAAATGATCCAACATCCTGTTATGGTTTTCACACCGATGACCGCACAGTCTCTGTACACGATGTGATTGAGTTTGTTCCATCCAATAGAATCGTCTCGAATTGAACAGCTGACTAGCCAGATACTCTACATCGTATTGGCAGAGAATTGGCGAGCAAAACAACGTTGCGAAAACTTTGAATTTATCGGTTTGTCAGCTACTGAGAAAGTTGGGTGTTCGCTCCAACGAGCAACAGCAGCAGCGAGACAAGGGTGATGCGAGAGCTTCCCGTCATAAATTCAAGCATTTGAGAGCTCCGCCGGACAGCCGGCGTCTCCCTCTGCCTTGTAAACTTGCCCTTCAAAGCTGCCTTTTTCTGGTTTCAAGACTTTTCTCCCGCTTATCGCTTGCTTGCACATTCGCTTTCTTTTACATTCCTTTTTCTTGTGGGTGTTGTCCAACGCTGGTCAGTTTGGTCTCACACTAAACTCTCCCTTCTCTTATCTTTGTTTCTCTTATCACAACCCAGATATCTTCCTCCTTTTTCTGGCTTCCTTTTTCTTGTTTCCTTCTTCCTGCCATGCCTCGTTTTGCTGTCAACTGCTAGACAACCGTCTAAGGCTAGGCGTACACCGGTTAGTCAAGACAAGACGAGATTAGTCACGTTTAGTCACAGTATTCCATAGTTGCTGAAGCAGCACACACCGATTAGTCATTAATCAGTGTGTGCTTCATAAACTATCCAGTACTGTGACTAAACGTGACTAATCTCGTCTTGTCTTGTCTTGACTAACCAGTGTACGCCTAGCCTAATGCTGCTAACATCAATCAATTAATCAATCAATAACTTAGATATAAATATGAAATGATGAAGACAGATTCTCAATCTGTTTACAAGGAGATAGGCCTGCAAAACGTCTTTCATCGCACATATGAAAACGATTGAGTCATTGGAGAGATGATTTCAAAAGGAATGGCCGATATTCCAAAGAGAAATTCAAACAAGGATAGGAAAAACATTGGATACGCTTTCACGATATCAAATCTCGTGTGTTATGATCCATTTGAGCAGGCTCAAATCAAACGACTGTGAAAATGATGTTACATCACAAGAAGAAGGTCTCTTTCTAGATCAGTCCATCATGGAGGCATCACACTCACTCTATCTCTCTCTCTATTATTGATATAAAAGCTAAGTGTTCAGTGGGGGCATTTAGGGAGGCGTTGTGGACATTTCTGTTTAATAAATAGATATTATTGAATCCAGTATTTTTATACACCAATAAGATTTGAGGATTCATTCGCCGCAGTCCTCAGAATTAATTTAGAATTATTTTTTTTTGCCGGACATAACTCCTAGTTTTTTTTAAAAATGAATTTCCTTACATAAAATATTTTGAAATATTGTTTCATAAAGTAGCACTAGTATACTTTTAGTTTTGAGAAAATGTTCACATTCATGTATGACTTATTTTTATATATATTCTTGTAACTGAAATGCATCGTTAATTTTAAGTTTCTCATAGCTCTAGCTTGAACAGAAATGTATTATATTGCTAAGGTTTAGGTGTAAGAAAAAACTTTGTAGTTTTAACCTAGATCAAATAAAATTGATTCATTCATTCATTCATTCTCGCTATCCTTCTCTTTCTCTCATCTTCACACACTCATTCTTTCTTTCTCTTTTACCCTCACACACTTTCTATCTCTGTCTCCGAATTCCGCTCTCTCTTTCTATCTCACACTCACCCCCCTCTCTTACTATCTCTCTCTCTCTCCACCAATCGCTTCATCTTTACTCTAATGTAAAAAATATCTCAAGCTTTCTACCCAACTCTGTTCTTAATCTCCCACACTCTCTGTCTCTCTCTCTCTCTCCTCTTTCTAACACTCATGCTTTCCCTTCCTCTCTAATCTACCCTCACCAATCGCTCTATTTCTACTCTATCTAATGTAAAATATACATCAAGCATTTTCTCTATCTCTCTCTCTTCCTCTACTCTTTACTCTCTCTCTCTCTCTCTCACTCTCTCTCTTTTTCTAACACTCATGCTTTCTCTTCCTCTCTAACCAATCGCTCTATTTCTATTCTATCCAGTGTAAAATATACATCAAGCATTCTCTCTAGCTCTCTTCCTCTTCTCTCACATTAACACACACTCTCTCTCTCCTCGAATAGCTGATAGCTGCGATCATCATTTCGATATCGGAGCGTTTTTTCGATTATCGCCGGCATGAATCATTCAAACGTCATCAGTGGCAGCCAATAAAATGACTCGATATGATATTACGACCAGCCAGCAGCTTACCGTTGCGACGACATTTCTACGCCAGCTGAATACGTAAACGAACCGAAAAAGTGGGGAAAAAGATCAAATACGTAAAAGACAAAGTGGGAGAATATTCAGGCGATAGTGAAGAGAGTGAAAGAGTAAAGACGAGGGAGATAAGGAAAAATCGTAGAGAATCAAAGAGATGATAAGGATAAGTTGGTAAAAATTATTGAGAAAAATCTGATATTCCAACAATTTCAAAGGGGGTTCAAGAAGTAGTGGGGGATTTTTTGCTAGTAATGTAGCTGAATTTCCTTTTTTTTGTGCGTGGTTAATACAAGTTTAGTATAATGAGTAGTATCTCAGTAGTGGAGTAGAATAGAATATTCTAAATAAATTCATGTGAAATTAAGTTTGAGTAGCCTAGAAATAACTCACTCCGTCTAATAGAACTAAATAAATAAATAAATAATAAATTGATTCATTTTCAATTATATCTATAGAAAACAAATAGAATATTTACAGTTAATTATACAAAGATTTGTTAGTAATAGCAAAATGTTATAATTGTTTGAAGAGAGAACTCAGTCCTAGTTAACTCCGCCTAATAAGTGTTCATTTAATTTTATAGAAATAGGAAGAGTGGAATGAAAATCGAATGAGGAATAAGAGAACCAAAGGAGAAGAACGTGCTCCAGTTTTGAAATGGAAAAGTCATCGAAAGGCTATACTTGGATATCATAATGAAGAAGAATTTCACAGAAATTATTTTTGTTTCAGTTTTTGAAATTAACATGAAACTGGAATGTGATTGACCACTTACCTGTATGGAATATTCGCGACAGTTTGGTTTGAAGGAGTTGGTACCGCAGACAAGCAGCTTGCCTGGTCCGATTTGAGCCATTATTCGAATGTAGTTCTGGCAATTGTCCTGAAACAATACAAAAATAGAGATTAGAGTTCGATTATAAGAGTCATTAATATATATTTCTCAAGACATATAATTTATAAGTTGAATATTCCGATGAATATTTATTGTTTATTGAACTTGATTTTGAAATCATAATGTTTTCGATTGAACCAATCTCATAATTTGAAGAAAGAAAGACTATTACAGTACAATATATACCATCAATTCTTTGAACAGCAAACTAATACTTTTCAAACAGTACTTCAATCGGATTTCAATGAGGAAAACCACCATTTATTAAAGATACAAGCAGTCCGCTCGCGGAACGCCCCTCTCTAATTCTATTGGTGGATGCCATTTCCAACTCCAGCTGACATATCGGCAACATCGCACAACGTCGACCAATCACAAGCCGGTACACTCAGAACCAGTCCACGCCCACAACGCGCTCTCATTGGCTGATGCTATTACGTCACTATAAGTGTAGGTAGACTCCATTTTGTTGAACGATAGCAATGCAATCATGAAAGGGATGTAACCGTTAGAATTTCAAACTGTAGAAGAGTAGGATAGTGGTTGGATATTATTGTATCACAGAAAAATAATGTTGAAACACGGGAGAATGAATTGGATGTTTTTATTTGTACTATTATGATCTTCAACAATACTTGACAAACCTTTAATTATAATTAATGGTACTAAATTTTACTCATCTACTCTATTTGCGTAGAGTTTAAATTGAACATTTTATTATTATGATATTTCCTTTTCGTGTAAATATAGATATACTGTTATTAATGTACGACACGAGCTTCGCCAACAATTTTATTTTGGGTTGGAAATTTTTTAAGATAGAAATTTTCCGGGATAGAAATTTGTATAAAATGATACTATAAGTGCCGGTATGTTGATAATTCGAACCAACATTAGAACCCCTTTCAACCCAGCGTTAGCAACCAACCCCGCTTCATAGAAGCAACAGCCTCTTCGCTCCTAAAAACGGAAACGCAAGACTCTTTACTCTCTTTACTCTTTGCACAAAGAGTAAATTTATTACGACACGCCACAAATCAGCTGCTGCTGCAGCTACAACAGCGGTTCGAAACGCGTCCGCCTAGCCGCTACTTCCTATTGCGGCTCTGGCTGCCGCTATTGTGTTTTGTTTGCTCTTCTTGTGTGCCACTACAGCCTGGGATACAACCTCACCACCAACTTCTGAACAAAGGCCTCCAAAATAATATGCTGTTATGATTTATATTCGGGCTAGATGAATGCACAATTTCTTGTCTCTCTTTTCATATACATGCTATCACTCTCTAGGCAAGAATAAAGGCAGATATTCTATTCTATTCACTCTCTCACTTTCTCTCTCCCCCTCTAACCACTCTTTATAACCTCTCTTTGTCTTTTGGATTCTGTCTTCTACATACGTCTTTCAATCTCTCTCTTCCTCCTTTTCTCTCTTGAACGCTCCTCTCTTTCGTTTTTCCCTTCTTTCTTAGCACTATCATAGAGAAAGCATACGTCAAGTAGATGAATCATCAGATAGGGACGGGTGTTTACATTTTTACTATACGGCGGACAGTATACATATTTATATTTATATATGTTTATATTTTTACTGAGTTCAGAGTGTTCAGAGGTCTCACCAATCGCCCATTCGATTAACACAGCAAGTGTTTGAAGTACTCTCGAGTCCCCAGAGATATCGCCACCATCACGTCGTTTTTCTGTCGTTCATTATTTAACATACGGATTAATCATCTACTTGCATATGCTTTCTCTATGGAACTATTCTGCCTTCAAGGTAAATAGAATACAATTTAGTGTTCACGAGGATGTTGCGCGGTAGCAAGCTTCATCCAGCTGATAATGTAACGTAACCGGAGAAACCAGAACCTTCACACAATCAGCTGGCTCAGAGCTTTGAATCGACTAAGATGGTTCGACTCGATGAAATCGACAATGGTTGATAAATTTGACTGAACTGTTTGACTGCGTCAAATTCCAGGTAATGTGAGAAGAGTAAAATCAAGGCCTTCTCCATTCCACAAACATTAATAGGAAAAAGATGGCGGCGGTTTCAAATTCAAACAATCACGTACCGTAGCTTTTTAAACAAAATCACATGTTTATGTTTACAAAGCTACGGTACCGAACTTGATTGGTTGAATTGGGCTAGAAACGCCTCCATATTTTTTCTACATTTTAAGGTCTGTCGAATGGAGAAGGTCTTGGCAGAATCAAGAAGAAGAAAAGGAGAAAAAGAATAAGAAGAAGAAAACGAAGAAGAAGAAGAAGAAGAAGAAGAAGAAGAAGAAGAAGAAAGAAGAAGAAGAAGAAGAGAAGAAGAAGAAGAAGAAGAAGAAGAAGAAGAAGAAGAAGAAGAAGAAGAAGAAGAAGAAGAAGAAAAGAAGAAGAAGAAGAAGAGAAGAAAGAAGAAGAAGAAGAAGAAGAAGAAGAAGAAGAAGAAGAAGAAGAAGAAGAAAAGAAGAAGAAAGAAGAAGAAGAAGAAGAAGAAGAAGAAGAAGAAGAAGAAGAAGAAGAAGAGAAGAAGAAGAAGAAGAAGAAGAAGAAGAAGAAGAAGAAAGAAGAAGAAGAAGAAGAAGAAGAAGAAGAAGAAGAAGAAGAAGAAGAAGAAGAAGAAGAAGAAGAAGAAGAAGAAGAAGAAGAAGAAGAAGAAGAAGAAGAAGAAGAAGAAGAAGAAGAAGAAGAAGAAGAAGAAAGAAGAAGAAAGAAGAAAGAAGAAGAAAGAAGAAGAAGAAGAAGAAGAAGAAAGAAGAAGAAAGAAGAAGAAAAGAAGAAGAAGAAGAAGGAGAAGAAGGAAAGAAGAAGAAGAAGAAGAAGAAGAAAAGAAGAAGAGAAGATAAAAGAAAAAGAAGAAGGTGAGAAGAAGAAGATGAAAAAGAAGAAGAGAGGAAAAGAAGAAGAAGAAGAAAACAATAACTTAAAGAAGAAAAGAAAGAAGAAGAAGAAAAGAAGAAATAAACAGAAGGAAGGAAGAAGAAGAAGAAGGAGAAGAAACAGAAGAAGAAAGAAAAGAAGAAGAAGAGAAGAAGAAGAAGAAGAAGAAGAAGAAAGAAAGAAGAAGAAGAAGAAAAAGAAGAGAAGAAGAAAAAAAGATGAAGAAAGAAGGAGGAGGAAGAAGAAAAGAAGAAGAAGAAGAAGAAGAAGAAGAAGAAGAAAGAAGAAGAAAGAGAGAGAAGAAGATGGGATGATGAAGAAGAAGATGAAAGAAGAAGAGGAAGAAGGAGGAGAAGACAAAATAGAGTCTTTTCCTTCCATTCTGCCGCAAAATAATGCCTCACGCAATTACCCCGTAAAGAACACACTTTGCTAGCGAAATAATTATCTTTGCCCACTGAATTACTGCCTTGCAACATTCCCTTAGGTACGATACGAGCCGATTTATTTTTCCATAACCATCTTTGTAGGCTACTTGTGTAGTAGAAAGTTCATTCTCACAATGCAAGCAAACTTGCTTAGTTACAAGTTGAATAGGATGTTAGTTATGAGAGCAGTATTCATTTGTAATTAGTACGGCTCATTACACGAAAGCTAATCGTATACATCAGTGAAATAACGTTATTCACCAAAAGAGATTCGTATTTCTTTATGTCATCGACCAAGTGTGGACTTAGGGAATGATTATGATAATGAAGAAGAAAAAGGATAACAAGAAAACGAAAAAGAAGAAAAACTTCCCTGTCTGTTTTCTCAGTAAAATTGGGTAATATCTGTATGGATTCAGGAGTACTGTACTTGATAGTTGGTGTTTGCACTATTGTTATGCCAAGAAACTTGCATAGCAGTAACTCATCCGTTGACCTAGCTACTAGTTGTAAAAGGAGCATAGTTAGAGTAGTGTTGTCCTTTGGGGAATATCAGCCTGGCGCACTCTGATGGGACTAATTTGAACTAATGCAAAGGCATCCTAAGTTGGTGAGACCCCTTCTAAGTAAGTCTTGGCCGCCCGGTGCCAAGTTTCCACATTAACTTTGAGACCTGATGGCTGACTTCCGTGACCTTTGACCTCCATCCTGCTTAGCCTCTTCTGCCCTTCAATTATTCAGGTACAGGAAGTGAGATTTCTGACACAGTGAGTTTCAAATAATCCTGAAAAGTGGATCTGAAATAGTTTTTGTAATTGCGTTCGAACACAATCAATATTCCCGTCAAACTTAATTCAATTGAAAGACCTTGAGTTGAACAGCTGGCTTGCAATATACAAAGACATTCAGACTTACACTAGAATGTAGCGGTTACATTGGATGCGAGATGGTACGAGTTACGAGTAAGTTACACTTAGGCTAGGCGTACACAGGTTAGTCAAGACAAGACAAGACGATGCAAAGACTAATCAGTGTGTGTTGCTTCATAAGCAACTATGTGAAGTACTGTGACTAAACGTGACTAATCTTGTCTTGTCTTGTCTTGACTAACCGGTGTACGCCTAGCCTTAGTAATGCATATCACACATATCATTATTTATAGAAAAAAAATTGAAAATAAACTATTTTGTATACTCTTCATAGGGAAAAATAGTGTTAGCTAATGAAATTTGATCTAGTTCAATTGAAAATGCTTTGAATTGAATGAATAAATACAATTTCTTTCTACTATTTTTCCAATTTCTTTCTCTTCTTCCTCTTTCTATCTCCTAGCATTCTTAAACTTTTCCGTAGTCTACCCTTTTCCATCTTCTCCATTTTTCAAGATCCTCCTGTTTCTTCTTTCTATCTTTCTCTCCCTCATTTTTGCATTTTCATCGTGCTATGATCCTCTTTTTTTCTTATTCTCTTTTTTCTCCCTTCTTTTGCCATATTCCTTCTGCTCTCTTTCTTTCCTAACATTCTCACATCCAGCTTTTCTTATCTCCCCATCCTTTTTTCTTTCCCTCTCAACAACTTACATCTCCTCTTTTGAATTCCTGCTCCCTTTTTTTTGACTCACCAGTCTTACTTCTCAGTATCACACAACAGCCAGTTCTCAGTACAGTAACACACCAGCATCTTCTCATTACTCTTTCCCCGAATATCAACAAGCAGTCTTCCATTCCAATATTTCTCTCTCATTCTCACTCTCACTGTCTCTCTCTCTTTCTCTCGCTCTCTTTCTCACAGCCTCTCTCTCTTTTATTCCTCTCGCAAACGTTCCTGCTTGCCTCTTACCTGTGCTGAGGTAAGGTTGAAGAAGCAGGGTGGTGGAGTCCACTGCAAAGAGTTCATTAGTTAGCACACAGCTATGCTGAGCTGAGCAGAGCAGCGCCTAGTCTCTCCTAATTGGCCGAAACCAACCAACCATCCGCTCACACTTCTTGCCCAATCCAAACATTCTCTTCCTCGACCCGCCGCTATTACTCATTTGCTTTGCTCTACCTCTCCTTCAACCTATTCCTCCTTTTCTTCTTCTTCATCTTCTCTGCTTCTTCTTCTTCATCTTCTCTTCCTCCTTCTCATCCTTTTCATCTTTATCTTCATCTTCATCTACATCTCCATATTCATCTTCATATTCATCTACATCTACATCTTCATCTACATCTTCATCTAAATCTTCATCTACATCTTCATCTTCATCTTCATCTTCATCTTCATCTTCTCTTCTTCTCTTCTTCTTCTTTTTCTCTTCTTCTCTCTTCATCTTCTTCTTCTTTTTCTTCTCCACCTTCTTCTTCTACTTCTTCACCACTCTTCTTCAATCCTTGTTCCCATTCTCATCCGTATCTTCTCCACTGATTCGTTTTTTCCTACCTTTAAGTGATCGTCCTCATCATTGCCCCATTCTTTTTCTTCTTCTTCACTTTTAGTCTCCTTATTATGTTTCTATTCTTCATTTTCCATTCTTCCATCCTTTTCACGTTTCCAATATCTTCCTTTTCCATATCACCACTTTTGCTCCAATTTCTTCCCTTCCCTTTCTTCGTCTTCATCATTTTCCATTCCATACCTTTCTCTCTTTTTCCCCTCGTTTTCAATATCCTCCAATTCCCTCACATCGATTTTCACGTTCACATCTTATTCTTTATCTTCCTTCCTTCAACATTCTTCTCCTTTCTCTTTCTATCTTTTTCAAATCTTCTCCTTTTCAATTCTCTATCGAACTTTTTACTACTACCTTCTCTATTCTCACCTTCAACGTCTACTACCCCTTCTCCTTCTGTTCCTCCTCCTCCTCACCTTTCTATCGTATTTCTTTCTCGTCATCCTCGGCCTTCGCCTCCTCAGTTACTCTATTGTATTTCTTCTTACTACCTTCTCTATTCTCCCCTTCAACTTCTATCCTCCTCCCTCACCTCCTCCTTCTCCCTCACCTGCTCCTTCTCCTACTCCTCATCATCCCTCCTACCTCCAACAACCTCCCTTTATTCTCTCAGTACCACCTAATTCCCTACTTTCTCATTCCTGGACGCCCCCCCCCCCCACCAAGAGTCTGGAATCCGGGTTGCATTGTCAGTGAAGTGGAACAGGCCAGCAGCTCCTCCTCTCCAGATTCTATTCTCAGGCCGTGTTAATTGCCGCACCACCCAATCTCATCTCAGGCGGCATTGCTAAGTTTATCTGATCATAATAATTCTCTTCATTCTCCTAGATTCTACCAAATTAGTGTTTTATCTAGCCAATCTGGGTCACATTGTATTTTTATTCCCATTCCACAAAAAAAATATCATCAAAGTTCCATAAATTTCAATTGACTTTTATAATTTCTCTTAAAATTATTCTATCATAATTTCTCTTGATAAAACTTATTCTATCTATTGCGTAGATATCTATTTCAGGGCCGATTGAGATTAACCTCTGTACAATTATTGTTTTTTACACGATGGTCGATGATTTTAAGTTTTGGCTAAAAAATTCACAAACACAAACTTGATACATATTATTTTCCTTCCTGTATTTACTTGGGGAATTTCAAAGTATTTTCCAGCTATATTTATACTAGTGCACCAGTAATGTCAATTGAATTTCCCAGTATTGGTTCAGAAATAAATGTATAATAGAACACACAGTGGAACAAGAATAGAGTGCTTTAATCGTAATACACTTTCCCATCTAGTTCCCAATTTTTCTATGTCAATGTCTGTGTTTACATCCATGTCTATGTCTCTACATGTCAGTGGGTCGCCTAAGCTACCTGTACAGTCCGTCATAAAACATTCTACAATCAAACTTTCTGTTCCTGTTGTCAAAGTTACTTCTACAGAATATTGGAGCACATGAACTAGTAGTGGCTTGGAAACATATCCCTGGAACACTCTGGTGCGCTGGAGACACTGGATAATTCCAGACACGTCACTTTCCATTCTCTGGAGACGACTCCAGCTCCAGCTCACTCACTCCCTGGAGCCTGGAGCTCACTGCGAATTTTAATTTTTCAGAATATATTGTTCTACTCAGAGCTCTGCACAGACACGCAGGAAAGAGGCACTCCATTGTCAAAAAACGTTGCAATATTTTCACTCGCTAATTGTTTGTCGTCGTCGGAAGTGGAGGAGGAGGAGGAGGACGAGAGGGAGAATAAGAGGTAGTAGGAGGAGAAGAGGGAGGAAAGGAAGAAAAGCAGGAGGAGGAAGAGGGGCGGAGGGAGAGGAAGAGGAGGAAGAAGAGGAAGAGGAGTAGAAAGAGGAGGAAGAAGAAAAAGGAGAGCAGGGGAAGGACAAGGAGGAGGAGAAGGAAGATGAGGAAGAGAAGGAGAAAAAGAAGGATGAGGCGGAGAAGAAGAAGAGGAATAAGAAGAGCAGGAGGACGACAAGAGTGAGGAGGAGAAAGAGAAGGGGAAGGAGGAGGAGGAAAAGGATCAGGAGGAATAGGAGAAGAAACAACATCTCTTCATTTCCGTTGTGAGACATTTTTTGATTGCCATCTAGCAATTTGAGCATGCAGGTATAAATATTTCCAGAGTCCCTACTCTCTAAGCGAGAGAAGTTTTATTTTGGACCAGACATGATACTGCATAAATTGAAGATTGGCCATTAGAGGGAAACAAAGCTTGATTGCTGTTTAATCCGTAGCAATAAAAAATTATACGTAGTAGCTTATGACAAGTATAGCAGGAATAATTTAATTTGGCGAAAAACAGCTGTTTCGGCGATCAGTATCACAATACATAACCTACAAATGCTGAATCTTGCAGATTATTGAAAAGGTCTTTAAAAAGATATTCTTTGAAAGGTCTTTTAAAGACTTTAAAGTCTAATAAGCCTTTGGATTATTGTGTCAAAGCTGCGTAAAATCACTGTTTACTGATTGCCGAAACAGCCGTTTTTCGCCAAATTGAATTATTCCTGCTATAATAGTCTTCTTTCAAAGATATCGATAAGATTTCGGGTATTTTGTTTATCCAAAATTGTATATTGTATTTAAAAAACTCTTAAGAATTAGAATTATATCATATCAGAATTCTATTCTAATTTTAGGCGTTACCATGTCTAGTGAGTGATACGTCATCTGTCCAAGTGATGAATGTCTAGTATGTGGGTAGCTTAATTAACCAATCAGCTGTCTAATTAACTCTTATAAGATGAAGTTTGATGGAAAATTTCAACAAAAACATCTTCATTCGGCCTAACAGAATAATACCCAAGGAATACAGTTCCATTAAGGGAAAAATGACACTCAGAAATAGTTTTCTATTTTGAACTAATAAAGCTGTTCCTTAACACCGGGTGGCAGCAAACGTTGAAACGTTAATGAGCGCCAGTTGCAGCGTCGCTCAACATAATTACCGTTTTACAGCGGCCAAACCACCCCCCTCCTCCCAAAAAACTACTCTCGTATCCATCAGCTGTCTACTCGCAAACTCCCAGAACACCCAAAACTTCTGGCTCCCAAGGCAATCGCCGCCGCCGATCATCCATCCGTTCTGCTAGCGCACAAATTGCAGTTGCCAAGGAATGCCAAGAGTTCGAGAACACCCCCCTCAAATACCCTCTCGTGGAACTACACCTCCCTCCTGCTAAGAGCCCAATAATCCAGACAATTCAGTTGTTTCAAACTTGAAAACAGCATTCAATCACTGGCAACGTTACGCTGCTTCGCTTGAAGTTAAAAGGTTAGGGCCGATTGCACGAAAGCCAAGGAAATCTAACCGCATTACAAGGAAAGATTACATTGCATTGGTACCTTCAGATGATGTCATTAAACGAGACTAAGAGATTTAGTTGCATAGTCTTCTTAAGATGACGTCGTTTTACAAAGCTAAATAGAGATATTGTTCTACCAACGGATACATGTCAAGGTGGGCCTATTCAGTATTCTTTACAAACTGAATGGTTTTGGTGAATTACGACTCACTCCAAATTTAATGGCTATGCGGTTGGAAGTTTTTTATATTTATTCTCTGTAGAAAAAAAAAGAAGGTAGTTGAAAAGAAGAGGAGGGGAAGAAGAAAAAGAATAGGAGGATGAGAAAAAAGAATAAGAGCTAGAAGAGGTGGAGCAAAAGGAGTAGAAGAAGCAGAAGAAAAGAAGAAGAAGAAGATGAAGAAGAAGGAGAAGAAGAAGAAGAAGAAGAGAAGAAGAAGAAGAAGAAGAAGAAGAAGAAGAAGAAGAAGAAGAAGAAGAAGAAGAAGAAGAAGGGGTGAAGAAGTAGATGAAGAAGGAGGAGGTGGAGCAAAACGGAGAGAAGAAGAAGTAGAAGTGATAGAAGAAGAGGGAGAAGAAAAAGGAGAAGGAGAAGATGATGATGATACGATGATGAAGAAGAATAAGGAGATGAAAAAAAAGAGAAAATAATGCCTAGTAGCAACGTGCAATCTAATTGATCCGGGCAATAACCATTTCCGCAAACGCGCTGCTAGGCCTGTCATCGTTGTTTAACTACGACAATTTATAAGATAGGAGGTAAAGAAGGGAAAATGGAAGAGAAAAAGAAGGAGGGAAGAGTAAGAGAAGACCGCCGATTTATAGAATAGGGAAAAATAGGAGCGACGGTGGTGGCAGTGGCGGGAAAAACCTTGTCTTGCTGATTAATTAGAACTTTTTATTAACGACAGTAGTTACTGCGCCAGCCATTAGCCAACCGACATTACATCTTCTCATCCTTTCTTCTTCTCCTCCTTCTTCTTCTTCATCTTCCTTCTTCTTCTCCTCTTTCTTCTTCTTCTTGTTCTTCTTCTCCTCTCCTCCTCATCATCCTTCTTCTTCTTCTTCTTCTTCTTCTTCTTCTTCTTCTTCTTCTTCTTCTTCTTCTTCTTCTTTTTCTTCTTCTTCTTTTGTTCTCCTCCTCCTTCTTTTTCTTCTCCTCGTCCTTCTTCTTCTTCTTCTACTTCTTTTCCACTTCTTCTTATCTTTCTTCTAATTTTTCTTCTTCTACTACTCTTCATCTTCATCTTCCGACTCTCTTTTTCCTTTTTTCAGAAGTTGTTTCACTTCAAAGGTTGTTGAAACAGAAGTTGTTGTTGAAACAAAGGTTAAAAACGTAGGTAAAAAGTTAGAATCTATAAATTTCTAGTTCACTATCGTCTAAATACTCAAAAACACAATATCCGCTCTCCTAATTCAATTTCCTTATTAGTTAAAAGTTGAAAGTTTCAAACCTTTGTTTGATAGTAAACGTTTTAAAGTAAAGCAGCTTCTTTCCAAGGGAGGGGAAAAAATACAGCAACAAACCTTTTAAAAACTCAATTTCCTGTGAATAAAAAACAACAGATCTTTAGTCTGGCAAGAAGGAAATCATTCTTCTAAATCAATATTCAATTTGCTTGCCATCATACTCGAGATGCTTTTAAAAGCTCAATTCAACAAAAAGTAACAAGGAAAAAAGACTGATAATACTGGCCTTGAGGGAATCAAGGGGTACTTTTTATCAGAATAAAATTTCAGTGCATATTACATTTTTCTGCTAGAGACGGATTCTGTCTGATTCTTATTCCATTTTGAACTATTTTCAATTCCACAAACAAGATAGAAATAGCGCATTCATAACACTATAACAATAAAATTCACAAAACGCTGAGATATACTAACGTGATAAAAAATTTCAATACCCAAAGACCATCTGTTGCACAATAGTGTTTCTTCAGATGCTAATTTTCCTATACTATAAATGTGAGAGAGAAGTCATTCCCACAATAAACTCAGGAGTCGGAGAATACTAACAATAGTAAGTTAGTTTATAGCAAATACAGTAACAAGATGAAGAATAGCAGAATTCAATCTTCCTTTGAATAAACTAAGTACTGGTTCAACACTTCTATTGAAGCCTTTCTCACACCGAGCCGAGACAATAACATATTGGATTAGAAGTGAAAGAGATAATTGAATATGGTTCAATGTAGGGTTAAAAATAGTAATAATATATGCAAGGACATTGGCTGAAATTTCTGATTGCTTGAGCAGCAATTGGGCACTTTATTTGATATCATATATTTTTATCTATTTATTGATACAAACATCAGAAAACTGAATTTCAACAGTCCAAAATCATATTGAACAGCACGTTACCTCAAAGCCAAAGCTGTCAAAACATGATTCAAAATTAGTTAAAAGCAATGTTTGCGATTTTAATGTATTGAAAATTGAAAAATATCAATTAGTGACACAAAAAATAGAATGAGTTTAAGCTCACCTCATCTTTGCCTTTGACTAGACACATCTTGACGTCATCCTCTTTCGAATACCACACCAGTCTCTGAAAGAGAAAAATCAATACATGAGTAACTGAAAACATGATATTATAATGAAAATTCATCTCTTCTTCCTCTCACCGTCTGTATCTATCGTTTGGTTCTCTTATGCTTTATTTTTCGGTCTGTTCTGTTTATGTTTTGTTATTTCCTCCTGCTCTTCAAACCCATTTACCGTCGGATCAGTCAAGTGAGGATTTGATTCTACGAAAAATTACCGGAAAGATTATTAGAAACACTAAAAGAGCTTTCCACAAAAATATGCTTGGTCAAATAGAAGAAGGTTTCAACAAAAACAAAACACGAGACTATTATAGAGCTTTTGGGAAATATTTACAAAAATATGAATCGCACATAACAATCAGGAGAATGCACAAATATTGGCAAGATCTTTTAATAAACTCTTGAACTGTGAGGAACCACTGGCATTGTTACAGGTCGATACCAACACAAATATTCTGTCTAAACCCACTGATGCTGATCCGCCAACCTTCCAGGAAGTAATGCATGGAAAGAATTGAAAAATTACAAGGCTTGTGGTGAGAACCAGGTTTTGGAGAAATATGGAAGAACTCTAGCCAGAAGACATTAATGGAATTACATTGTCATTTGTATAAGATATGGATAGATGGGATGGACAACGGGAATAATTCACCCTTTATTCAAGAAAGGGAGAGAACGGACCCTGATAATTATAGAGGCATCACACTGTTAGACTGCACATACAAAATTTTTTCAAAACATTATTGAACAAAATTAAAAACACATTGGAACCGCAGTTAGGGGAGTACCAAGGTGGTTTTAGACCATACAGGAGTTGTCCTGACCAAATTCTAACATTAAAACTATTCATAGAGTATTTTAAAAGTAAACAGAAACAGTTATTTATCGCGTTTATTGATTTCAAAAAGGCGTATGACTGTATACATAGAGGTACCTTGCTGAAAATTTTAAGAAATTATGGTTTACATCCTAAACTCATACGCCTAATTGGTCTAACCTTGGAAAACACAAAGTCCAAGGTGAAATTTAGAGGAGAAATCTCCGAACCGTTCACCATCACAACAGGCCTAAGACAAGGTGATGGACTGTCACCGCTATTATTTAACGTAGCCTTAGATTTTATAATGAAGAAATGGGCAGATAAAAATCCACCAAACATTAAAATTGGAAAAGGAAGAAATGTCATACAAGCAAACTGCCTGGGATTTGCCGATGATTTGGCTATTCTAGCAACTAATATGAGAGAATTAAAAAAACAAATTATTAGCCTGGAAGAGATCGCGGGGAAGGTTGGACTCAGGATTTCATATAAAAAAACGGAAATTATGCCCTTAGATGCACTATGCATAGACAAAGTAAAAATCAATAATACAGATATAAAATTGGTACAAAAGTTCAAATATTTGGGTGAGATCATTGACTGTAGATTAAAAGAAAATTTGACATGGAATAACAGAGCGACAAAGTTGCAAAATGCCTACATTCTAACAAAAACGACTTATAATAAGAAATGCTTGTCCATAAATACAAAATTGAGACATTATAAAACAGTCATTCTACCAGAAGCTTTATATGCGAGTGAAACCTTGTTCAAAATAAAAAATGAAACGAAAAGTGACCGAGCAATAAAAACAGAACGAAGGATCGTTAGGAAATGTATAAACAAAAGTTACAAGAAAGACGGTGTGTGGCGAATTGCATCCAATGAGACAGTCTACAGAAATATAGAGCCCATAACTAGTGTCATGAAGAAGCGGAGGCTGTCATATTTTTTTCACATTATGAGAATGCCGGACACGAGACTGCTCAAGCAACTTGTTACCAGAGGATTGCATGTGAAGACTGGCTGTAGATACGTAACTGAAATCAAAAGGGACTTGGAGGAAATGGGCCTGACAGTCGAGGATGCATCAGATAAGAGCAAGATAAACAATTTTCTAAAGACAAAACATTTTTCTGTGGCTAGGACAACAAGAAATGTGAGGGTGACAGATGAGCAGAGAAGAGTGAGGTCTGACAACATGAAGAGGTATTGGCAAAGACTAAGGGCTGGAAGACCAGGAAGACTAAATAATATGACTTGAGTGATCCAATGAGGTCAAAAAATTAATAAAAAAAAAAATAAAAAATACAGTGGACAATAGTTTTATAACTTCAAAGTTCATGGATTAAAAATATTACAAAATTCGAAGCTCATAGCTTGTTCATTCTGCTAAGGCACCTGGTTTGAAAATGAATTATCCAAATAATTATTAATTGCCATTACAATTTTTTACAATGTTTATAGTGTATGATAATCCATCCATTATTATTATAACTGCATCACAGTGGTTGAATTATAATACGCACTCAACGTTGTGGAAAGCTGAAATGAGGTAATAAATGAGGTATGTCTGTATAATAATTAAAATATCTTTAAAACGGTTCGAAATACTGATGTGCGGTTTCCGCCATTCATTTTCTCTTGAAATTTTGTATCGAAATCATGTATAACAATACCACCTTCCCGTTTGAAATAAAATTAAGTAAGATTCAATATAACAGATCCAAGATGGCGGACCAGATTTTTGAAGTCACAGTAAAGTAGTATTTTCAATTTGAATACAATCCCTAAAGTCACCTACCGTCAAGTTACCCTCGAATACGGGATATTAAGGCGTTTCCATATTTTGCACCAACCCTGTTATATTGAATATCGTCACATTGGCAGATTCCAACACTATGGATTACTCTAGACCTGGACCTATGAGTTCCGGTTGAAATCATACTAGCAAAGCAAATAGTGAGGTAGGTTAGGTAGGTTGTGGATAATTTCCTCACAAAGCCAATTGGAAAAGGAACATACAAATATGAGAAATCTTCAATTTTATCTGATAGATCTTGATGAGTTCCTCTTCAAACAATTAACCAGCTCTGTAGCTTCTCTTTCAATAAATTTTCAAAGTTTTAATAGTTTCCAAATGTCCAGTACATTCCTGTATTGATATTATTCCTGTAATCTTAATTTTCTTCCAACTCGACGCAAACGAGAATAAAATGACAGAATAGCTTTTCTCCCCTCTTTATTCGCAATAATTTCTGAGCCTCCCCGAATCGCATCACACTTATAAATATGCAGAGACTTTCAGTTTCTACTCACTCTCTCTCTCTCACTCACTTTGTTTCCTTTCTTTCCCTTACTCTCACTTATCTTGCATTCACGTTGGGACTTCCCTCTCTCTCTTTCTCTCTAGAACTTCCATTTCCTTTCTTTCTCTCCTCCACTTTGTGCTTTTTCCTCTTTTTCGCTTAGTAGAAACTTTATTTTTGAGTGCCATTCTTCTAAACAATGCACGTCCCAATGATTTACGCAACGATTTCTAGGAGATTCAACTCAATTTATTGTAGGCCGAGGTTGTGCAACTACATGGGGTAGAGGAAAGGAAAATAAAGAGAGAGAGAGAGAGAAAGGGCGTGGGGGTGAAAGTTCATGGCCTTAAGGTCGCAAACAACCGCCGCCTCGAAAAACGAAAAACTTCGACGAAGAGATTTAATGGGCCGTGCCTAAACAAAACACTAGTAAGCCTACTATGAATTCTGGTAAGTCATCGAAATTGGACGAAATATGCCACCAAGCATTTTCAGTCTCAGTTTCTTGTTCAATGTCTTGAAAGTAATTCAACAAGACTGCAATGATCCAAGACTCACGGTTCTTGGGACTGCTCAGTTATTTGAATAATTAGCTAATTAATTAAAAAGGAAAGTTTTTTATGATGCCAACCATAGAACATAATGCCGCGGTTACACAGGATGCGAGTAAGAATTCCAATCCTGCCTAGTGCCTACTAGTACAAGAGAAATTACATCTATTTAGTGTAACCAAGGCCTGATTTTATCAATTGAAACTTTTCATGATATTCACGTGAATAGTCAAAAACAAATGTCGAGTTCAATAATGAGTAACTTATGAATTAGCGAGCGTGATTATTCAATTCGCTGAATAATGACAGCTAACTTTCAATATGTGCTGGTTTTAACATTCATTTCTCGATCTGAGATCTGATTTCTAGATCTCGATCGATTAAAAACAATAATAATTATTTTTTGTTGAATATTACCTTTCTCGAATCGTACTCTATTATCTATCGTACTTATATTTAATCTATGATAATGAATAATGATAATGACTGAAGATAATTTCCCATTTTAATTGATAGATTACTGAATAACGAGAACATTATAGCTTACGGAATCAATTTTAAAAATAAACGTCCCATGAAAACTTGATTTCGCATACAATCATTCATTCCAATAATGGAGAGGTTAGTGTGCAGAGTGGTATTTATTCTTGAAATAGGGGCCGAATTTTGGGGTTTTAAATGAAAGGGGATGCAATTCAGGAGGGTTGCAAAATGCAGGAAGAATTCGAGAATCGAATCACATCAGCAATCGACATTTGTCATTTCAATTAATCTCGAATCGGTGCATTTTCCCCCTCACAACGAAGTGTTGTTATATGTTTTTGAAAACCCGGAATCAATTTCCAGTGAAAAACATTGATCACTCTTTGAAAATTGATATGAGTCGAACTATTTCGGATGGATATTTGCATGAAACCAACAACAAATGTAGATCTGATGGATGGAATTATCATGTAAATAAGAGGGAGAATGATGAGAATGCGTGATACATTGAAGTTGAAATACGCTGATAATTGAAAGCAAAATATGGAGAAGATTATGTTGATTCACAAAATGTGACACGGTAACTTGAATTTTTGTATTATATTCTGTGTTTTATCTAACCGGTATTAGAATATATGACTGTAATTTAAATTGAGATAAAAACAAAACAAGAATCAACCTGAAATTGCAGTACGAATAAGTATGAGAATATAAGGGGAATTTAGATGAGAATATGTTACAGTATATTGAAGAAAAACAAAACTGATTCTACCGATTGTATATTAAATATTTTAATCATGAACAAATAGGAGTATTCAAATCCCAAAAGTACTGTTAACCAAAAACTCAAGATAAAACAAGAGAAATTACAGACTAAAAAAATCCTATGAAATTCACTTCAAACTGAAAAATATTTCTCTTTATAGGCCTCACCAGTTATTTACTTTGAATCATGATAATATTCCAATAAAACCCTGTTCAAATTTGTGACCGAAATTAACACTGATGTAGTTAATTAGTAAACTTCAAGATTACATTTTCAGTAATAATATTTCTGATCAACACTCACAAAGCCTCTGATAATTCCAATATAACGTGTTAAATATTTGAGCAGAAGTTCCATCAACCTTTATATCTTCAATTTACACAAATTTTAATCATATTTATAGTTTGAGACTAATAATAAATCTCTTGAGCTTATAAAATGATATCTAGTTGGGATCGACGTCATGTTACTTATGATAAGATAACAACTACGCATTAACACTAATTGAGCATCAAAATCAACAGTTAAAACTCAAATTGAAGAGATTAAGATGGATGAAGCATCAACTTTACGAACGACACTTTTGATAACAGCGATCAACACTAATGAAGTATCAAAATCATGCTGCGAATTGCAAGTGATGCAGTATCAACTTTACGATTCCAACCTGGTAAAATCAGTGATCAACATCGAAACGGTGCGAATTGCGAGAGTGAAGCGGTATCAACTTTACGATTCGACTCTGGTTAAATCAGTGATCAAAACTGATTTAGAGATCACGATCACCCGATAAAATCCAAAGTGTAAATTGGAGCAAAGATCTACTTGGCGATTGCTTCTGGCTGGCAAGAGACTTAGAGCAAACGAGATTAGTTAGTTTTATGTGCTGTTGGCCTAATTTGAGAGCTATTAGCTCTAAGTTTGGGGGATAAATTTAAGGTAATTCACGGTTTACCATGGGTTAAGTTGGCCAAGATAGTGTGTGAGAGAGCGAAAGAGAGAGATACGAGAGATAAGCCCCGAGGCCAAGTAGCCAATAAAGATTAAAGTTGGCCGCACTTTGTTTAAGTTTCAAGCAGCAGCTGCCCGGGTGGACTTGGTAAGCACAAGTGCATGCTTAGTAGAAGCAGGCAGGAGGATATAAGAAGAATTTGGATCAGATGAATGAAAAACGGGTCACTGTTGAGGAAGGAAAGGATTAAGGGAATGTGTGTGATGAAAATTGGATAAAAGTGACGATAGAAGGAGAAAGAATGAGACGGAGTAGGAAGAGAAGAAGGTCTGTAATGGGGGAAAATTGAGGTGAAGAAGAGGGGAAAAGGAAGAGAAGGAGAAGGAAGAAAAGGAGGTGGAGAATGAAGAGAAGTAAGAGGAGTAGGAAGAGAAGGAACAGAAGGAAAAGGAAGAGTAGAAGGAAGAGGAGAAGGAGGAGGAGGAGGAGGAGAAGGAAGAGAAGAAGGAGGAGAAGGAACAGAAGGAAGAGGAGAAGGAAGAGAATGAGGAGGTGAAGGAGAAGGAGAATTAAGAGAAGGAGAAGGAGAAGGAACAGAAGAGAAAGGAGGAGTAGAAGGAAGAGAAGAAGGGGGAGGAGGAGGATAAATATAATAGTAGCCAGAACGGGAGACGAAGAAGAAAAAATAATAATAATAAGAAGAATTAAAGGAAAAACAAAATGAATGATTAGAAGAAGAAGAATGATAAGAAAAACTTGCAGATTGAGAAGATGTAAATTGATATGAATCTTCAGCGGTTTCTGTAGTCAGCTCAGCTCAGCTACTCAAACTACTCGTAGGCCCTATAACATAGTTTTCTTATTTTGGGTTGCATCAACCGGGATCAACTATTTTGAATCAGCTGATACCATTTGATTAGCATTTTACTGATCCTGGATCAAAATTTATCTTGCTTTATGCAAACCAGCATAAGTTCAATTAAATTATACTAAGTTTACAATTATAGTTAAAGATTTGAGGGACCGCTGCTTTGCTTTGCTTTGCTTGGTATCCATTGACCAATGCCAACCAGCTGTTAACCAAATTTCTGGCAAATTAACCAAAAGAGAAATTCCACGACTGAATAATGCACTGTGCAATTAAATGGGCCTACAATGCAGCTATTACACTATAGAATGGGCTTAATACAGTACAACAGAAATTTCGTACTGCAATGCCATGCATAATAATCCGTCATTGCATTCCTTCTTGTTGGGAAGACATATTCAGACAGAATAGCTTCCTATATCAAGGTTAAGAATTGATAGGAACATTTCATTGTAAACTAATATTTATAATATCAACTATTATAAGCTATTATCTATAGCTATCATCTATTATAGCTATTACAACTATTATCGTACGTTATCGTTGAGTATATATAATCTAATTTATTTTTTTGAGGTCTTCAAAGTAGCACTACAATTTATTCACTATACTCTAATCCCTTGTAACAAGTAAAGGTGTAAATGTGATGATATTGTAATAAGCATGAATATATAATGCGACATTTGTACAATTTACCATATAAACAAAGTGATAGAATATGTACATTATGAAAAGTTCTTACCTGATTTTCGGACATATCACTGAGACTGAGGTTGTACACCAGATTCCTGAAATCAAAACAAAAATATAATTAATAAAATATTTATCGTACATCAATATTAATAACATAATCATTATTGCATTATAATTATCACGTATTAGATAAAATATGATTATGTTACATCAAAGACGATAGGAAACTATTAGTATTAGTATAACTAAAGTAGGCTATAACTAAAGTATTCTAATTGTCTCTGGTTACATGGACCGGCGAATTTTGAATACGAAAACGACCATTCTTGGAAATCGCATCGCTGAATAATCAAGTCTCCCACAATATGATATTTCCTTGTCAACAGCAGCATACATAACAGCATCAAAGACAATTCCAGCATGCTAGATTCCCGCTCAATCTAACCGTTAATATGGTTTGCACTGGTCAGAAACTGGTCTGTCCGGTACACTAATTATCAAACAGCCACTGATCAACAAACAGTGAGCGAGTGAAGCGAGCCTGATGATGTTTGAGGTGGCAACCTGTGTGAGCTACACTACAAGGTAGAACTACTACCCACTAAACCCAGTTGCATCTACTTTGTGCCGCCGTACCAATTTGCTCGTGGTAGCTGGTGAATGTGTACTTGCATGTCTCACTTTGTCGTTGTCTCACTTTGTCGCCGTCCAACTATGTAGCCGTCCCACTTTGTCGCTATCCCACTTTGGTATCATCCCGAGTGAGTGGGTGCTATGCGCTCAATCCGGGCTATTTGTACTTCTCCCCCCACTCTGAACACTCAAACAATGAGGAAAAGTCAGTCAAGGGTAGAAAATGCGGCCCGAAAAATTTAGTTGTAGCTTGTAGTAAGAGTGAGATAAAATATTAACTAAGAAGAACATACAAGGATAGAAAATGCGGCCCGAAAAATTAAGTTGTAGTCAGAGTGAGATAACCTATTTTTAACCATGAGGAGCAGACAAGGATAGAGATTTCAGTCCCGAAAAAAAAGTTGTAGTGTGAGTCAGATAACACATTAACTACTATAGAGGACAGACAAGGATAGAAAATGCGGCCCGAAAAATTTAGTTGAAGTGAAAGAGAGCGAGATAACACATTAAACACTATGTGAAACAGACAAGGATAGAAAACTCAACCCCTAACATGTAGTTGGAGTGAGACAACACACAGTTAACTGCAGGCGCCCGACTAAACATGATCCCGCATGTTGGCTCCAACAACTCATACATGCATCTGTTTTTGGCGTACAACTGATACGCTACAAGGGTGGTTTGTTAAAAAGTACCCCAAACTGCACAATTTATGATGGAGACAATGAATTGTAAAAATTAAAGAGAGGTACTATATGCTACGAGTACTAAAGGGAGGGAAGAATTTCCGTGGCACGGAATAATTTCCAATTATAAAATTTAGGGCCGGTTCATGAGCTCGGGATTCAGCCAAGTCCTAGACTTAAACGGGTGGCCAGCGTAACATCGACAAAAGTTAGCCTCGATACTATGTACTAAGGGCTCTATATGCTGCTAACCCACTAACCTGTCGAGACAAACGTTTGTCGATGCTACGGTAGCCACCCGTTTTATTCTAGGTCTAAGCTAAATCCCGAGCTCATGAACCGGCCCTAAATGTTTTGTAAAAATTCTACTCAGGTATGATATTTCATCCAGTTGAATGCCAGATGAAACTTGTTTATAGAGAGTGATGGGGTTTAGCCAGTGCTACTCTACACCACCTATCTAGATTTAGTTTTGTTTGTGTATTTTTCTTGTTTTTTGTATTCCACATTCTATCTCAAACCATTTATTTATTTATAGCTCTATTTTTTCATGTGTTACTTGTAATTGAATTTTGTTTTCTATGCCTGTTGTATGAATAGCCACGCCATTACTGATGACGTAGGTAGAAACCGCCATTGCTGATGAAGTTGGTTCGTATCGCCATTGCTGATGACGTTTTTTATGTACCGCCCACCGTGGGCGTGGCTTGTCTAGGCCAATGGCAGTCGTTCACATTGATTGGTCATTCATCTACCAATCGCATTGCTCGCTCCTCATTTATATTCTGCTGCACTTAATTCTTGTTCTAGTTCACCAGAGATTGATAATGTTTTAACAAGCGAAATCGATATCTTTATATTTCAATAAATTCATGGTTATGACAACATCGATACTTTTTATCCAATAGGAATGAAATTCTCTTGAGGAATGTGGGCTAAATTATTTATCATTAATAAGGACAATATTATCACGTAGTTTTTCCTACAAATATTGATTCATTGATAACTTATTGATGGAACGCGGCTGGTTTCGAATTAAACAATCAAATGTGCCTCAAACAATCTAAATGCATGAAGAAGACAACAAAGAGAAAGCAGAAACAGAAAAAGGGAGAAAGAGTGAGAGAAGAATTAAAAAGTAGAAGAATTGGAGACGAAATAATGACAAAGGACTGACAAAATTAGTTTTACCAGTATCTCTGCTTAGAGCTTTGCAAGTAACAGAGAAATGCAGTTTCATATTGGAGGGAAGAAGAAAGAGAATTTCAGGTCCAAGTATAAGAGAAAGTAAAGGAAATTAGTATAAGAGAAAGTGAAGGAAATTTGAATTGCAAAATTTAAAGGAAGAAAACGCATGGGAATTCAACGGTAGTAAGCGAGAAAGAGGATCAAGATTCTACATGAGAAGTAGGGAAGGGCATTTCAATTCAAGAGTGGGGGAATTGCAATTCCACATTTGTAGTTGACAATGAACTCTGCGCGGTCGCTTCCATGCTTCCACCAATTTAATTTGTCAGACTGGTAATGTGACTCATAACTTATTAATGTGCTCCCTGCGCCACCTACATTATAATAATAAATTCACCAAATGCAAGCTGGAGATCACTCATGGCTGCTTTATTCCATTCATCTTCTTGATAATCCAGTGTAGGATTGCAAGGTGTGTGAAGAACAGACATAAATCGCAAGTTGATTTCAAGTGTTTGTAAAATAATTCATTTGATTCATTCTTTTTTTATTAATCATTTGATCATCTCACCATGTCTGTCATTGATTAAAGGGCAGTTTCTTAAACGACTCGAAGGCAAATTGAATTCAACCGCCGTGTGATGACGTCATTTTACGATGGCTTTTCGTAAAACTTGATATATCGAGAGCATCTGACTAGGGGAAATCTGAGAGGGTATAATTGAACTTCAATAATTACTAGAATAAAGCAGAAACCAGGCTATACAGAGTTGTTGAAAAGTATGGAACGGCTTAATATTTCTTATGTGAAGGTAATTTGACGGTAGGTGACATTGGGGATCGTACTCAAATTGAAAATACTATTACCCGGACTCCAATAATTTAAATTATTTGTAGTTATTTTATAATTTGATTTTAATTTCAATTGAATTTATTAATTACAATTTCAGGGCAGCGGAACACCTGACTTTATGTGATATGTTATGGGAATAATCAATGTATTACCTTGATAGAAAGCTACCTGTTACGAGAAGAAGTTACCTCTTTTAAATTTCAATAAAACTCAACAATAGTGAAATTTCTTTCTTTATGAAAATTAATTCAATTGTTGTTTTGTGGTTAGGGTCTTCTGCTTCAAGTTTGGAAATGAAACTGTCAGCTTCCATAACATTTTTAATTATACTTACGTTTTTCCGAACTCTGTAGCATCATTACTAGTTCAACCAACTTCCCTTCAATTTTTTTAACGTTTTCCACAGTGTAATTTCATTGAAATCGACGTTTTTTAACTCAAAAACAAAGAGACTGGAATAGAATTCTAAAACATTAATACTAGAACTGATAAAATCGAGCAGAATATAAAAATACTAAATCATTTAACGGGGAAGAAATTTCTCTAAGAACCCAGAGAAGCCTCTACCCCTATACTGCACCTTTTCATACAAAACCTTGTAATAGCGTCATAAAAATGAAGAAAGTTCAAAGTCTCATTTTTTTACTGCTTCACCTCCTACTACTACTCCTACATCTTCTTCTTCCTGCACCCCTTCTTTCCTTTCTTCTTTGCAACAGTTCCCCTCCCCGTGCGAACTGCAGCTTAGAAAGACCAACTTTCCCCTCAAACTATACTACTTTAAGTTGGTTGCTATCTTGACAAAATTTCCGTTCAAACATGTATCTATCTTATTTAATAACCCCGGCACAAGGGGGCGACCCCACATCGATATTTCACCATAAACTTTACCTTCAAGCAAGTTGCAGTAACTTGCCCGAGAAACACCCACCAACCAACTACTTTCTTACAAACAGCCATCATACACCCAACAAAGTTCTTCTTTCTTCTTCTTCTTCTTCTTCTTCTTCTTCTTCTTCTTCTTCTTCTTCTTTCTTCTTCTTCTTCTTCTTCTTCTTCTTCTTCTTCTTCTTCTTCTTCTTTCTTCTTCTTCTTCTTCTTCTTCTTTCTTCTTCTTCTTCTTCTTCTTCTTCTTCTTCTTCTTCTTCTTCTTCTTCTTCTTCTTCTTCTTCTTCTTCTTCTTCTTCTTCTTCTTCTTCTTCTTCTTCCTCTTCTCATTTCAACTTCGCAAACAATGGCAATAGCATGGATTGCCCAACCCCAAAATTAATGCAACATTGAGTAGTTCAAGAATTCTTTCGATGAACGGTTCATATTGTTTCTCTTGCCTTGCCTCCCTCATGAATCGTTCTTCAAGAGTGTATAGTTTGCCAACAATTCACATCAATTCAGCAGTCATTCTAACCCTGCAATTGAATGGCAACTCCCTTTCAAACTTGGCACGTATTTAAGTATTGTTTCTGAATTCAATTCTTGTGTTATCACCCCTTGATTCATTGGGCATGTAACGATTACGTTTATAGAAACATTTTTTCCTCACCTAATAATGCAATCTAGTCTAAGAAAACTGATGAGCAATTTTTTGCTAATCTAATATTCTTCAAATTGAAAAGTTTAGCAGCTCTCACTAGGACTACTAGTTTTAAATACTAACAAAATAACAACGTAATTAGAAGAATTCAACATTTTCAACTTATTCCTTTTCGAGATTAGACTTAATAAACATTGTGATGGAAAACTGTCGGATTTGTAAAATCTTTCTGTTCTGAAATTTGTAAATTTTGCCCATAAATCAACGTAAAACTGGTAGCCTAGATTTTTCAATTTGTTCTCACAATTCATCGACATTTTCGATTGCTCCAATTTCTTTCCAGTTATCACTGGTTTCCTGTTACAATAACAATACTTGGTATTTATACGTATACCGATTCAGTGAACTTGGTCATTTGTATTAAACAATAATAAATAGTGCATGGTAACTTTCATACATGCTTTATCTCCGATCACATTTATTCACTTATGATTACTGACTGCTATATCAATAGATATTAGATAATTGAGGTAAGGGGGACACTTTTAGTTTGAGGTCCAAATCTCATTTATTCATGAGAATCTAAATCGCTTCCCGTTGATTCGGAACTCACCTTAAGCTGTAGGTCCATTCATATCTCATCATCTGTATACACACACAAACCAAGGGCATAATTTTGGCATCACCACAGCAAGAACCAAACAGCAAATGCTGGATTATATCGCACAAACTGTAGTACAGTACTATCTATCTCTATTTTTTTTTTGTATACAATCTCTTCTCCACATTGTTCTGCGATTGTCAGATCACAATCGATAAGATTACAAATATCCTCGTAATTAGAGCTAGAACGTGGAGTTCTGTTCCGATGCTCAATCACTGTTTGCTCTATCGGAGAGAACGACTTTTTCTCATTGTTTTTCACACTGGAATCGAGCTCCGGATTTGTTGGGATATCTCTTGTTTTTCTGGCCTCATCAGTGTGTATTTCTTCTCATTGAGTGAACGGCAGCGTGAAAATCATCAGCGAAAAGAGACAATAAATCCTGTTTCTTTTTCACAAAATGTGGAAGCAGAGTCTTATCATTCCTGTAATCGCTGTAGCATGATGAGCTGTTCAACGTACTGCTCTTTTCTGTACAAAAATGAGTGACCTTCGAGTTTTTCGTGTTGATAGACTTTAATTAGAAATAAGATAATATGAACATGTAGACGAGGATCGTTCTGTATACATTATAGCCTACCGTTTCATAGTATACATGTCATAGCATAATTATATTCCATAGTTAATATGTCAAATCTGCGTAGTAGCAAGGATTGTGGATCAATATAAATCGATAAATTTGAATAACTCGATTCACTCAAGTTATGGACGCAAGATTTAGCAAATTAATTGCGGTAGCAACAATAATTTGGAGGACCAGGATTATGACAGAGTTAATTTTTGGAATTTAGAATATTGGAACGCTTATTGATTCTTAATAATGATACTATAAGTGGTATTATGTTATTTTGATTATAATTATAATTTGCATTTATTCTTATGAATGAAAACAGGCGACTGGATTAAAAATTGCTCATATACACACTCACAAACGTCTTTAAACAATTTCATGCTAATTAGCTGAGGATGGCGATCATCAATCTAATCCAAACAGTATGAATCTAGATTGCATAGCCTGAATCAAAATGCAACAAATTCGAATGAAATGTTGTATTTATTTCATCACAAAAGACGCCACATAATAAGGCAATGCTTGGAAGTTGTAGTAGTGATAGTAGTATGTGACATGTTAGATTTTTTCAAATATCCAGGTAATAGATTAGTTTATCAAGGTTATAAAATCCACTATACATAAAAATTTAGTCTATAAAAATCAATTACAATATGTAATGTAGAGGAAACGTCGTCATAATTTCTCTCAGCCACAAAATAACCGAAAACACTCGTATTTTATTGCGCGTTTGTTGGGTTCGTGTATCTGCCAGTCAAGTAGCACACGAAATGTGGATTTTCCACTGTGTCAACTACAAACTCAGTCCACTGCTCTCAGTTTCAGTAACAGTCGCCGCCATTAAGGGGAGTGTTGACTGGAACAACAGTAGGCTTTTAACGTGGGGGGGGGGTAGGGGTGGGGTGGCATTGGGGTTGGATACATGATAGGCGATGAGTGCAAGGCCATTCGGAAAACATGGAGAGAAAAAAGAGGGGAGGAAGAGTGCAGTTGGTGGAAAAATCGCCATCAAGGTCGTTGGGAAAAGGGGATGAAGGGGAGATACCTCTGGTTTCAATTATGCTGGTAATCGCAATTTTTTGTTATATTTACCGAAAGTAATCTAATCATCACTATTTTTTTTAATATTCACTGAAGGTAATTTGATCAAATCACTTGATCAAAGCATTGATAAACGCTGCAGCTTCATATTCACGATCAAATTTCGATTTGACATATTACTATCTACTGTAACTCCATCCAATGAGTAAATTCGAGTTTATGTACTGATTAGATAAGCTACCAATAAACATGAAATCCATGATATAGTTTATAACATGTTAGGCTAGGCGTACACCGGTTAGTCAAGACAAGACAAGACGAGATTAGTCACGTTTAGTCACAATAATTCACATAGTTGCTTATGAAGCAACACACACCGATTAGTCATTGCATCAGTGTGTGCTGCTTTATAAGCAACTATGTGAATTACTGTGACTAAGCGTGACTAATCTCGTCTTGTCTTGTCTTGACTAACCGGTGTACGCCTAGCCTAAGAATAAAATAGAATGACTGCCTTTATTTTAACCTGGGAGGGCGAAGTTAGGGCGCAGTCGGCCCTCTCTTACACTTATTGAGAGAAAGAGTAAGAGAAACAGTAAGAGAAAGAGTTATAGAAAGAGTAAGAGAAAGAGTAAGAGAAAGAGTGAGAGACAGAGAAAGAGTAAGAGAAAGCGTAGAGCAGCAACTTTTCGAATGATACCGGAAAGAGTTCAGCTGAGAAGGCAATCTATCGGCAGATCTGGTGAAATATAGCGACTGGAGATTTATTCGTAGAAGATCCGGATCGCAGTCGCTCCTCGGCTCATTTTCAGTTTCAGCAGTCAGCCGAACAAATTCCATTTGCACAAACGACAAACTCCACTGATAACATGATGATCACGATGACGATTTGTTATTTTAGAGACGAGGGTTGGGGAGGGGTGGAGCGACGAGATAGAGAGATCAGTGAATTGATTCAAGGTGCAAATTTAGGTGAAGGAGAAGAAGACAGAGAAATGAATAAGAAGAAGTAGGAGAGAATCAAGAGAAGAATATGAGATGGAAGAAGAAGAAAGATCAAAAGACGAGAAGAGAATGGTACAACTATATTCAATTGAAATTCATCATAGGCTAATTCAACGTAATGATAAATTACAACATAGACTACATCACTTGGCACCACTGTTAAAAACATATGAAAAAAATAAAACTTGGTTTAATTTCGTTGGAGAAACCGGCCCTGAGAATCGCAAAATGAATAAAAATTGATACTAAGGATACAATGGAGGGAAAAACCGAAAAAAAGAGGTGAATATAACCCCAAACTGTCTTAACTCAGGGGTTGTTTAATGAGATTTTTACTTGTTACTCGTGTATAAATCTCGAATGTACTGTATAATATATTGTATTGGAAAACTAAATTTCATTTCATTTTCATTTTCTATAATAATTATGTACTGTATCACCATCTTACACAGGCCTATTTTCAACTTGTCCAAACTTGGCCAAGTAAATAATTCCATTTCAATATTGCAGCAGATGGGAGAATGAGAGATGATTGTGATGAATGGGGAGAAGATGAAAGATTAGGAAAGATGAGGAAAACAAATCCAAGGATAAGCAGATAAGGAGGTCGGAAAAGATTGAGAGGTCAAAGATGAGGAGAAGAAGAAGAAGAAGAAGAAGAGAAAGAGAAGAAGAAGAAGAAGAAGAAGAAGAAGAAGAAGAAAAAAGAAGAAGAAGAAGAAGAAGAAGAAGAAGAAGAAGAAGAAGAAGAAGAAGAAGAAGAAGAAGAAGAAGAAGAAGAAGAAGAAGAAGAAGAAGAAGAAGAAGAAGAAGAAGAAGAAGAAGAAGAAGAAGAAGAAGAAGAAGAAGAAGAAGAAGGGAAAGAAGAAGAAGAAGAAGAAGAAGAAATAAGGGTGGGTGTCATTGAGAGAATTCGAGAATTTGGCAATTCGAGATTAGGTCATGAAAGATCGATTGTGATCGTATCGATACTAGTGGCAAGGTGAAAATCGAACCGAGATAGCTGCTGCAGGCTGCGCCAAGTGAAATCGATAACATTTCAATTTGACTTGGGAGGGGGGAGTACAGGAAATGGACCCCTTTTAGAAGGTGTAGTGGGGGGGGTACCATTAATCAAACTAGTAAAATGTCGAGTCGCAGACCTTGCTCTGATTAATTGCCGCACACCCGCCAAATAACGGCTGACTGCAGGCTGGCCTGGCTTCGCTGTATGTTACCATGCATGTGCATGTGAGTGTGTTATCATCACGCTTCTATAATATTCTCAGCTCTGTAACGTACATTCACGCGATAAAGAAAGATAGAAAGAAAAATAAGTGAAGATAAAGAAAGAAGGGAAACAAAAATCGAGTATTTCTGTATTTGGGTATCGTGAAAATTTGGGTGAAGTTTCAAAAGAAGAAGAAGAAGAAGAAGAGAAGAAGAAGAAGAAGCAGAAGAAGAAGAAGAAGAAGAAGAGGAAGAGAAGGAGAAGAAGGAGGAGGAGGAGGAGGAGGAGGAGAAGAGAAGAAGAAGAAGAAGAAGAAGAAGAAGAAGAAGAAGAAGAAAGAAAAGAAGAAAAAAGAAGAAAAGAAGAAAGGAAGAGAAGGAAGGAGGAGCAAAATAAGAGAAGAAAGAAGAAAAACGTGGAAGGACAAGAAGAACATTGAAAAATATAATAATAAAGGAAGAATACAACCATATTAAGGAGGAATATGATAGAATGTGGGAAGAATGAATGAAAATGTTCTAATATTTGGAGAAAAGGAAAAGAAGTGAAGAGTTTGGTGGAAAGAGGAAGTGAAGAGAAGGGCAGAAAGAGAATCAGAATCATGAGAGAAAAAGGAAGAGAACAAGAAAGATCATCAGACAATGAAGTGGGAAGAAGAAGAAGAAGAAGAAGAAGAAGAAGAAGAAGAAGAAGAAGAAGAAGAAGAAGAAGAAGAAGAAGAAGAAGAAGAAGAAGAAGAAGAAGAAGAAAAGAAGAAGAAGAAGAAGAAGAAGAAGAAGAAGAAGAAGAAGAAGAAGAAGAAGAAGGAATCATATGCAAGAAAAAAGGAAAAATGTAGAGGAAAGATTTATAAGAGTGAATGAAAGAAGATTACAGGAAGAGTAAGAGAGAAAAGATATGCAGAAAAGTAAAGGAAGACAGTGATCGAAGAGAAAAATGGAGAGGTAAAAGTGAGAAAAAGAGATGAGAGACATGTGAGAAGAGGAGAGGAGGAGAATGATAAGAGAAAGAGAACAGGAAGAGAGATGAGGATGAGAAGTACTCGACTGCAGGACAGGACACCACAACAAAGCCATCACGTTTTGTCAGCTCCGTGGCACACGGCGCTTGTGTTGTGGCAGGCTGGAGATGCAAAAATTCATTGCTGCCATTCATGTGCAGTCATTTGCGAAATGCTGATACCACCCCACTTGCCTCATCTGCTGACCAAGCTAGTCCTTGTTCGGCTCTAAATTAGTTGCTGCTTCGCTCGATAGAGGTCAGCAGTAGATCAGCGCAGACGATTCGGCTGTCAGCCAAGGTTAACATAGAATGAGACAGGCTGGCCAGTGTCCATATCCATATATGGGTTGACCCAGTTGTTTGACATAGCCCCCTCTAAACTACACCCTCTAAACTGTAGTTTAGAGGGGGCTATGCTATCACGATAGATTTATAAACAAATTATCAACTGTTGAGGAACCATCTTTTTTCCACTTGATCAAATAATATAGACACTAGAATCATTTAAAAAGTGGAAAACCGCTCACAAATTTTGAGTTCACGGCCATTTCGTATGGCTGTAGACGCTTCTTCAGAACATGTTTTACAAAGCTCGTAGTAACCAAATATTGGATTTCGATTATCTCAGTTATTGTATAGAAGATAGTACTTTATAAGTTGTGGGAAGTTTTAGAAAGAATAATAATTAATATCCAATCCAATTGCCTAGGAAACTAAGGCATTTAATTTTCAACTAAGGCTCGGCGTACACCGGTTAGTCAAGACAAGACAAGACGAGATTAGTCACGCTTAGTCACAGTAATTCACATAGTTGCTTATGAAGCAACACACACCGATAAGTCATTACATCGGTGTATGCTGCTTCATAAACAACTATGTTGTTTATTGAATTACTTGTTATTTGTTGAATTACTGTGACTAAACGTGACTAAACTCGTCTTGTCTTGACTAACCGGTGTACGCCTAGCCTTAGGCACCTTACCCTCTTCTATTAAATAAGTAATATCTGTATCTGAGCATGTTTGCCATTTCCAGTCTCTTCTATTATAAGATGATAAACTTAGTTAGCAATAAAATTATGATTCAGAAAACGTAGATTACAATGGAATGATTCAATAGGATTAGAAAAAGTAAAAATTTCATTGGAGAAAATACATTAGAAACATCTTGTTTAACGTTGAAATTTGAAAAAATTACCTTCACTACAAATTAAATTATTGTAATCTACAAATTAGCCTACTGTTTGTTTTGTTGAACTTTGTGCAAGGTAACTTATTTTCATGCCAGGCAGCTTTCAATAATCACGGCTCGGTCTTTTAATTATAATTAGTTAAGATAAGACATTCTATTGGAATAATTATTTGAGACATGCATGTCTGGAAAATATACGTTGTATTAAATGAATGCATGTCTGAGAAAAATTTCCGTAACTTTGATAAGAAAAATTCAAAGGCTTATGAAAGTTATAAACAGGTGCATGTTCGGCCTTGAAAGGGGAAATCTGTTGCAGCCATGTTCTCAACTTAAGAATAATTCGAAAAAGCAGAAGATTGTGGATGAGGAAAAGGAGAGAAAGAAGAAGAAGAAGAAGAAGAAGAAGAAGAAGAAGAAGAAGAAGAAGAAGAAGAAGAAGAAGAAGAAGAAGAAGAAGAAGAAGAAGAAGAAAAAGAAGAAGAAAAAAAAGATAGAAATAACTGTAGCCAAGAAAAGGTGGTGCTGTTATCCTGTTGATCCTATTTTGTTGCTGCATCATAATCCGAACCAATTAGCATAAATTAAGGATTTATTTGATTATTCAAATTTTACCAGCTGATAGCTTACATGCAATGGCCTGTTCAGCTTTCTCTGTGAAGCGATACAATTTTCGCACGCGAAAAGATTCAAGTTTGAAATATTTATGAATCGCGATAATTCGAAAATTATCAGTTTCTCCAATTTTACAAAAATTTACAAAGAAAATATTGCTGTAATCACTGAAGTATCATCATTTTTTCACTTCTTTTGTGAAGCTGGTTGCCTTGAATAAAGTCTGCTCCATACAATTTTAATCTTTAATTACAAAATTGCATTCTATATTTCTTATTGTTCCTTGTATTATTATGACATATTCATGTTAAGTCTATCTTGTAGTCTATCTTTTAACTCATTATAACGCATTATCTACAATACATCATCAATGGGAAGTTCAAATATCGGGAACATAATCTATTATTTATTGCAAATATCAATGGAGTAATTGACATTGGCTCATTGTTATCGACTGTTCGCAAAGAAGCAAATTGAATTCAACCGATTTTCAACAGTTGAACCTATTTTTTACATCCAGCCTACATTTGTTCAAATCTCAAGTTCTGAAGCAGTTAAACAACTATTCACTGCTAGCAAAGACAATATCAACTATAGTAGTTGAATTGTCTTGTTAAATTTAAGTAGTTTAAAATTGTAGTAAAATTGTCTCTGCTGCCTACCTTTGTTCAAATCTCAATTTTGTGAAGCAGTTAAACAACTATTCACTGCTAGCAAAGACAATATCAACTATAGTAGTTGAACTGTCTTGTTAAATTTAAGTAGTTTAAAATTGTAGTAAAATTGTCTTTGCTACTACTCAAGACAAGCAAGTTTTAGAATGGACACTACAGTGGTTGAAAGTATTGGTGACAAGAGTTATCCTTTACGAATACGGTCATTTCAAACGCCATTCGCTGGCAGATAGAAAGTTGTAGAGGGTCGCCGCGACGCCCTGCCGACGCCCGACAGACGCCCCGCAGACGCCCCGCAGACGCCCCGACCGGAAAGCGGCGTCTGATTTAAACAACGACCGAAACGCTCACAAGACGACGACGAAAACACAAAAAGAAAAGTGCTGCAAAAGAGAAGAACGAAGTCGGCGGCAACAAAACTAACTTTTCTCCTTCGAAATTCACTTCACAACTGCTTTCTTTCTTCTACTTTCTATAGTTGCTATAGAAACCCCCAAACTCTAGAATCCCGAGAACCTCTTCTGGAACATATCCAACAACTTTTGGACGACAGGGTCATAGTTGGACCACCGCTAATTCAATTCTACTAGCAGCTAGTCTACTGCAATAACTTTCATGCAGCTGCAACATTTCTATAGCTTTATACTGGAAATTTTCCTCAAATTGATTCCATATCGTACTTTCTACACTAGAGCAACTATAAAATTGTATTACTTTTAGTGTAGTTGTGGGAAAATTATATTAGTTGATGCCATGAACATCGAAACTGGATTATTTTATATTGTAGATTTTTCCAAATTGATTTCAAACCGTACTCAGGCTATGAACACCGAAACCGGATTTATATTGTAGACAAATTGATTCAAGACGTACTGCTTGTATGAGAACCTTTGACTTGACAAGACATTGCACGTTGATGTCACAGTACCATTTGATTCAATGAAAACTATTGAATCAAATTAATGGTCAGCTGTCATGCAACATGTACATCTGAAACTCAAATGTTTCTAATCTTATTTTACTTTCTAGCATTAACTATTGTGTTATACTGCAACTTTTATGGATCTGCAACCTTTCTTCAGCTTTATACAGGAAATTTCGCACGAATTGATGCCATACCGTACTTTATCCACAAGAAAAACTATTAAATTACTGTATGTACATCGAAACTCAAGTTTTGTATCACTAAGACAGACTTTGAGAGTATGAAAAGACAGCATTTTTGGTGTTATATTACGATTTTATCATTGAACAATTCTTTATGGTGTGAAATTATTGAATTATCTTTATTGAGTGAAAAAATTGAACTAATAGCGACCGAAAGTCAATATTTAACTGAATAAATATATAATATTTACTGAATTTTTAACCGCTGTTGAAAGACGTTATGTGTTCTAGTTCAATAGGGATATTGGATTAAAGACTTCATTTTACAGCTGTTGAATTTAATTATTGTTTTCGTGTTATCAGTTCGCTCTGTAAAATTTCTGCCTTTGAACTCATAAGAACGGACCTCAACAAAAACTTGTAAATCATTCATGTTGAAGCCGAAGCAATAGCAAAAAAGTTGAATAATTTATATCTACCACACCGTGTTTTATGAGCAAATGTTTGTTCATTGTTCTCAGGTCACTCTTTTGCACATGTCTCTACTTTTTGAATTTCATAATTTGGTGACTCCAGAGAGAAATTCTAGGTTTTTCAAAAACGAATGAAACTCATTGAAACACGATTTGAAGGTGAAGATAGTTTGGAAAAATACTTTCTGAAGACTCAACTCGAGTCTGAAACAAAAATATGGATGGCATGAGCTGCTTAATTATACAGATATGACGAGCAATTCAGAGGCCCCCGGACGGTATTGTATTGTTACGGCTGCACAATAGAATGCCAATTACAAGCAAAGAATGCAAATCAAGAGGATAATGGACCGTTGCGGATGGAGAAAAGAGGAGGAAAAGAGAAGAAGAGAGAGAGAGAGAGAGTTAAAATGAATGAGAAAGAGAGAGTGAGAAAGAAAGAAATGGAAGCATGCAGAATAAATTTCAAGAATTATTTCCTCTTGACTCACTTTTTCTCAACCAAATACCGTCTCTTAATTTGTTTTTTGAAAGGGAATAAACTAGGAAAAGTGTAGTGAAGCGGCAAAAATGAGTCTGATCACTTCAATTACTCCAGTTTTCTTTCTACTTGTATTATTTATATTTTGCTTTAGAAATTTTTCTATTATTACGTCTATCTTGGATGAACAAGTTCAGGCTAGTTCATCGGGGGAGCAAATGATAGAAGCCAATATTCCAATCAAATTGAAATTCCAATCAATGTAGTTCTTGTTGGAATTGAATATAGTCCTTTTTAAAAACGAGAAAATGATTATTGATAATTGAAAATCATAATACGTTCTATTTCTTTACTATGCTACACTAAAATGACGCAATATTGAAGATATAAGTGATGTCTCTCTCAATTATTCATTTGTTTTCAAGGATTTTATAACGTAGAATATTGTAAAACATAATATTATGATGTATCATATCATAACTTGAACATATAATATAACACATAAGATAAACATATTATAAGTGTTTATACATGTGTATATTACATCGTGTAATATACATAAACAGTAATTATAATCTTAACACACTCCATACTGTAATAGAATCAATATAGCACAATAATCTCCTTGAAGAAGTGTATTATCATGACAATCACATACTCTACTTCGTTTCATAAAACTAAGAACCATAGAACTAAGGAACTATAGGATCTAACAGCTACAGACCTAAAGAACTAAGGTTAGAACCAAGGAGTATGAATACTCCTGCAGTGAGTTTTTTGTGTTGACTAATCAAATAGAATGTCTTATCTGTGTTAATATACAACTTCAAATCATGTATAATTAACTCAATAGGAAAGAAAAAAACATCGTCTACTCTCGAGTCCAAAATTTCCTTGTTCTCGATAGATGTAGTAACAAATAAACAAGAACAAGTTATGCCTAGAAACATCCATTATTATTATTCATCATCCATATTAATTTCATCCATTGAAATTGTAAATATTGAAATTAATCAACAAAAAAAATAGAGTACTTGAATAACAATAATTATTGGCAGGAATTTTTACAGATTTGTTCTGGACAATGAGACCTGAAATAACATTTTGATAATACGGCACTAATGGAAACATTATATTAATAAACCAGCCACAACACGACTTACGCAGTGAAACTAATATTTCAAAATTACGACGGCACTCAACTTTTAACTCAATAAACCACTCCAGTTACCGCGAATTCCTCAACAACTAATAAAATCCGCGCAAAATGTTGTCAATTCCAAGAAACATGAGAGGGAATAATAGTAATGCGTTTTCCGAGAATTTTCCAACAGTATTAGAAGTCAAGAGGAAAACCCAGTTTCCAAGAAACTTCGTGACATTGTAATTGAATGTTGAGAGCGTTTCCCGAAAGCGTTCATTGAGTGAGAAACTTAACGGGAAAATTGACTGAAACGGGGCAACTGAAACTAATGAAATCAACAGTCCCGTTATTACGCTTCCATCAACTGGAAAAATAACAGTGATGATAGAAATCTAAACACCGAAAAAGTGTTGTTTGGCTGGATAAATATCTAAATAACATAGCACTAAAGTATCTTAATTTTTTATTCACTAATACAAAAACGAAAATCATCATGATTTGGAACAGGGACAACCCACTAATCTTCTGAATAATGCAGGAGAAGCAAACGAGATTTTAAAAAGTTTCTATTTCAATGATTGATAAACCAGTAATAGGAAGAAAGTAGTGAAATAATAGGCCACAAAGATGATAGTCAAAGTGCAGCATTGATAAGTAAATTGAGATTGCATTCTGTCCCATCCATTAGCGGGAACTTAGGCTAGGCGTACACCGGTTAGTCAAGACGAGATTAGTCACATTTAGTCGCAGTAATTCATATACTTGCTTATGAAGCAGCACACACCGATGCAATGACTAATCGGTGTGTGTTGCTTCATAAGCATCTATGTGAAGTACTGTGACTAAACGTGACTAATCTCGTCTTGTCTTGTCTTGACTAACCGGTGTACGCCTAGCCTTATAGTATTCTTATTGTTTAGTTAAGTTTAGTTATAATGTTAGCTACATTACATGTACAGTACCATTCGCATGCAGACATAACTTACAAAATCTGTTGAAATCAGATATTAATAAGTGATTTACAGTTCAACAGCATATTCCGCCCAAAATGTATCATCAATAATATCTGGAAAAAGCTATGCAATTCCCAAATCCAAAGTTCCTATAGTTCCAGTTAGTTTTCTCTTCATCTATTCATTCACATCACTTACATTCAATTACCATCGGAATCTCCTATTTACAATAATCCGAAATGAATGCTCATGTTCGATAGTGATTGGAATTTCATACAAGCTTTAACAAACCAAGCAGTATGTCACCCTAACAGCAATACTGACTTCCTATTGGTCGGCTGTTTGTGTTGCTCAAGTGGCGTCAATGACGATTCTTGATTCCTATTGGTCGGCTGTTTTTGTTGCTCAAAATGGCGTCAATGACGATTCTCGATTCCTATTGGTCGGCTGTTTTTGTTGCTCAAAATGGCGTCAATGACGATTCTCGATTCCTATTGGTCGGCTGTTTTTGTTGCTCAAAATGGCGTCAATGACGATTCTGCATCGACCAATGATAGTGCAGTGTGGGCGTGGCAGTGTACTGCCATGTTTCTGATTGATGGAAGTTATTCAACTTACAACTTTGTACGTTCTTTTTGTAGAAGTGGAATAATTTATATTGGATTTGTCTTCAATCGATAAGTGAACTCTAGTAAGACGGTTAAAAATATAATTAAGTTTATATTCACAGTGTAATTCAGTTTGTATTTACTTTATAAAAATCTAATTCAATTAAAGATTTATCTTGATTTTATAGTGAAGCGTTCAAAATGAAATGCAAAATCGAATATTTTAGAATGGATTAGTAGAAATGAATACAGTATTTAAACAGAATATGAACACTAAATTACGAATTTAAATTATCCAAGTGTTTTCATTATTACTTGACTAATAATAACATATGACTTGTAGTATTATATTTTCTTTGTTTCCCGAATACATTGACTAGTATAATATGTATTTTAGTACTTGAATGAAACTCAATTTGTAGTTACTGTTTGGACGTAATTTACAGTTGAAAATCACGAGATAATGGCTCAAATTGAAGATGAACATTGAGATGATACTCCTTTAAACTGGCAAACCCCGCAAATTACGTGGAAATACCAATTTTAAAAACAGCCCATCAATTGGAAAACGTAACTGAACCGTTAAAAAACAACTGATCACTTGCGGTGGAGCGTAAGGAAACACTCTCACGCACGTCCATGCCCACACAGCCGCGTCTAGCGAACTCTAGCGGATTTCTAACGAAATAACTGGCGAATTCCAATCACGCGTTTTTGGTCGTCCCAAGAAATTAGCGGACTTAATGCGTGTCGTTCCAATGCAACTCACATAGCCACCCAGCCAGCTCCTTGCTCGGGGTAGAATGGAGACCCAGAATTAAGAATAAGAGCGAATTACTCTCTCGGTTAATTCTCTCACTTGATTTACTATTTTGCGCATTGTTCTCGTTCACTCGCTCTCTCTCTCTTTCCAACGCTGAATTCTCTAACAGATATACACACTTTCTCTCTCTAGTTTTTCTCTTTTGCTCCTTTTCTTCTTTTTTCACATTTCCTCACTCTCTTCATCTCTCTTTATCTTACTTTATCTCTTACTACCTCATGTCGTCATCTCACTTCATCTCTTACTTCCTCATTTCTTCATCTCACTTCATCTCTAACTTTCTCATTTCACTCTCTCACTTTCTGACTGCTCACCCAAACTCTGTCTCATACTCGAAAACCTTGCCTTCTACTCTCCGCGGAATCAACTACCTGATTCAATTAGGAGCCACACTAGTTACACTTCATTTAAGACGGGTTACGAATTCAAACAATCCATGATTTTCATGGTCAATACTGTACATCTTATTGAAGATGCATTCTGAACTCTGTTACTTAGTAAAGGATGAGAGATTACAACAAATCTGTATCAATGCAATCTCTATTGAAATAATCTCTATTTACTTGATTGATGATGCAAATGGAAACTTATTGCGGAATTCAAGTCACAAAATGCGACTCCAATACGAATAAAGAGAGAAACAGACAGATAGAAGGAAACTACCATCATTCAAAAACATTCACTGTCCCCCTTAAAACGGAAATTGCAATAAGTGGCTTCTTTCCTTTTTCATGATCTTCTTCTTTTTTTCTTCCCTCTTCCTCTTCCATTTCTTCTTCTAATTTTTTTCTTCCTTCCTCTTCTTCTTCTTCATCTTCGTCTCCTTCTTCTTCTTCTTCTTCTTCTTCTTCTTCTTCTTCTTCTTCTTCTTCTTCTTCTTCTTCTTCTTCTTCTTCTTCTTCTTCTTCTTCTTCTTCTTCTTCTTCTTCCATCTTCTTCTTCTTCTTCTTCTTCTTCTTCTTCTTCTTCTTCTTCTTCTTCTTCTTCTTCTTCTTCTCCCACATCTTTTTCTTCTTTTCTCTCTCTTCTCTTCTTCTTCATCTTCGTCTCCTTCTGATTTCTTTCTGTTTCTAAAAAGCACCTTTCTCTCTCCCTGATGCCATTGCAGCCCATTCTCTTGTCATCTCAAGAAATGGGGAGAGTGGAAAGAGAAGGATCTAAATGGATTAGTCGTATGAAAGGGAAGGAAGATGAAAGTAGAAAAAAAGAATGAATACTGTGAACAGATAGGAAGAGAATGATGCATCACTAGATGGAGGAGAATGGGGGGTAGATAGTGAGTGGATAAAGAATAAGAAGAAATAAATGAAAAAAGCAGGGATATACAGTGGGTGAAGAAGGGGACAAAAACCTTTTTTGGTGACAATTCTAAGTGCGGGGGTCGTACAACCTTAATCTGAATTCTCATTATGTAGTCTGTTCACAATTTATCGTCCAGCCGTCGCATAAAAAAGAATAGAAGAATTGAGGAGGAGGAGGAGGAGGATGAGGAGGGAGAGGCGTAGTGGAGTTGGAGGAGGAGGAGCAGGAGGAGAGAAGAGGGAAGAAAGAGTAGAAAATAAAAAAGAACAATAGGAAATGAAAGAATAGATGAAGGAAAAAGGAATGAGAGATATCGAGCACTTAAAGCACAACAAGAAAGATTGTGAACGATCAGGTTTTATTTTTTAAGGCTCAGCATCACTTATCAAACCTATTGAAGTGAGAAGTGGACTAAGTTAAGATTTCCCCCGATTTCATGGAAATTCAACTATTGAAAACTTACTTATCATTCCGAGAATAGAACAGTAATTTCGAACAATATTCATAGTACTGAATCACCTAACAAAGAAAACAAGATAGCTACTGATTTACTTAACGTAATAATTATTCGTTCACAAAAAAAGTCAAACCCACTCTAGAACATGGCTTGCCATAGTGGAGTATGTCAATTTTCCACAAAGAAACTCATATACTATAACAAGTTTTCTCGACTTTTTACAGACATATTATGTATAAATGACTGTAAATGTTTGTAAATTTGTATTTGCAGTAGTATTCGTTTTTGGGAGAATAAATCATTTATTAATTTTTTTTATTCAATGCAAGCTATACTTCAACGATAATCTCAGCAAGAATTAGAACTTAGAAAACACTGGAAAGAATTACTGTTTTACGTCAAGCAATCACAATATTCATCTCAACCAATGAATTATTTCAATTATGATTATTTTAGTATTTCAGCTAAAGTTCGAATAAAACTGGTTGTCACTTGGCCTGGTGCTCAAGAACCGCCCACTAGAAAAGTTTTTGTCAGATCATTGAATCAAATTGTCAGCTGTTCGGACATTGAACTTTTTGACAAAAACGTTTCTAGTGAGCGGTTCTTGAGCACCAGGCCAAGTGACAACCAGTTTTATTCGAACTACCTTCTTTTTCATTCCTACCGTCCATCCTCTTATTCCACTCTGCTTCCCCTTGTTTCTCTTTCTCTACTTATTCTTTCTTCTTTATCTTGTTTTTATCAACAAATTCATTCCTTCAACTACTCCTTTCTCTAACTCTTCCTCTCATTTTCAACTCCTTCTTCCTCCCCAACCCCATTACTCTTCTTCCTCTCTTTCTCCCCCTCTTCTTTCCTCTCTTCCTTCCTCCCCTCCTCGAACCAAATCTTCTCCCCCTCTTCTTTCCTCTCTTTCTTCCTCTCCTCCTCCTTCTTCCCCATCCTCTCTCCTGTGAAGCGGAATGTTTAGCACAGCAGCTTATTCTCTCGATTATAAGAAACAGGCCTTAGGCCTACTTCTTTGATGGTGGGGGTGTGAGGGTATATTAGCCCCCCCTTTCACCCCTATCACTTGCCAAACTTAGTTCTGCCCGGCCACCGCAGCTGCACCAGCCCCTAATTAAATGCAAACACATTTAATTGATAATGAGCACGCGCTTCACTGTAATCGACGCTGCTACTGGCCTTGTCCCCCTCTCCCCCAACCACACATACTCAACTCACTAATCCTTTACTCAATTTTGGTTCACGTCCTCCTACTCCTCCTCCTTCTCCTACTCCTCGTCCTCCTCCTCCTCCTCCTCCTCCTTCCTCCTCCTCCTCCTCCTCCTCCTCCTCCTTTCTCTTCCTCCACCAACTCCTCCTCCTCCTCCTCCTCCTTCTCCTCCTCCTCTCCCTCCTTCTCTTCCTTCTCATCTACCTACTCCTCCTCCTCCCTCCTCCTCCTCCTCCTCCTCCTCCTCCGCCTCCTTCTCTTATTCGCCTGCTTCTTTCTATATTTGATTGCTATCTTCCTCCTTTATCATTTATTCTTCTCTATCTTCGTCTCCACCATTATCTTTGTCTCTTTTTCTCTGTTAATACTTCTTCATCTAATTGAAATTGAAATTCATTGACAAAAAATTTGAACATGCAAAGGTACTACAAGTTTAGACAGTACATCACATACTTGAACTATTATCGACCTTATCGTTGATTCAAAACTTCTTCTGTTCCAAAATTTACACGGAAAATGTAATTGTATATGTTATTATAATCTAGAATTTAAGCAGTCATATTTGTTATCTATATGAATAAAGTAATAAATCTAAATCTAAATCTAAATCCAAATCTCTTTTTCTCTGTTAAATCTTTAACAGACCACCTAATCTTAATCTTAATCTTAATCAGACCACCTAAATCTTCAATTCCTGATGCACGTATATGATGAAGGCATGAGACATGAAACTGCAAAAATTGTACATTGATGCACATAAACAATGAACAATTGAAAATATTCACAAATATTGAATAAAACTTGAAAAATATCTTATGATATTGCCTATTTTCAAATCGTATTGCTTTTTCTGATTCCTAAATCTTTGTAGAACACGTATAGGCTATGACCAAGGCATGAGACATGAAACCACAAGAATTGTGCATTGATAATCTGTATCGAGGTATGGTTTGACATCTACAATTATTATCCCAATACCTGAAGATATTATTCATATTTATGTAAATATCTTTCGGATATTAAATCCGAAAGCCACCAAAGCAAGCAAAGTCGTCTCGTCACTGAAGCAATCTGTGGGAACACAAGAATGAATGCATCAAGACTACTGTTCGATGAAGAGTATATTTTTACGATGAGAAGTGAGGCTCAAGATGTTTATTGCCAATGTAGTAGGAGCTGTAGGAGCAAAACAAAAATGAAAGCGAGTGCATCCAAAGCCCATAAAAGTTGAACAATAAAACGAAGACATTTTCGAAACCTTCCAACAACCGTAAATCTTCCGACTGAAGCCAAACTGCCTTTCTCTCATAGGGGTGGCTGGAATGCAAGTTCCCCAGCAGCTTTGACATCCTCCCTGATATCACGCTATGACAAAACTACCCCTCCCCCCCCCAATCATGTTATCCCCCTATCAGCATTTTACCTCCCCTCTCAATATAAGTAGTATTCACCCAAGTGATTTAGTAGGCCACTAATACTATCTAGTCGCATCCCTGAAAGTGTCCCTGATGTATGAATCACAAAAGAAAAGGTTTAGGCTAAGGCTTCACTACTAAGGCTAGGCGTACACCGGTTAGTCAAGACAAGACAAGACGAGATTATTCACGTTTAGTCACAGTAATTCACATACTTGCTTATGAAGCAACACACACCGATTAGTCATTTCATCGGTGTGTGCTGCTTCATAAGCAACTATGTGAATTACTGTGACTAAACGTGACTAATCTCGTCTTGTCTTGTCTTGACTAACCGGTGTACGCCTATCCTAACAGCTATGCTTGGTGCTAAGAGCCAAGTGACTGATCCTAGTTAAATGCGACTTAAATCTGTTTATTGAATGCGACTCATGCCTGCGCACAAGTTTCACACCTATGCAGGTATTAATTTTCCTCATACAATAATTTATATTTATTGATTAATGTATGTACCGGTAACATAGATTATGTAGCCTAAATTGTACTTTTTATGTTTTTTCTTTTCTTTCTTCTTTGTTTGTACTGTATATTGTATTGTGTGTGTGTTTTTTGTTTTTTGTTTATGATCAGAGAATTGGAATTCAACTTCATCAACTTCAACAACATCTGAAAGAAGATAGGTTAATAAGGTGTAACCATTTAATTATGATAACAATTCAAACATATTTCAGAAAATTGTGTTTTCCAAGACAAATTTTTCTATTCATTTGTTCAGCAATGAAAATAATTGAACAATGCTTGACTGTGTCTAAAATTCTTCCATGAATCGTAGCCTAATTTGTAAATCATCTAGCCTCCAAACTCCGCCTACTATAACTTGATAAGCCAGAAAAAAATAACTCAGCTAGTTCTGAATTCGACCGGTAGATGGCTGCAGTTACTGGGTGATTTACAGCTTCAATCTTTACAGACACGCCTCCAAGCTCCGCCTCTCTCTTCTGATTGGTCGGCAATGCACAAAGCAACTAGTTCTGAATTCTGTCGTAAGATGGCAGCAGTTACTGGGTCATTCAAAATACAACTTCATTATTCAGCCGTCTAGATGTCAGAGGTGTTCTACCCCAAAGTGAATTCCCAAAGTAAAGCCGAAAGTAGATTAAATCACTTGATCCAAGCTACCATTTTAAAAATATACTCATCCACAATTCATTGCTATTATTAAATTGATTCAACTTCTACCAATGTTTAATGAATTGGCATAAATTTCTATATGAGCTTCTTCTGGATACAGTTTTATAGGGAGGAAAACTTGTAATTACATCCAAATAAATAGGCTTCGACTTCGAATCAGTGGCTTCGATAAAAATAATTCACATGAAGCAATACAAATAGCCAACTATTGCAGCTTAGAATCTGAAGAAGCAGATTTTACATTTTATTTGATACTGATTATTTACAACAGTAATTAGCCACTGATAGAAGGGTTTCTGGAGTCAGGTAGAAGACTCAAAAATCGGACGAAACGCTACTCGTTGCTGGTAATACGCACAGAAGCGTGAAAACCAGTCGGACGAAACGCTACTAATTTCCAAGAATTTGGGTATCGGACGAAACGCTACTCGGACGAAACGCTACATATTCAGAATCATCTAGTATAGGAAAGGAGCACCTAGGAAAGGATGGGAGGGTAGCTCGTAACTCGTGCTAAATCGCACCTAATTTGTACCGACTGCGACCTAACGTATCGAAAAATATTCAAAAATATTTTCATTTATGTAAATTAAGTTGAATTCCTTTAAAAGTGGAATAGTAGTAATAATGTAGGATATTCTCGAATATATTTCTCCATAAAAGGACGCTAATATTTCAGTTCCGTAGCTCATCTATAAATCTATTCCATATCCTATGAATGGATACAGTTTCAGGTTCAGGTTCAGGGAAGCAAAATATAGAATTATATAGCATAGGAAAGGATGATACCACAATCCAATTCACCCACACAAGGCCTCCCTACAATACAATACTAAACAATAGTGTTTAGTTCAGCCTCAACCAGACATTCTATACCCTCTCAGTGTTGTTGGTTAGTCAACCCTTTTGCTAGCACCAAAGCGCGTTAAATTCGGTTATCAAAACACCGACTGAAATACAGGATATACACAGACATATAATACTGTATTTATGATACAGGTTTGTAATGCGATATTTGATACACGATACAGGTATGTGATACATAAATAGGTATATAAAACCGTATGATGTAGTGAGCGATACACAGTATAAGCCTCCCAAACAACGGATTAGTTTGGCTTTCTGCCTGCCATGTGAATGGCATCATGTCTCTGTTGCGTGCAGCTCTACAGAGTCGAACAGTGCAATGAACCTGCGTCATTGGTCTAATCATGACGGTTGTGAACAGGTCGTGATTGATAAAAGCTATTGACAACTACTGTGAGAATGAGATTTTGATGTAGTGGTAAGAGTGATATTGAGGTAGATATCGTTTTTGGATTAGAGAAGTGTAGGAGTTGTCTCGAACACAATTAATAAGAAATTTCGACACACAAACGTAAGAAAAATATTCAAAAGAAAAATAGATAATGAAGTTTATCACGACATGAAAAATAGACAAGAGAAATGAATGTTTGAAATTTTGGAAAAGAATGAGTACAACACTCTTTTCCAACTTCGAACCCCAATAGAAAATGTTCAACGATTGATTTTCACATGAAAATAAGTTATTGTTACTAGCCTAGTCATTGTTATATTTACGCAGATGCATCTCTTATCTATCGTTGTTATGGTATCTTATGTAATATGTATCATGTTTTTTTTGTCAACTCAACTTAGTTGTGTGTTTTTTACGTAAACAAATAGAATGATAATTATTATTTTCACATGAAAAAGACATTGATCCAAACTAGAATTGTCTGCACTTCAAAATGATAGCTTAAAAAAAGAAATTCGATCATTGGTTTTTGAGTAGTTAAAAATTTAATGACAAGAATTGTAAGTCGATAAGACCCATTTTTCCTGGACATTTCTAGTTGAATTAGTCATTCAGTACCAATGGCTTTAAAACAATCTCGGTGAGACATCATGTACTGTTAGGCTAGGCGTACACCGGTTAGTCAAGACAAGACAAGACGAGATTAGTCACGTTTAGTCACAGTACTTCACATGGCTGCTTATGAAGCAGCACACACCGATGCAATGACTAATCGGTGTGTGTTGCTTCATAAGCAACTATGTGAATTACTGTGACTAAACGTGACTAATCTCATCTTGTCTTGTCTTGACTAACCGGTGTACGCCTAGCCTTAGAGCTTTACCTTGATTTGTTGAGAAGAAAATATTGTAAAGATAACGTCTGTTTCCTCGTATCATCACATGGTAATTAGCTGTTAATAAATGAGATGAAATTAGTAAATTAAGAGGAATATTTCTACCGATGTAAGAATAGAATACATATCCGCCATGAATGAAGCCATCTTTCAAGGTCAATCCATTACATAATTATAAATGATATACAGTACAGCTACAATAAACATGATTCCATGTGCATATACCAATCTGAACCCTGAGACATGAGTTGGCGAGGAAAGCGTTATTTAGAGGTTTATAACCCCAAACAGTACCACACACGCAGAGAACAAAGCAAATTAGGAAAACTGAACTGTGAGTTGGGGTATGTAATCAGTGTACAGTGTAATCAGAAAGGACAAGACACAAGACCCCTCCCCCCACCACCACGCGGTGGCTTACACTGCCTGGGGGGGAAGGGGGGATAAGGTCACCAAACCACACTCTGTAACTGCACACCGTACACTAATTACGTCGCCCGATGGGAGGGGGTGTGTGGTCACCCCTTTCCCCCCCCTCCAAGGGGCCAACCCTCTTGTAACTGGACAAACATTTTTCACTTTTGGCCAAGGCTGTAGGTGGCTAGGCGCGTTTTGTTCAACAAATTACCGACACCAAGCATGTTTCTAATTTATTTCGTCATATTCGAAAGGCTCTGATTATTCTTTGTATTCGTGATTCTTGAATTCTTTGATTCTTCTATTGTTCATTCTAGACTGTATGGTGATATCTGTGTGGCTACTCTATGAGCAGCCAAAAACAGATAGTAGAAAATTCGTATTACAGTAGTTTCAGATGAAGATTACCAATCAACCATAGATTAAATTACCATAGATGAAAATTACCATAGATTATTGATTGGGTACATTGCTCAACAATTAATTATTATTATTCAATCACCTATTGTTTAAGAAAAAACGATTTTTGAAAAGCCAATTCGTAATTCAGTAGTTTTTATCAACATTATCAATGTACGAGTGTTTGGTTGATTATTATTTTTTTCAAGCATTATTGTTCAAGTGCGAGTTAATATTTCGGGTAATTTTTTGAATACAGTAACTTGCAAACCAAAAACATATATATAAGCGATAATCGCCTGCAAATTGATAAAACAAAATCAAACATAATCAAACATAATCAAACATAATCAAACAAAACCTCAAATTTTGGTATAGTTTTGAAGTTATCATTCCAATGCCCAAAGACACAAAGAGTGGAAGCTATCAAGCCGTTTTAGAACTTCCCAATATTTTTGTAAAGAATTTGTGCATCCAGTAGAGAGTTTGGAAGGACTTCTAAAGATTTGAAATTATCATTTCAATGCCCAATGAACACTAAATTATTAGCCTATATTCGAACTGTTTGTATTGCAAAGATATAAAGATAAAGATATTGGAAGATATGAAGCTGTTTTAGAACTTTACAATATTTTTCAATGAATTAGTGCATCTGGTTCAGAATTTGTGTCGAACTTCAAAAAAACTTTTTTTTATCGTATGGTTTTTTTTATCAGTGGGGAGACCGTTACGGGTAGGTTCGAGAAAGAAAAGACTTCTGAAACTGTGAAACAGGCTCTAGGCCGTAGGCTACAGTAATTTGATGAGAAGAAGACAATGACAGGGCCAGAATTCGTGATACCCCAGTCTAAATGGATCATTCTAGTTTCGATTTAAGCAAAATTGGACTACAAAAAAGTTTAATAAAGATTTTCATGTCTTACCTGGCCCCAATAAGCAACGATGTGCCATCTTGTATGACAAGACGGAAGTAGTCTGGCGCTGAAGTATTGCCTGAGAACCTGTAGAAGTCTTCAGCTCCTGTTAACAGAAAAAAATCAAGTATTAAATAATAGAAATATACCAATGTCAAATAATAGAAATGAAGTACAGTATTGGAATATAAATAATAAAAATTACTCAATTATTTAGTATCAAATAATAGAAATACATGGAAAAACCAATCCAAAATAGCTGATTGGACTAGTGAAATAACATAGAGTGAGTTGAATAGATGGCAAAATTTTTTAAGTGAAGTAACAGTGCAATATTACAGGTTGAAACTCGACTTATACAGTATTTAGAGAAAAGCAACAAATAACTCTTTATTTCTCATAACATTTCCTTATTTTGATTAACTTAACTTTCACAAAATAATATTACATCAGCCAGTATTACTTCAAGCCTAACCTGAACCAATATCAATAAATTTTACCTATTTTTACCTAAATGTTTCAATAAATACCCTATTTTGATTAACTTCCACTAATGTCAGTACAGTATACATTATTGCACCAATTTAATACTAGAATATATACTAATTATATTTATATACTAAAATTATATAATAATTATATTGTAATTATAAACTAAAATATATATACACACCAATATAAACAAATTGTATCAATATTAATGAACCTATGAATACTATCAATGAATTAATACTGTATTATCGATTAATGTATTAATACTGTATTATCAATATCATGTTATAAATCAGCCAGTAATTGTTGAGGAGTCTAATACACAATTTTTCAAATTCTCTTTCTGTTAAAACTGATAAAACTTCAATGAATAACATCTTTCAACAACGAGAAATTCCGCATTTAAGTTATCAAACCATTTTCCTTTCTCTAGTCTTCAGTCTGTCAATTTAGTCTTTCAATTTCGATTTTGTTCCACTTATCTCTCTCATTCTCCAACCTTAAATCTCTCTCCCACTCTTCCTCGTCTCTTTGTCTTCACTTCATCTCTTTCCCGCCCATCGCAGCTTCCGTCTCTTCATCTCACTCGCGGGACCAGCGTCGTCTCCTGGGGGGCAAACCTGCACAGCGGCTCGGCTACGATTTTCAAACTACATCTCTTCATTAGTTCGTTGTTCATCTGCTCCATATCTCTATAGAGACTACATAACGTCTATCCTACTTGCCTTGTTCAGGGAATAGCGTAGAAACAGAGGGTTGCAGAATAAAGCAAACAAGAAGTAGAAGAAGTGGGGGTGAGCTGTAGAAGATGAACTTCAGCTAGAACAAGTTGAAAATAAGAAGAAGGAAAGGAACAAGGAGCGGAAAAGAAGACCAAAGAAGAGCTAAGAACAAAGAGTGGAAAGTGATTATTGGCTGCTCATTGCAGGAAAATATTACAGCCATAGAACTATACATAGATATATTACTATGATTACAGCTCCAACAGTAAGTGAAACAGCCATAGAACTATACATAGATATAGCAGGATGAATTCAACTGTAAGTGAAACAGGAAGGTTTCGACAATCAATTACATATATAGGTACAAATGCTGAATATCGCAGATTATTGAAAGAGGTCTTTATAAAAGGTATTGGACAAGGTCATCTAAAAATAATAAAGGAAAATAGGATTATTGGAAAACTGTTTACTGATTGCCGAACTAGAAGCAGAGAAAGTAAATTGAAATAATAAGAAGAAGAAGAAGAATGAAATGAATGAAGAAGAAGAAGAAGAAGAAGATGTGGTAGGAGAGGTCATGCAAAGGAGAAGAAGAATAAAAAAGTGACGAAGATGATGTTTATGAATTATTATTATGCTTATGGCCGTTATCGTAATACAGAGTATTATAGTTCTGTATCATACATCTATCATCAAACATAATATGATAATGAATGTTCTCTCTAGGAGAATATCTCAAATCGACATATGACCTTAGTTTAACTATTATAAATATTTGGTCTATTACACTTCACACATTATCACATAACTGTGATATTTTTCATCACAGATATTTGTTAATAGATATATGACACAGAACTTGATTATAGTCTAATACCGGCCTATGGTTTTTTTGGCGAATATACCCTAGCCGAATTATCCAATGTACCTCAATGATTTGAAATAATAACCATAATAAAATTGAAGAATGGAATATTATTATTAATTGATTGTGATGACATTTCCTCATATGTTTAAGAAGAAAGAGAAGGAGACGGTAGATGAAAAGTAAATCCTTCAGAAAGAGTGACAGAGAAAGAGATTACAAACAGTATAGATTCATAAGGCGAGGCGTGTAATAGAAGAGGTTTTTAGGGTAGATTGGGCGATAGGTGGCATGGTGGAGGGGGGGGGGGAGAAAGCCATCCATCTTGAGTAAAGTAATAAAACTGGCTTCGCTTGTCCGTTAGCTGCCGTTGAGATGTCAGCACACCGGGCCGTTATCGACACACGCGCACTCACACACACGCGCACATCAATAGTGAGTGAGAGATACGATTGAGTGAGTGAGTCATTGCGTTTTACAGCACTGCCAATGGGGATATAAGATACCACTTTCGATGCGATACTTGGTATCGGAACAGTGGTATCAATACCAGATCGATACTGTAGTATAAGTATCGATAACAACGGTATCGATAGCGGAACGGAACAGTATTGCAGAAAACCAATAGCAAAGTTTATGTCAGACTACTTCCGTGGCGAAGCGTGGTATACTTATTTGGTCATCGCCGGGTATATTTCCTATAGGAAATAAGTATACCACGCTTCGCCACTAGACTACTTTACTCTAGATCAGACAAAGAGAACAGCTTTTGCTGTTGAAATTTAAAAGAGAGCTAAGATGGCATTTGCCACATTACTATTTCCCATATGAAAATAGGACTTCTCCCTAGCTATTTCTTTTGTTTGAATGTGACTAAGAATATTCAAATTCAATTTTATTCTCCAAGCAATACAACAAAATGCAGTACACATACAATAATGCAGTACAATACAGATTCTTAAAATACAATAAATCACAAGAAGCACATCAAATAGTGAAAATCAGCAAACATAGACATATCTTTGTCTGTGCGTTTGCTGGGTCGCCATCTAGCTAGAGCCTGTATAAATATTAACAATATTACATACTATACTCTGTTCACGGAATCGGGGGACGGCCAGAACAAGCTGTTTGCATTTGTGTGCGTGTAGATGCCTCACAGCTGTTTTCGATAGATTTTCTCGCCATTTCCAGTTCACAATACGTTCATTCAAGGTCAGACTGGAATCACGTAATGCAGATAATAATAATATTTTTTCAGTAGTTCTACTGTGAATCGGTCAAGCTGCTCCTAGCTAGACTCTCGTAGGCGCAGGTTTGTTTACATCGTCTCTCCTTTCCCTGAACAGAGTATAGTGGTAAACTCGCAAAACATGATTGTAAAGAATGAAACTTACGTTAACTATTGCAAAAAAATAGGAAACTGGAGATAGCTCACCCTAGAAAAAGCAATTTCAGAATTATCACGTTCAATGCAAGTTGGACAAACCGATTTCACACTGAAATTTTTAGAGTCGCGTATGCGTTGTAACATTACTCCCTTCCATTTCACTAACCAACTTCGTTCACATGGCGCAATGACAAAAGCAAAAAAAGTGACATAGAAAGGTAATAGAAGGGAACAATACCAACAATATGTATTTCACCAGCGACTGAGTAGTGGCTCTACTATTAAGATAGTAGCCTTGACTACCAAAAGTAGGCTAAAATTTGTAAATTTATTTGTTGAATAAAATCTGAAAAAAAATACTTTCATACTACTTGTGGTAAACACTTTTCGATGCATTCAATGTGTCCCGTTTCCACCATGTCCCTCGTTCGAGAATTATGGAGTACATTTGAGTTTGTAAGTAAACTTCGAGTAAGAATTATTATCGGTTCCTACTCGTAAAAGTGGGGGAAAGTTTTCTTCAAGTAGCGCATGAAAGGAGCTTATCGGGCACAATGAGGGTATTAGCGAAGTGGCCTGCAGGCCTCAGTATTTATTGGCGATAGAGTAATAAGTAGTTGGCAAGTTGGGGAAGATTTCGGGGTGTGGCTCCTGTAGGGTTCCTTCCATGCTTTCGTCTTATTTTTTCTTCTTATTTCTATTTTTCTTCTTCTTCTTACTTCTTCTTCTTCTTCTTCTTCTTCTTCTTCTTCTTCTTCTTCTTCTTTCTTCTTCTTTTCTTCTTCTTCTTCCTCTTCTTCTTCTTCTTCTTCTTCTTCTTCTTCTTCTTCTTCTTCTTCTTCTTCTTCTTCTTCTTCTCCTTCTTCTTCTTCTCCTTCTTCTTCTTCTTCTTCTTCTTCTTCTTCTTCTTCTTCTTCTTCTTCTTCTTCTTCTTCTTCTTCTTCTTTCTTCTTCTTCTTCTTCTTCTTCTTCTTCTTCTTCTTCTTCTTCTTCTTCTTCTTCTTCTTCTTCTTCTTCTTCTTCTTCTTCTTCTTCTTCTTCTTCTTCTTGTCTTCCTCCCTTTGTCTTTCCACTCCACCGTCCTTATTATTGGATGATAACCTTTTCCTTGAAATTTTCAGCTGTTTCCGTCCTACCCTTCACATAACATCTCAATCTATTCCTCACATTTCACAAACCCTATCTTAGAAATCGTCTGTTTTATCACTTCATGATCTTCTTCTATTATTACTACCATTTCTACTTCATTCGCTTTCCTGTATTCTTTCCTATGTAATTTTATAGATAAGACATATTATTGAGAGAGGAAAGAGAGTGTGCGTGAGAGAGAAAAATAAGAGAGAGAAAGAGAGTGACATTGATGAAAATGATATAGAAAAAGATGGTGAGTTTGAATTTGTGTAAACATTCCTCTTTCACACTTTCTCACACCATCTCTCACTCTCTCTTTCATCCACCCTCGGTCCTTCTCTCAAACACTTTTTCTGTCTCTCTTTCTCCCTTTCTCCGACTCTCTCTTCCATTCTTGGTTTGGTGTGATATTTTATTCAGGCGTCATTAGCGTAGACCGCATATCGCATGGTGAAGAATTTTTTCTCCTCTCTGCTCTACAAAGAAGAACGAGAAAAAAGTTAGAGCATAACAAAGAATGCGCTAGACAGTGGGAGGGGGGGGATTCGGTTTGCCCCCCCACAGAACGCCATCTAGTGACAAAGAAACGAAACAGTAATTAGTAGGGGCGTAGCCGTGGGGGCCGTAATGACCGGGGTGCTAATTTATGCAGCCCCCCCATCATGAATTGTGTCCCCACATTTCTGAGGTGTGGGGGGGTTGGTAGACGACATACATCTGCGCGCGTTTCTATTAGAATTTTTATTCTCCTGAATGAGTGTTGTGGTTGCTGAAGGGGCAGGGGGAGGGGGTGGGGGTGGGGAAATAGGGTACTTAGTAGTTACATTACGCCTCTGCAACCAGCGGTTCTACCCTTTCACTCTTATCTATGGCTGTTGGAGAAAAATACGGCCTCCACAGTCATAATATAAACAGTCCATTCACCATTCTAACGGTTATCTCTTTTCTCTTCTTCCTCTTTTTTTCTTATTCTTATTGTTCTTCGTCTTCTTCTTCCACTCCTCCTCCTCCGTCTTCTTCTTCTCTTTCTCTTCTTATTCTCCTCCTCCTCCTCCTTCATCTTCTTCTTCTTTTCTTCTTATTCTTTTTCTTCTTCTTCTCTTTCTTTTTCTTCTTCTTCTTCTGTTCATGGTATGAAGCTGATAGTGTATTTCATGAATATAATTGAGATTGAATTTGATTCGATTGTAATTCCATTTTTTGTTTTAAATAATTGTTTTTGTCAGAAGCAGGCGTATGAAACGCTCAGAGATGCTTAGTTGCTCAATATTACAAATTTTGTAATAATTAAAAATGTCATGTTATCATTATAACGACATTCTATTATCTTCCTAATCAATCTTTGGTTAATCTGAATGCTTTCAGCTTTTTCTAATCGAATTCCGGCTTTATTTCAATTTCACTCTGCTCATCTAAATAAATGATTGAATATTACTGAATTATTCGATGATTATTATTATGAAAATGATATGCATTATTCCATCAGAACGTAAATCCATGTTTATTATTCTCCTGAATATACGATGGCTCATGGTGTGTGATTCAGACATGCCTGGTTTACCGTGTAATGTTATTATTCTGAATAATGTTCTTATCAAAATAAATTTGATATTGAATTGCATGAAATTGATTAGCTGCCATTATTTGAATAATCAAACGTTGGACAGAGTTTCATATAATATACCATCAAACATTATCAACGTTCGGTGATCATCTTTTATAAAATTTTTCCTTTTACTTTTTGATTAAATATAATCTTTCATTGACTTATGAGCAATCGACCAGAATAGCGTGAATTTTGAGAAACTTCTTTCAAATTATTTTTGATCGTAAGTTCAATAGTTTGTGTGTAGCTTCAAGTGACATTCAAAAGCATTGCTATAGTCCAGATTCACGTCAAGAAGTCAGCATTGTTTATATGAGGAGCATTGATGCCAAGTTTCATTGAGAGAGAAAGAGAAAACTGCACCAAACGTGTTTGTTGGGACTGTGTGCGACAACAATGCACAGTGCAGCAATAGGATAGAGACATCAGCAACTGCCTTGTGCTGAACAAGGATAGCAAACTCCCATCTAAGCAATGCTGACTTCTTGACGTGAATCGCACTAGAAGAATTCAAAGAATTGAACGTTTCTAATATTTTTACATGGACATCTATATAATTATAAATATAAAATCTATATATTATATAAATATGGAAATCTATATATTATATAAAAGCGAAATGGCACTCATTCATTCATCTATCAGAACTAAAAATCCACTGAACCGAATGGGTTCAAATTTGGGCTCAATCTCACTATCCACTTATTCTTCTGCAAGTACAAGCAAAGCAGATGAAAAGATTGATAAAAAGGCAAGGATAAGACCCTCCATTGTTTTCCCTTTCTCCTTCACACTATCCTTCTTCTCTTCTTCTTTTTCTCTCCCCAGTATGCCATTACAGCGTCGGGGTATCCTTCACACAATATCCTTAACCGTACAACCCTTCTACGAAAGTATACAAACCACAGCAAAACTGGAAATAAATATTATTAACGATCAGTTTTGCACCCTTCTAATACAACTGCTAATTTTCTACAAAGAATGAATTACAGCCCCAACCGCTAACACTGTTTTTTTACTGAATTAAATAAATTACAACCTCAATATTTACAGCAATTTTCTTCTCCGGTTTCTACCATACAGCAATCTTGGTAATTTATTATTCAGACCAAATTGGAAACTCTATTAGTACAGTCTTGTACTTACGCCAGTAAATTATAGCCTAAATTAACTAGTTCTCATTGAAAATGACCCAAGCTATGAATACAGCTTTCCTGTTATTCAATACTCAGCATGAATTAGAACATCAGCTATGAATGTAGCCGTTTATTTAGTGAATTAAGAATAACTTAGTCATTTTCATTAAAAATCTTATTCAGAAAGTACAACAAAAGGTTTCTCTTTGTAAGGCTAGGCGTACACCGGTTAGTTTAAGATAAGAAGACAAGACAAGTTGAGAGATTAGTCCCGTTTAGTCACAGTAATTCACATAGTTACTTATGAAGCAGCACACACCGATGCAATGACTAATCGGTGTGTGTTGCTTCATAAGCGTCTAATCTATTCTCTTCATACTTTCAGAGTGAATGATCTCATTCTTAACCTCACCTTTTCATGATTATCAAGTTTTATGTTGATAATGAGAATAGATGAAAAATACCTCATCCAATTCTTTAAAACTGAATTCTCATTGAATATCCCATTTTCAATCTCACCTTTTCATGATTGTTTTGATGAACATTGTTTGTTCCTCATAATAAGATAAAACGATATTCTTAACAAATAAGATAAAACATTTATAACCCCCTTCTTTTCATCGTGATACCCACTCCCCAGTATTTCATTACTGCATCTCTTTAATTATTGTGAATCTGTTTTCTTCCTCAAGTGAATCATGAGGTAATTTGTAACCTAAACCTCAACCTCCCCCCCCCCACAACCGGCAATCTTTCACTGGCTTGACGACACTTTTCATTCTTTTTCTTTTCTTTATTCCCTGTTTATTCTGGTTGAGAAAAAAGAAGCGAAAGAAAGGAGAATAGCGTTGGCACTGAATCTTCGGATTAAGGTGGCTGTGCTGGGAAGGAAAGATACAGTGATTTATTGTGGCTGTGATGGCAGGAAAAGGACAGTTCCACCCCCCATCACCACACCCCCACAACACCTAATTAAACGACACGTTTTGGGAAGGGAAAATCTCATCGTAGCTCTGTTTTCACAATTTTAATCGTTATTTATCATCGGCTTGGGTGTCAAAATACTCATCATCGTCATCATAGTCATTATTATTATTATCATCACCCTCATCATTTTTAATTCTCATCCAATAGAATTGGATGAAATATGATGAGATGATTTGATCAAGAGAAATTGTCAATCAATTGGAACACTTCTACCAAATCAATAGAAATATCAGTCACTTGAAAAATTCCGATCAATTTAGGCTATTATTTTTTAACGAGAAAATCGTTTAAACCATGTTAAAACTGTAGATCTACAAATGTTCGAAATTTTATGAACAAAAGTTAAACGGAAAAATAGTTCAAACTAGTTTTTGCAGACCTGAGGTTGTAGCCATAATATTATAACTTTGAACGAAGTTTACTTGAACTCAGTTTAAACAAAAGTGATGCACACGGGACTAAAGTGATCAAAGTTTAAACTATTTCTTAAAAACTGTCCATTATTTTGAACGCAACAGCTTCGTTTGTAATTCACAACGTCGAAACTCTTTTGTTTGGTCCATTTCTGTATCTAAATCCATCTTTCTATTCATAATGGATGAATAATAAATCCAATAATTATTATCAAGTCAAGCCAACAGTTCCACTTCACTATTATTAGTGTTATTAATAATTTAGCACTGATTTCAAGTTTCCCATTATCTCTTCTGAGAAAAAGTGTGAATAAGAATCTTCGGAGTGGTTGAACATTTTCATTAAATTTTATATTAGAATGTAATGCCTTTTCTGAAGCTTCTTAGGACGCTTTATAATTCGACAATATCGCAGGTTCCTCTCATGTATAGCGGAGAGCGAAAACGAAGAGAAAAAATGAATGAAAAACTAGATTAAATCATCATAACTTCACTTTTTCGTGCATCATTTAGGAGCTCACTGTTCCATTTTTCAAGAGCTTCCCAAGAGCTCAAACTCCTTTTCTTACGCCACTCAGCCAGCATTTGCGTCAGCTAATCTTTTACTTGCCATTTTTAATTTTGTTTCAGAGCTGTGGAAAAGTTTCTCTGCAAAACTCTAAGCATTTTCTCTCGGACGTATTTCTCAAGAAGCTTTATATACTAAGTTTATAATACTGGGTTTTTATACTAAGTTTAGTATAGTTTATGTAGTAGTTTTATCTAGTTTATGAACTAGATATGTTCCAAGTTTCAAGGAACTAGTGTAGTTCCAAGTTCATTGATTTACCTAAGGAACCTGATTTGAAAATAAATTATTATCTTTGCAATCAATTACAGTTTTTGAGAATGTTCACAGTGTATAAGAATTCATTCTTGATAAACGCTCAATTGCCTACTCTTTCTTTCCGGAATTCAACCTTCATTGAAATTGAAATACTTATACTCCGAAAAATAAGATAATAATAATTACATTTGAAAAATACAATATATTGGAGGCTCCTCTTATGGGCACACATGCCTGTGAGATAGGAGCGAGTTGAGTAATAACATTATTATAAAGTAACTTACAATGTTATTAACTACATTACTAAATAATATAATAATTTAGTTTAGTTTATTAAGTTTATGAGAAGAAGGATAAACAATGTAACTAAGACAAAATAAGACTTAATCTAGAGAGAGAGACACTGAACTTGAAGTATCAATTTATATTATTCAAAGTTCCTCAGAGTTCATCGCATGTAAGGCTAGACCGGTTAGTCAAGACAAGACAAGACGAAATTAGTCACAGTAATTCACATAGCTGCTTATGAAGCAGCACACACCGATTAGTCATTTCTATGTGAATTATTGTAACTAAACGTGACTAATTTCGTCTTGTCTTGTCTTGACTAACCGGTGTACGTCTAGCCTAAATGATAACCTTTGAAACACACCAACTCAATAAGATTTTGGATACAGTCTTGTCTAACCTAACCTTTTGGCTAGCTAACCTAACATTTTATTCAAATTTCCTCAGATCTGCCAGGGATGTTTTCTATAAAATTTTGTATAAAGTCTTGTTTGAAACTTGAGCTAACTAACCTAACCTTATTCAACTTGCCTCACATCTGCTGGAGATGTTTTCAATAATTCTTGACATCTTATTCTGCTGTTTCAGCCATTCTAGACATCATTACTCGTTGTTAGCATCTGTAAATGACGTTCGTGACGTCATGATTTGCTTTGTTAGACATTCATGACGTCATCACCAGTGGTTTCCGAGTCACTCTCTATTCGAGCAGAGCAGACTCGCTGGTCCATGCCGATGGTTTTGAGACAAGTTAGTGTCATCTACAGCTCAGCCTCAGCTGCATTTCGGTTCGAATATTGTCACCGTCCAAAATTACAAGGATGTCTTATTACAATAATCAATAGATCATTCAACCAACAGTATACACTCGAATCTCGCAATTCCGGAAACAATTAATTAGTCAAAAGATAATTGGTGAATAATAATTATTGGTGATAGTTGATAAATATAATTAAGTAATTGGTATTAATTAATTAGTGAATACCACATTATTAGGTTTTACAATAATATTTAACATTATTTTTCAACATTTTTTATGTTTTTCATTATGTACATATTATGTTTTACAATAATAGTTAACATTATTTTTCAACATTTTTATGTTTAATTTGATTTTGGGTTACGGTAATCATGTCCTGTAATGGGATATAATTATGAAACTCTTTGCATGCAGTACTATTTCTGCAAATGGATTGCTATCTACACTTTGATTTAAGCTGCTTTAGGACCGGCCTAGAGCGGTCCACCATTAAAAGGCCAAGGGGGTCTCAATTCTAACGCTGTTTTAATCAGAGTATAATCTATTTTATCATTGTATGTACAGCATTATACAGTTATTATACACATTAACATAACATCGTATATACCTATTGACTTTTGTATTTCATTACGAGTAGTATAAGTGATTCTGTTTCTCAATTATTATTGAAATATCACATTATCTTCGTATTGGATGAATATATTTTATTTTTATTCCCTAAACGTCATTTATCCTTTTCCATTTTCTATAAGGTATTACTGGGATTAAAGTTTATTAACGTTTGTACCATAATCATTCTCAAAAATCACAATCTGCACAACCAAGACTCAATTTACATTCAGCTGAATATTATATATTATATATTTTTTAATGATTTTTTGTAGAAGGAAATAAAATTAATTTAATAATTTATTTCCTTTTCAAAACTAAAAACCTAAGAATACATTAATAAAATTGACTACAAAAATATAAAAAGAAACATAATTTTTATCAAGAAAAAAACTTCATGGAAATTAACCCACTCAACTGTGGAATTCCATGTACTAGAGTGGGTGTGAGTAGTATTTGGGTGGGGGGTGCAAATATACTTGGTAAGTGAGCTCACATACTATTATTTGAAATGATTTGTTCTATACGTCGTCTTCCTGTATGTATTATCCATTTTTGAACAGCATTTTCTTTGGTGAGGTATTTCCTTAATATTTACGGGAAGCAGATTGTAGAGTTTTGGTGCTAAGTGGTTGAACTGTCTGTGATACAGTGCCTTCCTGGCAACGTTTGTGATGAGAAGGTTCCTATTTCTAGTGTTGTGATGGTGGTTCCTATTTTGGTAGTTTCCTGTGTTCTTGTGTTGTCTGCAGATAATTTCCTGGGAGTAGAGCTGTCTCGCATCCAGTACACCAAATTCATTGTAGAGCTGGTCTGATGGGTAGCGAGGTGGCTTCTTGTTGATGATTTTCATGATTAATTTTGAACTTTAGAAGTGAGTCAGAGTAGCTACATCCACCCCATAAATCCTGTAGGTTAGTAGTGACTGTACCACGGAATAGTACACCATCTTCAAGCACTTCTCATCTATCAACGGCCTCAACATCTTAAGCTTGTAGATTGTTTTCCTCAGTTTCTTGCAAAGATCATTTATGTGGTGATCCCATCGCAGAAAACAGTCCAGTGTAACTCCAAGATATTTGATTGTTGTTTTTTTGTGTATGGTGTATGATGTGCAGTTGGTAAGGTTGACTGACAAAAGGTTTTCTGTGGGTTGTCCATGCTGTGTAGCCGAGAAAGTTAAAAAATGTGTCTTTTCATAATTGAAGGTTAACAAATTCTGGTTTAGCCAATGTGAAATTTTCTGCAATCCTATTTCAGCCCTTTTCCATGTTATTGACCATGTTGGTCCCGAAAACAAAAGTGCAGGAAATTTATTCATTATATCTTTTTCCCCCTATATCTCATTAATCTTGTTTAATTTTTTGTAATGTATTGCTATTTGCGGGTATAAAGTAGTTGATTATTGATATCAATCGTTTTCAAAAATCACAATCCTAACAACCTTTTCTCAAAACTCAATTTCCATTCAGCCGACCCCTATTTTCCTGGCTTTCCAACAACTCGACAAAGATGAATGCATCATGACACAGACAGCTTTCCACCGTGAGGCTGGGTGAGGGGAGGGGGGGAAGGGGTCGACACTCGATTGTTTTCACTCAAATTGTTTATTCTGTTGAAAGCTTATAAATCCGAGCCTACTTAGTTTTCGAAGCGACTCGCACCACTTTGACAGCGTCAAGTGAGGATTCCAGAAAAAGACTGGGGACAATTTCTTCCCCCCTTCCGGTCACCCCCTGACAAAGTTTACGTCATCTTAACTGATCGGTTGTACCCCCCCCCCCTCTAAGCCACCCTACTACTTTTGGAGAGGGGGAAGTTTCAGGGTCTCAGCCTTTCCAAGGATGGGGGGTGGGGGGGGGAATGAGGACGAAACTCTTACCCACTTCTTGCTGGAACTTTTCGCGATAAAAACGTCAGTTCCAGCGTGGCTCTTATCATCTTATGGTCGAGGGAGCGTTCAATCATGTCGAGAAACAGAGAAGAAAAAAGCTGCAAGGTCTGTAGTTTGCGGAGGGGGGGAGGAGCGCAGGCCACAAGCTGAGAATTGAAAGAAAGTCTACATGCTGGTTTCTACTCGATTTGATGATAGGACAACGGCTAAAGTACAGAGAATTCTTCGTATTCTAAAGGCATTATTGCAGTTAGAACAATATTGAAATAACAGATTAGAACTTGAGAATTGAAAAATTATTATTATCTTTACCAAAAGTAAAGCAAATTGAGTTTAATTCAAGAGTATAATGAATAATCAATATAAGAAATGGATTTTTATGATTAAGGGCCGGTTCATGAGCTCGGGATTTAGCTAAGTCCTAGACTAAAACGGGAGCCCACCGTTTCGACAAACGTTAGCCACGAAACTATGTACAAAGGGATCTCTATACTGCTAACCCACTAACCTGTCGAGACAAACGTTTGTCGATGCTACGGTAGTCACCCGTTTTAGTCTACGAGTTTGAGAGTTTCAAGAATCAGAGAAACATGATAATTTTCTGTGTAGTAGTGAAGATGATGTTGTGTTAGTTATCCATACTGAATAAGAAGACTTGAAATTCTCAAAACCACATATTTGATGAAACAATGAGATACTGCAGTTTCGGTTGTTACACAATTATCAATCTCTGGTGAACTCAAACTTAAGTACAGTGCAGTGCAGCAGAATTGTTCTCTTCAAGCATTCCTATTTATTTCATTTGTTTTTGTGAATATAAATCACATATGTTCTTCACTATGTTAGTTGTTTGAACCGCCATTGCTGTGATGTTTGTAGAAACCGCCCATTGTGGGAGGAGCTTATCTAGGCCAATGGCAGTCGTTCACCTTGATAGGCCATTCAACTGCCAATCACAGCGCTCGGTGAGGAGTATAAATTCTGTTGCAACAGAAATTCTGTTGCAGTACAGAATTCTGTACTGCAACCAATAAAAAATGGATAGAGGTTATTAAATTTCTAACGGAAAAAGGTGCAACAATTTGGATTTCAACCAAATTCCCAAGAATAATGGAATAGCCTGGATGGAAATGAAATACATGTAGCAATCAATTCAAATATCCTTTAATACTTGACATCTTTAACACAAAAATAATAGGATAGTCGAGATGAAAACCAAGTTACAACAAATTAAAATATCACACACAAAGACTTCGAGCACAAACCTCCAACGCATTTTGCAAATTAAATCAAGAACTCGAATCCTCAACCCACATACATGGCGGCAAGACAAGTGAAAGTGAGTTAATGCTCGCTACAAGCGACAACTCATGTAACTGTCGCCCAACTCAACTCCACAAGCACAACTGGCGACAAATAATCGCCTGATGCCAAGGCAAGGCAAAGCAAGAAACGCAGTCAAAGTGCGAAACACAAGTTGCTAATGGCTAAGAGACAGAAATGAACGAAGACAGAGATGGAGATATGAGGAGAGACAGAAAGAGATAGGGATATGAGGAGAAAAAGAGAGAGAGGGTGATGGAATGAGACGAAGAAATGACGTTTTAGAGAGGAGAAAATATAAAAGAAAGAGAGATAAGTATAGCAGGATTCTTTTAACTTGTAAGAAAACAGCTGATTTAACGTTAGTAAACGAGCGTACATCAATCAGCTGTTTTTGACAATTTAAAGGAATCCTGCTATATATAAGTATAGAGATATGAGGAGACACAGATAGAGATAGAGATATGAGGAGAAAGTTGGAATGTGAGTGGTGAAATGACGTTAGAGAAAAGGAGAAAATATATATGATGAGAAGAAATGGTGTGAATATGAAGTTGAGAATAAAAAGAAATGGTGTAGAAGAGGGAGAGGAAAAATGAAAAGGCACTCCTCCTCCTCCTCCTCCTCCTCCTCTCCTCCCTCCTCCTCCACCACCCTCTCTCCTTTCTCATTTCCTATCTCTCTTTCTCCTTCTCGTTCATAGACCAGAGACACATATTATAACATCAGATAAACATCAGCAGCTGCACCACCGCAATACAATGCAAGCATCTTCTTGCTGGCGCCTACAGGGTGGCAGTTGCAAACCTCAAAATCGTATTATCAATAAGTAATCAGGCAGTAATAATTTCAGTTATTTGCAAGCAAGTGAAAAATTACAGTTTATAAACGTGGCACAATCTTGATTTTTCATTTAACATTTTCACTGGCAAATAGCGAAGGTTGAGACATGATAGTTCTGCCGCTAGAATGCGCTAAAGTAGAGTCGAAGGAGTGGTTTATTCCATTATTCTCTATTCCATAACAATTTATAAACTGGAATTTATACTGGACATGAGCCCCAAATCATAGATTCCTAATTGGTCATCACCCCAGATCCCAAAAGCTGAAATGACGCTCATGCCTACACTTCTCGACACTCTGTTCTCTTAATTATCGCATTAATAAACAGACCCGTGCACACACATACACTGAGTTAGATTGCAAAGCTGGAAAATTATCTAAACATTACTTCCCAAGCTTCACTGCTTCATGGTTCCTATACAGTGTTGAAATTACGATTACCAAAACATAATATCTCTGGAATCTTTCAACGCTCCTATTTCATGTCATTTTTAAACTCCGTGGCGAAGCGTGGTATACTTATTTAGTCATTGCCGGGTATATTTCCTATAGGGAATAGGAACATATTATTTCCTATAAGAAATATACCCGGCGATGACCAAATAAGTATACCACGCTTCGTCACTATTCAAACTCCATAATAGTCTCAGAACTGATTTCACGAGAGCCTATCGAATTAACAACTACCGTAAGATGACGTCAATTAACAGATCTTTGTGTTTCGGATTGGTTCAGTTAAATGAAGTCATTTCATAACGGTTAAATTTAATTTTTTTCCGTTCAACTGGTCGTTCAAATAGTTTAAACACGATTAAATCCTTTAGCAAATCACATGCAATAGAGTGACATTGACTTGAGCAGCTTACTTATACGGTAACTATACTCTCATGTACTCTCGTATACTATAATGGTTTGCTAAATTGTAACTTGGCATAATGTATTGCATAATTTAATAAGTATTGAAATTACAATTACGGTACCTTAAAAAAGATAATAATTATGAGAAAAATATATTATTCATTTCCATCCAGTGTGTACACAATAATCATGTATGAGCGCAGCAATCAAACTTTCTTAACCTGATACAAATTCCATGTTTTTGAGTTGGATCTATCTGAGCTCAAATTGTTATTTCTCAGTAGTTATTTGAATACTAAACAAGATTTTCAACGTTAATAAAGCCATTGAGTTGGAAATCATTTCATTGCATTGAATTCTCAAGTCAACAAAATGGCGTCAGTCACGATTCGACATCGACCAATAAGAGTGCGTTGTGGGCGTGGCAGTAATGGCTGTCGTGTGGCAGAGCTGTAATGCACGCTTCTGATTTGTGGAGATTGTTTTGGCGTATCAGTGACGTTCAAATAGGCATCCACCAATAGAATTCGAGATTTGCGTTCCTTTTTACAACACATTGTTACTTCCTGAACGAGTCTATTCTTCTTGAAACTTCATACTATCTTCTTGAAAGACACATTTTCAGAAAAATGTCTTGAAGCCACATAATGCAGGAATATTTATCTCCTCTAATACAGGAGGGTTTCTGTTTCATGAAGCTTTCTCCTGTGATATTTTATGAATGAAATTAATCAGTTAATGATAAAATGTTATCTTTGAACTTATTCAAGAAGCAAATATTTCAAATTGTTTTTTTAAACATATTATCAAAATTTTAGACCTAACCACACTTTCTGAACAAATCGTCTACAACTTTTACTTCTAGGCCTATATTTAAAATACGGAGGAACGGAGCCCATGAAACGTATTTGAAGAGAAACCTTGAATAGTTCCTGTATTACATGTTTTGCAATTTTCATGAAAAAGGCTGTTGTTTTTAAATAGTTTGAAAGATAAATTCACAACAATTTAATTTTTTCTGATAACTATATAGTAAATGTAGTATTTTCTCAATACTCATAGACTCTCTCACAACACTTTTCTCAATCTACTTATCACAATCAAGTTAGCCAAACAAAGTATTAAAGTAACCATGACAAATCCATTAAAGTAACCATGACAAATCTGCAACAAATTGGCGTAGCGAAACGAGACAAAGCGCGAGCTGAGCAAAAGAGATAGATAGAGAGAGAGTGTGTGGGTGTGTGAGGGAGAGAGAGAAGAGAGAGAGGGGAATCAGATTATTTACTTTATTCATGTAGATAACAAATATGAGAAAGAGAGAGAGAGAGGAATTAGATTATTTACTTTATTCATGAAGATAACAAATATGACGGCTCAATATTATTATTATTACATTACAACTAATTATTTATCAAATGTACATAAGCTTATAAATTATTCAATGAGAGAGAGATTAGATTAGATTAAATTATTTTCTTTAGAGAGAGATTCACTAGAGAGAGAGAGAGAGAGAAAGCGAGAGATGGAGAGAAAGAGACTGGCAAAACAGTAGCAAGAAACAATATTAGCTAAAGATGGGAACTTATCATCATTCGCCAATAACTAACTACAACTTGCACTGATTGGCCACACCACAACCCAGTTCAGTGGGCCACTCTATTTCTGTTGGTGATCGTTGCGAATATCGCCGCACACCACGTGACCACAAGTCCATTAATAGTCGACATTGGACCAAGTATTATTTTTTCGAAGCCCAGAAAAGTTTCCGTTCACTCGCAACTAGTCTCAATGAGTTACAACAGCTGCTTGGCAGGCAAATACACACACACACATGTACTCACTTCCGACTGACGCATCAGCTGATTCAATTGTAACGTCAGTTGATCAACATTGTTGCATCAGCTGTTCAGCAAACGTAGTAGTGTGTAGACGTAATACAAGTTTAGAAGTGTGTAGTGTAAAGGAGACACATTCATTCATAAAACGGTTTTTCTAACCTTAGTGAAGGTGAGTTTTGCATGGATCAATTTTATAATAGTCCATGCAGGGAAATGATTTTTCCATTAATTTTATTTCATTCTCTATCGTGTTTGTGTAATTTCATGCGAAAGAAAATGGTTGAGTATAGCAGGATTCTTTTAAATTGTCAGAAAACAGCTGATTGATGTACGCTCGTTTACTAACGTTAAATCAGCTTTTCTCTGACAAGTTAAAAGAATCCTCCTGCTATACGTCTTTCTCATCCTCATTGCATCATCTGTTGAGAGTTCATAACTGAGAGATTTCATATCTGTTGAGAGTTATATGGTTTTATCGTTTGATAGAATAGGATTTTATGAAATATGGTTTTATATTTTGATCTCATATCTGTTGGGAGTTTTATGTTCTATCGTTTTCCATGTGGAACAGAGATAAATTGGCTTTATTTTTGATTTTGTAAATTACTGAAGTGCTATGAGCTATGTGAGCGACGTTGCGAAAAATAGGCATAAGAACCTCCCTATTCCGCTCATGATATGTTGTTCAATGTCCTTTCATTCAAATTCCTTTTTTTTCAAAAGGTGATATCATATTTTGATCACCATAAAATACCTTTCACTCATCATAAATTGATTATCAATGCTGCCTCAAATAATAATAATTAACGAATTGAAAATTATATTATTAGAAGAGGAAAAGCAAGAGGAAGAAACTACATTATTTCCAAACTATTTATTGGAATTTTTTAAACCGGGTGATTTTTTTTATTTCTTAACCACAACAGTGGATTAATTATAGTCCATGCAGGGAAATGATTTTTCTATTTACAATTCTATTTGAATTTCTATAGTACAATATTAATTGTACTATTTCAATCAGTAGTTTTATGCTTATAATGAAACATTATCAGAATCATTTTCTATTTCAATTCTACAAAACGAAGTTTGGATCACTAAGGAAGAAGAGGTTACAGAAATTCTAAAGAAAACATGTTTATATCCTTCTTCCATTACTATTAATAGTTTCTTAGTACTGTATGTAAGTTAGAATTGTATAGGAGGGTTGAGTGTAGAATTGCGCCTCAACTTCGTCCTCCAAGGAAAAATAAAGGCAGCAATTCAATTCAATTCAATACATTACAAAAATGTTGTGATACATAATTATCACATTTCAGGAATCAAAAGAATAGTGAAGCAGAGGCAGGGGACTGAATTCAATAGATTGAATATTCTCCTTCATTAATATATGTCAATACTGAATGATTCCTTACACCTTTATGTTAGCAAAGGAGAATTTGAAAGAATCTGAGAATTTTATTCCTCCACAGGATGAAAGGAGAAGCAAGTTTGCCGGGAATATACGTCATTAAATCACTGGTCACAACAAACGGACTGCCTGGTGAGTACCATACTCAAACATAATTCCAATCTTATTAATCAATTAATTAAATTCACCAAAAACATCAACATGAATACGATTGACCAATGACGCTTTAAATAACATGCGACTGACATATTATGACTGTAGCCTAGAGATTGTTCATATTAATACAATGACAATCTCTCATACCAGAAAGAGATGATCAAAATCCTCTATTTGGTTAATCTAAGCTTAGGCTAGGCGTACACCGGTTAGTCAAGACAAGACAAGACGATATTAGTCACGTTTAGTCACACTAATAAACATAGTTGCTTATGAAGCAGAACACACCGATGCAATGACTAATCAGTCTGTGTTGCTTCATAAGCAACTATGTGAATTACTGTGACTAAACGTGACTAATTTCGTCTTGTCTTGCATTGACTTACCGGTATACGCCTAGCCTTAAACTGAGAAACAATATGTGTTACAGAATACTGGAACAATGTATTCAAATTGCAATGAGAAATGGAAACCATAGGGTAATGGAATAGAATCTATTCCAACTTGTGAGAAATAGCTTAACCTTCTCCTTTGGATGGAATTACTACTCAACTTTCCGTCCTGTATATTTGGTCATTTGTTCAATTAACTTAAACTGTGATAAAAAACATTAACCGTGGGAGATATGGGTAATTCAGGTTTACAAAGACCTTCATTTAGATCCTGTTTTTTAATTTCTTTATTTAGTTTATGTGGGGTTCCATTTTATTCTGGCTTTTTTCTGGCACTGAAATGATTGTTCAGCAAACCCTATAGCCACCCCAACGGCTATTGCTTATTACTACAGCTATTCCTCACTAACCATATATTTCACATAGTTCTCCGCCATTTATTTGTACAGTCATCATCCAAATTTGAACAATTCCAAAGTTGCCAAACTTTACGCTACGCATAACATGAAGAATGAGATTAATAACAATGAATACAGAAGTATACTAATTTCTGTATTCATTGTTAATAAGCGATCAAAATCTTCACCAAATCCAATAAAATAAACTTGGAATGAGAACTTGCTTCTGAATTACCCATTATTTATAGAAGAGGTAATTGTCAACAGCATTTTTGAACACAGCAACTTGATTGCAAAGCTGTAAGCATTTTCACACAACTCGAAACAGTTCACCGCCATTTTGTGAACAAACTAACAATAACAGTGACGTCACTGAGTGCCACGATAACAATCCAATTAATGTAGTCGAAAACCGGCAGCAATAAAGCTGCACTGTCAGCAGAATGCTGGCCAAAAAAAGGACGCGATTGTGTCAGAAACCTTTTTGTCCATCAGTTCGGTTTCGTTGCCTGCAAGCACACAGAGAGAAGAGGAGGAAGAGAGGTAACAGAAGAGAGAGAACAAGAGAGAACCGCTAATGGGATGGAGAAATCAAATGATCAACAACACGTGATAAATGCGTGAGGTCACGTGACAAAAGAGACAGTAGAGCGTGAGTTAGTTAGCAGTCAGCAAATTGGATGTCACAGACAAGATGAAAAGCTTTGCTGGTGGCAGGAAATTCGCGACTGGTTGTCGGTTTTAAATAATGTAAGATAACAAACATTTCACTACGCAAGGATGGAGTTGACTGGATTCTTTTGCTAAGAGTTTAATGTAGAGCTCAATACTGAAATGGATACTGTCCGTGGCGAAGCGTGGTATGCTTATTTGGTCATCGCCGGGTATTTCCAATAATACATTTAATATAAGCACCACTCTCAGCGAAACAAAAAATGTGTAGATTTCAATTATAGGTCTACTGTATACTGTATAATAAATACCAAATGTATACTGTAGAATTTACAATTCATAGGATTCACAAATATTTAACAAACAAGTAAATACTCTAGATTTTCTCACTTTACATACTCTCTGTATATTCTTTCCAATGCAAGCATTATCCTTAGCAAAAAAAGTACTAGAATTTTAATTCTTTGAAAGGACCTTTACGGATTTGTATGTATCCTAAAACCTTTCGCTCCAACAATACATAAAAAGCCAAACAATTCGCAATATTTCAATTCAGTAGTCAATATTCAACGAATACAGTACATTATTCATCCAATGAATAGTAGATTTTTTAATATGGGCACAACTCTCAGCGAAACAAAACAAAAAATACAGTATGTAGATGTACTGTGTAAGACGAACTGTATGCTGTAGAATTTACAATTCATAGAATTCACAAATACGCGATGAACAAATAAATACTCTATATTTTCTTAGTTTACATACGCTCACAGTACATTTTTTCCAATGTACGGTACAGTACATTCAATGTGAGCCATACCCTGATTAACTAAGTACTTAGACTTCAATGTGTACTGTCGATTCAAATACGATTGTACAGTTATGGTGATGGATCATATTTAGTGGCGAAGCGTGGTATACTTCTTTGGTCCAATGAAGTAAACCAATAAGTATACCACGCTTCGCCACGGATCATATTAGTGATGGTAAATGATAAATGATGTTTCGAAACAATTTTAGAACAGTATAGTGAATCTGGTTGTTTTCGAACAGTTAGTTCTAGTTTTCTCATTGTTTCAAGAAGATAAGCATGACAAAATCAAGTCATGACAAAGATGAAGTAACGCTAATTAACTTTCTTTTCAAATTCCAATAGAGACACATTTTCAAATTAGAACAAAAACATCTGAATCCATCGTGAGCTGACCAAATACAGGGTGTTTCAGAACTTATTTATTCTATAAGGTCCCTAATAGAATGTCTTTATTTTGTCTATAAGGTCCCCAATACAATGTCTTCATTTTGTCTATATTCAGATCAACTGAGGGACATAACTCCAATACTCACACAAGCATACACACACTACAACACACCGCGACGACGATATGTAGCTCACATTAGCGAAAGAGCAGTGCAGCAAAAACGCACGCCATTGTAAGGGGATGAACACAACGAAAGGCTGGCTACAAACTCATTTCGACGTGACAAGGCCACCAACTGAATATTATTCGCCGCTGCCAACTCCCTAACGACGGTACACACTGTACAGTGCGCTACACACTGTACAGTAAGCTACACACTGTCATTTCACTACCATGCTGCTTAAACACTATCACGATGACATAGTCAAACGATTAGCTGACGTCATTAAAACAACAACAACAACAACAGGGGGTAGGGGTGTCAAAAAGGGGGTTTACTGTCGTCCCCCACCCCCACGTGACATGACACGCACCCACGCGTGAACTCACGTGAGCTCTCACACATGATTTGCCAGCAACAAAGCAAAGCCGCCGTGCCGTGATGACATTCAAAATGAACGAACAACATCAGCGCACTCTACTGTTATGTTCACTAACTCATTCGTTAGTGATTGCCTACTTCAAAAAAGCTCCACTGCTTCATGGCCTTTATATTGTTAGTGAGTGTGTGTGGTACTTATAAATAATGTGTATGTATGTGATTTTGTCTGATGTGTGTTGATTATCGTTTAAAATGCACGTAGGCTATTGTACAATGTGTACTGTACTTTGAGTAACTGTTCAATGTGTGCGTTACTTGCAAATTCTGAGTGTGTATGTGTTTTTGAGCCAGTTGATGAACATTGTCCAAAGTGTACTGTATAGTGTACAACATACTTGGATAGATAGATATACATTACGTCTGGTTGGCCAAATAACGGCGTCAGACAAGCTGTTTACAGTGCAGCTAGGATTACGTTAAATTCACCAAAGCCAGTCAGATGAACCGTGGTGTATTCATTGAAGGCACGTTCTCGCTGCTAGGCAGTTCAGTTAATACAATGTCGTTGATTTTGAATAGTTCGAGTTCGCGAGAGAGATCCAACTAATGACGTAGATACAAGCCTATCTGATAATAGGGTCCTATCACTGTAGATTGACAATAGAATTAATGAAATACGGAAGTACGGGGGTGAAAATGAACATAAAAGAAAGATTGCACTGTGATAATGCTAGTGGAAATGTCGATTAATTATGTAAACTATAATCTAATAGATGAAAATCTGTCGACTAATCACATGCGAGCAGCCATTTTGTGGCAGCACTCTGTCACGCCCACAAGCAATCTGATTGGCTGTCGTAAAACCTCCATTTTGTTGGGTAGTTGAATTTAAACCAATAGGATACTTGAACTCTGTTTGCGTCTTGAAGTGGACATGATATTTCAATGATATATTATATTAGCTATATTATAGTTTGTTTGCTATATTATCTTATTAAATTATCATAAACTGATAATTTATCATGAAAGATTGTGAATTGATTTAGTGTGAAGTGAAGAGAAAAGATTTGATCAGGTGTTTCAAAATTTTCACCTATTATTGAAAAAGGATCGAACATCAATAACAGAAAGAGTTCAAAGTTTTTTGTACTTTTCAAATACTTTGTACTTATTTCATGATTGTGTTCAATAACTAATATTAAAGTTTTTCCTTATGTTTTCAATTGCACCTGGTTTTGTACAGGTTATCCATATCTAATACTTGTATTACTGGAAGTTTTATCCTGTATTACTGGTAGAACTGGTATTTTTATACTTTATTAGGCTACTGTTAATGAATGATACCGACTCACAGTTAACTCCTTGAAAACCATATGGGTAAGTTACCTGAAACAGAGAAACACATAAATAGTTCAGTGTCAGTGTAAAACTATCACAAAACATATTATGAATTTGGTAAATAGACTGAAAGAATGAACTACTTTCTTGTTTTGTTTTGTATAATTTCAAGACCTTGTCAACAAATATCAATTTATTAGAGAATAACGTGAAAAAATAATAAAATGATCTTCTTTTTCCATCTGAGTGCCTTTAATGTAGGTAGCCTACATATAAGTTGGTTTGTTGATAATGTTGTGAGGTACTTCATCACAATTTACTTAGCAGCAGCTACTAATTGATCAGGTAGCAAGCTCTCGAGTAGTTAGCTAAATTGCAATGAGGTGTTCATTTAATTAATTAGTTTGCTTTTGAAACGAAAAGGAGAAAGCCAAAAAGAGAAAGAAAATGTCAGAGAGAGAAAGTGAATACACATTTTATGAGCCTAATAAAGGTAGCTGTTGAATACATATTTGCTAATAAGATAGCTTGATTCTCAAACGACGAAAGAAGATTTTGCTAAATTAGAGGAACATAATTATCGTATAATACAAGTAGAAGGGGAAGGAGAAGAAGAAGAAGGAGAGGAAGAAGTAGAAGGAAGGAGAAGGAGGAGAAGAGAGAAGAGAAAAAAAGGAGGAGAAGAAGAAGAAGAAGAAGAAGGAGGAGGAGGAGGAGGAGGAAAGAAGAAGAAGAAGAAGAAAAAGGAGAAGGAGAAGGAAAAGGGAAGAAGAAGAAGAAGAAGAAGAAAAAAGGAAAAGAAGAAAAGGAGAAGGAGGAGGAGTAGAAGGAGAAGAAGAAGAAGCAGGAGAGAAAGAAGAAGAAGAAAGAAGAAGAAGGAGAGAAAGAAGAAGAAGAGAAGAAGAAGAGAAGAAGAAGAAGAAGAAGAAAGAAGAAGAAGAAAAAAGAAGAAGAGGAGGAAGAAGAAGAAGGAGAAGAAGAAGAAAAAGAAGAAGAGGGAAGAGAAGAGCATAGATATTCTGGATAAGTTGATTGAATCGAGTTTCGTCACACCAATTAGATAGCTGATTAACTTGAATATTATGATATTGAGTTATATTGAGCACGGTCTCAAGTATGAAATTCTACCAAGTGTCTGAGATCATACATAATAAATTTCCAATTATGAAAATTATGTTAAGCTAATAGCTGATGTTAGCGTTGATGAAAGACGCACTCAAGCATCCTTGTCAATGCTTCATTTTGTTGTTATGAAAATTATGGCTCCTTGTGTTAGTAGAGTGGCTTCAAACTTCAAAACATTAGAGTAATGGTTTTTTCAACATTTTACTAACGTGATAATCGGATAATTGATTATGTAACAATACAATATGAATACAGTGTATGAAAAATCATATAACTATCATATAATGTCATTATACAAAGAAAAATATAATACAGAATACAAGAATAAAAACAAAAACATTACATCAATATTGTGAACTATTCTACTACTGAATTGAATTCCATGGAAAATTAGATTGTGTGTACATACGGTAGGCCTATATTAGCATAATCGTAACATTAATTAATCCATTTCAAATTCACAATTCCGAATTCTGTAATATTTTCTGCATAAATTCGAAGCTATTCCAGATAGGAGCCATGTTTCAAGTTTTAATCAACTTCTAAACAGTAAAAAAACTTCTAAACCGTCAAAAAACTTCTTTAACCGTCAGAAAAAGATTTCATTGGATATATTTTATTAATATTAATAATAAGCTATTAATGTCAGCTATCAGCTAAAGAAGAACGGATTGATTTTTTCATTCGATACAACAATAACACCAATACATTGGCTATCATTTTTAGTAATGGTCAACATTTCTTTTCTATTGTGAGTAAAGTGGTGTATCACAGCTTGATTTTACCGTATTTCTCCACAGATAATACCTCTTTATTTCCTGTTATTTCTCTCTGGTACACATTCTGCTCAAACCTCTCTTGTATCATGCAATTTAATTCAATTCTTTTTTTTTCTCTAGCCCTTTTTGTCTAGGATAGTCTATTCAGTCTATTTTCCCTTTTTCTATGAGGAAACGAATCTCTGAAAATTATTGCCAATAGACCTTTCTTCAGCATAACTGAGAACTACCTTGCATAACTAACCCGACTTACTTAGCGTGCAACTGGAAACATCTTTAGGTCTCAATTTATTTGAGAGCTCGTTAGAAAGAACTTGGATTTCTTCGGCCCGATCCGCGCTTCTAATTAAATTTTCAATTAGTGCAAAAGGTAGCAGCGGAAGCCCCGTCGCCCAACTCAACTCAACTTTAGCCCGGACTTAATAATGGCTACCAACATTATCATCGCAATTCTCAGCTAACGCTTCACTTGATTATGGATGCGCTTAGAATCTTTCTGCCGACGTTTCACTTTGTTACGGATGTATAAAATCTCAGAAAGTTTCACAGATTTTCTTTAAAAACCTTCCTACTTACTAAACTCTCCATGCTACGGTGTGATATATCTATATCAACCTTCACCTCATTACCCACGCATAGTTAATATGCAAAAAAAACAGGCTCAACTCCTTACTTCATTTACACTCCATATAATGAAATCAAACTATTAGGCTAGGCTGTTGGAGGAAGTTGAAGGGAGAAAATAGAAATTTGAGGGAAAGGGAGGAAATCCAGAAACGTTTGTCGTGAAAAAATACAGAATATTATTTCATAGGAAATTTATAGACCTACAGGAAAATACTGATAAAATTTACAAACAATTTACGGAAAATTACCCACCTATGGAAAAATACCAAAAGAGTTTACAATTATCTCGAATGGAAAATTACACTGCTATGGAAAAATACCAAGTGAGTTGACAAAAAATATTCAATGGAAAATTACACAGTTATGGAAAAATACCGAGAGAGTTAACAAACAATATTTAATGGAAAATTACACAGCTATGGAAAAATACCGAGAGAGTAAACAAAAAATATTTAATGGAAAATTACACAGCTATGGAAAAATACCAAGTGAGTAGACAAAAAATATTCAATGGAAAATTTGACAGCAAATTGACACCATTTGACAGCAGTGATCATAAAAATATCATATGATACCAAGTCACCATATCACACAATATCATGTCCTTTTTCACTTGTTTGTTCAAAAGAGCCAGATCTCGTCATTACCGTTTCCCAGTTTTTGAAGTGGCATCATTTTCTGAAACGTTTTCAGTTTGTCGGAACAATGAAAGCTATGACAATTATTACTAGGCTACTACTATTTAGACAGTAACACAGAGTTTCGTTTCTCTTTTGAAAACGATGAAAATTATGGTCTCCCGACTGACAGAGGGCATGTTCTATAACATAGATGTTACATGAACTGGCTGGACCATTTCCATTAACAGTAAATCCCACAGACAAGTTCACAAAACACACACATCACAGCAATGGCGGTTCAAACATGGTGTTTGTAGAAACCGCCTATTGTGGGAGGAGCTTATATCTAGGCCAATGGCAGTCGTTCACCTTGATAGGCCATTCAACTGCCAATCACAGCGCTCGGTCACGAGTATAAATTCTGCTGCACTCTACTTTAGTTTACCAGAGATTGATAATGGTGTAACAACCGAAACTGCAGTATCTCGTTGCTTTATTAAATATGTGGTTTTGACAATTTCAAGTCTTCTTATTCAGAAAATTAAAATGATGGAAGATTGTATAGCCTAGTATTTAGTTTGTGGAATATGGCTTGACCTGTACCGTTGGGTGGCTACCCGGTTCACCGAACTGTCATTTGGTCGAATTGACACTTTTCAGTGCCTATACTGCTGATGTCTACTACAGTTTGAGATTACAGTGGTATGTTACTGAATACTATTACAATATACTAGTTTACTACAGATAAACTACTGTAATGTCTTAGGCTAGGCGTACACCGGTTAGTCAAGACACGACAAGACGACATTAGCCACGTTTAGTCACAGTACTTCACATAGCTGCTTATGAAGCAACACACACCGATTAGTCATTGCATCGGTGTGTGCTGCTTCATAAGCAGCTATGTGAATCACTGTGACTAAACGTGACTAATGTCGTCTTGTCTTGTCTTGACTAACCGGTGTACGCCTAGCCTTACAGTAGTAAGATTTTTTAATTCTTTTCCGAATACTGTACAAGCAAACAGGAAGAGTATTGACATAGGATGCAGAATGATAAGAGAAAGATATGAAAGAAGAGCAAGGAGAACAATTAGGAAGTTTGTGAGAGAGAAAAAGAGAGAGAGTGAGTGAGGGTGGATTATATCGAGCAGCAACTGTGTCAGGACATACCGACCACAGAGATAGACAGGACAGACTCTGAGTTGGCACGAGAGTGAAATTCAGGGGGGGTTGTCCCTCTTAGGGGTGTTCCAGGGGGGGCATAGGCCGCCTTTGTTCAGCAATTGTCACAGTCACAGTTGTGGTGCAGAGAGGGGGGGGGGAAATGCTGCGATCAATACTCTTGACTCTCTGTCTCTCTCACTCTCATTGCATTGGCCAGTGACTGTGGCTTACTGGTCCACATAACTCTGTTTCGACCTTGTTTGATACCTTTTCATAACCTTATTAAATCACATCTCATATACAACAGTAGACTCTATTATCTCTATAACAATTTTCTCCTCTAACTATAATTCCACTATAACGATGAATGAAATGTTCACATACTCTGTTTCAACCTAATTAGGCCTATTCTTTTTCATCAACTCTTTATACCTTATATTATAGTAGTCTCTCTCTACAACGGTATTCCCTATGAATTCCTCTTAAACAACGAATATTGATTAATTAGTTCGCATTACTCTGATTCAAACTAGTTAGGCTTAACTTTCATAACCTTCCTATACCTATAGAAAGGTATTACAGTAAACTCTCTATATAACGATATTACAGTACGAAGACAATTCCTCTTAAGGATGAATATTGATTAATTAGTTCGCATAACTCTGTTTCAACCTTGATTTAGTTCTTTAGTAATAAATGACTAATAAACCGATACTATGTAACGATGAACCAGATTTTTTACTTTATTAAGGGGAAAGTTGGGAATCCAAGTCATCTTAGCCAAGCAACCCTTCACTTTGTGTGGATCTATTCCACACAAAGAAATGAATGATTATCATTCTAGAATAATAGAAAGAATAGTATCAAAGGCAGATAGATAGAATCGAATCGGGTTAATACAAAAAAGTAAAAGTATATGATAGTGACAGGCAAATATATGATATTATACATCAGCAAAATATATCATGCTTCCGCAAAATATACATTATTTTCAACGCATCTTAGGGGAAGAATAATGAACCGAATACTTGAATACGCATTACCATCATATTCATCCAATTTGGAGATAAATTTGGGGTGAAAACTCGCCAGTCCATTTCTTTAATGAATGTCAGTTGATATAATTAATTCTCCAAATAAGACAAGTTGACGTGGGGGAGGGGGGTTGGTAAAGGGGGTTGTAAATCTTTAAAGATGACAGGAGTTCGGGGGAAATAAGAGTGGGGGGATAGGTTTCGAAAGGGAGGTTTTTAAAGGAATATTTCAAAAAGAGGGGCTTCTAAGGGGGTGAAGATATGATGGATGTAACAGATACATGGGTGCAGGCTTTTATCTTAAATCAGATATGTTTTCTCGCGTCTCTCTGAAAGCCAACACAGCGACGGGGGGAGGGGGCGAGCTAAAGGCAGTTAAAATCATGAAATATGACGATGATAAGACGCCGCTGCTCGCTCACACACGCGCGCGCGCGCCTACATGAGCGGGTAACCTAACCTAAATATCGGCGAGATATCGACGGTATTTTCTTGCGTGCGATTTATAGAATTTTCACCTCTTTGTTTGTGAGATGTACAGCAGGATTCTTTTAAATTGTCATAAAACAGCTGATTGATGTACGCTCGTTTACTAACGTTAAATCAGCTGTTTTCTGACAAGTTAAAAGAATCCTGCTATAAATGGATTTAGGTACAGTAGAAAGTAGCGTTGAAAGAGAGGAAGAGAAAGTGTAGCGGAAAATAAAAACACGAATTCGAATCAGCTTGCTTTATTTACATAATGAATATACGAGAAATTGAACAAGAAGAAGATTACAACGATGCTTTCCCGGTAATAGTTCTCTGCACAACTGAAAATGAAATCAAAAATCATCAGTCCCCAGTTCAATACATTACCACCAGACTGCGTACAAGTCTTCACGCTGGTGCGTGAACAGAGAGAAAGAGAGAATGGAACAGAGATTGAAGAAGAACGGTGAATGGAAGACGATGATGATGAAAGGAGAAAAGGTGATGGGAGGCGACGAGAAAGAGAAGGAGTACGAATGGTATGATTAGAGAGACGTGGAAAAGGAAGGAGAAGACAAACATGTGGAAAAGACCTCGGGATAGGTGAAAGGTGGATATAGAAAAGAGAGAAAAGAGCTACTGAGAGAGGGAGATAACGAGAAAAAGGGCGAGTTCTCAATTTTCTCAGTTGATAAGTTGCTAAGTGCAGGGATTTGCAACTCTTCGATCTCACCAGGAAAGGACCAAGAGGGCCTAAGAGCAGGGATTCTAGATCAGAACAGTCAGTCACATTCACAAATAAAAGCAGAGCGCCAGCCACACATCTGCATAATGCGCATTGATATCCATTAGCCATTAATGTATTATTATCACACGGATTTGGATTTAGAACAGCTTTCAACAACACCTTCGAACAACTCTCACCATTTCACAAAAGATGATGATGATAATAATAATGTGAAGGAAACTCATTATGTCAAAATTTACGAAAAAACACTTCGAAATCATAGTCACCTTTAAGATTACATGGAATAAAAATAGTAAATCTTGTCTTACTTCTATTCTTCATTTTAATCAAGTGCTGTGCAAATAATTCACTTTGGTAAAATATTCCCAAAGCCAGGCCGCAAAAAAATTGATATTTGTGCAACTTTTTCTCCTAGAAAAAACTGTTCGGGAGACGAACAGGAAGGAAGAGAAGGTAAAGAAGAAGAAGTAGGAGAAGGGGGAGGGGGAGGAGGAGCAGAAGGAGGATGAGGAGGAGAGAAGGAAGAATAAGATGAGAGAAGAAGAAATACAAGAAGATGAAGGAGAAGAAAAGTGGGGAGAAAAGGAGAAGGAGGAGGAAAGAGAAGGAGGAGGAGAGGAGGAGGAGAAGAAGAAGAAGGAGGAGGAGGATAAGGAGGAGAGAAGAAGAAAAATGGAGATGAATATGAACAGAGAGAAGAAGAAGAACAAGGAGAAGAATAAGAAAAATATGAAGAGAAACAAGAAGAAAAAGTAGGAGGAGGAGGAGAAATAGAAGAACAAGGAGAAGGAGAAGAAGCAAGAAGAAGAAGATGAAGAAGAACAAGAAGAAGAAGAAGAAGAAGAAGAAGAAGAAGAAGAAGAAGAAGAAGAAGAAAGGAGAGGAAGTACTAAGGAGAGACCGCTCGCGCCACCAAAGGTATGGTGTGATTGTGGCCTAGCCAACAGCATCGGTTGTCCTTTGATCTCTCCTCCTCCTCCTCTTCCTCCTCTTGTAGCCAAATTGAAATTAAATATTCTATTAAGGCCTTCCTTTCAACCCCCACAACCATCCTGTGATCTAACAACCCCTTACCGACCCCCACCTTATTTGACAGACCAGTCTCGGCCGAACCCACTTTGCTTTATATCCCCCCTCCCCCTAATAGACTGCTCTACTCTACTCTCCATAGAGTGTGCCCTGCTTTTATTATAGACTGTTGGCGGCTTATTTAGTTAGTGGTTCACCCCCACTACTCAAGCAACACACAGACTAGGAGATCACACTCACTGCTCCACCCAGCCAAGAGAATATCGCCAAGATTGAACTGCCAGTTTCTAGATTTATTCTTACAGATTGATCTATTCAAAGCCGTTTTTAATAGTGTTTGTGTAGCTGCTCTATTCTGCTAAGCCATCTGCATTGAAAGTGATTCATTGTCTTTAAAAGTTCATACAATGATCTAAGTTTATAAGAACTCATTGCTGCATAAAACAGAATGGATGAATTCTTCCACACTTCTGACAAAAACATGAACATCTTATAGCAGGACTCATTCAATTTGGCGAGAACCAACTGATTAGGCGACCCGTATCACAATACTTTTAACCTACATATGCTAAATCTCGCAGATTATAGAAAAGGTTTTCTAAAAAGGTATAGCAGGATTCTTTTAAATTGTCAGAAACAGCTGATTGATGTACGCTAGTTTACTAACGTTAAATCAGCTGTTTTCTGAAAAGTTAAAAGAATATATTCTTTGGAATGTAACAGTTGATGTTACGCAGCTTTGACACAATAATTCAAAGACTTTTTGAAGTCTTGAAGACCTTTAAAATACCTTTTTAAAGAAGACCTTTCAAGAATACCTTTTTTAAAGACCTTTTTGAAGTCTTTGCAATAATATGAGTGATTTAGCATTTGTAGGTTAAGTACGCGTATATTGTGTCAAAGCTGCGTAACATCAGCTGTTTACTGATCGCCAACCGCCAAATTGAATGCATCCTGCTATACATTATGAATGCCATGACATTATGATTTGGGAGAAAACAACAGGCTTCTATGAAAAAGGCGCCAAACTATTCCATGCAGTGCAGATGAATGTGTGCAATCACGCCACATCTCTTTCAAAAGCACTCGAGCCGCCACAGCTTTACGAGCGGTCGGCACTCGGGTCATTTGCCGCCATCGCTCGTGTAGTCGAGCCTCATCGTCACATAAAATGCATCAGCAGCTGCTCATCGATTGTCGGCCCCGGCCACACTAGCGTCATAAAAATACTCTCAAAAGCGGCGCATCGATCCACGCATTTGCATAGAAGTGATGATCACCGTTAGCGACTTCTTCTATACAGGGTGTCCCACAAAAAAATGATCCTAGCAGTCCACTACCACAGTATTTGCCGCCAGAAATGTTGAGAATCGTCACATAAAATTGCATCAGCAGCTGCTCATCGATTGTTATTTCAGGCCCCGGTTCATTCAGCGTCAGCTAATATACTCTCAAAAGCGGCGCATCGATCCACGCATTTGCATAGAAGTGATGATCACTGTTATCGACTTCTTCTATACAGGGTGTCCCACAAAAGAATGATCCTAGCAGTCCACTACCACAGTATTCTACGAACCAAAAATTTTACTCTAGAAAAATTCTAATTTCTCATTAGTTTTTCCCCATTTTGTTATTTCAGGAAGAGTTGGTTCATTCAGCTATGGCAGCTGGGCTAACAATGTATAACTTTGTGAGGAATTACTAAGTTTTACAATGTTGAAATACTTACACTATGAAACAGCCATGTCAATATTGTATGATCAAGAAATTCTGTCGCTTTTAACATAGTAAAACATTTTCAATGAGGCACTTTCAAGGAAATTCTTAATATTTTTTTATTTATTTATAATTCATTGTCAATATAAGTGGCATAGCAAGATAAACAAACTGTATTTCGATTTTTGAACTTTCAATTCTTGGTAAGAAAATGGTTCTGTCTTATGAAGAAGCTGATATTAAGTCTCATGACACCAATAAAAAGTTCGTAACTTCAATTTTTATTTAGATAATGACCAAAATATGCTGAAGAAATGATTTTCTCGTTAATATTGGGTCAACTTCATAGTAAATATTCAATTACTGTGACTCCTCACTTTTTACTGTGAGAATGTATCTTTATTAGTATGTGTTTGTGTAGTAAAAACTCAGGTGAGGGTTTTTAGTGCACGCACTGTGTCTCATTGTCGAATGAGGAGATGAGTCACGTGACATTTTAATTGGCACTGGCGAACAAATAATGCCGAAAGAGCATGTGTGTGTGCGAACGTATGACAATGTATCTTTGCAGCAATTTGCATGTTAATGACACCGGCTAATCGTGTTAACGATAAGCGACCGTCGCGCTCTCTGCCGTGTTGATCAATAGTGACCTGATACCCCCCCTAACCAGGGTGGGGGAAGGTCGGGAGGCCCCCCCTTCCCTGAAATCTACACTGGGAGGCGCTTAAATGAATAATCTGAAAAACTGCGGGTTGTTTCAGTGATGGTAAAAAGCATGATTACTGCGATTGAAATTTGTGTTCTTGGTAATTTGAATGTCATTAGCCGCAACTGACATGTGAATGAGTTCAAAGTTCGATGTTTGAGCTGTAGATTGTGAGGTTATGTTTGCATGTGTAGCAGAAAGTTGACTCAATTTACTTGAACATTACAATGTTCAAGAATACCCCTCTAGTGCACTCAGTGCATCTTTGATGACATATTAAAGATGTAATTTTTATCTTAGAATAGATGTGTATTTAATGATAAAGTGGTACATATTTTCTGAGGTTTCAGAGCATTTAGTTATCATAGACTTTTGTATTTATGAATAAATATTAATATTATAATATACAGTATAATGATAATTATATTATATCTTGAACTTGATTCGTTGAGCTCAGAGATAGAGGCTATTTCATCATCCAAAGTATGTTATGTGAATTCAAATTTTATTCATTTTCTTATGTGAAAACATAGTGTTTTATTTCATTTTGTCCGTTGAAAATCTCAGATTCAGTCATTGTCATTATACAATGAGAAACCATAAAAGTCTATCACATGTAGAGTAGTTTTCGGCTATGTTAGTGAAACATTTTTTCATTCCATTATGTGTAATTTTATTATTGTTTGAAAACACTACAATCTTCAACACATAACACAATATCTATCAACATCTAACATCTAACAATCTAACATACCACGAATCTATCAGCCTCAGCCATTTCCGCAGAGAAATCAACTCACCTGTAAAGAAAAGAGGAATATAATTAGTATTAGTACTTCCATTACATATACTTAATAATTTATAGAACATGGGACATTTGCACAATCTAGTTTTTTTCTATTAAAGAATTATTGTTTTTGTATTGTTACAGATGAGAAGAAAGAACCAGAGAAACCAGAAGAAAAATCACATCGGCAATGGATGTGTGCAATAATAGGTAAAATACCCTACTTTAGTAGTGCCCTAATTTAATAATTTACTCATCAAAATTTGATAAAAACATATACTATCTTGTAATTGTTGGGGGATGGAATAAAGATTTAAATTTCCAATTAATCAACTTGCCGTTAAAAATGTCAAAGTTTTCAAATGTGTTTGCACATCTTTCGTACTGCTTTGCTGGATTACGAAGAATCATCTAATCACTCCACCATTTCAATCTATCTCACTATTTGTCCTAGCTTATTGTGGCGTCTAGCAATACTTGCACGCCATTGGTTGAAAAAGACACGTCCCACAAAATGACGTCAATGTGACTGGCTGTTGAAAATAGAATGGCGGCCTCAAACATATAGATCTATTTTGAACTTAAACAGACAAGAACGAAAGTTTAGAGAAATGACTTTTTGATTTGAAAAGAGACAATCCAAGAAGTTTGACGGCGTGTTTTACAGATTTACTGTAGTACCAATAATTTTAAAGTTTTCTAAACTTCATCTTTCAAACGGTAACAACAACATTACAGGGGAGTGCAGATAAACTACCAGAACTAATTTGATGTATTAGTTTTGAAAAATCATGTAGAAATGTTGAAATGGAATAAGCATTAGTTGAATCATAAGATGAACTTTGCATAATCTTTGTTAAACATGACAATTATTGTTACTGCAAGTAAATTATCATCAAATAGCACATGTTCTCAATAGATAGCACATAAAGTTTCTGAATGAAAAATTGAAATTTCAATAGAATTTAACTTATTAAGTTACGCACAGTCATAATATAATATAATATACATCGCTTTTTTGTATTGTTTGGTTCATCTAAACAGATATATGACAAACGGTTACAGATCTTTGATTTCCGAGTAAAACTAATGTCAGTGTTTGTCAAATTGAAAGACTAAAAGTTGTTACAACCACATACTGCTTAATATTGATATTATTATAACAAGATACTGGTTTCGGTTTTTACACAATTAAAAATCTCTATAACATAAGTAATAAGCAGCATTGTACCGGGTGAAACTGAATCATATATAATGAAACTATTCAAGATGACCAAAAAGTATTAGGTTTTATTTTCAACATAATATTACAGAGGCTACTTGATTGAAAAGCCCATTTGAAAGCATTCTACCTGTTTCAGTATATATTATATCTTTTATGATATAAAAACCAAACATGGAACCTCAATATATTAATAAATAAGTGGTTGTGACTTCTTAATATTTTTTCTATTTAATAATATGGATAACTACCACAATATCACCTCCACTACTGCACATATGTCACTTTTTGTGTAATATCGATGTTTGTCTAATATCGATGTTTGTCTAATATCGATGTTTGACTAATATCGATGTCAGTGTAATATCGATGTTCGTCTAATATCGATGTTCGTCTAATATCGATGTTCGTCTAATATCGATGTTAGTCTAATATCGATGTTCGTCTAATATCGATGTTCGTCTAATATCGATGTTTGTCTAATATCGATGTCTGTCTAATATCGATGTTTGTCTTTGTCTGCATGTCCTGTGCCGTCCCCGCACATTTCACAGCCACCCTGTCACTGTTCACAATGGGCATGATTGTGGGTTGGACGTCGCCGACCATCCCCAAATTCGGCCTGGATCCGGATGCTCCCGCCCTCGACGACGACCAGATCTCCTGGGTGGTCTCCCTTGTCTACACGGGAGGCATTTTCAGTCCACTAGCCACCGGCCTCATCATGGATCGCTACGGTCGCAAGGCCGGACTCATCTTCACCAGCGTTGAGGCGATTCTATCCTGGATAGTCATCCTGTTCTCGAAAACCGCAATCGGAATCTACATTGCAAGATTCCTGGGCGGCACAGTTGGCGGCAGTGCTTTCACAGTGGTGCCAATCTACATCTGCGAAATTGCCACACCTAGGGTTAGAGGCGCCCTCAACTCCATCACTCTTATCATGGCTTGGTGCGGAGTACTTTTTGAGTACGCAGTAGGTCCCTATGTGTCCTACTACAACCTGAACACCCTCTCCGGTATTGTGTCTTTGGTAGTTCTGCTGCTAACCTTCTTAATCCCTGAATCACCCTACTACTATGTCATGATCAACCAACACGACCAAGCTGCAAAATCTCTAGCTTGGCTTCGGTGCAGCACCACAGAAGGCATCCAACCTGAAATGGTCACAATTGAAGAAACTGTCACCGATGCAATGAAACACAAGAAAGGCATGGGTGATCTGCTGGGGACAACTGGTAACAGAAAAGCATTCCTCATGACATCAGTACTGGTTGTTGTGACACGATTATCAGGGATTAGTGTCATAATTGCTTATGCGGCACAAGCTGTACCCGACACAGGGATGATCACAACAGATCAATGCGCCATGCTCATTTGTGGTACATGGATTGTGGTAGGACTTATGGCAACATCCTTGATTTCTCATTTTGAGCGTAAACCACTAACAGTTGTATCTTGTTTAGGCTGCAGCCTTGCAGCATTCATCTACGGCCTCTACCATTTTCTGCAGATACACTCCACCCTAGATCTCACCGTCTACAGCTGGGTTCCCCTGGCTTCACTCCTACTGCACTCAGCCTTTTTTGCAGTGGGTTTAGGCTGCGTGCCCAACATGATCCAAGGAGAACTGTTTCCTTCAAACATCAAAGGTGTTGCTTCCGGTATCACATGCATTGTAATTGCTATCACATCGTTCCTAACCAACAAACTCTACTATCCTGTAGAGGCTTGGATAGGACTCTATGCCAACTACTGGTTTTATGCGGTATCATGTATCTTTGGCGCTCTGTTCACTCATTACGTGCTGTTGGAAACTAGAAATAAAACACTGCAAGAGATACAGATTGAGTTAACTGGTCAGAAAATAGTGAGAACTGATGTGACACCTACTACAAAGGATACACCAATTGTGTGAAATTGCTTCATGTTCCATGTTGATATATGAATTGTTGGAAGACTGAGGTTGAGATATCAAATCAACTCAACCACAAATATATTTCATTGTTCAGAACAAAACCAAACATACATCTGTACTGTTTGTTACTATGGCGAAATAATGATTCATTATTATTTACCATTATGAACCATTATTCACATTCATTATTCTTATGAACATTATTATAATTGTTCATTATTAATGAACAATCCATTCAAGTGATTTAGAATGAATACCGTTCAAAACAGAACCAAACATACATTTTGTACTGTTTGTATTATGGTAAAATAATGAACAATTCATCCAACTATTGCTCTAGTAACTAGAATATTAGAGATATTCTAATAAACTGTGAAAATCAAAAATATTTTGTGGCATGAAAGTCACTGAGATCATCAGTGAGATTGATTTATCCTATTATATTCAGTGTGTTGATCAGAATAATGTCAATCCTAAATAAACACCAAGAAGTACTAAGAATTAATAATGAGTTTATGCTAGTTAAAAGAAAATATATTTGACTGATATAATATTGAATAGAATGTAACTGCTCATGTAAAAGGATTTTTTTGTCTTTTATGACCTCATTGGACCACTAAAGTCAATCATTGTCTTGCTATTGACAGAATAATTAGAATAATATTGTAATAGAATGATATAAATGTTCCTATCCAATTGATTTTTGATAGATCATCATACTAAATAATGTAAATATAAGGAAGAAAGGAACATAAAATAGATATTAGGACTGATGTTCTCAGTTATTGAGTAATTTGAATACTCATAAAGAAATAAAGAAATTTCTGGTTAATGATCATTCACCTCTGCTGATTCAGTCAAGTGGATGTGAAACTGGCAACCAGCTGGTAGGCCTAAGCCCACATAGGACTGTTGAGCCATTGACAAACATAAAGAAATAATCCACACATTGTATGATGATCATGTGAATAGAAGACCACATTAATTCACTTGATTTGTATTGAGTGTACTGTACAAGTGTTCATTACACTCAAAAGCTCAAAAGTATAGTGTACTGTATAGTGTAAACTTTACTGTATGGTTCACTTCATGAATATATATAATCTATATACTATTCTATATTAGAAAGTAAGAGCTCAAGAATGATATTGATTAAATTGACTGATTCAAACTAATGATTGAAGATACTCAATAAATGTAAGATATGAAGGAGAATAATTCCAATGCTCAATGGAAGTTGAATATTTTGAGCTTTAAACTTCAATACTGTGTTAAGGAATGTAAAATTTATAGTAAAATAATAATAATTTAGAGTAAGAATGAATGCCAATGGTATCAAACAACCATTATTCATTGTAAATTGAATATAGAACACTCATTTATTAGAAACAGCTCAAAGTTCATTTCAATTCTAAATTATTAGAAGCAGCTCAAAGTTAATTTTATGAAATGACGAGATTGTTGCCCTTCAATATAAGTATAATAATAATGTAATGCATTATAGGCAAAATAAGTAACCTAAATATTCAAGTGCCTATTAAGGAATGAGTTGTTTATTTTAGAACAGAATAATTATTTATCTACTATTTCATGAAATCATTAATCAATTGAATGAAACCAATAATACTAGAAATAATAATCATTTTATGTAACAAAAATTGTTCAAATACTGAAATTTAATTGTTCAATACTGAAAAAATTGTTCAAATATAAGAAATATTGTTACACGCCAATGATTTGTTGATTCGCTCGAAAATTCGGTACAAAGTAATTGAGATTATAATTCAAATTTGAAACTTGAAGTACTCTAGAAACAAATATGGATTGAATCACTATTCACTATAATAATGAATATGCATTCAAATTTATGGAGAAGCAAAAACTTTATCCTCTCAAACTCAAATCAAATAGAAATCATCATGGAAATTAGTTACTACAGTACTTGGGACAATCAACAACAAATTGTGGCACAAAGAAAATTATACTATTTGATTTGTTTATGGAAAAATAATTAAATGTATCAAATGAAGCTCATAAATTGAAATAAATCAATGATTTTCCATGTAACTCAAAAATTAATTCAATTGATCTCCTATTTAGATCAGTAGGCTACAGTGCATGTGAAATTCATGAACTTTAAATTTGCATTGAATTGACTCAACCTTCAAAATTTAAATTATTGGATAATCAAAAATAATTTAATACTGATAAAATTACTCCATATGAACCAATGTGATCTAAAATTATTGTATGTTCATTTTTACAGGGTATATGCAAGTTGTACATATCCTACTTATAAGATACTGTTATTATTTTGAAATTATAATAGAATAAAATATATCAGGGTGTTTTTATTGACACCTGTCCATCCTGCAATATATTATACAATGTATAAAATACATTATTAAAGATGATAAATTATTTATTAATGAAATTTACAGTAGAAAGTGAATTATTTGAATTATTTCAAATTTTTGTTTGTTTTTATAGTTTCAATAGTGTGTAAAGTGATAAATATTTATTTATCTATTTTATTAATTGACAATACACATGGACATGGGTGGGAAGAAACAACAGGCATTCGCCCAAAACTGTTTCAATCCCTAATTTTAACTAAATTGTCCACAGGTTATGTCACCTTATTCAGAAAATTGAAAATTCATATTACACTACTGTTGGAATTTCAAAACAAATCTTGTATTCATCAAATAAAAATGAACACATACAATCTACAACAGACATTCTTCACCTAATTCTTGATCTAATTTTAATCTGATCACTGCTATCGAAAACCATAAAAAATCCATGACTGCCTGGTTCTATCAATAGAAATCAGTGCGTAACACTAAAATTCACCAACACAAGTCGTTCAAATGGAGCTGCTCTATCATACTAGTATAGATAGAGAATACTCTCTAGGGAATTTATATATAGAGAATAATCGACAGCCTCAAACGTTAATACACGGGTGGAACGTTGAAGCTGAATGAAACGGCAGTAAAGATTAACCGATAGCTCCCTGGAGGCCTGGAGTGGCCTGGAGCCACAACACTCTTCTCCAGAAATCTGCGCCGACGCTTCAATAAAAAGCTTATTGTCAGATAGGTTATGATAAACTGACGACGATAAAAACCATAAAAATCTAAACCAACCACCCCCCCCCCTCACCACCCTTCTGGGTCCTTGCCTACCCTTAGCTCGACTTTTGAACGCATTTCATTCTATTCTCCCAACAACCGGAGGAATCTGCTGGTAATGCTATTTATCTCACCAGTACAGAAAAGTTGCTGTCGACAATTAAATTCTATAATATTCGAACGAAATTCCTTTGTACTGCTATAAAATTTCATAGCTTTAGCATTTTTTTTGTAGGTTTCCGACCATCAAAAGCTTGAGTAGATAATGGAAATTCAAATTCAAATTAATTTTTCCATTCCATAATAATATGTTCACACTTTGTCACGTTGCTAAGCTATCTAATCAGAGAAATGAAATATTGTCATTTCAGCTCATTACATATTCCTACACTGTTCAAAGTGTATAGGTTTTCATACACTATACTATTCATTAAGGCTGCATCATAGTTAATGAGTTCTTGTAGGTTTTATAGTTTTATAGTTCTTGTTGTTGTTTTATAGTAGGTTTTGTAGTTCTTGTAAGTTTTCCTACACTATACTAGTACATTAAGGCTGCATCATAGGTAATGAGTTCTTGTAGGTAAACTCTCTTTGTTTTGAAAAGCTGTGATGGAGTAATTCATTGCCAGTCCACGTGCATTATTAAAGTGAACTGAATTCAGAAATGTATCACAGAATATTATTGAAGGAAGATTCAAAAATTTATTAATGTCTTTTTAAATCTCTTCTTGGCCTATCAACAACGAATTATTTACAATGCCATGTTTTTCCAAGAAATTCAATAATTAATAACATAGACTAACTCTGACTATATATGGTTAGTCTCTATGCTAATAATTAGAAGTTAATAAAAGTTATTTTGCCTTCAATAAACAAAGATATTTCTCTATCAGAAGTAACTGCACGTGTATTATTTTGTAGAAACTAATGAAAATTTAATCAGGTTTAACAAATAAACACTTGAAGGATTGATTGTACTTGAACAGTTGAGTATTTTTCTTGTTTACATCAATCTGTGTCAATGAACGGTTTATTCAAATAAAAGATAGATTATCATTATCTACAACTACCGACTTTCACTGGTGCAGCAATAATTCCAATCTGAATGAAACTTACATCAGTTGACTCAACTCACATCTATATTTGGAGAATTTCACCAGAAACCTCAAGTATTTTTCAATGATATTCTCAAGTGCTTCCAATTGAATTGCCTCAATCTTTTACACCTAATAATAGGAAATATTACAGCATTTAGCAAGATATGCTTCAAGAGCCAAGATAATCAAAAACAATGGTTCCTGAACTGATGAAAAGAAACACTTGAAGCTTTGAATTGGATTTGATGACATCAACAAAGTACTTTATTCCATCTACTGCATTGTTCATTACCAGAAAAGGTTTTAATGGATTGAATTTTGTGAAGGCGTTTGTAGACTCAATTTTTAAAAGACTCTGCGGTACTAAATTCATCGAATATTCTTTCAGTATTATAATAATTCTTGAATGAAAGTTTTAACAAAGGTTTTATACAAATGAACATATTTTTCATATTGAACATATTGTTCATTTATTCATTCCTGTTACTCTCTCAGGCCGCGATTACATTGGATGAGAGCTCGTGTAAGTTTCAGGGGTAAGGTTCCCTCACACTAAACATGTTTCCAGAATGAATAATAAGGGATGTACAGTGTGTGAGTACCTTTCAATCCTAACTCGTACCAACTCGCATCCAATGTAATCGCGTCCTTACAGAATACTTCTGTATTGTGATTGATAGCAATGTATTATTGCTATCTCAAGTTTATGAATGAAAACAATCCTACTGAAAATAAACCGAATATAATAAAGTATTTTGCTGCATTTCGTGTAACGATGATGATAATAATCATAAGGCCTGCTGTACACATAATCGAACAGAACAGAACAGAATTTTGACTGACAGTGTGATAACGATAAAATCACATACGAACTGATACTCTAAACCAGCTGTTAAACTTCACTATTCCATCTTGATATTTCTTTTTATCATATCACACTGTCAGTCAAAATGTCTTGACGTTCTGTTCTGTTCGATTATGTGTACGGCAGGCCTAACTATTCACTAATAATTTTCATATTTTCCTGTAAATTCTGTACCGTATTATTATCATCAGTACAAGCAACACAAGATTCTTTTGGATTCCATTCTTTACAACTCTCTACAAATTAATCATTATTCTTCCTGAGTTATGTTTCAAAATCCGGGAAAAAATTGTTCGGCCCACCCAAGCCTCATTTGCATCTTTGCGCATTGAAAGAAAAAGAAAATATCCGGCCAACTTTCACTTTCTATGTTGCAATTAATAATTCATTTTCCAACTTTTTTCCACCGGGCCATGAAAAACTTCATAATCTGAGAAGTAATTAATTTTAAATTATCTCTTCTCTCCTCTCTCTCACTCGCTGTGGCATACCTCTCTCATTACTCTTGGTCTTCGTTATTTTATCGCCTATAGCCAGTTTTTCCCCTTCGTCTTCACAACTCATATATAAGATTGTCTTGCTGCATAAATCCATTAAAAAAATGCAAGCCTACTTATAATGAACTTGTGAACAGAGAGAAATGAATCATTCTGTGGAAATGCTGTTGTAATTTATTACCGGACAAAAATAAAACACTCAAGAAAGGGCTGTGAGGGAAAGCATCACATTAAAATGATGGAAAACGCAACAGTATATTATAAAATCATAATTTGGTCAATGATGATCGGTTTTCACTGAAGAAGTATTAGCTCTCTTCATTTTATATTTCTAAGTAAAATAATATGCATTTGAAATCTTTAACAACCTACTAAAAAACACAAATTATCAAGAGTTGAATATTATCATGTTAATATTCAAATTATCATGTTTGTACATGATAAGATTTCTAACCAGATACCATACAATTAAATAACCTTGTCTGACTTGGGGGTTTCCCACACACTATACATGCACTGTTATAAAGTAGCAAACCAAGATATGCAATGAATTTTATATTGTTTAAAATGTGATGAGAATTTGACCGTTTACAAACGTATTTAAAAGTGAGCTAAGATATTGAGTAATGTTTCAAGAGCTATACTACATTCTAATACTCTACTAACTCTGCTGTACTAATAATGCTGTAATATACTGTACTAACTATACTGCTGTACGTTTTTCAAGACCTTTTCAATTTCAGCTATAGGTATATTACAGCTCTCTAAGCTGTAATACAACTCATTTTGAAGAATATTATACCTACCACCTCCAATTTTACTTGTAACACTTCTTTTTCAATTATTATTTTTCTTTGAAAACTATTTAGTCTGAGACTAATCAGAAAATATTTCTAGCCTAGCTCACTGGTCCTGAAATGATTCAAAACGAGTCTCAACAGAATCCTTTACTGCTAACTATGATAAATTTTCAAGCACAACTTCTGACTGCACTTGAAGAATTTCACTGAATCACAGCTCTTCGTTTTCACTGGACAGCACTTAATACAATACTACAATCATTCTACACTTTTCAATTAGTAATTACTGTATTCGAATAAAAACACTGGAAGTTGTCAAAGCCACATATTTACTAGAGTGGCGAGATACCTGTTTCGGTTGTTGAACAATATCATCAACCTCTGGCAAACTGTTACCAGTAGTGAGTTTACCAGGGATTGATTGCGGTGTATTAACCAAAACCAGTATCTCGATATTTTAATAAATTTGTGGTTTTGACAACATCTAGTACTTTTAATCAGTATGGATAACTACCACGATATCACCTCAACTACTAAACAAAAAATGATTATTTCCTGCAGATATCAAACTCTAAATGTCATCCATCAATTTCTGTTACAGTTTCCCTAGCCAGCATGACCTACGGCACAGCACTGGGCTGGCCTTCACCTGTGCTGGTCAAGATGACGTCACAGGGTGACCCGTTCCCTCTCAACCCGTCAGAGGTATCCTGGATGGTATCCATTGTCTACGTCACCAACCTGCTCAGCCCTCTACCAGCTGGGGCCCTCATGGATGCACTGGGTCGCAAGCAAGCCCTAATCCTTCTTACCTTACCTGCCCTTATCTCATGGCCCATTGCCCTTCTGGCCACCGACGCCAGATGGCTCTACTTGTCACGACTGTTGATTGGCGCCCAAGGTGGGGCGGTGACAACAATTACCCCCACTTACGTTGCAGAAACAGCCAGCGCCAAGCATCGGGGAGCCATGAACACCATGGGCATGTTCTTTGTTTTTGTGGGCATATTCTACAGCTATATCATTGGCCATTTTGTTTCCTATCCGGCACTGTGTTTCTTCAATGGTCTCATCCCGCTAATCTTCATCATACTGTTCTCGGCTGTACCTGACACGCCCTACTGGTACATCATGACCAACCAACACCAAGCCGCAGAACAATCTCTTTCTTGGCTCCACTCCACAACACCAGCCCACATCCAACACGAACTCACCCTCATAGAACAGGGTGTACACCAACAAATCTCCAACAAAAACAGCTTCACTGAACTTCTGCAAACCCCCAGCAACCGTAAAGCGTTGATGATAGTGTTAGCGCTAACCTTTACGCAACGCATGTCAGGGTTTGGGAGTTTGCTAGCATTTGGTGCCACAGCACTACCTGACTTGGGTTGGATCAGTGCAGAACAATGTAACATACTTGTTGGTGCTGTTTGGATGATTACCATCCCCCTAGCAGGTTACCTCATGGATATCTTTGGACGTAAACCACTGATCATCATATCATCACTGGGAACATTTATTTCCATGACCATCATTGGTTGTTACTTCTACTTTTCCACCCCATACCTCCTCACCACCCTCAACTTCATCCCCTTCCTCTTCACCCTCATCTACAGCTTTCTTTTTTCCATCGGTTTGGGACCAATAGCCCTACTTCTCCCATCTGAACTCTTCCCTGCAAATGTGAAAGCAAAAGCATCTGCCATAGCTTCCATATGCCAAGCTAGTTCAGCATTTTTGTCAAACATAATTTGGTTGGATGTGATTGAATATTTCGGGCTTTATATGAACTTTTTTATATTTTCTGCAGTTTCTTTGGCTTTTCTTTGGTTCTCCATCTTCTTTTACATTGAAACCAAAGGTAAAACACTTGAAGAGATACAAGAGGAATTGAACAATCAACAATCAAAAAGTGTTTGAAACTGGTTGAATCCAGTATGATCAAAGTACAAATTTCCAATTATTCTGCAGCTTCTATTCAATCACATCAGTATATTAATAATTTAGTCATGAAGAAATTACATATAGAGGAGTTGATTCTACTCTCATGTTTTAATATTGTGCTTTGGAAATTATATGTGTAAAAGAATAAAATTCTATTGTAATATAATGTGATAAATTGAACACATCCCTCTACCAAAAAAATATATTATACCGGTAAACTAAATTAAGTACAATTTATAACGATTTGAAATTTATATTTGATAAAGATTTATAATTAAAACCTGATAGAAAAGTTACATTCACATTCAATAAATATTTTGAATAGATACTTAATTGTCATGGATGTTCTTCTGTCAAAATACATTTTCACCTTTGTTGCTGGAATTTAATTTAATCAACCGATGCTCATTGCACCATTGACAAAGCATTCATTCGCCAGTAACCCAATATTTCATAAGTGAAACAAGGCACTATTTTCTAAGATCCATTAGGTGTTTGAAAAAGGACGGAGCCCGCCTCAGCCAATCATAGAGCAGTAAGTTATTCTAATATATTCTACTCTACAACCCCTAAACATTGGCGGCCATTTTCTGAAGACAAGGCAGCCATTTCTACCAGGCATCCATTTTGTGTAGGTTAACGAATTAACCAATAGTGAGCTATTTCAGATCTTCACAACATCTTCATTTTATCCCAAACAAATAATAACATCAATTGCATTTCGTGATTATCTTAAAATAATTTGATTGAATGGGAATGGAATCCTCAAGCTTCTAGAGATCAAGGATAAATCTATAAAGATATAAATCTATACCTGAAAAATCACAAGAGTTGAAAATTAACTGTCACAATGTTGAATAATGAATATTAAATAATAATAAAAATTATTCTAACATTAAATTCCTATCAGTTCTATTGTGGTTACTAGCAAGTCAATAAATCTGAATTTAACTACTGTACTGGTCAATAAATCTGAATGTAACTACTGTACTGTAGTTTCATTATTTTTATGTTCAATGAAGCCTCAATTACTCAAATCTTGGAGAATATATTTTCTTCTATAAAAAATATTTTTTGTAGTGTTGCATTCATCGAATTCCCTAATTTCTATCTCGTTCTGTGTACTGTTGCAAAAGTCTTCAGAATTATTTATATAACTTTCTTTGGATTTTCACAATAGTAATTGATTATTTGCAACGTCTAATAATTTTTTCCATCTTCTAGATATATTTTCATTTGAACAAAGAAAATACTATATTGAAGTACATTATAATGTATATTATTTTTTATATATAATGCACATTATTAACAACAAAGTATCCTGGAAACAATCAAAATAATGAATTAGGGAATCATAAGATCGATCTCAATAAAATGTTTGTTTACAACAGACCATTGTCGGTGTAAACATGAATTGAAGTTGCAGGGGCCTACATCACTTTATAAGTGATAGGCGTTTATTCATTTGTTTGCATTAGGAAAGAATCATTGTGCTGGCAACAAGACAGCCAAGATGTGTGACCCCGGGACTACAGAAAGGTCAAGTACAAGAATAGAGCGAAAGTGTACAAGGGAAGAGGGGAAAGAGAGAAATGAGATGAAGAAAGGAAGAAGACGGAGTGATGATTAGGAAAGGGAAGTGAGAGAGAGGGAGAGAAATTGCGAGAGAGAGAGAGTTAGTGAGACAGAGAGGGAGGAGATAAAAGCTATGAGGAAGAAAGAAGTGATGACTGATAAAGAAAGATCGATTGCTGATAACAAGACGAGATATAGATATAGACAGAGAGAATAGAATAAGAGCTTTTACTTCTATTCTCTCTAGATATAGATAGATGGATGCAGAAAGAGAATGGAGGAAAGAGATGCTTCATTATTTTCCAAGGCACCTCTAGTCCGATTCACGTCAAGAAGTCAGCATTGTTTATATGAGGAGCATTGATGCCAAGTTTCATTGAGAGAGAAAGAGAAAACTGCACGAAACGTGTTTGTTGGGACTGTGTGCGACAACAATGCACAGTGCGGCAACTATGCACAGTGCGAATAGGATAGAGACATCAGCAACTGCCTTGTGCTGAACAAGGATAGCAAACTCCCATCTAAGCAATGCTGACTTCTTGACGTGAATCGCACTATAGACTGACAATGAATTACCTCATTATAATGAGCTATAGATTTTTACAATGTCCAAAGTGCAATGTACAATGAATAATAATGTCATGTACTAGTAAAGGTAATAGTGTAATCAGTTTAATAACTACTGTAATTGTTTATCAGTGTTACAATCAAGTAGAACATCATCTACAATCTACTATGTACAATTTGTTACTATTTGATGCGTTACAATGTACATAATTTACTATTAAGCAGCGTGCAGCCATGTTGGTATGGTTTAGTAGTGGATGAATTCTCATAAACGTTTAATACTTTTAAATTCTATAATGACAATCTATTCATTTATCTATTCATTGCAATCCAATTGCATTAGCTAAATCAATCAGCTATCTATATGTATAATCAGATTAATTTAATTTGACGCTTGGCATTAGATAGATATAGAGGTATTATTTCTTTGCCATCGTACTCTACGGTAATGCCAAGCGTCAAATTAAATGAATCTGATTATACATTATAAGTTGATTTTTTGATTAATTAATAATCATAACTGTCAGAATAAAATACAGATCGTCGAAACAAGTAAATTAATCAATTTGATGTCAAGATCAATATGAGTAGACCTCCACTAAGGCTAGGCGTACACCGGTTGGTCAAGACAAGACAAGATTAGTCACGTTTAGTCACAGTACTTCACATAGTTGCTTGTGAAGCAACACACACCGATTAGTCATTGCATCGGTGTGTGCTGCTTCATAAGCAGCTATGTGAATTACTGTGACTAAACGTGACTAATCTCGTCTTGTCTTGTCTTGACTAACCGGTGTACGCCTAGCCTAATTCAATCAATAGTAGCTCGTCCAGAATTGGCGACAGAGTGGCGTGCGTTGAAGATAGAAAACAGCGGGCGATAACGGTGAAGAAGAAGACGATGATGTTGTTGATGATGATGATGACGTGTTGGAAGGCCGAGTGACGTCAGAGGGGGAGGCGTGTGCCAGGTCGAGGCTAAAAAGTGACGGCGCCAAGCTAAAGCCAGTTGTGTGAGTTCGCCCGCCGGCTCACCAAGCATTCCACACACAAAACTACACGCACTTATTCTGAACAGTTAGTATAAAAATTATTGAACCAAAAACAGTTATTATAAAAAGTTCAGTAGTTATTTGTCCAGTGTCATTTTCATTGTTGTAGTGATTGAGAGAACAAGTGATGATTCTTTTGCATTGAGTGAAGTGAGACTTATTTCATAAACTAGTTATTGTAGTCTTCACAAGTGAACAACAGACATTATTATTACTGTATTAGAAGTTCAGTAGTCTTTTCTCTAGTGTCAGTGTGATTGTTGTAATAATCGAAAGAACAAGAACAATATTATTCCACGCTAATTCCACTAATTATTATTAATTGTTCGCTGCTTAGTGCTGAAAAAGTAGATTAAAGTATTCAGTTTTTACAACTCTAGTCTACATTATTTGTGAATCGGCACATCATGGTAGGATTGGTAGGACTTTGTTCATGATGTTAAAGAGCTATACAAAGACAATCTTGTCAGGCCATGCTTTCTTCCTGAACAGTGTTAAAGCTTTTCAAGTACTTTGTCAAATTATCAAATTCAAATATTAGTGGTACCCCTTAGCACTGATTAATCGTGCTGAGCCAACTTGTGAATCTATTACATCAGAAACAAGTGCAACTTAGCTCTTGATGTTGAAGTAGCCTTAAAAATTTCTACATTCTTTCTGTAGTTGATACTGTTGAAATAATTAATTATTCCTGACTCTATCTAGTGGAACGGTCGTTCCACCACCCGTCCCCCCCGTGATACGAATGAAAGACCGGGACCACTATATATTCTGTAACGAACTTCCTTTGATGTTCGCATGCCATCTCAATTTACGCATGCGAAGGTAGTAAAAATTTTAAATGTTGTAATGACATTATTTTCTTTAGATTTTGAGCGCTTATTTAAGATCAGAACGAACTTTCTACGATATAAATTCGCATGAAGATACTATTTATACGGGTATTTTGTCATTTTTTATTAATTTTGGGATTTTTCAATTTTTTCAACTTTGAGCACTTGATGTGAAAAATCTGTAATGAGTAGAGATTTCGACTACCAAAAGCGATTGAAGACATGTTTAAACTATTTACATTTAAAATTTCAAATCATTTAATGCCCGATTACGCTCTGTAGCTCTGTCCGAATAAAATTAAAGTTGCAATTTGAGTTAGAATTTGAAGCTTTTATCGAATGTAAACAGGGCCACCCAGGAACATGGCCTAGACACTCGAAATGTGACGTCACGGCTAAGAGGCCTACCACTCCACCATATACTGTTCATAAACAGCCACTGATCACAACCAAGTTTTTAATATTTAAATTTTTATTATTTAAAAATAAATAAATAGACCTACTTACCCACCAAAAGGTGATTGTGCAGTTGAAATAAACTCGAGACGAGAAAAACCAAACACGAATTCCAATTTTAATGCAGGGATGAGTTGTAAACATGAGTTGTTATGGACACGATGTGATGACATCAGCTGCACGTTTAAATTCAGTGTCTAGCTAGACCATGTTCCTAGGTGGCCCTGATGTAAATGTCGCGATCCTAGCGTTTAAAAATTAAAAGTGATTCACACTGTTGCCACCGCCAAATTCGACCTTTTCAATAATAGCCCAGTAAAATTGTCATCAAAAATAGTGTCTACCTTGTATGAAATGGGATAGTCGGTTTTTTTTTTTATTAATTTTTATGGTAGTCCTGGGATGCTAAATCCAAGTTTTAGACCTAGGCAAACTACCGGTTCATCTCCAAAAATCGTAACAAAATGGCGTGAATTTTGCACTTTTTTATGTTTGGCCATTAATTTTCACCCTGAAGAATCTGTTTTTCATAGAGACATTGTGCATATTTCTTTAAAGTATATCAAATTACCTTCAATTTGAGACCAAATTTATCATTGTATGCCCAACCGTTTGCGAGATACAGCTCTTCAAAGTTCATATAAATTAACGAGAATTTACTCCTTTTTTCAATTTTTCGCAATTTTGACCCCTGAAGAATCACTTCTTTTCATATAGGACATTCAACATAGGGTTGAAAGTAAATTTAAATACCTACAATTTGATACCTGATTGGTTATTGTAGGCCCAACCGTTTGCGAATACAGCTCTTCAAAGTTCATCAAATTATCGTAATTTTTCACTTGTTTTACATTTGGTCAATTTTGACCGTGAAGCATCACTTTTCGAATGTGACTCTCAGCAAAGTTTTGAAAGATAATTTAAGAATCTACAATTTGAGATTCAAATAGATTATTGTAGACCCAATAGTTTGGTGAGATGTAGGCCCTCTCAAAGTTTATCAAATTGTTGAATTTTTTCCACTTTTTCTACATTTCTTCAATTATGACCCTGAAGAATCATTTTTCCATATAGAACATTCAATATAGTTTTGGAAGTTGATCTCAATTACCTACAATTTGAGACCAAATTTGTTATTGTAGGCTCAAACCGTTTGCGAAATACAGCTCTTCAAAGTTCATTGAATTATCGTAATTTTTCATTTGTTTTTGAATTTTGACCGTGAAGTATCACTTTCTCATATATGACATCCAACATATTTTAAAGTATATTAAAATACCTACACTTGAGAATTAATTAGCATTGAGGGCCTAATAGTTTGGAAGATATAGGCCTTCAAGTAGATTAAGTAGAAGTTTATTCACATTTAAAATTTCAAATCATTCAATCGTCCGATTAAGCTCTGTAGCTGCCTGCCCGAATAATAATTAAAGTTGCAATATTTGGAATTTGAAGTTTTAAAGAATGTAAATGTCGCGTCAATTCAACAATTTTAGCAATTAAAAGAAATAAAACTCTGACAGGAAAACAGAAAAAAATTGAATCGTTCATTTTAGAATCATTAATGGGGAAAATTTGAGAATTTTGTTCCCGGAATGTATAATAATGGTGTTGGGCAAATTTTACAAGGATTTCATTTTTCGATTACAAAATATTTTTTTCATCAAAAGTGGTCATGTAACCTATCGTAATGGGTTAAAAATTTCAATCTAAATTGAAATCTCATCTTATTTAACAAACTTTTGTGGATAACTGCTTATACATGAATTATCTGCTACAATGATATGTCGTTAAAGTTCTGATAGTAAATGATAAGGTGTGATGCAACAGACAGTCACAACGTCTGTTTGTTCATTCAGTATTAACCATAACTGGCTCACTTATAGCTAGAATAAATTCTTTTTGTAGCACCTAAATAGTGAGGGATAAAATATCTTTATCAAATAACATGGCATTTCACTGTTTAAAAAATTAACTCTCTCCCCATCCATTGTGTTTGCAGTGTTACACCTCTATAACAAGAAGGTGATAAAACTGATATCCTTCTCAGGAAAATTTCCAGTACCACCTGCTTACTGACCCTATTGCCGCTGGTGAAACTGGTATTAGTGAAGAAAACCAAAAATTTTATAGAGTAGTTAGTAAGAAATGTTTATAGTTGTAAATAAGAAATTTCCTCTGTAATATATTATATACATACAATAATTTATGGAACCCAACCCAAACAAAATGAAAACTCTGTTCAGCCATTGACATTGAAGAAAAAATTTGAAGAAATTTTGGGAGGGCGAGGGCGCTCAATAATTTAGAAAGTTCATAAAACTTGTTAGGGCTCAAACACTGAGAGTATGATTCCTGAAAGTTTAGCATATTTCTAATCTGTGATTTTAACCCGTGAGAGATTGAGCGCCCTCGCCCTCCCCCAAAATTTCTTCCAAATTTTTCTTCTTCAATGTCAATGGCTTCCAGAACAGAAGCTTTTCATTTTTGTTTGGGTTGGCTACACATAATTATTATATTGTATGTATAAATGCATGTTGCAGAGGGAGAGGGGTTTCTTATTTAGGCTATATCAAAACATTTTCTTACTGAAAGCTTATAAAATTTTTTTGGATTTTTTCTTTGGCACACAAATTTTAGTTTCCACACCAGCGTTTTCAATAGGGTCGGGGGTAGGGGACGGGTGACGAATTCTTTTTTGGAGAATTTTTTGAGAGGATAAAGTATTATACAACTTTTTGATAGTGTTGAGCTAACCTGGACTTTGGAGTAAAACTGAGCTTGAAATTGGAAGTTTCAATTCGATTTTTTTCGATGCTTAGTGCTAAAAAAGTAGATTAAAGTATTCAGCTTTTACAACTCTAGTCTACATTACTACTAGTGTGGAACATATGTTTTATGTGGATGTCATATGTGGTACATATGTGGACATAACTCACACTTATTTCAAAACTCTACTTCAATTTTTGTTTATGTTTACCGGGTCAAACAGTTTCGGGTCGAATTATTGATACTGTGAATTGGTGAAAATTGTGGTTGAAAAGATAAGGTAGAATATTGTTCTGTAGTTGGAGTTTTCACCGGTAGAAGGCGCTACAATCATGGCCAGCAAAGGGGGAGGGGGAGGATCGGCTGTACTAAGACAATACATTGCAGTTGGAACAGGTAAATGATACAATCTAAATCACTCACAATAAATAATAATTATTAATCTCTTGAATTTCAAGACAATATTGAATCATTATTATTTCATTCAAGAATGTTATTTAATTGGAATCTGATGTTTGCCACTATTTGAGGTTATGTTAGAAATTATCAACTTTTTTATAGGCTACCTATTATTTTTTACAGATTCTTGTGAGAATCGGCTTCTCTCTTTGAATAAGTTTGTAATCTATGATTGAAATTCATATTCATTTTAAAAAATCCAAAGAAATTAGTTACAAAATAAAATAAAACTAATTTAAAATACTTGATTACTGATACTGATATGTGATATGACCGATTAAATAAATACGTGACCAAAGATTTTCATCATTAAGGAACGCAATTCACCTTTTTACAAGAGAAAAGAGTGACTGGCTCCTCCAAATACAAAAATTAATGAGCTTCAGAATTGCTTCCTTGTGGTTCGGAACCTGCCTAAAGCTGTAGGTCCATTCATCTCTATTCATCATCCTTCCCATTACCCACGCACAAGCCTAGTGCTTATGTGGGCATCATATCATCCCTAGCAAAAAAATTATGTACTGATATTCATGAGTAGAGATAAAAAGTCATGATATTCCATACAGTATCCCATTCCAGAACTAAATTTCTATTATTAAAGTATGTATACTGTCAGTGTATTATTAAAAAGCTCCATCTACTATCATTACTGTTAATAGTAGCTAGCATGACTTATAATTTCAGTTTAGTTTAATAACTAACCAAACTTCCTTTCTACTCTACTAACCAACTTACAGAAATAGATAACTCATTTTATTGCAAGGTCTTTCTTATCTCACGTTAAAAACAAGTTAAAAATATTGGACGCTGTGCGGTATAATATGGCTATCTTCCAAGCCACTCTTGTTTTCCTATTCTCGAATTATTTTCAAAAATAGTTCATATACAGATGAATACTCAACGTTAACGGTACTATGGTGTGAATGAATAGAATAGAATAATATTTATGTGATATCATTCGATGACGGATTTAAAAAAATAATAAAAACAATGTGTAACCCACATTAATTTACATAGAAATTAGAATTTTAAATGAATTATTAATATAGCTAGAGTTGTTTTTCAACCTGTTTGTTGAATGAACACGAATACAATGAATAAATGAATTGGATAAGTAAAAAAAGGCTTGCTAAATAAACAATCCATTGAAGGGGTTGTTATAGTAGTTTTGCAGCTTATGAATGGTGTTAAAAATATAAAGTTATAAAATTATACCAGTTATTACTGGTATTCAAGTCTTCTGACAGTAATGCAAGTGATTTTATTCAATTTTCAATTATTGAACAATTGCAATCCACACATATTATATTCATTATTGGGCAATAAAAAATGCACATAAAATATTGTATTACACTTCCATCCTGATCTTATATACAGCCTACTTTACAGTGTTACAGTCGGCTACGTTTTATTGTAGCCAATAAAAATTGTGATTAAAAAGGAAATTAAATCATACAAACCGTCAATAACATTCCATTTGCCTCCAAAAAAAATAAATGGTGAATCTACCTGATTAGAATACTATGTTCTGGTTGTTGAAACTAATAACTTTTCATGCTACTATTCAAGTATTATACTCAAGTACTGTATTATACTCATAAGATAAGGTACCAACAGTACTAACTGTATTTGTAACTTACATCATCAGTTATAGAAGAAGAGGCACTCAATTAAAAGGCGTTCGTAAATGATTGAGAAAAGTGGGTCAAGTTCAAGTTAGATTAGTAGTATCAAGGCCATTGAATCGAACAGTTTTATTTTCAATCAATTTCTTTATACTGTTTATCTTTATACTGTTTATATCTTTATACTGTTTATATTAGTGGAATGATGTTTAATAAACAACAAATTTATAAAAGTAATGAAGACTCATTCTTCAATATTCTAAGAAGTATTTGTTCAAAATTCTGAAGAATTAATTATTAATCAACATAGCGATTCTTTGCAAAAACCAATCAATATTACCAACTACATTTGAACTCCAATAAAAAAGGTGTGTGGTTGGGAAATTGTCATTTTTGAATGATATAATAGCAAATTTACTATAAAAACTGAATTAATATTGTTCTAGAATATAGAATATAAAACTTACAGTTATGTCAGTTATCCAACATATTCGGCCAGCTTACCTGTAACACAGAGAAAACAAAAAAATGATTAAATTTTCATTTCAAAGTTTTTTTTAATAAATAGAAAAATTGTAAGACTTCACCTTGAATAAAAATAAAAGTCACAGGAGGTCTACTGTATAATATTGACATTGATAATTTCAACATTAATCACTAAATTTTAATGAGTATATTAATTTTAATCTTCACTAAAAATAATACCCAAAAAATAACATTGAAGTTGTTGGATTATAAGTTGTACCTTTCCATATTCAAAAACCATTGAAAAAGTAAATGGGTACTACTACTACATTCAATGAGAGAGGACGTAATTTCAAATGGAGTGGAAAAATAACAAAACAATAAAATTAAAGAAAAAAGTGTAATGAAAAAATATAAAGATAAAAAACGATAGAATGAGATGCAACTGAAGAGCAAGTAAACAGATAGATATCGAAACCGATCACAATATTAACATTTTTCAAAAGCTTTTTGATTGAAAAAGTAGGCATCTAATAACACGACAGGGTAATGATTATTGAACTTCAGTGGCCTCGTTTTGATGCGAACAAGCACATTGAGCAAACAAATAAAATTATTAGCCAGTGGCAATTATTCAGTCTGATGTTGATGATGATGATGATGATGAATATGATTATGATGCTGATAATGATGATAACAAACGATGACCATTGTTGACAATAGCAATTGATTGGCGTAACACATATACACACCACACACGCACAATTCAACAATAACACATCCCAACCCATTGTATGTGATGGTAGGCTATGGATTCATTCATTAATCCATCATCATGACGCAATTAATTTTGACAAACGAAACAAAATCAGTGATTGATTTATTCAGAATAATAAGATGGCACATTAAACACAAAACAACAAAATCAAACAACACTGACACAAAAAATCTACGCAATCTCAAAACAGTTCAATTTGGGAAATAGATATAAACAGAATTACGGATAAATCAGACATTAGATAGGCAAATACACAAACAAGAAATTTAGCGTGGCAAATTTTATGAGACCTTTTTCAATTGGAGTAGTAGTTTCACATTAGGCAAATAATAACAACTTAATAATGACCAGAAATAAATAAATCGGTCATTGAGATTATTCTAGAATAATAAGATGGCATTAGATAGACAGCATTATACCCATTATCTTAATAATAAATCTCTATGATATACTCATTCTTACCGCTCTAGTTAACCTCACACTATTATTTTGATTTTACTAATAATATATTTTCATAGTACAATGAATAAATCAAACATTTTCAGTTCTCTAGACCACTCTAGTTTGTGTTCTGACAGTGCATAAAAACAATGTGAACTAGCTTTGAACAAAAATTTGACTACTTCTCAACTTCTCAGTTTATTTGAAGTAATTTTAAATATTTTATTATTCAATTCCTTACAACGCAAACTAGCTTCAAACAAAAATATGATTATTTCAACTTCTCAGTTTATCTTAAGTAATTTTGAATATTTTATTCACAGATTCCCTACTAAGCAAACTAGCTTTGAACAAAAAATGTGACTATTTCAACTTCTCAGTTAATCTTGAGTAATTTCAAATATTTTATTAATCAATTCCTTACAAAGCAAACTAGCTTTGAACAAAAAATGTGACTACTATTTCAACTTCTCAGTTTATCTTAAGTAATTTTAAATATTTTATTGATGAATTCCTTTCTGTTTCCACTTCCAGCCAGCCTCAGCTTCTTCATCCAGGGCACATCGCTGGGTTGGCCGTCACCGACAATCGAAAAACTGAAAACCTCCACCCCAATCACCGACTCCCAAATCTCCTGGATGGTATCGGTGCTCTACTTCGGCAACTTCCTCAGCCCCATCCCGGCCGGCTACCTCATGGATCGGATGGGACGCAAACGCATGCTGGTCGCCCTCAGCATTCTACCCATCCTCAGCTGGGTGCTCGTCATCTTCTCCACAGATCCCATCATACTCTATGTGTCCAGATTCCTGGGCGGGCTATGGGCCGGCATATCAGCCACCGTTATACCCATGTATCAAGCGGAAGTCTCACAGCCCCAGGTCCGTGGCGCTCTCAGCACTTTCATACAAATCATGACCTATATCGGTGTTTGCTACGAGTACATCCTGGGACCATTCGTGTCCTACACTACGTTAGGTCTCCTCAACGTAGCCATCCCTGTTATGTTTGTGTCAGCATTTATGTGGATGCCTGAATCTCCCTACTGGTACACCATCAAAAACCGGAAAGACGAGGCTCGTGAGGCATTGACATGGTTACGAAACGGACTACCGCGTGCCACCATTGAAGACGAACTAGAGCTCATTGAACACTCGGTCAAAGAAGAGATGAAAAACAAGAAAACGTTCGGCGATTTAATCGCAACACAAGGCAATCGCAGAGGTTTGTTGATTGTGGAAATGTTGGCAATCTTCCAACGTATGTCTGGTATAAGTGGAGTGATGGCTTTCACTTCCATCACCATCAAACAATTCACAATGTTCGGGATACTCTTGACTCCTGATATATGCGTCATCATCATGGGTGTGGTGTGGATCATATCTACCTTCATCTCAACAGCCCTGGTGGACAAGTCAGGTCGACGACCCCTATTGATGACGTCATCGCTTGGTAGCGGTATAGCCATGACCCTGATTGCCATCTGGTTTTTCCTAGACCGTCAAACGACCCTCGACGTATCTCACACCCAATGGCTGCCTTTTTTCGGTCTACTAATCTACGGATTGTTTTTCTCCATCGGCATGGGACCAATAGCGTCCACAATACAAGGCGAAACCTTCCCCGCCAACACCAAGGCTAAAGCCTCAGCCATCACCTCAATCTCGTTGGCGGTTACTTCGTTCATCATGAACAAAATCTATCTGGACGTTGAGAATACAATCGGAATGTACTTTAATTTCATACTATTCGCGTCGGCTTGCTATATGTGTCTGGCATTTGTGGTGTTGTTTGTGATTGAAACTAAAGGTAAAACGCTGCATGACATTCAGGAAGAATTGAATACTAGAAAAAGTGATTTTGTGTGAACTATACGAAGTTAGATTCAATTCAATTTCGTTCAGAAAATAGTGTGATGATAAATAAACATGAACCAAGTTCCTACTACGTGAAATAATTTAATGTCTTGTAGACGATGGTTAGTTGATATTTGATATTTTCTTTTCACTTTGACATGTTCAAATTCAAAAGCTTTATTAATATGTTTTAATACAATTTAATACAATAATAATGCTTTAATACAATCCACATGAAACTAATATTGTGCCCACAAGTAAACTATGATTACTCCATGACGAAATACTCATTGAATATTCTCTAGTAAAGTGTAAAGACTACCTGTTTTATCCATTTATGTGGGTGATACAATAATATCACAATATTATAAGCTCAATATATTATAATATAGTGACGAAGAGTACAGATGTTCTTAGTGTTGCAAATACTTTACAATAATTAAGCATTAATTATTCATCTTCCACTCTAATATCGAATTGTAGAGGTTCTAAAAGAAAATGATCAACATAACCACTTACAGTGACAATAAAGAGAAGTAGCCTATCAACCAACAAATCAACTGCAAAAAATTGCTTTAAATATTCTAATCCAATCATCGTAGGTACTATAACCATTGATTTTAGATAGAATTCTATCTAAAATCAATGCTATAACGTACTTGAAATATTACATATTTTGCCTATATTAAAATATTTATAGATATTTTTTGATTGAAATATGAAATATATTTATAAATATATGTTTTTAATTAATATAATGTAGGGTATGGTATATTAAGAGACTAGATTGAAATAACATCAAGTTATGACTGCTTTATTGTAAATGAAAATAGTTTTCGATTATGCATCTATCTGCTAGTAATTAAGATAATTTCAGAAATATTAAGGAGAATTCAGAGTTTCTAAGGAGTAGAATTTGAACTTAATTTATCATAATTTTAGTTTTTATTGAATTTTAAATTTTTTTATTGAATTTTAGTTCAATTTATCATGAGAAGCTGATACCAATGGGAGTCAGAGTATAGAGGTTGGAAATGGAGGGCAGGAGATATAGATGTTTGGAGGCTGTAGCGCCATGATAAGTTATCATAAGAAGCATTTTTTGTGAAATATAATTATTTAACTGTTAATTCTCCAACTGTTAGCTTAGATTAGAATTTATTATGATACATTAGAACTATTGGCTTCAACTTGTTGCATGAATAAGCCAATTAATGTTAAACTATTCTTCAAAATAAAAATATAAACTTCTCCATACAGTATTCATACTATTAAATCACTGTGTACTTTCACAGTACAATACTTGTTTAATATCATACTTATTACCTATTATGCTTTTTAATAATACTGTAGTACTATTTTTATAAGAGAATAAAATTGTCCTTATATTTTATAATACTTTTTACTCAAAAAAATAATAAATGAATGCAGTGTGACTTATTTTTATAGTACGATCTCCAATAGAATAAGAGTCTGACTTAATTTCATAATATTACATTTTTACAGATAGTACAGATATTCTTAGTTTTACAAAGATGTGATTTTTTTATTAATGAAATTATTTCAATTTGAAACCAAAACAATATTTTCAACTTGATTTCTGTTTTCAGTATACGATGTCTATTGTCTTCAAAGTAATTGTGATTTGTAATAAATGTGTCATTTTTTAAACATCTTGTGTAATTTTTATCAAATTTGAGAGGAACATGTACCACACAAGTAGTCCAATAGAATGTTCTAGAAACTCCAAAATTGACATTGACATAAGGTCAAAGCTGAATTGTCAACTATAGCAGGATTCTTTTAACTTGTCAGAAAACAGCTGATTTAACGTTAGTAAACGAGCGTACATCAATCAGCTGTTTATGACAATTTAAAAGAAACCTGCTATACTTTATCACATAACATAAAGTCCTTAACAACATTGTTATCACAGGCTAGCCAAATAATTGATTATCTCTATATATTATTTTTTAGTATTTATGCATTTTTTCATTGACAATTATTCAGCTTCATGTGAAATGAATTCATGAAAGAATGCACAAATTTTATTATCTTGTAATATGTTAGAAGCATTGTTTTAAAACTGCCAGTTGCACGAAAATACAATTGAAATGAACCACCTTAAAATGATGTCATCTAACGGTAGTAATGCAACGAGAACCAATTAACGAGTATGAGGTAAATGTCATGACCTCATTATATGGAGGTTAAATTCAATTGGATTTCGTGCAACCCGCCGGACGACTTGGAACAGGACATATTCCCACTTATACTATAAGTCTGTTATTTAAAAAAATTGAAATCAGAATGATTGTATCAAATATTATCAAATCCGTATGTTTTTCTGCCTTTTCAAGGTGGAAACTATTTAAAACCTCTTGAAACGTTGGTCTTGGGGAAAGACCTCTTAAAAACATTGGTCTTTCAAAATAAAGGAACATTGTCACAGATTAATTGTGAACTCAATAGCTCCGAAAATACTTGACGAGGTAATCACACAATGAGGTAAGTGCTACTTGAACCGCGGAAAATAATAAAAGAAAGTATTCTGTATTTCAGTAGGCTAATGGTACTCGTAGTCTATTTGAATTCTTATCAGCTATTAGCCTATTATTGTACAAAGAATTTGATAAGTCAATCATGTTAATTCGAGAACAAATATTTACTTTAAAGAAGCACTGACTGTTAATAGGACAAACACTTGACAATTTCTATAGAGTCTAAGCCCCTGCGCCCACTCCGCAACTGCTATCTGATTTCAGTCAGCAAACCAATGTTGCCAGAATACATTTGGCTGTTTTTCGGGTAATCTAACCTATCAGCCAAAGTCATCTGGCAACGCTGGGTTGCTGACTGAAATCAGATAGCAGTTGCTTAGTGGGCGCAGGGGCTATGATACTGGAATTCAATCGGCGACCGAATGAAAAATGTATGTAGAATCAATTCAACAAAAAAATATCAAAACAGGACTTTAATCCTTTATTTCAACATCGCAAACGCTATTAAATGCCTGTGACTTTAGAAGCATTCCTACATTTCTGTATAAATCGAAATATAACTATAAATATAAATATATTATTTATAAGTAGATAATACAATTATTAGAATCCCAGCTATAGTAATGCTGTACTTCACAATCACAAGTAAAAGCAAAGGTAGGAATTGTCCAATATCCTATAGATAAAAAGATTCAGATTCTCTAATCACAACATTTTAACAAAATAATATGAGTGGCATTTGAAAAAACCAGAAGGGACCAAGAGTAGTTAAATGACGTTTGATGGAATCAAAGATGAAAAATACACTCAAGGTCAAAACTAATCAGTATTAGGGTGGAAAATAAAAAGAAAGGATTAGCAGCCTGAATTATCTCTGGTATCAGTTTGAAATACTTTACTTTATTAGTTGAAGCATTACTTAAAATCTATACTAGTACCTTAGCTTGACCTGATTGTTGGTATATTAAACATGGATCACACTGCTTAAACACACGAGCAAACGAGAGAGACAGATTTAGTGAGAAAGGAAACATACACTGATAGATAAAGTACACAGACTAGACAAGCAAAGCGACTAATAATGCTTTGTTTTACGGTTTTGTGCTACTTTACTGAGACCCCTACCCTTCCCACCACAGCTGCTGCTTTTCAACTCAAAATAATAAGAGAAGCGAGGATCCCCCCTCCCGGGATTTGCTTTGTCCCCTGGGTGGTAAGAGGATTGTGGTGGCATGACCCCCCACTCCTTACAAACTCCCTACCCCTCCCATTCCTTACAAGCACTACACCCCCCAGCCCGGGAAAGCACCAACTTCGTTAATATATCGACTAACCTAACTAACTAGCCGCCATCCCCCCCCCCCCCGATCCTTACCCTAACCTAACAAACTTCATCTTCTGCTGACGGCTAATTAAAAATGCATCGCTGGACGGTCTCTCACCACCCCACCCCTTCTGTCACCCCCCTGGAGACGGCTTCCGCCTTCAGAGCAACATACAGCGCGCGGCTTATGTTAAGGTTCATTCCGCCACCCCTCTAATCCATTTTTAGTGGCATAGACCACGGTAAATTGAAGATATTGAAGGAGATATACCGTGACAGAAACTATAGTTTATTTTCTGGCATAATGATTTACCGTCCCCAGTGAAATAATGTTAATTTTCAACTATTATTAGAAAATTAAAGAATTCTATACTTGAATTGTTTTTTTGTTCCTCTTCTTCTTCTTCTTCTTCTTCTTCTTCTTCTTCTTCTTCTTCTTCTTCTTCTTCTTCTTCTTCTTCTTCTTCTTCTTCTTCTTCTTCTTCTTCTTCTTCTTCTTCTTCTTCTTCTTCTTCTTCTTCTTCTTCTTCTTCTTCTTCTTCTTCTTCTTCTTCTTCTTCTTCTTCTTCTTCTTCTTCTTCTTCTTCTTCTTCTTCTTCTTCTTCTTCTTCTTCTTCTTCTTCTTCTTCTTCTTCTTCTTCTTCTTCTTCTTCTTCTTCTTCTTCTTCTTCTTCTTCTTCTTCTTCTTCTTCTTCTTCTTCTTCTTCTTCTTCTTCTTCTTCTTCAACTATTTCTTCTTCTTCTTCTTCTTCTTCTTCTTCTTCTTCTTCTTCTTCTTCTTCTTCTTCTTCTTCTTCTTCTTCTTCTTCTTCTTCTTCTTCTTCTTCTTCTTCTTCTTCTTCTTCTTCTTCTTCTTCTTCTTCTTCTTCTTCTTCTTCTTCTTCTTCTTCTTCTTCTTCTTCTTCTTCTTCTTCTTCTTCTTCTTCTTCTTCTTCTTCTTCTTCTTCTTCTTCTTCTTCTTCTTCTTCTTCTGCCCTAAGAGCTACATTAATAAAACTATTGTAGAGCCATAGTTTTGCGGCCATTTAGTGACGTCAGAGGGGGAGATTTCTGTGAAGTGGTGGGGGTGGAGGAGGGGTAAAGGAATGACGTCACAGTTGAAATCAGAGTTGCGTTGATTGCAGCCAGGCTGACCTGTGAATTATTCCGGGTAATTTGGATGCTATTGTGTGCTGTGCTGCAGGCTGGTTACGGGGCCCCGAATATGAATTATTCAACTTGTATATTAGGCCAACAGCAACCCGGGAACTACCCCCTTTGCAGCAAATCAGTCGGTGAAGCTCAACTAATAATCACTTATCTCAATCACACTACTCTGCGGTGTAGGCCTACTTGAATACGAAGATATGGATGTAGCACAATTTTCACTGGGAATTGTTGAAAATGTGACAAGTGGAGCCCAAAAAACCATTCTGTAGAATAAAATCATCTATTAAATTAATGCACAAAATCCAATTGAAGAATTAAACTTGATCGCCAATTGTTAAATGACGTCACCTAAGGGTGCGTTCATGTCGGAGCTGTGATAAGCGATACCAGCTGTGATAGCCTACTAGCAGTAATAGCTTTCTATACGTGTTTTCTATAGCAGGATTCTTTTAACTTGTCAGAAAACAGCTGATTTAAAGTTAGTAAACGAGCGTACATCAATCAGCTGTTTTATGACAATTTAAAAGGTTCCTGCTATAATCAGCCTGTTTATGTCGAAGCTGCGATGTTAATTGCACTTGGGCAATGGACCATCGATGAAAGCGTTGCTAGTATCACAGCTGGGATCGCTTATCACAGCTCCGACATGAACCCACCCTAACAGAAAGAAAACAACAAGAAACAACGAATGAATCCGACAAGAATGCAATGAAATCATTTTGGGAAGGTTAAATTAAAATTGGGTTTTCGAGCAATTGTACGTTCGAATTGAATTGCAAACTTTAAAAACTTTGTTTACAGATCACTAGAAGTGAATTAGTGAACAATTACATTATTACTGACTAGCTGGTCTCTTTTTCTCAATATTTAACTGGCTAATTAGGAAGTCCTTGATTGATTGATAATGTTATGATGTTCTTGAATCACAATGTTTTATGTTTATGTGATTGTATTCGTATCATGTAAGTAGCATTGGAATAATTGAAAAAAATCCTTGACCAATAGTTTTCTTGTTCAATCACCATGTTTTTTACATAGGCTATTCAACAAATAATTAATAACATAATTATTTATGTAACCAGCTTAAACTCGGGGGGAAAGGGGAACGAATACTTAATCTAATAGAAATGATAGGAATAGAAACATAACACAGTGGCCTGGGTTGGCAATCTACAAAATCAATTTACATTTCACAAAAACTTATTACCAGTGACTCAAGTCTGGTAATCTGGTAATGACGTTTAAATCTTTCAAAAAAATATTATTACTGAAATCTCGAAAACGAGATGTGTTCTTGGAATTTGCATAAAAAACCCTGCAAAAACGATTGAAACCTTAAAAACTGAAATTAATAACAAAGAGAATTTGAATTAGAGTATTAGCAGAGAAAAGCTTGTTTAAATTAAATCAGAAAAAAAACAGTTGGAAATAATGATTAAAAAATAAATGGAACCTTTTCAATTATTTGCGGATCAGCGAATCCAGATGCAAAAATCAATTAGTTGTCAGTTCGGCTAGAGTCAGAGTTGAACTTTCGTATTTTGATTAATAATTCTCGGAATCACAATGAAATCAATTCAATGAGTGTACAATCAGTTGAGGTACTTGTACAAAATTCCTCGAATAATAATCATTATCCCTGTTATGGAATACACATTTCTAGGAATAATCCTGTCAGAGATAACAGGGACCCATCCAGGAGTTTCTCTCTATTACCGTGAAGAGCAAACTGATAATTAATTGTATTATTAATTGTATCTACGACTGTAATAGGGAATTCTGAAGGTGTAAAATCCAAATTCCCAGTGTAAGGAATCTACCACAGTGGTTTATTGCAGTACGGCTCGTACAATGAACAACAGTGGTATAGAACAATAGAATTTGAATTTGTGATGGACCTGGCATCAAACAAAGGAGTATACAGACTGGCTTCACAAATATTTGTCATCAAACTACCACACTTGAATGAATCGAAGTTGATGGATCCTATACCGTCTAAATCTAGAATTTATTCATATTGTTCGGAGAAATTAAAAATTGTTTTGTAATTTAAAGTTGTTCTTCAAAATTTTTTTATTATTTCAAAGTGGTGATTCTAAATTAATAGATGGAAAATACCATGGCCATTACCATACCAATTGAACGAGCATATTTACCTCCCTTCACTTCACAGCCTACTACTGAATTTGTTGAGTTGAAAAATTGGAATTAATGTAAGAAGGAGTTGGTCTGAAGGCCTTATTGAACTATTTGGGACCAGTTTCAAAAGAATTTATAAAACCTGTAATGCAGTAAAAAATAGGACTCACAATAAACATGAATAGCACGGCACACTATGTAAGCAGTTAATAAATGTAGTGTGTGTCCGTCTTTTTCCTGTATTACAGGACTCCTGAATGTTTATGGTTCGTAAGGTATTCCATTATCAAGTGGAATCCTCATACCAACTGCCCTAAAAAATATAACTCAATAATTAAAACTTTTATAAGTATAATATAAAAAGTATTTTTCTAACAATTTGTGCTTCAGTTACGTATACTTTTCTCGATCGAAAGTATACTGAAATTAAGAGGAGTATATTGAAATTATTTCTCAATCAATTGCTATTGAGTTCATAATAATATGAGTACATGAGAATTATTATTGTACATGATACATGTATAGTACATGAGTACATTATTTTGAAAGAAAACAACGAAAATGAAACCTAACAGACAGTATTGAGGAAAAAATCATATAAATTTTCCGTTCGAGCTTGATATCACTTTTTATGCTACCAGAATTTGAACGAAATTCTGGGATATTATCGAACAAAATGGGCGATGCTGGTTGTTTGCTTATGAAGGTTACTGCTGGCTTCTGATTGGTGGAGCACTGCTGGCTCCCCCACTCAGTAGGCGTGGCAAGACTCGGCCAATCACAGAGCATTTTACCAGGTAGCGTTGTTCAGTATTCCAGAAGCTTCTATTTGATGAGCCAATAACATTGCTGCTGTTCAATTTAGTTTCAAAATTAGTTTTAGTTTTCGAAATAAGAATGAAATAAGATCACCTTGATTAGCTTGGTACCTTGATTAATATTATTTTCAACGTAAAGAGGGAAGAGATAAATAAATAAATATGAATAAACGAATGAATAAAATATTATAGAATAGAATAAGACTAAATGAGAATTGAGTAGGAAAAGGATAGAATAATAATTATCAACATTGAATCCGCTCTTCTATCACAAGAAATCCAGCAACTTGGAATTATAAAAGCCACTTATAATTCTGCTATTATTACCAGTGGCATGTTTCAATTACACATCTGATCTCGTTTATAAGCATTATCACACGTTTCAGCCTAATTGCTCAAGTATTTGTATCGCAATTACAATTGTTTTATTTGTGAGATAAAGAGCCCACTTCACAATCGATTTAGGAAATAAAAAACAACACATCCGCTTTCAACAGTAACTAAATTCATATTATTTGATAAGCGGAAATCAATTATCACTCTTGTTGTAATTCAAAAACAATAAATAATATATTGAAGTGCATAAATGTAATGAATGCATTTCGATAACGGTTTCTGCTGAGAAAAATATTATTCCACTTATGAAATCAATAAATAAAGAGCTACAGGTTGTTGATCTGGACGAATTTGTTTTTTGTAAATTGAGTTCAATTGATTGGTTAAGTGTTGTTAAGTGGACGAATTTGATTAAACAATTATGAAGCGGTCGGTACTTGAATTTGATATGAGTGGATCCACGCTTTCCTGATAGCTTATTAAATAATATTCATATTTCCATCACTTTCAACATGATTTAATTCAGCTGGATAGAAGATAACAGTTAATAGGGAACAGTTCATGATTTTACAATTTGATATTGGATGATTTAATATAATTTGCTTTGATATATAGATATTATCAATAACACAATTTATTACTACTATCTTGTGACAGACTTAGTTTTGATCAATCACCCATTCAAGTGATTCATTCAGCGTCTTTTTTGCGCCTGTCAATGATCTACTTCGTACAACTAGATTATAATAATTATTATTATAAAAGAAGACGAATCGAAGTGTACATTATGTGAGTCGAAGTGTACTATATGAGAAGTTTTTTTAAAGCTTTAGCCATTTCTCGCAGTATCTCAACTGCCGTACTACCTCTCGCTCTCGGTCCAACCAATCTCCATCTACAAGATTTCGATTTATCATAACATAATACATTTGTGTATTCCCTAGTTCAGGTGGTCTACCTCTTTTCACTATTCCCGGTGAATTCCAATTCAGTAGACTATCTTATTAATTTTTCCTGTCTGTCCCTTCCAATCTATCTTTACCTATTCTTTTACTGAGCTCATCTCATTCCTTCTGTACCAACTATGATCTCAACTGCTCCACAACTTCTACGTTTGTTTCTGTTCAATTTCTCTTCTTTATTTGTGCTCCCCAATTCTATTTCTCATTCTTGCCTCTCATTCCCATCCTCCTTCGTTGTCTCCTTCGCTACCTCCTTCTCCATTTTGTTGCAACGCCTTCAAAGGCGTCACGAGGCGTAACTAGACACCAGACCGTCCATTAACACCCCCCTCCCCCTTCCCACCCAGTGGGAAGGGGTCTACGTCTACACCATTAGCACACAACACCCCCAAAACGAGATTCAACGCAGATACACTGTATCTACATCATCATCACCATCTCAATCTTGGTCCTCCCACCTATTCCATCTTATCTACATCTCATGCGATTCTTACAGCTCCTCCGTCCTTCGTGGACCGCCATTTGCATCAACAGTAGATATCTCCATCTCCTTCTTCATCTTCATACTCATCCTCTTCATTCATCTTCACTCCATCTCCAACTTTAATCTATATTCACTATTTTGCTCTTCTTCTTCTTTTTCTTCTTAGTCTCCTTCTTCTTTTTCTTCTTGGTCTTTTTCTCCTTCTTCTTTATCTGCTTCTTCTGCTCCTTCTTTCCTTTCGTCTAATCCCTCTTCTCCTCCAATTTCCTTTTCATTTTTCCGTTATTCCTTGCAATAATTTCTATGTAGTCTGCCGGTTTTTTTCTTCTTCACTTTTCCACTCATTTGTTTCTTTCCTGATATACATCAATAACGTGAATAATCTTATCCAATCTCTCTCATTCTCTCTATAAACTGAAATTTAAACCATATATTAATAGATCGAATACTATATACGAATATATTCATTTCCAACTATAATAATCTACAATTTTTTACTCTCTATATTTCTTTTTTCTCTCTCTCTCTTATTTCTTCTTCTTAATCCATTCCATTGTGTAATGTATTCAGCCACTACAGCAAACCCTGTCACAACCCGGGCACTAACAGAACCCCCACTGAACACAGAAAATACAACCAATTTATACCACAATACCAAAACAGTATACTACAATACTACAGCATTGCAGTGAGTCCTTCTAGTTTAACATAGGCGTCCTCCCACAGATTAGCATTTCTGCTTAGTTGGACAGCGTCAGAGTGGTGACAAGGAGCATATCTAAGCAATGCACGACAAGAAGAAACATATCTTAGCAGCCGCGACAGAGGGTCCAAGTTTCTTGTCCAAGAAACCAGATGCTTGATGGATTCCTAATTCAAAGATGATTATTCACAAACACAACATCTCCGGGAGTGTTCACACAGATGGAGATGCAAATGTTCAAGCCGGCAGGCTCGCTTCGCTCGCCAGAGGCCCCCGCTGCTGTATTATATTAATATTGAGTTCAGCTGATGGAGGAACACAATATAAAGTGTGAAAAACACTTGAAAACCGCAATATCGGGCGTAATCTCATCACACACTCACAACACTCCTTCTGAATCTGTGTACCAAGTTTGAACTTCCTTAGTCAATTCGTTATTGGAAAAGCTGGGAATTGTTAACACAAAAATCGTATATCCAGTGAAAATCTATGATTATTGATATTTGTGAATTTAAAAGTGAATTGAAATCACTGCAGTACTTTTCTTCTAAGATATCGCCTAAAAGCATAGCAACCTCTAATACAGTCTATGCTTGCAGTCAGTATTCCATCGATATTTGAAAAGTAAAAACTACTACCGAAGCTTCAACTCACTCGAGATACCAATATAATCAAAATAAATATATATCAAATGGTCATTATTCCAGCAGTCATTATTACATCGATATTTGAAAAATAAAACTACTTCAGTAGCTTCAACTCACTCGACAAATCAATATCATCAAAATAAATACCCACAACAAATGGCTAAATATCGTTTTGAGAAAGTACTCGAAATATCAATATAGCTATTGAATACACGAATCGCAGTAATTATTCCATTGGTATTTATACTAAAAATTGCTAGTAAAGAAAGTTCTCCAGTGACTTCTGAAGTGGAACTTCTCATCTCACCCGCCTGCTGTCATTTGTGAATCCCTTCAAGGGAAGTGATTGAACGCGTTGCTCCCTTCAATAATTCTTGCACTCATCAAACTTCTTATGAGTCGATTCTCGCTGGATAGATAGGGAGCAGAGCAGAAACTAATTCAAGTCGGCTCAGGCGAGTCGATTATCATCAGCGAGTTTCCTTTTTGTAACGGCGATTGATAAAGTCGCTAGCAAATTATTACTGACAGTCGGCTCCTCACGGCGGCCTGCCCCCCACCCCACACTAATCTCTTGCGATTTGTTGGGCGACTGTTGATGACACGAAAGAGACGGAAAGAGTTGAAGGGTGTGTGAGAGAGAAAGAGTGAGAGAGTGAGGGAAAATTAGTAGAAACGTAGGAAGGAGAGAGAGAAAAGGACAACGTTGATGACATGAAGAGGAAGGGTTAGCAAAGGATGAGTGTGATAAGAAAAGGATGAAGAGAAAAGTAATCATGCGAGAGAGAAGGTAGCAAATCAAACGAGAGAGAGAGAGAGCGAGAGGGAGGGAGGGGGGTAGCTTGAGGGAGAATGAGCACTAGGGGAGGAAAATATTGGAAGATCATTTGGAGCTATCCGAAACTCTTCAATCCAGGCGAGACTGATATAGGGATTGCGACTCCTAGCGCTAACGTCAGAAAAAAACAGCAATCCTTTGAAGCTAATTAGTCATCTATTCAAATGCTAAATAGTAACTTTCATTTCAAGAAATCATATTTGAAAAATATTCATCCAAAATAATCAAAGAACTCTTCAAATCAAGTTTATAATGTTTTAGATAACTTCAATAGTAGTAAATATCAGACAAAAGAAACAATGCTTCATTAAATTTCATCTTTTGACAACAGCTAGAAATCAGATTATTTACTTACTCATGTAGATTACAAAATATAAATTACATTACAAATCTTAGATTATGATGTTGAAAATAATAGAAATCTCAGTACTTGTTTGAATGAACAAAGCATAACAATGGAACATGTACTGTATATGATTTGCTACATGTAGTAATCTTAGAAATTCAAAATTATTGTTAGTTAATAGTTTTTTGGACTTACAATTTCAGTAAGATGAATCAGCAACATAACGTCTGGACTATTCGTCAAAATTTGGTAAAGAAGCAGTTTTGGACGAATGTCTGTTGATTCTTCCCACATTGTTATGTATCTTGCCGATAAATGAATCGGCAAAGTTTGAACATACGAATGTCCATTCTTGGAGAAGGATAATTATACAAGGACTTTTTTTCATAATAAACACTCACCCGTAGAGAGTGAGAGAGATAACAATAATAAAAGTTCCTCAACGTACAATCATTGAAACTGAATAAAATTATTTTATACTTTTTTCAATTTTACTCCAACAACAAACCATAAACAGAACAAATCTAAACATAACACTAGAAACCAACTGTAGAGATTCAGAATCAACTGATATAGTCTTTTGCCATTGCCAGACTTCACAAAATTCCCCGGGTATTTCTAGGACTGGTAAAGCTGCATTTGATCACAGTTTCACTAAGGGCACTAATCCTGCTTTACTCCCCCCTTCCCTGAAAGCCACCAGAGTCCCCCTATCTCATTGGGAAGGGTGGAGGGGTACAGGAAGACCCCCCAAGATCGTCCTTTGAACTTTCCACTTTCCACAGATCAACTTCACTCTGGTTGGTGCGTTCTTCTCAGCAAGAAATTGAACTCGTTATTTTTCTTAGCCAACCCGCTTTTTATGCGGTTTCTTTTTGAAATTGTTTTCTCAGGCCTACATCCATCTTAGTTTTTCGCTGCTTCATTGAGAGACGCCTTAGTTTCCAGACGACTGTCGAAAGAAAAATATCGTTTGTTGCATTAAATATCGTTCACTTCTACTGGAAGAACGATCTATGATCGAAACGCATCATTCTGTTTGATAGAACTGACTCGAAGCAAAGCACCTTAATATGAAATTCAGTAAGTGAGTAATAGAAACCAAACAAATTTTAATAACATGTATTTTATATTGTTGTTTGAGTTTGTAGTTGACTTATAAAGGTGTCAATACAATTTTTGGATTATTATTTTTTTTTTTTGAAAACCAATGGATGAATACAGAATAAATAAATCTTGATATTTGAGTTTAAAGTGAACTGATAAACGTGTCTATATAATTTTTTATTTCTAAAACCGATAAATAGATTAGAAAATTAAAAATTGAACTATTTTCGTGTGTTTAACAATTGAAAGTAATTAATTAAATTGATATTAAGAATCAATTTCCTACGTTGGTGGCGTGATTTGAACAATTTTCCTTTCCTCTCTAAATATATTTTGGTAATCTAAATGTATAATATGTTGTAATTTATTTTCATAGAGAGGGATTCTAATTCCCCTTCCCTATTATTTCTTTGTATTGCCCGGCGCCAATCAATCACTATATGATTGATAAATAAATAATATTTCTTGTCAATATCTGACACAAGTAAATCAAATAATAGATAATAAAAGAAAGAAAGGAAAAAGACTCAGGGACGTGGATAGGGCGCTACCAAGTGAAAGACCAGGGACAAAATTAATTATGAATTTATTTACAATAAAATATCAAAAAAGAATTAAATTTGAATTAAAGGCTTGACAAATATCTTCTATAATCAAATAATCATTCAGATAATGCAAAAATGTAGTTTTATATTTAAATCAATTTAGAATTTTATAATCAATTTACAAAGAGTTTATCAATGTATAAAATAAATACAAAAGTAAGTCTCAATATACTTGAAGTATGTAGAATAATACAACAATCTGAATGAAAGCAAAATAACAATAAAGCAAGTTAATATAATAAATTAATTAATATGGGGAAGCCTCACAAACACAAATAATGTGGTGTGTGGGTTTAAATGTGAAATAAAATTGTTATTGAGATTTTAAATGAACTCTGTTCTGTAACTCTTGTAAATAAATAAATAAAACTGTATTTTGAAACTAAGAAAATATGTATGAAAGGTGTGTTTGAAAATGTGTTTAGCAAATAGAATTTGAAATCTATTGGAACTGTAATGAGCAAATTTGGCAAGCTAATATGGGGTTTTTGTGGGGATTTGGATGTGGCAGAAATTAGAGAAAGATAATGATAAATAATAAGTAAAAGTTTTACCCAGACAGCTCCCTGTGAGATGACTGTATCTGGAAACACTCAATGTCACTTTTCACCACTACAGCACTTCAACACTTCACTTCCAAAATCATAAAAAGAGAGAGATCAGGATGCCCTGCTCTTTTATATTGTTCAAAAGTTCTGCCATCACCCTCAAAATTCCCTCACTCCCCCAAATATTCCCGCCCATGTGCTCAGTTCCAAATTTCCAAACAAATGGATAAATGTGTTTGAAATAAGTGTTATGTAATTGTACTGTGTGTGTATGTGTTGTTTTAAGTGTGTATAACATATTTTCAGCTATGGCTCCCCATTTTTTAACTGAACAGTAAATTTTACATTGAATTATAACATCAAGCTTTCAATAATAATAATGATATTATTAATAACATTCAGCTATTATTTGAAATAAGATTAGTTTTTCATATAATATCACAATACTATTATAATTAATTAATTATTGTTAATAATTCAATTACAAGTTAAGCAGAATAGATAATAAACAAAGGTTGAGACACAATGCAATTACAATTTTCTGTTTCTACATACAATTTCTCAAATACAATTACATGAAATAATTTGAGTCAGTGCTACATTAAAAATTAGAATAAGATGCAGCTATCAATAAAATACATAACAATAATAATTGTAATAACATTAATAACAATTATTATCAATTTAAATTCCAACATTACAATTAGTCATTGGTTTTTCAGTTACAATATTATCAATTTAATATTGAATTCCAATTAATACATACATCAATCATTTTCTACAAAAACTGGTAACAGTTGGTCCACATGAATTATTCCATCACATTTTTACAATAACATAATAATTCAATAATAATAATAATACTAATCAACAATGATGAATAATCAATAGTAATAATGATAATAATAGATATATAGTATGTAGTACACATAAATTATTTTATACAAAATTTGGTACTATTGATAGGCCTATGCATTATTTCATCAAGTCTTCACAATTACTATGCAAATTCTAGTCTACTGTAATTAACCTATGAATCTGGATCCAGTTTCTAACTAATAATAATATTTCCTAGGACTTGATTATATCATACAATAAATATTAAAAAGAACAATTCCTACTCAATACAACTGTTCAATCAATATATAAGATACTATTAAACAGTAGAATCCATAATCAATATTTTAATCAATATGTTTATTCAATAGTACTGTATTAATAAAATAATTAATCATACAAATGTTAGATTATATTATTTTATTTATTTATTCTTTTTTAAAATATATCTATGTTTTATTAAAATCAATTTATGAGGAGGCTGTTTCTTATTGAGCTCTTCAATCATTATTTCAATGAAATTTAACAAGTGGTTAAATTTATTAGCGGTTATAACCGGCATGCTGCATACTAAATTATTTCAGTGGGGTTAAAACTATATCCATATACCATGCTTGTTTGTGCTTATATCTATATCTACAGTTAGTTCTAACTACAGCTATATACAGTTAGTCATATATTCACTCTATTATATATGTATTATCATGCTATATACATGCGGTTAACACAACTATAGCTATCTACCGTTATGACGTCTGCGTGCTTAGGCCTGTGGTCAATTGTTTGAAAAGACACATTGTCTTTCATTTTCTGGAAGCTTCCAGAACACCATTGAAATTTATGGCTGAATGATTTTTCACACTAATTTGTGTTTTGTGTGTTATGCCAAATGCCAGAAGATAATACACCATTGAGGGTTGCACCTGGGAATCCCATTTAGAAATTTCTCTTATTTCAAACAAAACCCTTCTAGAAAGTTCTTAATTATTTAGGTTTTCCACGAAATTCTTTATTTATTTTAACTATGCATATTTTTGGGAAGGACGCAAGTGGTTGGCACATGTACATGGCTCAAAATCATTCAACTAAACCAGATAAATTCAGCTATGACAACAGCATAATGACAACAACAAAATAGTTCCTAGGTGTGCAATACACTTTATATAAGAAAAGGAAGATTTGAAGCTGAGATCATTTCACAAGGTAGGAGGCGGAAATGTTCGTTTCAGTAAGTTTCAAGTGATGAGGTTTATATCAGAGGTTTGATAGCAAACAATGGCGGTGATACAGCGGTGAATGGAGAATGCGAAGAAGAAGAAGAAGAAGAAGAAGAAGGAAGCCGAACAAGTATGATGATGATGAGACATCTTTCCTTATCAGAGAAGGCGACGATGAATACTTCCTAAAGATTGCGAGCATACTAAACTTCATATCGATACATTATCTTCATTGTCGATATTATCTTCTCATTCTGTAATAATGTGCCGCACCAAGGAGTCACGATATGGAATTATTGTATAAAGTATATAAGTTTTAGCATATATCATGATAGATACCTGAAATTCTAACCTACCCCCAGTTTTACACGTGCAACATTTTACCTGTTTATAAGTGAGAACTCACAGAGAGTCAAAGTATATTCATACAACTAATCAATTCGGTTTTCAACATAAAATTGAAACTCATCAACGAGACTTTCAATTTTGCATTCAATTGAAGCAGAAGGGGGAAATTTAATAACGGAGACCTATTAAAACAATCGATCCTATTGGCTGGTAGATGAATAATGGCCGCCGTGCCCCCCCCACATTTCTTCATATCGCCCACAGCAGTATGTATTGGGATCTGCATTAATAAGCGCAAGAAGAATAGCGTCAAACTTACCTAATAAGTAGAGGGTAGCCTCCTAGCCTACTAACAGTCGACGTTATCGCTAAAGTCTATAGGAACAAGAAAAGTTATAAATCGCCCCAATAGAATGGGATAATATGAGGAAGAGAAGGAGGATTTAGAAGAGTGGGATTAAGAAGGGAAACAGAAGGATAAGACGAAGGAGAAGGAGGAGGAAGGGGAAGAGGAGGGGAAGGAGCAGGAAGAGGAGGAGGAGGAAAAGCAGGAATGGAAGAAGGAGAAAAAGGAGGAGGAAGAGGAGGAAGAGGGATAGGAGAATAGATGAGGAAGTATAATAGGAGAGCAGAAAAATGAAGAAGGAATAAATTGAAAAAAAATTCTGTTCAGGAGGAGGGGAAAGAGGTGGAGATGGAAAGGTAGTGGTAGTAGTAGTAAAAGAAGAATGAGAAGAAAGAATAAGGGAGAAGAATGACACGAAGGAAAGAGGAAAGGAACAGAAAAATAAGAACGAAGAAGAAGATAAACAAGAATGAGAAGAATGAGGATAAGGAGAAATAGGCGAGAAAAGTAAATACCATCGAAAAAGTAAAAAAAAAAATTAAAAGTAAGAAGAACCTGAACAGAAAAAATTATAACAGAATTAGAGAGAAAAGAAATGGAATGGAACGATGAGAAGGATAAGGAGGAGTAGGGAGAGCTAGAGACATAGAAAAAGACAACCATTTCTAGAACAAAAATATGAAGAGGATGGAAGCAAAAGATGGTGAAATAGAACGTGAAATAGGAAGCCGGACAAAGGAGAATAAAACAAGGAAACCCAGAGCACAGCTATTGAAGCGCTACTTTTAGTGTAGCATGAGTTTAAAGCAGGGCATACACACAGCAGCCAGCGAGGCTACTTGGTCCACTTTCATTGCAAGCAGCTAGGTAAACACATTAAAGTTTCAAAGTACTTTTCAAACTAGAGCCAGTCCCCTATATGCTCAGCACTGTAAGCTACTTCTGAGAACCAATATAAGGGGGAGGTCAATTCACTTGACATATTACAAGCCCACTGTACAAGCATCGCAATATCTCTCGCTATTCTCAAAACGTCAATCTGATTCTATTCATTTTATTCTATTCTATTCATTGTCTAGTTTCGTCTATCCTCTTTCTATTCATCATTTTCTGTACAGTATCTGAATTCATTCTATTCATCTTATTCTATTCTATCCGTAGCAGAGAGTATAGAAATTGAATTAGAAATAATTGGAAGAATTCTTCTAATAGACTCTCTGATCCATAGTCTAGTTTTGCGATCGCTCCCATTTGAAAAAGAACGGGCAATTGGTACGAATCTACTAGAATTCCTCGCAATAATATTAGCTTGTCTATTATTCATTGTATATGAAGGGCCCAGGGGAAGAAGGGGCAAAGTCCACCTGAACATATTTTTCAGGAGACACTTTTTAAAGTTTAAGTTCTTTTATTGTCATGGAAACAGTAAATAAATAGTCTTGGACTTGACTCTTTCTTCCCCAGTACCGCGTGGAGTTGGCCCGTTCTTCCACAGCACATCGAATATTCAATCCCACTTTTCTAAGTCAATGAGCACGTTTTTCTCCAAAACAAATATACCATCGTGTTCGGCGTCAAAAGCTGAATAGAACTGCGTTTCAAACTCATTTTCAGAAAAATATGGAGTTTACCCCTTTTTCCCCTGGAGCCTTCATATGGTTGTTCGTTTTTAAAACGCATTTCTGACTCCTGATTGGTGGAGAATTGTTGTGCGGGTGGGCGTGGTCAAGTCACAGCCAATATAGAGCTCCTTCCCACAAGTATTCCAGTGACTTGCATTGCTATGATATTGTACTATTTGTATGTTATGATCGCTCTGCAGTTTACTTTTTAAGATTTGAAATTTTTGCATTTTTGGACTGAAATTTACAAATAGAAAATATTACAGAAAGTGCAGAAGTTTAAAAGCCAAGAGTATCAGTTTCATAAATTTCTACAAGTTCTGTAAAATGTGAATACAGAGTCTGAATAATTGAACAACGCCATGCATGCCTGTTCTCAAGCTTTCTCCCTAGGAATATGAGACTTTCAACATGAAAACAACACTTCATTCAGCAGACATTCATCCAGGTTTACCTCAGAAAAATTTGTCACATAAAAAACTACTCCTAAGTAATGTGAACTGAAAAAGCATGAGTTGACAGGTGGAAGTCTCACCGAGTGTTTGTTGGGGAGGGGGGAGGAGGGAGGCAGTAGAACATGAAAAGTTGAAAAGTTTATCAAATTCATCTTGGACGAATTTTCAGAGGTCAACCTCACCAACTTGGGCCGCTCCAATAAAACTTGCCAACTTAGTTACCATACCATCACCTTCTTCTATTCATCTTCTTTGTCTCCTTTTCCTTCTCCTCCTCCTCCTCCTCCTCCTCCTCACCTCCTCCTCCACCTCCTCTTCCTCCTCCTCCTCTTCTTCTTCTTCTTCTCCTTTCTCTTCTCACACCACAGTGTGAAGCAGTCTCTTTCTACTCTCTAATACCAGCTGATTTGTTTATGAGCCGCGCAAATTGAAGCGAGGCGTGACACAACTTTTTCAATTTTTGTCACTCACAAGTTCCAACTCTACGGAACAAACTAGTAAGGCTATTATTGAGTTTTGAGTTCCTGTCTCGATTATTTCAGTGATGTGATTTCCGACACTGTGGCGCATACTTGAAAAATAAAACAATTTTACTTGAAATGATTAAAACTTTCCTCATCAATTAATCAACTCAATAGCACTTGATCAGTGGCGGATCTACGGGGGGGGGCTTTGGGGCTGAAGCCCCCCCAAAACGCCTGGAATTTTTTTATGAGAATGTAAAATTCATACAAAAATAATAGAATGTATATATAATATTTATAAATTATAAATATTATAATATATCATTTATAAATTAGTTTTTAAGCTCTTAATACTATAAGCTCATTAGCAAGAATGACCGAATTCCACCATTACTTCTACGTCTTCAAATGTGATATAAGCCAGTGAAATTGTCATCAAAAGTAGGGTTTACTTCGCATGAAATGGGGTAGCCCGGTTCTTTTCTATGTTGTATAATCGTGGAACATTGAATCCAATTATTCGATCCCGGCAACCTTCTATCCCGCCAAAAACCTCTATGAAATGGCTCAATTTTTTACATGTAGACAATTTTAACCCTGAAGCATAACTTTTTCATAACAGCACCTAATATCATTTTAAAATCAATTTAAATAAGCCCCAATTTCATACCAGGATTACTGTTAAAGGCGGCCCAACAGTTTGTGAGATATAGCTCTTCAAAGTTCATCTATGTTAATAATACATCATGAGCTATTTCTTGCTAATTCTCGCGGTAATCAAGTGAAATTGCGAGGAATCCCTTGAGATGCATTGATAGAAAAAATGGTTCTCAGTTCAAGAAAAACTAATGAACATAATATGCAATAATATTTTGTACATAAAGATAACTTCCAAAACAAAAATGTTATTCTTTGTTATAAAATGGTTATAATGTAATAATCAACTCCCCTCCCCCCCCCCCCCCCGGTCATCAGTTTCAAGCCCCCCCCAAAATCCATTTCTAGATCCGCCACTGCACTTGATACATTTGAAAAACTCTATAATAGCACTATTTCACGTACTATTTTCAGACTAATAATTCGTTTATAATTTTTCAAGAGCTTATCTTATCAATATGTAGTAGCGAAGCGTGGTATACTTATTTGGTCATCGCCAAATATATTTCCTATAGGAAATATACCCGGCGATGACCAAATAAGTATACCACGCCTCGCCACGGTCAATATGGTATGTAAACCGAAATGCGACTCTAATACCAGACAAGTAGAGGAGTAATATTTTACTTTTACTTACTTATTCCGCTATGTTAACTAAAGTAGTGTTATCATTAACTCACCTGTAACAAAAGAAATATAAAGTTTTAGATTACAAGAAATGGATCATTTGATGGGAAATACAGCCAAATTCCGAATGAATGATAATCAGCAAATTACGATCAACATTCACTCAAACCATCAACTATTTGTGTACTATTAATCAAGCAAAGAATCGTTCGAAGGCAAGTAAATTATTCATTAGATTTCCATCAAATAAAATAACCTTGATATGAAGGGCTGGTACGCACGCACCAGACATGAAATGAAATGAAAATATTCTTTATTAGCGGAGTTAGGACTAGAAAGTCCTTTCTACCACTCAACCTTAAACACTGCTTTATCAAAAATATCTTAGACATGCACTGTAAAATAATGATAAAAATGATATGCATGTCTGGAGTGTGAGTACCTTACAAATGAGCTGTTAAATCCATAGTCAAATTATTGAATAGGCCACACTTCGCTCACGTAAAAACGCCTCAAGATCTTTCCCAGAACAGTTAGGTATCATTTCCATGCTTATTAAACTGGTTAGCGTTCAAAATACTGGTTGAATCTGAAAAGATGGCCATTGAAATATGAAGAGGAGAGAAGAAATAAAGCAGTGTCAGCAATTTTTAGTCCCACAATCACCATGCAAGCTTCGCTCACAGCCAGAGAGAATAGAAAAGCTAAAATACTCTTTACTTTAAGGCTAGACGTACACCGGTTAGTCAAGACAAGACAAGATTAGTCACGTTTAGTCACAGTAATTCACATAGTTGCTTATGAAGCAGCACACACTGGTGCAATGACTAATCGGTGTGTGTTGCTTCAGAAGCAACTATGTGAAGTACTGTGACTAAACGTGACTAATCTCGTCTTGTCTGGTCTTGACTAACCGGTGTACGCCTAGCCTTAGTAAATACTCCTTCTATTCTATCATACTAAAGGCCCACGAAACCTGTTTTATCAAAGAGCTCATCTCTTTCAGGACTCATAATTTCAGCTCCAAACAGTGGTAACACTACACGGGAATTTCCGACAGTATCTAAACTAGTGGCGAAGCGTGGTATACTTATTTGGTCATCGCCGGGTATATTTCCTATAGGACCAAATAAGTACACCACGCTTCGCCAAAGATCTGAACGCAATGTCGATGTATATACTGCGATTCCTGATACCTTGAAAACTGTTGTATTTATTGTAGTATACCACTACAATCAAAGACAGCTGAATGTTGATATTATTTGTTGAACAAATAGCTTAGAATGGTACATGCGTATCATCACAACCTACTGAGCTGTCTATTGATACTCGAGTACAGAGTATTTCTTGAGAAGCTGGCATTGAGCCGAGCTGCGCTGTGCTGTTATGCGGCGTGTGGCATGATGTGGAGTGGTGTAATTGAATGCAAGCATCTCAAGTAGTGAGGCCGTGCTCTTTTTACTCTCTTTTCAACTGCTTTTTATTCAGGCTGTATCAGCGGCGGCGTCTTTCCAGCTGAAGCAGAACAGCTTGTTTATCTTTCCCCATTCGGGCTGCTGCTTTCGATACATTTAATAGCTTTTCTGTGTTACTACTCCTCCTCTTTTCCCTTCTTCTCCATTTTCTTCTTCTTTCTTCAACCCCTACCATTCCTCCCCTCTTCTTCTTCATCATCATCATCATAATCATCAACATCCTACTCCTCCTCCTTCTCTTCCTCTTTCTCCCCCACTACCGACTGCTGCTCCCCCTCCTCCTCATCTTATGCTCCTCCTCATTTCCCCCTTCTCCCCTCCCCCCTCCTCCTCCTCCTTCTATGTTCCCTATTTTGCTCTTCTTCTTTTTCTTCTTAGTCTCCTTCTTCTTTTTCTTAGTCTCCTTCTTATTTTACTTGTTAATCTCCTTCTTCTTGTTTTTTCTTCTTATTCTTCTTCCCCTCCTTCTTTTTGATCTTTTCTTCTTCTTGTTCTCCTTCTTCGCCTTCTTCTTGTTCTTCTTGTCATTGTTCTTTTCCTCCTCCTCCTCCTTGTTCTTGTTCTCTTCCTCGTCCTTCTCCTGATGCTGCTTCTCCCCTCCTCCCCTTCTCATCCTCCTCCCCCCCCCTTTTCCTCCTCCTACTTCTTCTCTTTCTCTTTCGCCTCCTCCTCCTCCTCCTCCTCCTCCTGATGCTGCTGCTCCCCTCCTCCTCCTTACTCTCCTCCTCTCTTTCCTCCTCCTCCTCCTCCTCCTCCTCCTCCTCCTCCTCCTCCTCCTCATTTTCCTCCCTCCTACTCCTCCTCCTTCTTCTACTCCTTCTCTTTCTCTTACTCCTTCTCCTCCTCCTCCCTCCTCCTTCTTTACCTAATTCTCAACATGCTCCTGCTTTTTCTTATTCTGTCATTCATTATCTTTTTCTATCTAATTTTTGCTCTTTTACATTCCCATCCTTGTTCTTTCTACTATTTTCTGCCTCCTTCTCCCAGTTACTTTCTTCACTTCCTTTTCACTCGATTTCTCTTTCCATTCACCTCTTCTTCTTTCATTTTCCTCCCAGTTATTTTCTTTTGCTTCCTTTTTCCTTCTTTTTACTGGATTTCCTCTTCGACGTTTATTTTTCCCTCATTGCCTTCCAAAAACACTTTCCAAGGATAGGCGTACACACCGGTTAGTCAAGACAAGACAAGACGACATAAGTCACGTTTAGTCACAGTTATTCACATAGCTGCTTATGAAGCAGCACACACCGATGCAATGACTAATCGGTGTTTGTTGCTTCATAAGCAACTATGTGAAGTACTGTGACTAAACGTGACTAATCTCGTCTTGTCCTGTCTTGACTAACCGGTGTAAGCCTAGCCTTAGAAATCAATTGTTGCTCACTATTCTCCTTCCCACCAATTACATATCTCTTCATTTTCCCGTTCCTACACATTCCAAAGTTCACAAATTTATTTTGGTCTTCCGTTAGTTTCTTCTTCAGAAACACGCGCACGTGAGAAAGCAAAATTCTGATTGAGAATGAAGTTTTGATGCTCAAGGACGAGCCACACTCTTATTTTCAGTTGAAACTTGTTTTCGCTGGAAATTCAGACATGACCTTGAAGTCAAACACTTTTCCTTAGTTAGTTTCCCTGTTCTCCGCGTTCATTTTCCCTGTTTCCCAGAAGTCTCCCATTCCTTATTATTATCCAAAGAAGTTTGTCATATTTATCACAGATATTTGCACTTTCCAATAATAAAAATACTTCCATTCGGCGTAAAAGATACATTATCTATTATCATTAGTTCATAAAATTGATTAATTAATCAACTTATCAATTTTTACATTAATTTATTCTGTCAAGGTAAATTTTGCCATGCTAAATTCTATTGCAACATGAATATTAGAAGTTACATCATAAAAACACACATAGCAATGGATTTGAAAAGCAAAAGTGTACTTCATGATGGATCAAAAATAACATCATTAATTCAAATTAATTTTTTTTTTATTCAAATAAAAATACCAGAAAAGTACAAGATACATAAAATATGAATGGACTCCCCGCTTGGAATAGGATATAATTGGTTATACTGTAATTTTACTAGTAATAATAAGTCAATTAATACTGTAATTTTTCAAGTCAATAATTATAATCAATAAGGAATTGATTTTGAAAACAAAAGTTATTAAAAATTAGTAATTGAGAAAAAAAATACTACTCATTAGAGGAAAAAGATTAAGAATTAATAAATTAATGATTTAAATTTTTCAGTTATAGTACTGCCATGAACTACCAAACTTAAATAGACTAATCAAACATGATTGATAAACAGATTTATAATTATAGTAATTCAATAAATAAGTGGCTGTAGCAATTTCAAGTATTTACATTGATAATCACCACATAAACACTACATAACGCAACTATATGGAATCATTCTCCAACTTAATGGAGTCATTCCTCTTCTAACTGTTACTCAAACATTTCTAACTGTTTCTAAGCCTCTACTCACACTAGGAAACTCAAATCGCGTCGCTCGGCAACTGGAATAAAAAAACAAGTGTTTTCAAATGATGACGTTCAGACAACGCGGTTGCAGGATCGTCAGAGCGTCATCATTTGAAAACACATGTTTTGTTATTCCAGTCGCCGAGCGCGCGATTTGAGTTTCCAAGTGTGAGTAGAGCCGAAATGTTATTGTTCCCATTATAAAATGCTACTATAGAAGATCACTACCCTACAATGTATGTTACATTGAATGGCACAATCATTCAGCTTTTTTGTAAGTATCCACCACATCAACAGACGGACATTACTCAAGAGTGCAGTGCGATCGGGGTTCGTGTTGAACTTATTTTTTCCACCGTAGCTGCTAAACTAAAGTTTAGACGAGAAGTCAACAGTTGGCGGCTGTTGGGTTGGCAGCTGCGATGACTCATCAGATGCTGACAAGGCAAGAAGCAAGTTTCTTCTTCCACTGTTCCTTCTCCTTCTCCTTCCACCATTCATTTACATCATCTCTTCTCCATTTCTCTTTTTGTCTCCTCTTCTTAATCATTCTTTTCCTTCTTCTTCTTCTTCAAATCAAATCAAATCAAATTTATAGCAGGATTCATTTGAACTGTCATAAAACAGCTGATTGATGTACGCTCGTTTACTAACGTTAAATCAGCTGTTTTCTGACGAGTTAAAAGAATCCTGCTATATTTGCCATAAAATTACAAAACAATAATGGACAAAATGCACATATATATACACAAATATACACCAATACAGATACACATTTAAATATGACCTACACTAATTAATCAAGTCCCTCTGAGTATAATATTAAAATCGTTTATGTGAGTAAATGTGCAAAGTGTCAATGTAATTTTATTAATATTGTGGCTTGACTAGCATAAGTTAAAACTTGTGCGCTAGTCGTGATTTTGTGTAATTGTTGTTGCAAATGATATGATTCATTATTCTATAGGTGATAATATTATTGATATGAAGTATTATTCGGAATTTATAAGAATGAATCATTCAACAAAAGAAATTTAAAATTAAGTTAAGTACTCAGTAATAAGTTAATAAGTAAATTAGGTGTACAATAAGGTAACACCGGTAGGTAGAGTTAATTGAAAAAATATATAACGTTAAAAGCTAAAAACAAGTTATGATGTGGTGGTCAATATTGGCTGAAAGTTGTTAAAGGTACAGTATTAATAATATGTTATATTCCTAAGTCGAAGTAAATTTTTTCTTGGATCCATTTATCAATTTCTTTAGCTGTGATTCCAGTGATTTTGTTGATGATAAAAGAAGTTGGTAGTTTGTTGATAATAAATTTGCTGTAATAGAACATTTGATGGCGGTTTACTGATAAATCTGTCCTGTCTATATTATAGATATTTGCTGCTGACTGACGAATATTATAAGGTGTTGCATGGATTGTGAATTGATCTTTATTTTTATTGATGAATAGAATTATATTTCTTGCATAGGTTTGTCGTAGAGTGTAAACTTTCAATTCTTTAAATATTAGTCTGCTGGGATATAGTCTGGGTCTACCAAGGGCGGCTCTTATGATATGTTTTTGTAAATTGAATAGTTTCTTGAAATGTGTGTTATACGCTGCTCCCCAAACTTCAATAACATATTGGAAAAGGGAATGTGCATAAGCAAAATATATTTTTCTAATGATCTCAGTATCCTTGATTTTATTCAGTCTATAGAATACGCTTATCAAGTATTTAAGCTTGGAGCAGAGGTGTTCTATATGTTTGTTCCATTTTAGGTGTTGGTCAACAATTATACCTAGATATTTTATTGATTGAACTTTTTCCAGTAGTTTGAATTGTGAGTTGGTATTAGAGCATATATTATTATTCATTATTTTGAGTTCCATTTCTCTTGGATGATCCTGATGGAGATCCCAAGGATCTCTTGGACTTCTTCTTCTTCTTCTTCTTCTTTTCTTTAGATTCTTCTTTTTCTTTAGCTTCTGCTTCTGTTTTAGCTGCTTCTTGTTCTTCTTCTTTTTCAGCTTCTTCTCCTTATTTTTCTCTTCCTTCTTTTTCTATTTCTTCATCTTCTTCTCCTAATTATCTTCTGCTTCTTCTCCTAATTCTCAATTTCCATCTTATCAGTCTTCTCCATTTCTTTCTTCTCATTCTTATCCAACTTCTTCGTTTTCTCCCACTTCTACTTCTTGTTCAACTCATTTCCCTCCTTCATCATGGTCTACTCTTCTTTATTCCACATCTTCTTCAAAATCGTCATCTTCTTCTTTTACTTTATCTTCTTTTCCACCTTCTTTCCTTTTATTTCTCTCACCTTCTTTCTATTCCCCTTTCTTCTTTTTATTTCTCTTCCTCTTCTTTTTCTTCCCCTTTCCTTCCTGTTCATACTTTCTCTACTTTATCTGCGCCCTTCTCATATTTTTCTTCGTTCTCCTTTCTCCATTCCTTCACATCTTCCTCTTCGTCCTACTTTCTCTTATTTTTCTCTCTCTTTCCTTCCTGTTCATCCCAATTCCTCTCCTTTACCTGAGCCCTCTTCATCTTTCCTTCTCTTTTCTCTTCATTCCTTTCCGTCTTTTTCTCCATTCCTTCACAACTTCCTCTTCGTACTACTTTCTCTTATTTTTCTTTCTCTTTCCTTCCTGTCCATCCCAATTCCTCTCCTTTACCTGAGCCCTCTTCATCTTTTCTTCTCTTTCCGCTTCATTCCTTCCCATCTTCTTCTTCTTCCCCTTCTTTTACTTCTCTCTCTTCTTTTTCTTCTTTTTGTACTTCCTCTTCGTCTCCTTCCCCTCTTCGTACATTCTCACTTCCTCCTTCCTCCTACATTCCCTTTCACTTTCATCTTCTTCCTCCTCCTCCTCCTTCATCCTCTTCCTCCATCATCTTCCTCATCTTCTTCCTCCTCCCTCCTACATTCCCTTTCACTTTCATCTTCTTCCTCCTCCTCCTTCATCGTCTTCCTCTTTCATCTTATTCCTCCTTCTTCTTCCTCCTCCTTCTTCTTCCTCCTCCTCCTCCTTCATCCTCTTTCTCTTATCTTCCTCTTCTCTTCCTCTACCTCTTTGTCCTCCTCTTCCTCTTCTCTTCCTTCTCCTCCTTCCTGCTGCTCTCAGCTGGCGCGCGCACAAGTAAGCAAACAAGTAAGTTCAAAGTCCTGAGGGCAAGTTTCTTGCGTTGGTTTTGGCGCTGCTGGTTGGTGGATGGGAAGGGGGGGAGTTCTGAGGGTCGTAACTCATCAATTACTCCGGGGCTGCTGTTGGACCTTGGTCAGTTGAGCCGAAAGGGAGGGGGGTGTGAGTGTTGGTGGGTAGGCATAGAGCAAGTTGAAGAAGTTGTTTGGGGAAAAAAGGTGCTGTTGCCAATATTAATGACTTCAAACAACCGTGTAGTGTATAGTAGGTGAGGAATAGCTGTTGGGTAGCTGCTACCCCCGGTTTGCTGACCTGTCATTTGGTCTTATTGACCATTTTCAGTGCCTCATATACTTCAGATGTCTGCCACAGTTTCGAGTCACGTTTAAAAAGGGGTAAGAAGAACGAAACATGATAGATGATAGAGGGAAAAGCGATAGAAAGATAATTTCTCTGTGTAAAATTTGAATCAGATGGAATCTTGAGCTAAAGCCTGCTTTCTCTTTCCATTTTTATTGAGTTTGAAAAATATAAGTAAGAAAATTGCCGGTGAGAAGCAGAAGAAGCAGAGGAAAAGCATGAAATTAAATTAAATAAGAAGTTATAAGACTGAAAGCTAGACAGACAGAAGTTGGAAGACAATGAAAATTAATTCATTCTTAATTATTATTTTTACATCAACTCATTTCTCATCAACTTCCCATCTAATGAAATAAACTTATATTAAATACCTTACTTGTAATAGCCCAGGCAAATTAGACTTCTAGGTCCTAAAAAATAACATAAGGCTGGAAATGATCTCAAACCACTTTGGGCATCCCAAAGAAGGCTAATATGAGTTTGCGACGATTTCTGAGTGCCGCGTAATATAGGGTGCCCAAGAAACCTCGAAATTTTGGTTCCGTTTCTAGTTATCTTCAATTTACGTCGAAACTAAGCGTCGGACAGAAAAACTCATTCAACCTTTTTTCTAGTAAATAAAATTTCCAAGAGATTGGTGCCTAACTCATTACTGTAAGTTCAATAACTACCGAGTTATGATTTTTCAAAAAAAGGGTAATTTTAAGAGAAACTAAAATTCAAGCATTCTAAGTTTTTGATTGTTCATATCTTTCGTATGATGTATTAGAATTGTGTGAATCAAAATCCCTCTGAGGATAATTTTCTTCTCTACAATTTTAGACCAAGTAGGCCTTCTTATCTTGTCTACTATTTGAGCTAGAGCTGTTAACAAAATTCCTTGCATTTCAAAAAGGACCATATTTTTGGTGGTGAAGTCTAACACACGTTTCTATGTACGTCTATTAAAGTATCCTATTAGAATATTGTTTCTGAGATCATTTCCCCTCAGAATATCTACTTTGCGGCTCCAACAATCAAGTTTTTTAAGAAATGTGAGGTAAGAAAGGACCCTTCAAGGATGATAAACTGAGGACGCCCCTAACTTTTGTATAAGTAGACGGATCTTAACAAACAATAGCTCATTGTTTTCAGCTCATTATGGCGGTTCAAATTCATATATCATATGTTAAATTCGGTCAAAATTTAAAAATATTGTGCCCAAAGAGTCCTTTGACTTTATTCCCATATACCGAGAAGAAGGCGATTTTTTGTTTTCCAATACATCTATCTTGAATGCCATTGATGATAAAAAATTGTATTTGGTCTCAAATTGTAGAAAAGAATCTCCTCTTTTATTTGCGATCATTTGCAACAAAAATATCGCATTCTCAAGTTGAAAACATTTGGTTTTGTAAGTCGAAAAATCATCAGAATTCTCTCCTTGTTCACGTTTAGATCAATTTTTCACCAGACTGCAGGGATTAAATGGGTATTTGAGCCAATTATGCACGTAGAGAATTCAATTTCCTACAATTTGAGCCTAGATACATGTTTTTAACTTCCATTAATCTCAATTTAGAAGCTAACTAGTAACAGCAAAATAATGAAAAAACGTGAAAAATAGTTTTCTCATCTTTTTAGATTGCATGTACTCAACTTGAGAATGCGATATTTTTGTCGCAAATGATTGCAAATGAAAGAGGAGATTCTTTTCTACAATTTGAGACCAAATACAATTTTTTATCATCAATGGCATTCAAGATAGATGTATTGGAAAACAAAAAATCGCCTTCTTCTCGGTATATGGGAATAAAGTCAAAGGACTCTTTGGGCACAATATTTTTAAATTTTGACCGAATTTAACATATGATATATGAATTTGAACCGCCATAATGAGCTGAAAACAATGAGCTATTGTTTGTTAAGATCCGTCTACTTATACAAAAGTTAGGGGCGTCCTCAGTTTATCATCCTTGAAGGGTCCTTTCTTACCTCACATTTCTTAAAAAACTTGATTGTTGGAGCCGCAAAGTAGATATTCTGAGGGGAAATGATCTCAGAAACAATATTCTAATAGGATACTTTAATAGACGTACATAGAAACATGTGTTAGACTTCACCACCAAAAATATGGTCCTTTTTGAAATGCAAGGAATTTTGTTAACAGCTCTAGCTCAAATAGTAGACAAGATAAGAAGGTCTACTTGGTCTAAAATTGTAGAGAAGAAAATTATCCCCAGAGGGATTTTGATTCACACAATTCTAATACATCATACGAAAGATATGAACAATCAAAAACTTAGAATGCTTGAATTTTAGTTTCTCTCCAAAAATTACCCTTTTTTTGAAAAATCATAACTCGGTAGTTATTGAACTTACAGTAATGAGTTAGGCACCAATCTCTTGGAAATTTTATTTACTAGAAAAAAGGTTGAATGAGTTTTTCTGTCCGACGCTTAGTTTCGACGTAAATTGAAGATAACTAGAAACGGAACCAAAATTTCGAGGTTTCTTGGGCACCCTATATTACGCGGCACTCAGAAATCGTCGCAAACTCATATTAGCCTTCTTTGGGATGCCCAAAGTGGTTTGAGATCATTTCCAGCCTTATGTTATTTTTTAGGACCTAGACCCTTTTTTTGGTCTAATTTGCCTGGGCTATAAGGAATATACTGAGAAAAAAATATAACTAGTGGAAATATACTCGGCGATGACCAAATAATGCTGGGTTGCACCAACCAAGATCAAGTCTGATCCAGGATCGTGATCCATGTTCGCCATATTTGATCTAGGAATTTCATTGCACCAAAGCGAGATCAAGCAGATCTAGGATCGTGATCCTGGATCATGATCGAGGTACATTAATCCACGATGTTTCGTTGCACCAACCTGGATTAGGAATTTGATCCTACCACGTGACTGATTGATCCAGGATCAAAGCTGATACCTCGACAGAGTAGGATTACTTTGCAGTTTCTAGGTTAGATTACACTCTCAATGAGAATAGAAAATTAATTTTCTTGAATTGGAGTTCGAAATCTATTACATTGTCAATTTATGTCTATTATGAATAGACATTGATTTTGGATGAACCAATTTGAAAAAGAATTATGCAAATTTACGGAAATATATCTCCAATCAATTAAAAGTAATTCCGATTTTTCATTAATTAATTACATATTCAGTTAATTATACACACTCACAAATTATTTGAATAACACGATTTATTTATTCAAGGAAGTACAATTAACACAGACACATAGGCCAAAACATGTTTTACTTGTTTTGGTAATTATTTCAAAAGGTTATGTTTACATTCATTATTAAACACAAATTTCAAATTCCAAAGCTAAAAACTATGAGTTATCAATTTAGAATTTAAAAAGGTCGATATAAATGCCAAAAAAGCACCAAAAATATTAATAAAATGATTTCGAAATAATTTGATAGAAAAATAAACAAACTCAGCCCAATACTGTTTCACTTTGATAATATTTTTATTTCGATTTTTATTTTCATAATGCAAAATTAGGTTATGCTGTGAATCTACTTCAACACTAAAATTTCCAACCAAAAAAATATGTTCAAAAAAACCCGGTCCCAGCTGTATTCTGGGTTGGATTTCTCATATATGTTGACTAAAATCTGATTGAAAATGTACTATTCTCGAAAACACATCTGGGATTGGCTGATCCGGGATCACATCCGTGTTTTTGATAATGGTGCAACGCGACTATTAACTTGATCCAGGATCAGCTTGATCCCGGATCTGGTGATCCCGTGATTTGATCTTGGTTGGTGCAACCCGGCATAAGCATACCACGCTTCGCCACGGAATATAACAGAGAAAACAATGATCTGCGAAACTAGTGAGGTCAAAAAAAAGCAAAAAAAAAAAACAGGTAATTAGTGCAAGGTCATTTTAATGCATAGAATTTAATAATAAATCTGATCCAGACAATCTTCTATAGCAGAATCGAACGACATTCTTGTTCCATAAATCTCATAACAGTGATTATGAAAGAATCTACAAATATTAATACTGCCAGTTCCACAATAATCAAATTGAATTCAAACAACGTTAGATGACCTCATTGCATTGTCATGACAAATTCTAACATAATATGGATTTCATCTCTAAATTTACAATAGAAATTCCAAATTCTCCAAAATATTTTGTGTTTTTGTGGTGTGTTTCCGTTTTATACACTTTTTGACTTTCTGTTATCAAGAAACGTTTTCAAAGTTGGTGAATATTCTGAAAAGTGATATCGAAGTGAAAAGTAGGTTATGCACGTCGAGATGAGAACTACCTTCGGGTCTCCCCACTATAATTATCATTATAGTAATAATTGTATCGCTCATCACTGTATTATTATTATAATTGCATTGTCGTCAGATTCGCTAATTGGTAACCTTGGCATCATTTCACAGACTTTGTGTCTATCTTTCGTCTGATATGACTGTACTTTCTTGAATAAGTAAATACTGTTCTAGGAATCCCTGAAGAAGAAATTCCTGTCAAGAAGGTACACTTATAACATTTCCAGGGAAAGTATACTGGAACCCTTTACCACAGCGATGAAGGGGTACTAACCTCCCTGACAGGAAAGGGGTACTGGAAATCTCACGGCCCCCCCAACGGACAGGAAAAGGGGGGTACGGTTCACCGCATGGTGTCGTCATGCAGAGGGGCTTTCCATAAATCAATAGGAGTACCCCTAACCCTTTCCCCCCACCAACGCCAACATTGCTACTAAATCATCTGCATGTTCAACTCCACTCAGCTTCCACGCGGTTTTGCTTTCCCTCTCTCTCGCTCTGTCTCTCTCTTTCCGGCTTATCTCTTCTCGTGGTGGCGTAGGTTCGAATCATTTGTTTTTATTATACAGTCCACCCACATACGACTAGACGACATTATTGTTCCATGCTTTCTCTTTTGTTGCGTTTGAATATTTGTCATTTCGGCTCCGGGTTTGTGTGGGTGCATGTTACATTGTTCAAGTTTGAAACGAAATACTAAAGAGGAATTCATGGTTGTAAGGGAGTTGATTCTCATCTTTATATTCTCTGTTAATTCTGGAAGCCAATTAATTTTGACAAGAAATAACATTTTGAGGATACACGAAGAAAACAATGGGATATCAAAGCAGAATCTTCTAATAGTACACTTTCAAAATTGTGGATTTCTACATTTTTGAAATAGTTCATACTTTGTAAGTACAGAAAAACAAACAAGATTCGAAATTACATTGCACAAAGCTTCTTATTCCAATGTTCTAGAGTTTCGAAAAAATTTAATATTCTATAGACCGATCCACGTCAAGAAGTCAGCATTGTTTATATGAGAAGCATTGATGCCAAGTTTCATTGAAAGAGAGAGAGAAAACTGCACCAAACCAGTTTGTTGGGACTGTGCGACAACAATGCACAGTGCGGCAACTATGCACAGTGTGAATAGGATATAGACATCAGCAACTGCCTTGCGCTGAACAAGGATAGCAAACTCCCATCTAAGCAATGCTGACTTCTTGACGTGAATCGCACTATAGGAGTATAATAATTTACATCAAAGAGAGTATACAGATACGACCCAACATTAATCATTATTAGTTAAAAGAATGAGATCAATGTTTTCTATTCCACAATGATTTATTTAAAAACAACCTTAAATTTCGATGTTTATCACCTTCAGTGTTGAGCCTAAACTGATATTACTATGAAACCTACTCTGGAGAAATTCTACAAATCTCTCAATCAAGTGTAATTCAATTATTATAAAACCAATTTTTGGTACTGCTAGCTTAAGATACCTTGTTTCAATCTCATTGTATGTTGGCAGGTTATAAATAGTGATGGACAAAAATCATATTTCGACTTGAGAGAAAACTGAAAACTGTATTCATATTTTTAAAACGTTTCAGAAGTCAATGATAATTGGAATGGTCCGTAGCCAAAGGCGATAAGCGCCTGTCAGATAATCCAAAGGTTCCAAGATCGAATTCTTATGGCAAAATGAGAATTCAATCTATTCTTATTCAATTTATCTATTCTATTCTCAGCGTTCGATCAAGCCATGTTGCTTTTCAATCAAGCAATGCCTGTCGTCTCACTAAGCTGGTCAATTGCCGAATCATGTACACTGTACCTGAATTATGCCACAATTACCATACAGCATTGACAATGAATGGGTCAGCGCTGCGCCTTGCTTGAGTAATTCGGCACTGGCTGTCACTTGTAAAGCCCTTGTAATGCGGCCATAACTCATCCCTGCATTCTGTCATGGCGATAGAATTATCTCCATCGTGAAGTGGAAATTTGTGGTTAATAGTGTATGTGAACATAACCTTCATTTGAAATAATTTCCAAAATTAGAAAAAGAAGACGTTTTGGACTGTGTGTCTGTGTTTCAATCTTATGAGTTAATTATTGTACTTCCATGAATAAATAAATAGATGAATCTCGCCGACAATAATCTAGTTTCGGGGATCGTCTTCAGTCATCTTACGTGAGATTTGCTGCTATTGTGAATTTCTGAGAAAATGTATGTGTTACAATATTTTTGACAACTTCCATTCAAGTAAGGATTCTACCTTACCCCACACAGATGATTCTTCCTATAGAAGAAGTAGGATTCTACAAAGAATTCTCTGATACAATTATCACTAATTACTATCACTTTTATCATTATCTATCTAAAGTTTTGAAAATAATCTGCCCTTTACACTTGAAGGTACGATTGCATTCGGATACGTGTTTCAAGATAAGTTACTTCGTTGAGAAACAAACACCTGACAAAAATCAAATGTTGAACAAAATATGGTTCATTTCAAATGCATGAGGAATATTGGTGGAACGCACACAGTTCATTAGTGAGCGAAATTTATCTGGATTAACTAAGATCAAGGATCTCTTAGGCTAGGCGTACACTGGTTAGTCAAGACAAGACAAGACGACATTAGTCACGTTTAGTCACAGTAATTCACATAGTTCCTGATTTGCAAATTCTTTCGTAAGCAAAAAAAACTACTTCCCACAGTAACATTGAAAAAGGAAAAATAATGACATCATTTAAAAATATGAAGAATCGACGTTACTTACTCATTCGTTATTTACTCATTCTACCACGATTAACTGTAGAACTATTATCATTCAACTCACCTGTAACAAAATAAAATGGTTTGATTAAAAAAATATTGAACAAAATATAAATTGTTCAATATTCAAAAAAGAACGATACTCATGTATAAAGCATTTGATCATACTGGTTTTATTCTATCTGTCATGGTTTCGTGTTTATACTATAAGGAAACTGCATTAAACTATTAGGCTAGGCGTACACCGGTTAGTCAAGACAAGACAAGCCGAGATTAGTCACAGTAATTCACATAGTTGCTTATGAAGCAGTACACACCGATGCAATGACTAATCGGTGTGTGTTGCTTCATAAGCAACTATGTGAAGTACTGTGACTGAACGTGACTAATCTCATCTTGTCTTGTCTTGACTAACCGGTGTACGCCTAGCCTTAGGCTTTTTTGGGTGGGCTGATTCGATTTGAATCATTGTGAACCTAGCATGTATCAAAAATAGTTATGATACCAGGTCAAGAGTACATTATAGCTTTCACTAAACCGTTGAGAATCATTCAGATTCTACGTATGCGTTGTCACAGAAGGACAAAAACATCATGGTTTCGTAGTATTTATGAATGAATCTAGGAATCTCAACAAACCCGTAGTATTTATGTATTTAGTATCGTAGTATTTATGAATGAATCTACGAATCTCAACAAACCCCATGACTGACAAGACCAATTCATACCAGCAACAGACATTTTTTCAGCTCTCATACATATTCACAGTATTACACAGTAATGGAGTGATAGCTCACGAATAAAAACGGTGTTCATGAGTTGCTAACAAACTGGACCGAAGTTGGGAGATGAAGAAGGCAATGATAAAGTAGGAAGAAAAAGAGAGAGAGATGGAGAATAAGTGTAAGGAAATAGAAAGAAAAGGACAAGTGATGAGAGAGAGACTAGAGAGCAGATTAAAACTGTATTAGAGCGGCCGTATCAGGGGCAGCCATTAACTAAAGTGGTGAATGTAATATATAATGCATCACTTTTTCCGAGCCATTAAGCCAACTGTTTCAAGTCTCATTATACTAGGTGACTACGGTAGCTAGCTTTCAGCGCTTTCTACTATGTATAGCAGGATTCTTTTAAATTGTCAGAAAACAGCTGATTGATGTACGCTCGTTTACTAACGTTAAATCAGCTGTTTTCTGACAAGTTAAAAGAATCCTGCTATTTATGTAGCAGACCATGGAGTCATTCTTTCTTCAAAGAGCTACATAATAATATCTTCTCAACATTTAACATAGCACAAACATAGCATTTATGAAGCCGCGTGTGAACGATCAAATTCCATTCAATAGAATGACCTTGAATCGAACAGCTGACTAGGTGACGTACCCAAACACTATTTGCTGTGTGCACGTAGGTGGTGGGGATAATAAAATCGACCCCTGTGCTCACTCGGAATTTTTGTGAACGAAAGCGAGTATTTTAACATGAGAAAGGATAGGGAATAAGCATTTACAATGCATTTTAAGTATTGTCGTATTCCTAATTGTATAAATACCGTTCACAATAGTAATTGCGGCTTCTATTCCTTCCATATTTCCAAACGTAAAGTGATTCAACAAAGAAATCGGATCTCAGTTTTGAAAATCCAGTTCAAAAGCATATGATTGATTTGAAGTCTCGCGCCCACAATCCATTTCGGAATAATAACCAATGGGAATGAACTCAGCCGTGGATAAACTACTTCGTCTGCTCAGCCAGCTTGAAACATAACCTTCAAAGTTGATTTTGAAACTTGAATTGAATATTATAATAATGATTAAGAACATGCGATATGTTCATTTTATCTTCTGACACGGTGTCTGGTGAGATGTTGTGATATTTATAATACATAATGAAAACACTGGAATGTAGTCAAAAATATCACTGTATTTATTAGAATATTTTCTCATTAAATACAGAAATTCTAATAAATACAGTTATATTTTTGACTACATTCCAGTGTTTTCATTATGTTCATTTTATCATTCTAAATATAATTCCACAATCGAAAAGTAGGAAAATAGCGACAGGGAATTCTATTTCAATTATAAACTAATTTTTGCGTACATCAGCCTATCCTTTCCCATGTTAATCTACCAGGAAAGATCATAAGATTATCCGCCAGAGCGCAACACCGTAGATGCTCACAGCGAATAGTAATTGACTAGATTTAATTCTAAACGAAGGAGGCAACTTATGTGATCCGTAATAACAATATATTAACTCAGTTTTTCAACCCATGATACCCTCTATTATTAAAACCCTCTAAAAATCCTCTATTATTCTAACATGAGAATAATTAGCAAGAAAAAACATGAAACTTGAAACTTTTTTCTGACGCACAATATCATCCATAGAAAGAAACCTGGCTTCCTATTCATTCCCTCACTGCCTACAAATATGGAATCGCCTGCAGCTATTCGATTCCTATTTGCACATCCATCTGTCAATGATTTTTTCTTCTTTCAATACAAATACGGATTGTATTCCATCTATTTTCAACTGCAGTGTAGGCGCACACGTTACATTGTTTACGGTGTGAGCCGGTATCAAGTTTACACAGGACCTATTCAGTTAGGATTTATTTTGATGTTTCATTTTTTTCTCTTGATTTTCATCCATCTTCTTTTCACTGGTACCTTTTTCCCTCTCGAAATTTCCCTGATATTTTAGATTTAAACCCATGAACACGAAGCGGTTCAGAAAAAACATTCAATTTCTGTGAGGAAAATGAATTGAGATAGGACTATATTGTTATAGATACAACAATGCATGTTTCATTCAGATGAATCAATCAATTCAATTCCATTAATTTATCTATCAATTACATTTACAGTATTTTCAGGATATTTTACAATTCTGTATAATTATATGAATATACTATCTGGGGCCTGTTGCATGAGAAAATACAAGCTAGTAATACTAGTTGTCACTATGGTCACTTGCCATCTGACAACTAGTATTACTAGCTTGTATTTTCTCATGCAATAGGCCCCTGCTTGGATGATTAGTCCGAGTGCAAAAATTAATCTTTATTGAAAGAAATCTAGACGAAAAATACTAGTAGAATAAACCAATAAGGACAATATTATTATATTTGGGATGAACAAATTAATTTATTATTATATGGTGAAATGAGTTTTCACTCAACGGCGTCCATAGAGCTAATTTAACGATTAATATGCTAATATTAATATGTTATAATATGTTAATGTTTATATTAGCGTCCATAGAGCTAATTTAACAGTTAATAATTTAATAGCTTCATGATTGTTGTAAATGGCTTCAGGTAAACTTAACGATCATGGTATTAGTTAATTTATTTATCAATTTATTTGATCAAAATACAATCTCAATGGAAATACCCAAAACTTCTTCTATTCCAAAATTTACTCAAAAAATGTCCCAAGTCAGAGGTTATGACGTAGAACATTCTGAAATAAATATATTTATCTACATGACGATTCAAGCAGTAAGTTTATAAGCAACAGGTAAGCAAAAACTGATGAGGCAATAAGAAAGCGACAAGTTTTTGTAATAATTTGGATGATGAAATCTTGAACAATATTCTATCACTTACTAGTCAGAACTAGTTATATTCTAATATTCTTACTTACTAGTCTGAACTTACTATTCAAAACTAACACAACTAAAAAACAGCAATATTCAGTAGGCCTTTTACAAGAGCCTGCCCACAGGCTGCCAGTCTCTCTGCATTATATTCACGGCAAAATAAAAATCTCTTCATTATATTCACGGCAAAATAAAAAAAATCTCTTCAATATATTCACGGCAAAATAAAAATCCCGTCTAAAATACACTACGATCTTTTGGAAAGATATGAATATGATGAAAATAACGAGAGCTGAGCTGAGATGGAACCACAACAGGGGAAAAGAGGCCTGGCAGGTGATGCTGCTTCGTTATTTTCAACTTCGATCTGAATGCATTCATTCGAAGCCCGTCTGATGGGCGCTAAGCCCCTGTCGTCACCGCCACCACAACAGTCATCAAAAATATATCGTCATCATTATCATCATCACCAAAAAACATCTATTCATCACTCTCACACTCTCTTTCTCATACACTGATACTGTGATACACCGAGAGAAAGAGAAAGAAATTTAGATTTATTACTTTATTCATGGAGATAACAAATATGACGGCTTAAATTCTAGATTATAATGATAAATATACAACTAATTATTCGTCAAATGTATATAAGCTTATAAATTATGCAACGAGAAGATGTAAAGCAAAAATGTACTGATGACAAAAAAATAATTGTGAGTTATCTAGAAGAAAAGGCGAAGTTTGTAAATATGAATGTCCATTCTTGGAAAAGGAGATACAAAGAAATCCTTTCTATCAACACTTTACTTGGTTGAATAAAATATACAATTTTACATATTATTAGACTGAAATAAAAAATAATTGAAACTTAAGACTGAAGAAGTACACTAATAAAACAATTGAAACGATTATATGAAATAAATTAAACATGTACTTGTAATTAAAAAACAAATAATTTCAAATGGAAATCGAGTGAGAGAGAGATATTAGAATAGATTAGACAAAGAGAGAAGAGAAAAGGAGATTAGGAAATATGAAAGTAGCAAAAAACTGAAATCTGTACTTAGTAGCCTACTTTATTACTTGAGTGATTAGAATAGTTACTCAAATACTAGTAACTTATAGTAACTTATGTTTGATTCAGTATTTGAGCACTTTTTGAAGTTTTTAATTTCATGTAAACCGTTCATCACTGATTGTTAACAAATACGTATTGACAATTCAGCCTTTAAATTCCTGCTTCAAATATATATCCACTAGAAATTCATATTTCCAATTAACTTGAAACAAATTGTTGAATGTTAAACAAAATGAAACGTATTGTGAATTCAAATTCAAACCTTCATTTTTACATAAAATTCAGGTTTCCAGTTTCCAATTCGTTATTGAAACCAGTTATTGATAAATTGATTTAAATTAAAATTGATATGCTTTTGTAAACTCCCACACACATCTAACTATTGTGCAGTAACCCTATACAATAAGTTGATATAGAATTGTGCAGAATAATGAAAATCCAATAATACGAATGCACGTTTCAAATAATGCACGCTTTATAATGCCAACAGTCTCTGCCGAGCTTGTTTTCAGTGTTTGTTGAAAATACCCTCCAGCAGTTTACGTTGCTGATAATGAAATCATCCTAACCTAACAACATTGTTTCACAACCATGATGCCCTATCATACAAATATCATATTTATTTCAGGAATAGGCATGCCTGCATTATTGATTCTCCTCTCAAACACATTATATTCGTCATCATTTATTCATTCACAAAACGATGAAATTACTGATAATAATGTTGATGATTGTGAGATGATGATGATGATGATGATGATGATGATGATGATAATGGTGATGAAGCAGTATTATACTGCTAAAGATGAAGATAATTATAATAATTTTAGTATAATGATTATAATTTGTTTCCAAATACTTTTGCTATTTCTATTCCACTATTTTCTATGTGCAATAAAAATTCGGTGACCTGAGCTTTTATAGAATAAATTGAAAGATATTAGAATGATGTTCGTGTTAATAATGATGATGATGATGATATGATAATCATTTTTGTGTTATTGATGATGATGATGATGATGATGATGATGATGATGATGATGATGATGATGATGATGTAGATGATGATGATGATGATGATAGAATAGGAAACTTTTATTCATTGAAAATACATTTTTAGCAAGCTTAAAATGCTGCTCGTCAAGTTGCAGGTTTAATAACAAAAATTAAAATTTTTATCAATAAATTTTACAGAAGCAAGAAATACAAAATTAAGCAAAGCAAATCATTATTGAATAACTTGGACTATCGTTATTGAAGAACAATTAACAATTGTTGGCTCAGCTCTAGAAATATAATAGCTTTACAATGAATTCAACCTAGATCTGTAGAAGTTTTGGAATAAATTAAAATTTAAATATCTTCAGGTGTAATGGCCTTATGTATGATAATGAAATGTTGATTATAATAATGATGGTACTAATTATTCATTTGCAAATACAGTGTTATTCACAATATGCTTTAGAAATTCTGAGTCCTAATCTCCTATGGAATTCATTATTAAAATGATGATGATCGTCATGCAGATGATGATGATTTTTATGGTACAGTAGAACTAATCATTCACCTGATCCACTATACAATATTGAAGATGAAAATAGCTCTGAAATTCTCTACACTTGATGACGATATTGAGCCTGTTTGCCTACTTTATCCGAAATAATAATTTCGGCCCGGTTTAAATAATTGACGAACTCAGAGCTAATGCAACATTAAAAATGCAGACTGCCCCCGTCGGATTTCCCGGCTGATAGTCTTCCATCAGTTGATTTCGAGCCGCTCATTTTCCCGGTGATAATAATTTATTTATAGATGAATGAAAGTAGCTGCTATCAAAAGTCACCTGCTGAAAAATGATTATTCAAAGTCGATAGCATAATATCAACACTCGAATTCGAATAACTCTGAAACAGGGTCCTGTTTGATAAAAATCACTTGTCCAGAAATATAGCTGGAATTGCGAACTGACACTAACCGTCCAAAGATAGGTTATGTCCAAAGTATAATTTTAGCTGATAAAAAATGATCGATAGAATGACAAATATAACCTAAAATACTGAACAGGTTATTGAAAATGTATTTTAAAAATTTATTCTTTGAAAGTATATTGACTCTATCTATGAACTATCTCTGATTATTCATAATGAATCACTGTTAATTATTAAAAACTGATTTCTGACAAATTCTGCATCGTGCTCATGTTTATTTATGAAAAAATGATAACAATATCAGGTTAAATTCTTGACAAATCAGCTGATAAGTAATATTAAAGGATATCGACAAAATAATCAAGATGAAATCTTAAAGACTTAAAAATTTTAAAATTTAAAGAAGTCATTTCAGGAATAATTTTAAAATTTTTACAATAATCTGCTGAGTTAAACAGGAATTTTGTTTCCTTGATCAATATGCTGTCACAGCTATTCTTGGTCAAATGTTTGTTTAGAATTCAAAAGATCAATGAATTGTGGATTGAAATGAATATTTCTGAACTATTCCAGGACTATTCTTTATCTATACTTGGTGAAATCACTGTCTGAAAGTGTAAAATGCAATAGCTCCAGTCAAATTATTTCATGAAAAAATTCATTTCTGATACTTGTTCAGCCAAACAGACTGGTGACGTCACAGTGAGTCACTACAATCACTGACGACTGACATTATGCCATCGGATTTATTCGTATCTCCCAGGATATTCCCCACCAATTCAGTCTGGTGGCATGTTGTAGGCCTATCTTGTGTGGCTAATACGGCGTGACACAAGAAACGCTCCACGCACTAAGCTAAGCTTGGCACCCCAATCCTCAACCATGTAGGTATAAGGAACGCTTTCCGATGACATTTCCCCACTACAAGGACTTTCTAGAGGAAAAAAGAGCTCAGGATATTGAGAGCGAGAAGGAGACAAAGAGAGATAGATTGGGAGAGAGAGTGGAAATGGGAGTGGGACAGAGTTGAAGGAGGGGTGCGTCAGAAACCATTTGAAGGGGATCAGAAGGTCAACCAATGGTCTGAAATGTAGCGGGGAGGGGGGGATGACTGTGGAAGATGCAATTTCAACAGCGCTGCTACAAGATTGCATCTCCGGACCTCCTTCCACGGTGCTTTCCGTTGCGTTTGTTTGCTCGCTAAAGAAATAATAAGTATGGGGAGAAGAATGAGTACAAGTTGAAGGAGAGAAAGGAGAAAGAAATATGATAAGGAGAAAAACTAGGAGATTTGGAAGGATAACAATAAATAACTATAGAAAATGGAAGAGCTAGAAGAAGAAGAAGAAGAAGAAGAAGGAAGAAGAAGAAGAAGAAGAAGAAGAAGAAAGGAAGAAGAAATAAAAAGAAGAAGAAAGAAAATAGACTAGAGAAGTGAATGAATGACGAGTGAAAAGGAAAAAGAAAATGAAAGCATAGAAAAATCAAGAAAGGGTAGAAACAGGGAGGAGGATTGGATAGAAGGATGAGAGAGAAAAGGGACGAAGAGGATTGAGGAGTGACAAAACTAGAGCAGGAAAAAGACTGATGAAAACGGTGAATGAGAGAAATGGGTGGTTGAAACTTGAAAATTAATATGGGAAAAGAAAATTGTGAAGAGGAAATGGTGGAAAACAGTTTCGAAGAAGGAAGTGAATGATGGCAGAACGGTATGAATCGACAGAAATAAAGACTGGGGATTATAGGAATAGAAAACTAAAGAATAGAACAGAATTCTAAAGAGATAGAAAACTAGAAAATTAACGAAGTCGGGAGAAGAAAAAGAAGAAGAAGGAGAGGAAGAAGACTTAGAAGGGGAAGAAGAAGACGACATGTACTACATACGCGCACGCACTGTCACGCGCATGGATGGCAATCTTTCAACAGCAGATTGATCCATCACGGGTCAACTAGTGCAGCCGCAATCTTCCTACTATCCTCTCACTCCCTCACTCACTCTCTCATCCTCTTCCCTGATTCATTCTGATTCTGATCGTTTCCCCCCCTCCTATCACACGCAATTTCGCACTCGATTAGGTAGACGAGATAGAGAGAGTGAGATAGCTACAAGCAAAGAACAAGGCCTGCGTTCACGAGGGTGCTTAGGGGTTGAGGTTTGTATTGAAAAGTGAAGAAAACAGTGAAGAAATAAAGAATAAGAAACAAAATAGGAAGAGAAGATTGTGGTTTGGAAAGTCAAGGTGACAGATTGCAAAAAGGTTTATAGTCAGCAGAAAAAAATATAATCAGCAATGAGGCGAAATTCTGCAACATAAGGCTAGGCGTACACCGGTTAGTCAAGACAAGACAAGACGAGATTAGTCACGTTTAGTCACAGTAATACACATAGTTGCTTATGAAGCAGCACACACCGATGCAATGACTAATCGGTGTGAGTTGCTTCATAAGCAACTATGTGTTGACTAAACGTGACAATCTCTTGTCTTGTCTTGACAACTGTGTACATATTGTGCAGAAAGTCGCACACATTCGTTAAATATCACTTCAATATTATAGTGGAGTTCCAAAGCAACTACAGTATAACTGAAACTGGAGGTATAATAGTACAGGGTCAATATAATGAGTTGCCAAGGAATAGCGATATTGCTGCGTTATAGCAAAGACAATTTAACTACTTTGTTGAATAGTTAATAGTTAAATTGTATTTGGATATAGTGACAGCGTGCCAATGTTGAGTTGGTAATTTTGCATTGGACTGTACTCTTATTGTCAATAAATTTTCTCATTACTATTACAATATTACAGCTTTATTCAAATTGCATGATGAAATTATAGCAGGATTATTTTAAATCGTCAGAAAACAGCTGATTGATGTACGCTCGTTTACTGGCGTTAAATCAGCTGTTTTCTGACAAGTTAAAATGATCCTGCTATACTTGGCAGCATAATGATATTGTTCTACAAAAAGTCGTACAAATTTGATAGATACTACTTCAATATTACAGAATCACTGATTAAGTTTGCTATGGCACCTGTATTGACAATGCATTACCTTATAATGTAACTACGTTTAACAATGCTCAAATTTATCCTCAATTCCTTATTACTGACTTCACCGTTCAGTTAGAACCTAAATTGAACAGTTAGAATCTAAATTGGACATCATAGTGAATTTAAATTACAGACTTGAATTTTCCAAATCTGAATTGAAATTGAATCCGTTGTAGACCTTCTAGAATTCCAAACGTTCATCTTGTCTAAAAAAACCCAAAATAATTTTGTGAAGAGTTTTTTTGAAACTACCCTCACACTGGAACCAACCGAAAATTTCCACTTTCACCAGCCCCATTTAGGAAGTGATTGAAAATAACGACCATTCGGCTGTACAACATATTGGAACCAATTGAAATTTGAAAAAAATACCCTCGTTTGCTCCCCCCTCCCCACAACTGTTCACTCATTTGATTCCAATTTCGACACGAGAAACCAAAACCGCAGACCAACAATCAATTAGCCTCCACACACACTCACTCACTTGTTCTCTCAATCACTCTCTCTCTCTTGCTCTCTCACACTCTCTCTTACCATTCTCTCTCTCTCCATTACTCTTCCTCTCTCACTCTTTCTTTCTCTCTCAATCTCGCACTCTCTCTCTCTCTCTCTTACTCTTACTCTCACACTCTGTCACTCTTTCACTCTTTCTCTCACTCTCTCTCTTACACACACGCCTGAAGCCTGAAGAAACATACCATCAAAATACACCACATCTCTCTAATTATACTCAATTGCATTGCTATGCCAAAAATCATCGTCCAACCAAGTAGCCAGCCAGCTTCCAGTGATAATAATTGAACACATGACAAAACGCAGAATAGTCAGTGGACAAGCCACAGCCATTTAAATCTTACACTACAATGAGCAATACCTGGTTTACATCATGTGACCAACTCTGCTTTCCAACTAAACTGTTCAAAACCAAAGCCATTAGCAAAGCAAAAAATATTGAATACTCCTTTCTTGATTGACAATGAATTACCTCATTAAAACATTTTACATGTTCAATTTGTAGAGTAATCAATCCATGGCTTCATCCCTTCATCATTATGCTCAATGAATTGTTTTATACAGATAAGTATAAAGAACGCATGTTTTTCAACGTGTTATATCTCTCGTGTATATATATCAGGCTTCAATCTAACAGCTTGATATATCCAAATGCATATAATCATAGTGTGATTCATTTAGTTTGGCGCTTGGCGATCAGTAAACGGCTGATGTTACGCAGCTTTGACACAATACTTAACCTACAAATGCTGAATATCGCAGATCTTTAAAGGTCTTCTTTTTAAAGGTCATTTAAAGACTTAAAAGGTCTTTAAGAGTTTAAAAAGTCTTTGGATTATTGTGTCAAAGCTGCGTAACATCAGCCATTTACTGATCGCCAAGCGCCAAATTAAATGAATCACACTATACACAACATGATTTTCCAAGCAGTAGACGTTTGAAAATCCAGATTCTTTCCACTTATATGCAAAAATGTTATGAGAGAAACCACTCTACACAGCCGTATGAATAGAACAAAGCCCAGGATTTCAATCGCAATAATAATAACGATCAAAACCGACGACTGACAGAAGAAGCAGCTTGAAAGAGATTAAAAATTAATATGGCGGTCGTAATTTTCCGCTTTCCTTTTATGAATATTTTCGACGCCTGATCATTATATACAGGACGGCGGCGCGGCGCTCAGCGTCCAGGTGAAATCTAGACTCATTTTTCCCACGACGAAAAATCATTTCAGGGGGTTGCTCTCAGAAACCACCCCCTCCCCCACCCTACCATCGCCGACATTTTGTTACACGCTAGGAAAATTCTTTACACGTCATATTCTCCTCCTCATCTAACCCGACCTAGAACTTTATGAATGCATAAAACATGAGTGGAGGCAATAAACCCCCTCTTCCCCACTCTCTCATCCCCTACCCGACTATTATCAGCAAGCATGAGTATGCATACATAAAATTTATCCTGACATGTGGTGTATCGACTTTAAAATGCCGCTCTATTGTAGGGTAACCGTTTTTATTCAACGCTATCACAGTAGCCTTCTACATAGAGAGGAACACTATTGATAAAATGTAGGCTACATTAAATGAGATGATTATTCAAAGATAGATAAGCATACTGAATAGGTGGGTGTATTGAATTTGAATTTTGTATTATTGAATTTGAACACTATTCAGTAGAGCAGTAGTCTATATTATAGACTAGTCTATATATACACGATGTGAAGAACTTTTGTTAAAATATGCATATATGACTAGAATATTTTAAATACAGAATATTTTGGAATATTCTAAATCAGAAGAACTTTCAAAAATGTAAATTTCAGTGGATTTTACCAAGAGCTACAACAATTTCCCATCGTGGAACATTGAGGTTATTTTGCCGGTGGAACTTCCTTATGGGACTCCCCACCAGTTATGGCATACGCTAATAATAATAATAATAATAATACAGAAAAGTACAGCTTTAATACGTGAACTTGTCAAATTTTAAACATGAATAATTCAATACCAGTTCTTTTTTTACTGGAGCTTTTAAAGGTTGATATAATCTCAATAATAAGTAATACTTGTGAAGGAGTGTTGATAAAACGTGCATATTTAATTTGATTATTCTATACGAAAAAGGGTAATCTTATTGAGTTTTAAACTTGAATAATTCAATAGTATTTCTATTTATTGAAGGTTGATGTGATCTGAGTAGTAATCGTATGTCAATAACTTTTATGAAGACGTACATGTAAGGCTGGGCGTACACCGGTTAGTCAAGACAAGACAAGACGAGATTAGTCACGTTTAGTCACAGTACTTCACATAGTTGCTTATGTAGCAACACACACCGATTAGTCATTGCATCAGTGTGTGCTGCTTCATAAGCAACTATGTAAATGACTGTGACTGGACGTGACTAATCTCGTCTTGTCTTGTCTTGACTAACCGGTGTACGCCTAGCCTTAGTCAAGGCAAGACACATCAACTCAAATTTAAACATAACAACATTTTGTTACTGCACAAACTTGTCTAAATTGCTTAATATGTACACCAAAGCCTACCACAATACTCATGCATTAAGTGGGCCATACATTTCAATTGAGCTACAGCTGAAACGTCAACAATAAATTGAAGTTGAGTACAAAACATGGCCAGCAATTTGATGAAATGGGCGTGCCACCAACACAATGACCGTCAGCATATTTAGAGATGGGCCGGAAAGACTAATTATTTATATTGGACCGCACAGCGGTCTCAATCAAGTAAAACACAACTCTCTGGATAGGAGACTCTCTCAAGAGAAATTCAACAATTCTGAGTTCAATTTGGATTCTTTCCAATTCTGCAATTGGATGAGAACATCAGTGAAAAGGAAAGTGAATATTTGAATAGTTTATGTGAAGAATACTTTGGTTCCAATGACTATACTGTACATGAGACTTGAATTTATGAATGGAAGATTACTTTTCATGTTGTTTACAGTACCTAATATAAACCTTCAAAATACATAATTTTCTTGTCTTTCGTACAATCAACTGTATGGATACTAACGGGTATTTTAAAGAGGACCAAGTTTGAGGAAGAATTATTTCTGAATTGAGAATATTTTCTGCTCAAAATATAATGTATTTGCTCTACTGTAGCCTACTATTTATTAACACATTGTACATCCCCTACATGTATCAGTGATTTCTCAGTATCCATTTGTATCTGTAGTGTCTGTATATGTTAGGCTATGGTTTTTCCAAAGGATGAACGTGTTATACAGTTAAGCATTATTATTGATCTTGCAAAGAAGACAAAGACAAAGTTCCAGTACGAATCTCTCGATTCTGAAATATCTTGTCTGTTACTGGAACTTGTCCTTCACTCGTTCGTAAGATTTATTTGCGTAATAACTTCGAGTAATAGGAAAAAGTTCATAATTTAGAAAAAACAAAGCCTAACATGAACTGACACTACAAATACAAATGAGTACTGAGAAAGCATTGGTACATGCAAGCTACCTTATATATAATGCGTAAATAAAGAGTACTAACAATGGGGCTAATATTAAGATTATATTTTGAGGACAAAATATTCTAACATTACAGTAAATAATCTCCCTCGAATTTTGAAGTGCGTCCTTTTTGAAACACCCAGTATTATCAATCGAAATAAATCTCTCCATTCGAAATTACTCCTCCATTAATTATTGTGTATTCGATTCCAAGTTGAGATCAGTTTCCATTTTCGAGACTTAGCACGTCGGCTAGCCGGAGTTTAGAGGGATGAAAGGGTGGGTGTGGGCCGTTCTTTTGTCCGTCAACTGGCATCTTTTGATAGTTGGCGCGCGTCATCCTAAGCGAGTGAAGCGAGCTCGGGGCCTTTCACAAAACTTGGCCCATAAACGTATGAATAAATTAGCATTTCATTTTAGGCAGAGCAGAGCTGTGAATTATCTATGCACATAATATTATTGAGCGGCACAAGTTTCCCAATGAAAAGTTCACTTTTACTCGCGCTTCGCAATTTTTCCTCTTCGCTCTATTCTTTCCTACACCCTCAATCTTTTCCATCATTGTTGCTTTCTTCTTTTTCTACTTCATCATCATCTTATTCTTCTTCTTCCTCCTTTTTTCTGCTTTCATTATTTCCTCTTTTTCTTCTTTCACTTCTCACTCCTTCTTTTTTCCGGATTCTTCTTCTTTTCTTCTTTTTCTTCTTCTTCTTCATTCTCCCTCTATTTTTCTTCTTGTTCTTCTTCTCCTTCTCAAACTCTTTTCCATCCCTCTAATCCAACTCTTCTGACTTTTTCTTCTTGTCATTTTTGTGTTCTTCACCATCTTCTTTGAGGTCTTCTTGCATTCCTCTTTACACTCCTCTTCAACGCTACTCCTCCTTCCTTTTCTCCCTTCTTATTTTCGGTTCTCTTCCATTTTCTCTTCTTGGTTTATATTCTACTCTTCTTATAATTCTCCTCTTTCTTCGTTTTCTTATTTTACTTAATTTTATTTTCAAGTTTCTCATACCCCCGCCCACCGTTCTGTTGTTCTTCTGTCTTCCTGTTCACATAATCTTTTCCATCACTTACTCTCTTCTTCTTTTTTCTCTTTTCCTTCTTCTTCATCTTCTTCTCTTCCTCTTCCTCTTCTTCTAAACTCTCTCCTTGTTCTTCCTATGTCTTCACTATCAATTACATTCTTATACTTTCAATATACTGCGTATTTCCTTATTTACTTTCCTGATAATTTCGTTTTTCTTATTCATCTTTTACACCTCTTCCATCTCACCCTCCTTCTCTTCTTTTCTTCTATTTTCTTTTCTATCACCTTGCTACTTCTTCGATTTCGTACCTTGTGTCTTCTCTCGTATTATTCTTCTTTTCTTCCTCCTCAGTTATTATTCTTTTTTGTCATATTCAACTTTTCCACTCACGCTTCAACATTCTTCTTCTTCTTCTTCTTCTTCTTCTTCTTTCTTCTACTTCCTCATCTTCTTCTCTTCTTCTTTTCTTCTTCTTCTTCTTCCTCTTCTTCTTCTTCTTCTTCTTCTTCTTCTTCTTCTTCTTCTTCTTCTACTGCTTCTTCTTCTCCATCCTCCCCCTCTTCTTCTTCTCCTTCTTCTTCTTCTTCTTCTTCTTCTTCTTCTTCCTCCTACTCCTCCCCCTCCTCCCCCTTCTCCTACCACAACCAACACCTCCTCCATAGCAGCGTGTTCCGAATAGCGACAAGGCGTCCGTTCACTTTTTTATTCAAATTTTCTGAAATTATAAAAGTTTTGAGGGGCGCTGCGCGCGTGGCATGCTTTCCAAGGTGGACTGACTAATAATAATTTCTGTCGTCTTTATCTTTGCTGCGGAGGGTGGCTGCAATTTGCATTCGTTGTCGTCGTCGTCGTGTCTTTTCAAACTACTGCTAGCAACACTATCGACTTCGAACATGATAAGATAATTATTATTTTCATGATGATGATGATGATGATGATGATGATGATGATGATGATGATGATGATGATGATGATGATGATGATGATGAAGACGTCTTTCACCATGTTTTGTCATTGTCAACTGCTATGTCGCAAAGTAATGTTACTATCGTATTCGTCTACTTTTCTACGAGTAATTTTCAACAAGTAACATTGCTGTCAGACTAACCGGAAAGTGAGAAAAAGAAGAAGAAGAAAAGAGGAGACAAGAAAAATGACGGGATGAAGGAGAAAAAGAATGAAGAGAAAAAATAAGATCTAGAACAGGAAGAAGAGGAAGAAGAGAAACATGAATGAGAAGCAAAGAAGAGGAACATGAAGGAGAAGATTGAAGATATCTAGACAAAAATAAGAGAAATAGTAAAAAAGGATTGGAAGGAAAACGAGAATAAGAATACAACAACAACATCGCAGGAGAAGATTAAATAGAAAACTATAAAAGAGAAAGAAAGAGGAAAATAGAATTTTTAGATGGAAGAAAAGGTGATGGAATTTTGAGAATGAAAGGAGGATGAGATGGTGAAGGTGGCAAGGAACTACGAAAAGGAAATGTGGATAAAAATATGAGGAGTAATATGAAGAACAAGTGGAAATGTGAGTGGAAAGAAGAACAAGAAAAACTAGTGGAAAGAAGAAGAAATACGAAGAGGGGGAAGATGAAGAAAACCAAATAGAAGAAGAAAGAAACATAGTACTGTATAAGAAGAACAATAATAAGAAAAACAGAGAAAGTATTTGAAGTGGATGAACAGAGATCAAATACAATAGAAAAGTAAAAGTAGAAGAAGAACAACAACAGAGATGTACGGAAGAAACGTCGAAGACAAGAAAAAGAAAATGAAAAAAAAGCGAAGAAGGTGAGAAAGAAGACTCCTTTATACTATAAATGTAGTCCTATTATTCTACTTGTATCGAACGCTGTTTGAAATTCAACATCTTGTCATTCAACTAGTACAGTCTCGCGTAGCAGATAATTTAATCAAACTGAATGGCATCAAGTATAGTGCAGACGTGAGACATGAACACACAATTCAATCTAATAAAGTACATGAACAGTATGAATACAAAGCCAAGTCAGAGGTCAATGAAATAAGCTCCATCGATTTCAAAATAAGAATAGGGAAAAACTTACAGGAAAAAAATTGAGATGAAAAACCCTTCTCCGAATCGTTTATACAAATTCAAATAGATTTACATTTGAAATGTTGATGGAAATGTGGATTTCTATAACATATCTTACACTGATTCAATTACCTCTTTATTTTAATTTTCATGAACAGGATAAGGAGGATTGTTCAACAGTTTTCTGATATTGCATTTTCTGTCTTCTTTGTTTTTCATGTTGTATTTGAAGTGGACTACTGAATTCTGGGGTTTGATTTTCTTGCAATGTATGCTATGTAATTGAATAAAAAATTGAATGTATGTATGTTAAAATTGAATACAATGAAAAACTTTCTAATGATATACTGCTATATCAATCTAATGTAATCGCAATCACATAATCATTCTCACATTGAATTTAATCACATATATTTTTTTTTTTTAATACAAAGATGAATCAATAAATAGAGATATCATAAGAAATAGAGTTGTCTCTAATTTATTGACATTAAACAATTTTCATGAATTTTATAATATTTGTGAAATTCCAAATTACCAACTCATATTAAAAATTATCGTAAAGTAGAATCTATGCAGACATACTTTATAATCTTAATGAATAAAGTAATCTAATCTAATCTACAATCTAACCCCACCCAACCTTTGATGGCATTATTAGGTCCTGGTTTGAACCAAATTATCACAATATTCCCTGTACTAAAATAAATCAATCACAATACTTCGTAGCTTTATTACAAGATATGATCATAGATAACAAATTATAACTACTATCTTGTCTATGATCTTGTCAATCTTGTAGCACAGACAACACGTATAGTTAGTATAGTTAGTAAGTACATGTATAGTTAGTCTATGCTTGTACTTCGAACTCTTCTCTATGATATGATTGAATATGAATGGATGAGGGACACGTGATTACGCAACCTTCCCAGTAGAAAAATCAATCAATCACAATACTTTGTAACTTTATTAAAATACAGGAAATGTATGTATATATATGAATGGAACCAAGATATGGACCCACTATTCTGGGTAAAAGGATGCGATTGCATACTATACAGATGAGAGCCCAGAGTCCGTTCTGGGCAAGAGAGCAACTTTCTCGGATAGCTTTCAGATGAACTGGGAACAACAAAAGATACATTAGAGAGAGGCTGCTCCAGAAGCAAGGCAAGAGAGGTTTCGCCGAATTTCAACAAGGTATGGATTTCACTGGTAATGGGGTCTTGATTTGAGGGGGAGGGGGGGTTAGGGAAGGGAGTTCTATTGAATGGTAGTTCGAGAGTCCGAAATGAATCGAAAGTAAGCAAAAGCTGCTTTTTCCTTTTCTTCTCCTACTTTTCCTAGCTTCTTCTTTCTTCCATTCCTTCTCTGCCGTTGATCTTCTTCAAATCATTTTCCTCCGCTTCTCATATCTTCTTCTTCCACTCTCCTTGTCTTCTTGTTTATCTTGTCTTTTTATTTTTCTTCCTACTTCTAGCCTACATCGTTTTCTGCACCCTACTTCTGCTTCTTCTTCTTTTCGTTTTCACTTTTTACTCCCTGAAAAGCTGAGAATAGAAATTTCTCCTCCTTTTTCTCTGCTTTCATATATTTCCTCTTTTTTAGTAGCGAAGCGTGGTATACTTATTTGGTCATCGCCGGGTATATTTCCTATAGGAAATATACCTTTGGTAATATTGCTCTTTTTCTTTTTACACCTTTCATTCCTTATTTTTCTTCGGATTCTTCTTCTTCGTCTTCTTCTTCTTCTACCGCCTCCTTCCTCATCTTCTTATTCTACTTCTTTCCTTCTTCTTCTTCTTTTTTCTTCTCCTTCCTTCTTCTTCTTCTTCTTCTTCTTCTTCTTCTTCTTCTTTTCTCCTTCTCCTTCTTCTTCTTCTTCTTCTTCTTCTTCTTCTTCTTCTTTTTCTCCTTCCTTCTTCTTCTTCTTCCTTCTTCTTCTTCTTCTTCTTCTTCTTCTTCTTCTTCTTCTTCTTCTTCCCTGTCTTATTCTTCATTTTCTCCTTCTTATTCTCCCTGAAAGTTCTCCTCTTCCCCTGCTTTCATATCTTTCCTCTTCTCTTCTTTTTCCACTTCTTACTCCTTTTTCTCCGACGTCTTCTTCTTCTCCTTCTACCGCCTTTTTTCTCATCTTCTTCTTCTTCTCCTTTTTCTTCTACCTCCTCCTCCTCCTACTTTATCTTCTTTACCTTCTTCTTCTCCTTCTTCGTCTACCACCTCCTCTATCAGCTTATTCTTCATCATCTTCTGCACACTTCTGTTTGGATGTTCTACCTTCACACAAAAGAAGCTGCTGAGAGTGGAAAGCACTCGCTCACTTTCTGTGCGAGTCTGGATACTACTTCACTTCGGTCCACTACTACAGTCCAGCTGCAGACACAGAAACGATACTCTCCATCTCCATGCTATCGCATTGAAGCTGCTGATCATAGCAAATGGACTGAGAATTCGCTAGAATGAAGAAAGCTTGAGAGGTACTCAACCCCCCCTCCGCCCACCCCCCAACCATCTCACCCCTCAGATCTGTATCAGAACTCCAGCGCTGTTGTGAAGAATATTCAAATCTCCGCTTTCTATGAGAGGATACGCTACAAGACATGAAACTTTTGAATTACCATACAAATAACTGGGGAAAGAAGAGTACAGTAGGCTACAGCCTACTCAGGAACAAATTTAGCAAATGCGCCTTCTCTCTGTCCTGTGTTACCGCGGTGAATGAATTGATTGGCTGTCGTGCAATCAGCTGTAATGCTGTAATACACAATATTAATGCAGTAATGTTCTTGATTGAAAAAAATAAAAATAAAACCTTGTTCACATGCTGCCACTGGTATATGCCACTAAAAGTCTTGATTTTTTAAATCTCAGGGTCGGGAACGTTCATTCATTCTTATAAATGCGGTAAAATAAATGAAATTACAGTTTTATGGTACTATAAAATGCATTAATTCTTAAAAATTGTTCTCTTCAAGCATTCCTATTCATTTCATTTGTTTTTGTAAGCATCAATCACCTTTCTTCACTACATTAGTTGCTTGAACCGCCATTGCTGTGATGTTTGTAGAAACCGCCCATTGTGGGAGGAGCTTATCTAGGCCAATGGCAGTCGTTCACCTTGATCAACTGCCAATCACAGCGCTCGGTCACAAGTATGAATTCTGCTGCACTGTACTTTATAGCAGGATCCTTTTAACTTGTCAGGAAACATATGTTTCGACAAGCAATATCACAATACTTCACCTAAAAATGCTGAATCTCGCAGATTATTGAAAAGGTCTTTTAAAAAGTTATTCTTTGAAAGGTCTTCTTTAAAAAGGTCTTTTAAAGACTTTCAAGGTCTTTAAGACTTTTAAGCCTTTTGATTATTGTGTCGAAATCACTGTTTAATTATTACCAAAACAGCTGATTTCTGACAAGTAAAAAGGATCCTGCTATAGTTTCAGTTACTAGAGATTGATAATGGTGAAGCAACCGAAACCGGTATCTCGATACTTTGTGGTTTTGACAACTTCCAGCCTTTCTATTCAGTATGGATAACTACCACAATACCTTCACTACTACACAAAAAATATATCATTCTCATATTAATGGAGAGGAGTACAGAAGAATACCGTCCAGTTAAAATACAGTAGTCATCTAAAGATTATTAATCTAATACCTATAAGATTATTATGGAGTCTATAAGGATGCAAGAGATATACTCTGTGATTTTAGTTTAACAGATATTGATAATAGTGTAACAACCGAAACCGGTATCTCGATACTTTGACAAATTTGTGGATTCGACAACTTCCAGCCTTTTTATTCAGTATGGATAACTACCACAATACCTTCACTACTACCATAGCCCCCTTTAAACTACATGGCCGCGGCCTTCAATATGACAACGTCGCTGCATCGGCTTGCATGAGCAATGCGTTTGTGTTTATAATATGAAGAAGAAGAAGAAGAAGAAGATAAGTCATGAAGAAGAAGAATAAGAAGATTTTAAGAAGAAGAAGAAGAAGAAGAAGAAGAAGAAGAAGAAGAAGAAGAAGAAGAAGAAGAAGGGCCATGTAGTTTAAAGGAGGCTATGCTAAGAAAAAAAAGAAGATATTAAGAAGAGGAGTACAGAAGAATACTGTCCAGTTAAAATACAGTAGTCAACATCCATGAAGGAATAAAACTACAAAATAAAACGTAAGTGTGTGTGTCTTGGAGGCTGTTTGTCAAAACTAACCAAACCGCTGTCGCCGCCGCAGTGCAGTCAGATAAGCGACGCGTAATTTATAGGCGGTAGCGATTCTGCATCGATGACGACGATATTGCATAGCATACAGAACGGAATATAAATCGTGACCAAAGTCCGAAAGTTTCCGAGAACAGAACAAGATTTACGACGGACGGGATTTGTACGCGCCGTTCGAAAAAAGTTGGACAACGGCTAAGTCAGCCGTATAAACCGCCGGCTAAACCCTAAACGTCTTTTTCTACGCTGAAACTCTGTTTTTCTAGCCTTTGCAGCAGATTAAAGGGATGAGGCCACAATTCTAAAGTTGCAGTGGAAAAGAAATTTTGGAAAAATTCATGCGACTTACAAAACAGTAAAAATATCCTAGAATCTGCTTTTCTAGCCTTTCAAGCAGATGAGAGGGATGCGTTAACTAGTGGCGAAGCGTGGTATACTTATTTGGTCATCCTATAGGAAATATACCCGGCGATGACCAAATAAGTATACCACGCTTCGCCACGGGCGTTTTAACGCTATTGTGGTAGCAGAGGAAGTTTGGCAATTCGCAAAACAGTGAAAATATCGGACAAGGTTGGAAAATTCAAGTCCTTCATTTACAACAATTTTACAAGCGACAAATTAAAGGTTAATATTGAATTCAAATAACAATATTGTTTCAGAACAAAGATTATTTTCAATCAGGAATTGGATCCATTGAAGAAAACGTCCTTCATTTGCAACAAGCGAAAAATTTGAGGTTAATATTGAATTCAAATAACAATATTTTTCAAGGGCTTATAACAAATATTTTCTATCAGAATCTGAAGGGTACAGGATTGAAAAGTGATTTTGACATAGGGCCTATTTAAAACACTCACGAAACTTGCATGAAAGAAATTCCGAAATTTTTCTAAAGTCAAGTCCTTCATTTGCAACAATTTTACAAGCGACAAATTGAAGGTTTAGATTGCATCCAAATAACAATTTTTTTAAGGACTATAACAAAAATATTCAGTCAGGTGGATGTGAAACTGGCAACCAGCTGGTAGGCATAAGCCCACATAGGGCTGTTGAGCCATTGACAAACAAACATAACAGAAATATTTTCCATGAGAAATTGGGGGCATAGGATTGAGAAGGTATTTCGACATATTTTAAATATTCATGAAACTTGCACGGATATTCCTGTATATGCTATACAAATCCATGTTTTCTATATTTCAATTCACAGGAAATACACAAATTGTAGGTTGTGATTAAATTCAAATAACAATATTTTCAAGAACTTACAACAAATATTTTCCATCAGTAGGCTAATTGGAGTGTATATTTTAAACATTCATTAAACTTTCATGAAAATTCCTGTATGCATATGCAAATCCACGCTTTTCTATATCTCATGCCACATAAAACATGAATGTGTAACCCAACAAACTAGTACCTTATAATTTTAGATCGATTGAAACATATCCCAACCAATCACAAACTGCGAAACTCTATATCGAGAGGCCCATCATGTATAATTCCGTCTGATATCTGTTACCCCAATTATACAAGGCTGTACCGTAGTTGCCTCAATGCTGCTGCTGCTTTAAATTATCGAATATGTTTGACGAGGCCATATTTGCTTACACTGCTCTGCCAAATGTATGTGGATGATATGTGTAATATTTAATGTGCTGCTACATATTTGATTGATCGCGCATGCTATTTCAACATTAGTAACTTGCCCCTAGCTTCCGATTCACCACCCCTCCCCCTCCCCACCTCCAATCATTTGCTAAAACAGTTTAGCTTTGAAGGCAGATCACTGGAAGGAGGTTAGGCTAGCTCCAATAGTGAGTTCAAATCGATGGCTGCAGGCGCTTGACTATAGCTTCTCGGGAATTGGGCGTTTGGCATAATTTCGCTGATAGATGTCTAATATCGTTTTCAAACTTCACCTCCTCATCGTCTTCTTCTTCTTCCTCTTCCCCTTCAACATCTTCTTCTTTCATCTCTCCTTCATCACCATCTTCTGCTATCTCCTTCTTCATCATCTTCTCCACCTCCTTTTTGTTTCTTCTCCTTCGTTTTCCACCCAAGAAAAAGCTTGACCCAAACCAAATTTAGATTTTTCACGTCTTTTTTACCGCATATATGGCTGAATGAATCTAGAGTAAATTTCATAAAGTTTAACATGCTAATTGGACATCGATTCGATGATGAAATTTAAAAATGGAGGACAATCCTGCAACATAACTCTACAATATTTGAAAATATTAACACATATATTGTCTCAAACCTAACTAAAGAAACCTATGATAGAGTTTATACAAAGTTCGTTTCATCGTCCTTTCTCCAAAATCATGATTCACTGATAATTTTCTGTTATTTCCTTTACTTACTCATCTATCAACATAACGTTAATGGCATAGGTAGTTGGTAGTTTGTATTATCATTTTCCCAGCTTACCTGTAACAAAAAAGCAAAATCGTTTCAAATAAAATCAATAAATAGAGGAGCTGAACATAAAATTGATTGCTTTCTTCGAATTGAGTCAGTAATTTCCAAGATCAATTCTTTAAATAGATTCGGATCATTGTAATACTACCATAGAGAAGCAATACTCTCTAATTACTAAGTCTGTTCTCTGTGATACCAATGATAAGAATTATTCAATGCAAGTTCAAATATAAAATTAATTACTGTGGACTAAACCAACTAATTTACAATCAGAATTAACATGGTTCAAAGCAAGTAAAAATACAAATAACTGTGTGAACTGAATCTACTATTCTACCATCATTGACATGAATCAAAGCAGTTAAAACATTATTAACTTGAGACCCTCTACAAACTCTAAAATCCCACTTAAATTATTACCATCCGAGTTTAATATTGATAATTTATAACTGTTAACCCTCTCTATGAAGGATAGCTGTTTAAAGTGAATCAACTATTCCACCATATTATTAACATGATTTAAAGCAAATTGAAACATCTATAAACTGTTAACCCTATACAAAACCTACAAAAATTATTGCCATCCGAATTTACGAGGCCAATAATTATGATTCCAGCGTGTACCGATAAAATTAACTGTCGCCCACAAAAAAAATGTCAGTTGGAGCAGCATTTTTGTCAGTCGGCCATTTTTCATGAGTCTGGCGTGACTGGGTCTCATCGGGACGGGTCGAAATGAAGGCAGGCAGTCAGCGTGACTCACAGCAATAGGGAAAAAAACCCCGAGCAAAGAAAATCCTGACGATTTTCACTGCAAGGCAAGGCAGGGCAGGGCAGGGCAAGGTTTGTGGAGATTATTCGATTCGAATCCGCTGACCTGGACAGACATAGTCGTCCTACCATCTTCTTTTTTTCCTCTCCTTTATAATACTACTTCGTTCTCGTTTTTCTTCTTCTTCTCCTTCTTCTTTTCTTCTTTCTTCTCCTTCAACTTGTTCTTGTAACTTTTTCTTCTTCTTTTCTGCTTCTTCTTCTTCTTTTTCTCTTCCTTCGCTTTCTTCTTCTTCAACTTCTTCTTTTTCGAGAACTTGTTCTGCGGTCGTTCTGCGCTCTTCTTCTTTTCCTCTCTACTTCTCGTATTTCATTCTCTTCTTCTTCTACTTCTTTCTTCAGTTTCTCTCATTTCACTTGTATTTCTACTACTTTTACTTGTTTTTTCTGGTATCTTTTCTTCCATTTCGATTCAAGACTGTTGACCTGGACACAAACGGTTAACGCTCTTTTCTGTCCTCTCTACTTCTTCTCATTCATCTTCTTCTCCTTCTTCTCTATTTATTTTTCCTCCTATTTTCTTTTGTTTTCCTACACGTACCACTCTCTCTTCATTTATATTTAATTTGAGACCGCTGATCTGGACCCACGCCTTTCATGGTCTTCTTATTCTCTTCCCTCTATCTTCTTCTCCACCTCCTCCTCATCCAACTTCTTTTCCTTCTACTTTATCTTCTTCTTCTTCTTTTCCCTCAAATTCTTCATTTTCCTTTTTCTTCATTCATTTCATTCACATCTACTCTCCCTTCTTACACATTATCCTCTTTTTCTGAAAGGACTTCTAACCTGGACACTCGTTCTTCGTCCTTCTTCTTTCCGTTTCTTTTCTACTTATTTTCCATTTTCTCTTCATCTTTCACGCACTTTTTTCTTCTTTTATCTTCTTCTTTTTCGCCATCTTTCCCTTCAACTTCTTCTTCCACCATTCCTCCTTCTTCTCTTATCCCCTGTTCTAAATGACAATCAAATAGATTTTCAATTCCTATCAAGTTCGTGTTCAGTAATCATAAAAATATAAAAGCGCGATTATCGTCAACAAACGATTCCTCCTACTACGAGTTCTTCTTCTTCATATTCATTTGTTTCAATTACTAATTTTTTAAGACATTCAAGTCACTCTACAGTCAAATAAATTATTATTCTTCTCCTCCTTTTTTTCTACCTTTTCTAATTCTTCAACGCCGCGCTTTGTCATTTAAAATGACAACCTAATTTATCTCAAAATCCAAATTCTTTTGTGTTCCTCAATCATTGATGCAAATACTACTTTCTAGATAAGTTTTACAAGTTTCACCTAACCTCACTCGGCGACCAGCATGTCGAATCGCAGAACGACTATTCTGGAATCGCCTAGTCTGAGCGTCATCATTTGAAAACACATGCTGCGTCGCTGAGTTGCCGAGCGATGAGTTGCTTTTTGATTTGAAGTTTCCAGGTGTGAGTAGTGCCTAAGTCGGTGAAGTAAATTTTTTTTCATTTTCCACATTGAATGGCTTCTTATCTATCATGACTATAAGGCCTAGGGTACGATACGAGCGGCGAGCGGTGAGCGGCTCGCCGCTCGTATCGTACCCGAGGCCTAACACAGAATAGAATTAACCTAAGTTACAGATAAATTGCAGAAAACGTGAACTCAAGTATTCAAATGTGTCCTGTTTCCAAGTATTGTACTTGTTCTATTCCTCAATGAAGTTGACAATACTTAAAGTAGGTACGATATAAAACAGTGAGTAAAAGAAAAATTCTGTAGTAAGTTGACAATCTCTACATCTAGTCTTTATCATCTAGCTGGAAAAACGATGGTACAGAGAGTGAAAGAAAAATTAGAATTGTTAGTGGCACACGCCTGACGTCTCCCGGGGGGGTGGCGAAGTGAAATATTCTATTAGCAAATTTCGCCCGGCCAGTCTAACTAGGTCACAGAACGAGTACAGAGTAACATTATTGTTGACCTCTGCGTGTAAACTCGATAACGTTTTCAAATCCCCTGCCCCTCCTTCCCACCCCTCCAAAATGGGCAGCCCAGCAGAAGCTATAAGTGAATCCCGCCCCCTGCAACCCACCAAAAAAGGGTTTTCATATTTGACAAACGAATTCAGAGCGGGCCCGAAAACCCTTCATGTTTGTTCTTCACCTGCGCTGCCACCGTAGTCATGTTCAAACAAAAGCTCCTTTGAAGATTGAACCTGTGTTTGAATAAAAATTCTCCACGTTTTTTTCATTATTTATTGTAGGAATGTGCGCCTATAGCAGAGAGGTCTGCTGGGAAATATGTATGCATATTCTGTCTTTGTTGTGGACATTCGTGTTGATTTTCATCCGATATTTTTCATATGAATTACAATCTAACTTTATTGTTTCAATTTTCATTTCATTTCACAACACTTCGTGAAATTTATTCTACTCAAGGGCCTGTTTTATGAAATTTCGGCAGTACCTTAGAGCAGGTGAAGGCGGACATACATAAGACATGGAGAGGACAACGTACTTAGTAATAAAATATCGGGGTACCGAGCTCTGCTCGGGGGTAGGCCTACAAAGGCACAGGAATAGAAATTTTAAAGGGAAAAAGGAATAAAATTAAACAATTTTTCAAGTACAGCCATCAGTCTTATGCACTGAATCATCATTGCACTATAAAAAAATCAATCTCAGCTTTCGAAATATCATGAATAATCGAGTTTGAATGCATATCATTTGAAAAATCGCACTTATAAAATTATATAATATAAAATATAAAATATTTTATATTAATATAAATTATTATATAATATTATAATATAATATATAATATTATAATATTATTATATAAATATTATATTTTAAATATTATTATATATAATATTAAATTATATAAAATATTTGCTTCATAGAAATAATAATATGGGTTGATATAGTAGGATCATTTTAACTTGTCAGAAAACAGCTGATTTAACGTCAGTAAACGAGCGTACATCAAGCAGCAGTTTTCTGACAATTTGAAATATTCCTGCTACAACAATTTTTAGCTCAGCTGTTTGAGGAACTCTTTGACGATTTTCTCAAATAAATAAAAACAGATCACATGGCTAACTTCATGCCTCAAATTTTTAAAATAACAATACACTATGGAATATTTTCAAAATTTCTAATTCCTTTTAATTTTCTATAGATAAATTAAGATCAGAAAAAAGAGAATAGGAGCAGCTTATGTGTTTCGATATTTTTCAATTCCAGTAATGGAACCGCTGGTTTTACCAACAACATCAAGAACAGACGGAAAATTGTTTCTTCCTGTCAGCTGATTCTCTGTTTCTGTCTCAGCAGCTGAAATAATAATCTTGTCTCACTCACACACCACTCGCTCTCACTCTTTCTCATCATTTACAGCCGACAGAAATTTCTTTCTTCTGTCAGCTGATTCTTAAAGGATCAATTTCTCCTTTTAGGTCCTTAGCGAGTTATCCCATGAATGAGACCCCGCGCAAACTAAATTTCGTAGCACAAACCTCCTATATGCCAAATTTAGTCAAAATCGTCAGAGCCGTTTTCGAGATCCGTTCGACATACATACAAAAATACATAAATACATAAATATAAACATACAGAAATTGCTCGCTTAATATAATAGGATACATCAGTAGACTGTGTATGTGCTTTTTTCCAGTAATACAGGACGTCTAAAATATAATGTAACAGTTCCCTGATCACTTGAGCGATAACCAATAACCACCTTAACATTACGTCATCTATCTGTAGCTCAATAGGAATTTTTGGTAGGAGAGGAGATGGATATTCCTCAAATCTTCCACCTGTGGAATGTCGAAAATGCTCGAAGGGGGCGTGGCCAGAGACCAGAAACTGTTTTTGCTTCTCCAACCTGTTGCTTCTGAATGAATTGCTTTGGGGGCGTGGCCTATGTGTTAACCAATAGAGTAGGAGTTTCCTCAAATCTTCCACCTGTGGAATGTCGAAAATGCTCGAAGAGGGCGTGGCCAGAGACCAGAGACTGTTTTTGCTTCTCCAACCTGTTGCTTCTGAATGAATTGCTTTGGGGGCGTGGCCTATGTGTCAACCAATAGAGTAGGAGTTTCCTCAAATCTTCCACCTGTGGAATGTCGAAAATGCTCGAAGGGGGCGTGGCCAGAGACCAGAAACTGTTTTTGCTTCTCCCACCTCTTGCTTCTGTATGAAATGCTAAGGGGGCGTGGCCTGTGTGTCAACCAATAGAATAGGAGATTCCTCAAATCTTCCACCTGTTGAATGTCGGAAATACTCAAAGTGGGCGTGGCCAGAGATAAGAAACTGTATTTTTCTTCTCCGACCTCTGCTTCTGAATGTATTGCCAAGGGGGCGTGGCCTATGTATTAACCAATAGAGTAGGAAATTCCTCAAATTTTCCACCTGTGGAATGTCGAAAATGCTCGAAGGGGCGTGGCCAGAGACCAGAAACTGTTTTGCTTCTCCAACCTGTTGCTTCTGAATGAATTGCTTTGGGGCGTGGCCTATGTGTCAACCAATAGAGTAGGAGTTTCCTCAAATCTTCCACCTGTGGAATGTCGAAAATGCTCGAAGGGGCGTGGCCAGAGACCAGAAACTGTTTTTGCTTCTCCAACCTGTTGCTTCTGAATGAATTGCTTTGGGGCGTGGCCTATGTCAACCAATAGAGTGGGAGTTTCCTCAAATCTTCCACCTGTGGAATGTCGAAAATGCTCGAAGGGGCGTGGCCAGAGACCAGAAACTGTTTTGCTTCTCCAACCTGTTGCTTCTGAATGAATTGCTTTGGGGCGGGGCCTATGTTTCAACCAATAGGGTAGGGGGTTCCCCAAATCTTCCACCTGTGGAATGTCGAACATCCTCGAAGGGCGCGTGGCCAGAGACCAGAAACTGTTTTGCTTCTCCAACCTGTTGCTTCTGAATGAATTGCTTTGGGGCGTGGCCTATGTGTCAACCAATAGAGTGGAGTTTCCTCAAATCTGCCACCTGTGGAATGTCGAAAATGCTGGAAGGGGGGGTGGCCAGAGGCCAAAAGCTGTTATTGCTTTTCCAACCTGTTGCTTCTGAATGAATTGCTTTGGGGGCGTGGCCTATGTGTCAACCAATAGAGTAGGAGTTTCCTCAAATCTTCCACCTGTCGAATGTCGAAAATGCTCGAAGGGGGCGTGGCCAGAGAACAGAAACTGTTTTGCTTCTCCAACCTGTTGCTTCTGAATTGCTTTGGGGCGTGGCCTATGTGTCAACCAATAGAGTAGGAGTTTCCTCAAATCTTCCACCTGTGGAATGTCGAAAATGCTCGAAGGGGCGTGGCCAGAGACCAGAAACTGTTTTGCTTCTCCAACCTGTTGCTTCTGAATGAATTGCTTTGGGGGCGGGGCCTATGTGTCAGCCCAGAGTGTGGGAGTTTCCTCAAATCTTCCACCTGTGGAATGTCGAAAATGCTCGAAGGGCGTGGCCAGAGACCAGAAACTGTTTTGCTTCTCCAACCTGTTGCTTCTGAATGAATTGCTTTGGGGCGTGGCCTATGTGTTAACCAATAGAGTAGGAGTTTCCTCAAATCTTCCACCTGTGGAATGTCGAAAATGCTCAAAGGGGCGTGGCCAGAGACCAGAAACTGTTTTGCTTCTCCAACCTGTTGCTTCTGAATGAATTGCTTTGGGGCGTGGCCTATGTGTTGATAGAGTAGGAGTTTCCTCAAATCTTCCACCTGTGGAATGTCGAAAATGATCGAAAGGGGCGTGGCCAGAACCCAGAAAATGTTTTTGTTTAACCAACCCGTTGCTTCTGAATGAATTGCTCTGGGGGCGTGGCCTATGTGTCAACCAATAGAGTAGGAGTTTCCTCAAATCTTCCGCCTGTGGGATGTCGAAAATGATCTAAAGGGGCGTGGCCAGAGACCAGAAACTGTTTTGCTTCTCCAACCTGTTGCTTCTGAATGAATTGCTTTGGGGGCGTGGCCTAGCTGTTAACCAATAGAGTAGGAGTTTCCTCAAATCTTCCACCTGTGGAATGTCGAAAATGCTCGAAGGGGGCGTGGCCAGAGACCAAAAACTGTTTTGCTTCTCTAACCTGTTGCTTCTGAATGAATTGCTTTGGGGCGTGGCCTATGTGTCAACCAATAGAGTAGGAGTTTCCTCAAATCTTCCACCTGTGGAATGTCGAAAATGCTCGAAGGGGCGTGGCCAGAGACCAGAAACTGTTTTGCTTCTCCAACCTGTTGCTTCTGAATGAATTGCTTTGGGGCGTGGCCTATGTGTTAACCAGTAGAGTAGGAGTTTCCTCAAATCTTCCACCTGTGGAATGTCGAAAATGCTCGGAGGGGGCGTGGCCAGAGACCAGAAACTGTTTTTGCTTCTCCAACCTGTTGCTCCTGAATGAATTGCTTTGGGGGCGTGGCCTATGTGTTAACAAATAGAGGGAGTTTCCTCAAATCTTCCACCTGTGGAATGTCGAAAATGCTCAAAGGGGGCGTGGCCAGAGACCAGAAACTGTTTTGCTTCTCCAACCTGTTGCTTCTGAATGAATTGCTTTGGGGCGTGGCGTATGTGTTAACCAATAGAGTAGGAGTTTCCTCAAATCTTCCACCTGTGGAATGTCGAAAATGCTTGAAGGGGGCGTGGCCAGAGACCAGAAACTGTTTTTGCTTCTCCAACCTGTTGCTTCTGAATGAATTGCTTTGGGGGCGTGGCCTATGTGTTAACCAATAGAGTGGGAGTTTCCTCAAATCTTCCACCTGTGGAATGTCGAAAATGCTCGAAGGGGGCGTGGCCAGAGACCAAAAACTGTTTTGCTTCTCCAACCTGTTGCTTCTGAATGAATTGCTTTGGGGGCGTGGCCTATGTGTGAACCAATAGAGTAGGAGTTTCCTCAAATCTTCCACCTGTGGAATGTCGAAAATGCTCGAAGGGGGCGTGGCCAGAGACAAGAAACTGTTTTTGCTTCTCCAACCTGTTGCTTCTGAATGAATTGCTTTGGGGGCGTGGCCTATGTGTTAACCAATAGAGTAGGAGTTTCCTCAAATCTTCCACCTGTGGAATGTCGAAAATGCTCGAAGGGGGCGTGGCCAGAGACCAGAAACTGTTTTGCTTCTCCAACCTGTTGCTTCGGAATGAATTGCTTTGGGGGCGTGGCCTATGTGTTAACTAATAGAGTGGGAGTTTCCTCAAATCTTCCACTTGTGGAATGTCGAAAATGCTCGAAGGGGGCGTGGCCATAGACCAGAAACTTTTTTGCTTTTCCAACCTGTTGCTTCTGAATGAATTGCTTTGGGGGCGTGGCCTAGCTGTTAACCAATACATTACGAGTTTCCTCAAATCTTCCACCTGTGGAATGTCGAAAATGCTCGAAGGGGGCGTGGCCAGAGACAAGAAACTGTTTTTACTTCTCCAACCTGTTGCTTGTGAATGAATTGCTTTGGGGGCGTGGCCTATGTGTTAACCAATAGAGTAGGAGTTTCCTCAAATCTCCCACCTGTGGAATGTCGAAAATGCTCGAAGGGGGCGTGGCCAGAGACAAGAAACTGTTTTTGCTTCTCCAACCTGTTGCTTCTGAATGAATTGCTTTGGGGGCGTGGCCTATGTGTTAACCAATAGAGTAGGAGTTTCCTCAAATCTCCCACCTGTGGAATGTCGAAAATGCTCGAAGGGGGCGTGGCCAGAGACAAGAAACTGTTTTTACTTCTCCAACCTGTTGCTTGTGAATGAATCGCTTTGGGGGCGTGGCCTATGTGTTAACCACTAGACTAGCATCTTCCTCAAATCTTCCACCTGTGGAATGTCGAAAATCCGCGAAGGGCGTGGCCAGAGACCAGAAACTGTTTTTGCTTCTCCAACCTGTTTCTTCTGAATGAATTGCTTTGGGGGCGTGGCCTATGTGTTAACCAATAGAGTAGGAGTTTCCTCAAATCTTCCACCTGTGGAATGTCGAAAATGCTCGAAGGGGGCGTGGCCAGAGACCAGAAACTGTTTTTGCTTCTCCAACCTGTTGCTTCTGAATGAATTGCTTTGGGGGCGTGGCCTATGTGTCAACCAATAGAGTAGGAGTTTCCTCAAATCTTCCACCTGTGGAATGTCGAAAATGATCGAAGGGGGCGTGGCCAGAGACCAGAAACTGTTTTTTCTTCTGAAAGCTGTTGCTTTTGAATGAATTGCATTGATTTTGTTGGATAATGTCCTTTTAAACCCAGTCAAATATTTGTGACCCTTGCCGTTGGAGTACCACATCATCACAGTGATGTAATATTTACCTTATAAATTCTTCTCCTTTAGTTTCATCAGTTCCTATTATGAAAAATAGGATGCACCCGAATGCACCATCATTATTCGCACTTGGTTCAACTGTGGAATTACATTGAGAAGCCATGGTGAAAGTCAACAAGTTTCCAACCTGTATCATTTTATTCAACGACACTTTCATCTAGGAGTGAGTGTTATAAGTAGAACAATGGCAATCATTCATGTATAACAATCAGCTACATGTATTATCATTTCCAACATACAAACTATAAAACCACCAAGTCTTGATAACATGTTGAAAGAACTCGTAAATGTAACATACTTGTCAAGTTTGACAACCAACCACATTTTTACCATAAATTTTGTTAATAAGCAAAAGCAATTTCAACAGAAACGCACTCGACAACATCAAAGCGGGAATGTTGAATGCGTGTTGACAAAAAATGCCAGGTATTTGTATACAGTGCTTGTAGCGCGCACATTATTTGGAGTCGAACATTTTATGGCCGTGAATACAACAGGGTAGCTTGTGGTTGTGGGTGCTAAACATTTTCCTTCATTCAGTTATAAAATTACGCCATGAAAATTCTAGGACAGGGTGCGGGAGAAGGAGGAATAGAAAGAGACAGACAAAGAGAGAGGAATAGAAAGAGAAACGGTTGAAGAGAGAGGAATGAATAGGGCATCAATACAGAGATGTAAAAGGAATTGTGGTAAGACGGAATGAGAGGAGAGAGTGCACAGAAGACAAAAAGAAACACAGATGTAAAAATGGACAAAAAGGGAAAAAGAAATGGGGAGAGGAGGAGGAGAAGGAGGAGAAGCAGGAGAGAAGGAAGGAAGGAAGGTGAAGGTGGAGAGCAGGAAAAGTAAGGACAGAAGACAGTTAGAGGAGAAAGGGACAAAAAAGAAGAAATGGAGGGTAGGAAATTGAGATTATCAAGGATGAAGAAAGAGTTCAGAATGATGAAAAGAATGAACAGAAAGTGGATTTGAGAAAGGATAGAGGGAAAACATGGTGAAAAACTACAACATAGCGAAAATTACGTGAAAAAAGTTAACAAGAATTGGAATACAAGGAGGAACTGGAAAGATAGAGGGAGACAAAACGAGGATAGAGATAGAATGTAGGCTAGGAATAACAACAACATTAGAAAAGGATGATAAGATGATAGATGAAGATGGAAGGAAATAAGATATTGCAACTATTCAATTGCTTTGAAATCATTACATTGTATCATCGAATTTCCTCACTATAATCCGACCACTGACAAAAGATCCTTCAAAATAAGAACTCTACTGCGCAGAGAGAGCGCACGTTATGCAATGCAGCAGTTTATCTCACTCGCTCACTAGAGTAGTGGTACTGTGATACTATATCACTTCAGTGATACGATGCGCGAAGGTTCTTTTGTCTGTTGCCAGACTTAAGCAATATTATTCTGTTGTCAATATTCGCAGTAGCAGAAGTCTCCAGTGTATTCTATAGCATTATTATTTAGGAATTTCGTTTAATGATGGAAGATGATGAGAAAAGGAGCATAGGAGTGAGGAATGAAGGGTGAACAAACGAAGGTGAAAACGAGAACGAATAAGAAGAGAAAACAATGATGAGAAAGAGTCAATCCGGAGTTTTACAGCATTCTTCGTGATAAAATACGAGTAGTTGAATTAGATAAAATAGTTAACACCAAAATCCATTTCGTTTTCGAAACTCTTTGGCCTCCTTTTTCTCACCTTTGCATTCCAAATTCTGTTAACCTTACTTCTTTCCATTTCGCTTCAAGCCAACTTACATCATTACCAGCCTCTTCTTCTCACTTTGTCCAGTCCACTTTTCACCAACTTTCATCATTGCAAGCCTCTTTTTCTCACATTAATCAATTAATTCCACTTTCCACCAACTTTCATTATCTCCCTCCTCTTTTCCATACTTCGTTCCATTCCTCTTTCCACTATCTACCATCAAGTCCCGCCTCTTTTCACTCCATCTCATTCCGTTTTCCGCTGTTTCCGCCTCTCTTTTCTCTCCCTATCACCATTCCGTTTTCCACCATCGTTCCGCGGTTACCGCCTCTTTCCTCCATCTCGTTCCATTCCGTTTTCCGCGGTTACCGCCTCTTTCCTCCATGTCGTTCCATTCCGTTTTCCGCGGTTACCGCCTCTTTCCTCCATGTCGTTCCGTTCCGGTTTCCGTCGCCGCCACACCGCCGACAATGAGCCGCGTCAAAAATTCACGCCGGCCTCGAATAAAACAGCGCGCAAAATATCTATATATAATAATAATATTGTCTCGCCGTTCTCACAGAGAACAATGCGACTCGCCAGATAAATCTGTCTTGCTGCGCGCTACGCTGCTGCTGTCTCACAAATTATTGTAATCGCGCCAGAATATATTATCGCGTTTCAGCGCACGCCAACCGCGGTCGTAAAACAGTCTTCTTGCCACCACCGCGAACCGCGCTCCAGTCCTGCATCATACCACAGAATAGGAGAGATCTCTTCTATTCTGTGATCATACACACCAACAATCATCATTCTATTCATTCAAGTGCTGAGCTGCTCCTTTAGTTTGTTTTGAATGCAAGTAGAAAAAGGAATCTAGGTACTGAAAGAATCGAAAAACTATGTGAGTTTTAATAATATAGGTTACAAAGAAGAACGTGAGTACTAGATGTGAACATTGCACAGTGACAATCACATCAACAATCATGCTAGATATTCCATTCATTCAAGTGCTGAGCTGCTACTGCATTACGTTTTGAATGCAACTAGAAAAAGGAATCTAGGTTCTGAAAGAATAAAAAAACTATGTGAGTTTTAATGTAGTTTACAAAGAAGGAACAAGGAAATGCTATTCTTCAAGCCGAATGATGATTTTTTTTGAGGGTGATGCCCACATGAGCTCTAGGCTTGTGCGTGGGTGATGAGAGGGGTGACGATGAGAGATGACGACTGTTTTTAGGCAGTCGGGACCGACGGCTTTTCGTCTCCTCCGAAAGACGGGAGTGGCCGTTTCTGTCAAAATCCGTTCCGACAACTGTATTCGATCTTGGAACCTTTGGATTATCAAACAGGCGCTTATTGGTCCACTCCACTCGTTTAAAGGTCAACAGCAAACAGTGTTATGAAGTGTGTATGGTTTAAATTTCATCTTTAATGCAAAATATAAAGGCTGGTTCAATTCCATATATACTTCATAACCTACATGGTATTCAAATTCGATAAAATGAGCTCTAAATGTATCAAAATTCATTCATTTCATTTCATTTATTTACACACAATTTCCAAAAACAATACAATAATGCAACATATAAATACAATACAAAATTGGAAAAAGTGGTTAGGTGACCTTATTGGTAACCGTGTTGAGGCACCATACATGTACTCAAGTGGAAATTACAATTTAAAGTGAATTGAAATTATAATAAAAAGTAGAAATTCCATTTACAACGCATCGAGCCCAAGAAAGAGAATGCGATCTTCCTGCAAAACAGTTTTAGACCAATGGAATTCATTAACAAGTGTGACGCGCACTCTAGTGGTGTTCAGTCCATTAGTTAGCGACGTCAAAACAAGTGAAAGCTAGCTTATAACTGTCAGGTAAATGGATTTCGGCCAAAGCACATGTTGTTTACGGAGACATTTAAACTGTCAACAAGTAAACTTAGTCAAACAAAATGCGTGTGTCCAGAGTTGAGATAAATAGAATAACAGAAATGGCGTGTGAGAAAGCGAATTGTAGAGGACAGGAATACACAAAATTGTGTAGATTTCCAACTAAGTGTGTATTAAAAATCAGTGGGAATTGAATTTGAATGTCACTTTTGCGAATACTTCTAGGTATTATACGGTTATGCCTTATCATACATCTATTTTGAATACTGAATTAGATTATCAAAATTAATATTCCACCGTTTATTTATTGCCTCAAATATATGTTAAAATGGAAAAAATATAACTTATATACTTATAAATTACAATAAAAAAGTGATAACAAATAAACTTGCTTGCAAGGATAATTACTAAAGCACAGTAATATTTTTTTTAAATGAATGAAACAGACACCAACCAGCAGAAGTATTAGGCTAGGCGTACACCGGTTAGTCAAGAAAAGACAAGACAAGACGACATTAGTCACGTTTAGTCACAGTAATTCACATAGTTGCTTATGAAGCAGCACACACTGATGCAATGACTAATCGGTGTGTGTTTCTTCATAAGCAACTATGTGAATTACTGTGACTAAACGTGACTAATCTCGTCTTGTCTTGACTAACCGATGTACGCCTAGCCTCACAGTAGGAGTATTACAGTTCAGTCACGATTTATTTATTTTGAATTAATAATTAAACTAATTATTATTATTAATGTTTGATATGAAGAAAGTCAAAAATTTAACGATTAAAATTAATAATAATTATTTTTATTGCTTTGCAAAACCTTATTCTCACAGAAAATCATTAGCGTGCATAACATTACTAAGGAAGAACGAACCATTCATTATACTATTAGTCCTAAATACATCTGTGTCTTTGACTGAACTGGAATAACTGATTCATATCCATCAGTGCTATTGTTGCGAAAAGGGAGAAAAGTAAGTTTTATTCGTATCGTACTGTTCCAAATGTTTCTTATACATATTATTTTAGCTGAAGTTGAAGTTTTTCCTCTTTTTTTGCTGTGGTATAATGATGAATGATAAAATACTCGTTTGTATGACAACAGCCAACAGTGTTATGAGGTATGGTTTAAATGTTATCTTTGCTGTAAAACGTAAAGACTGGTTCCATTCCATATCTACTTTATAGCCTACATGGTATTCAAATTTAATCAAATGGGCTTTAAATGTAATTGAGCTTTTGCGTGGGTAATGGGACGGATGATATGAGAGACGAGTTGTCCTGTGAAGTTGTTTCAAGAAGAACTTGAAATCAACTTTCTCATCTCCTTTGTGATATTTTATTTATTTATATTTAATATCATTATTAATATAATTAAGATGTTTACTATCAACATTATTTTTTCTAATATGAGAAGAGTATCAAAAATCCGCAATTAAACACAGAATGGTTCCTATCCTGTCCAATTGTCAAACAAAAGCCTGTCAAAACAAAGCCATAGAAAGAGAGACAAGACAGAAATATTTAGTAGACAGTTTTCAGAAGGCAGCAAGAAAAATGTCTGCTTGAAAAAAGAATGACAGACGACAACAACGAACCAACAAGAGAGGATTCAGCGATGCATGAGAGGAAAGAGAAGAGGGTGAGAGAGGGAGAAAGAGGATGAGAGAGGGAATAAGAGGGGGACAGGACAACGTCAAAACAAAAACGGATAATAGAATGAAGAGGAAAAGAAAAAAGGACAAGACGAAATCGGAAGCAAAGTGAAAGAAATGACGTCACGGCTTCTATATCAAGTTCGTTCATTCGTGAAGGAGACCAAACCAAGTTTTGGGGGGGTTCGTGGGGGGGAGGGGCTAAAGGGGGGTCTATTCTCGGGGCGTCCAACTTTCAATTGTGAACGAAACCAGACCACAATAGGATGTCACCACAATATAATTCCTCGACCGATACTCCTCTCCCTCCTTTTCCACCTCCTCCTCATCTCCTCCTCCTCCTCATCCTCCTTCACCTCGTCTTCCTCCACCCCCTACAGCACACTCACAATATTGTTGTGATATTGTGAACGCAGACAATAGATAGCATTGAGTAAATCTTTTCAGCTTTTCTACGATACACAATACAACACTAGCTGTGCAAATTGATTGCTCATATAGACGCTACAAGTATATCCAATAACGTTTTAAAACTGTTACTGTTCAAATACAATATTGTGGAGTAGTTTTTACTTTGTTTAACTAACTAATTAACTTTGATCAATGTAATTTTCTATTTAAAGAGATAGTAAAGTGTTATGATTTCTAAGGCTAGGCGTACACCGGTTAGTCAAGACAAGACGAGATTAGTCACGTTTAGTCAGAGTAATTCACATAGCTGCTTACGAAGCAGCACACACTGATGCAATGACTAATCGGTGTGTGTTGCTTCATAAGCAACTATGTGAAGTACTGTGACTAAACGTGACTAATCTCGTCTTGTCTTGTCTTGACTAACCGGTGTACGCCTAGCCTAAGTAGAGTAAGCATTGAATTATATTTGTGTGTGTTGCTTCATAAGCAACTATGTGAAGTACTGTGACTAAACGTGACTAATCTCGTCTTGTCTTGTCTTGACTAACCGGTGTACGCCTAGCCTAAGTAGAGTAAGCATTGAATTATATTTGATTGATACAGGTCAAAGTTCACTCACCGAACAAAGAGCCCTATCCAACAGCTGTTCCAACATTATTGAAAAACGTGGATCGAAAAATGAAAATAAAACAAGCCAAGAATACAGCACAGCACACACATACTCTCCCGTTGGTAATGAATAAATATGGCTTGACATATATGCAGAGCACACCACGTATAGTATGGATAGGGATGCTGCTCTGTTTACATGTATGGGGCGGCATTAAGATGTTCTGAATAGAGCTACACATGGAATACATAATAAAAGGGAGGATTTTGGAGTGGGAAAGGGGTGGTGGGATATCGGAACATGTGACTACTGAACCCCCTTCGCCCCCTCTCACAACAACCACCCTTAAAAAACCCATAGCTGAGTCACCACACGAATCTATCATCCGCTAGCAAGAACATCAACCCCTTAAAAATCCTTACACCCCCGCCCCACCATCACGTGCAAAAACCACCCCATCGCTACAACAACTGTAGCAACATTATTTCTTTTCAGTTTTTTTTTCTGGAGCTGCAGACATCCCGCTAATACGTTTTATTCGCGGACCACTGGCGCAAGAAATTCATTCTTTTTCCAACTTGCAAATCAAACATAATTTGCTTAACAATACAGCCGATTATAATAGAAGTGGAAGGGTGACGAATGGAATAATGGTGAAGGAGTAGAAGAAGAGGAGAAGGGAAGGAAAAGAGGAGGAGGAGGAGGAGGAGGAGGAGGAGGAGGAGGAGGAAGAGGAGAAGGAGGAGGAGGAGGAGGAGGAGGAGGAGGTGGAAGATGAAGAAGAAGCGGAGGAGGAAAAAGAGGAGGAGGAGGAGGAGGAGGAGAAGAAGAGGAGGAGGAGAGGAGGAGAAGGAGGAAGAGGAGGAGTAGGAGAAGGAGAAAAAGCGAAGAAGGGAACATAAGATGGAGATGAGAACATAGAAGAAAAAGAGGAAGCAGGAACAAGAGAAGTTGGATAAAGCAGGAAGGAAGCTGAAAGAAGAAGACGAAGAATATAGAAGAGAGAAAGCAGAAGATAGACAAAGAAGATTGAGAAGCCGGGAGAACATAAAAACGGATGAAGAAGCAGACATAAGAATAGAGAAAAGTAAGAAAAAATTAAGAAATCATAATAATAGAAAATTAAGTAGAATACAGGAAAAAGAAAATTCAAAGAAGGCGGTGAAGTGCAGGAAACTAGTGAAGAGAAGGAAAAAACAGGATCAAGGGAGAAGGAATAGAGGAAGCTAGGAGAAGAGGACGGTGAAGCGGGAAGGAAAAGAAGACATGAAGAAAACTGAGTAAGATGACAAAAAATAGAGAAATAGACGAAGCTATAATATGGAAAAGAAGAATAGCGGGAGCGGGGATAGAAGCAGAAGCAAAAAAATGAAAGAGAAGAAGAAGGAAAAGCTGTAGAAGGTAATGGAAGCAGAAAGAGGAAGAAGAAGAAGAAGAAGAAGAAGAAGAAGAAGAAGAAGAAGAAGAAGAAGAAAAAGAAGAAGAAGAAGAGAAAGGAGATGAAAGAAAGCAGAAAAAAGAGACTAGGAGTAGCAGAAAGATGACCATTGTATAAATTGTTGCATTTTTCTTGTGCGTGTGTGTGTGTTCCTTCGTTATAGTTTAAATATTTGTAAAAAGTACACAAGAATCGTTATTGTAAAAAGTAACAGTCAATAATAAGCAACGTTGGTTTTCTTCTAGTCGCTGAGGGTCGCTCAGCTACAACAGCGAGGGGCTGCAATAGGCTCGAGGCCGAATAGCTGCTGATTAAAATGTACGCTGCTGGCGTATCAAAGATGGAAAGCAGATTTATTGGAAGATTGTCAGACACACTGCTTTTTAGGAATTGAAAAATGTCTGGCCATACGATGAAGTAGAAGAGGAAAAAGAAGAAGAAGAAGAAGAAGAAGAAGAAGAAGAAGAAGAAGAAGAAGAAGAAGAAGAAGAAGAAGAAGAAGAAGAAGAAGAAGAAGAAGAAGAAGAAGAAGAAGAAGAAGAAGAAGAGGGAGAAGAAAAAGAAGAAGAAGAAAGAGAGAGAAGGAAAGAAGCTTTACACCGCAATAATGAGATGAGACTCACCAAGTAGGCTACTTCAGTCAAATTATGCAAAAAATAGCCTCTATGACCATATTATGCTTTTCTGAGAGAAGAGGTTTTTTACTGGATTCCTTAGGTATGTCATATGTCATTCTACCTCTTCTATCTATAGAGAATCTATATTTTCCTGACCCACACGACCTAAAAATAGGTAAAAATTGTGTCTCTTCCCGGTTTTTGCCTGATAACTTAAAAACAATATTACGGAAATTATTGTTTTGCAAGATGTAAGTTATTGATCCTCTTCTTCTATTTTTCTTCTTCCACTTCTTTTTCTTAAAAGAAAGGAAAATTAAAAGTCGCGAGTCGTGAAAAACACGATATTGGTGGATTTGCTTCTGAAAACAAAATGGAGTCTTGTTTGACCAATGGCGTTTCGCTATAAATTTGGGAGTGTACTTCAACAAAATGGCTGCCTGCTTGCATGTGATTGGTCGACGTAGAAGAAGTGAATGACATTCCAAAATGGTTTCGCCAGCTACAACTCTCTAATATACTGAATCATTGAAGTCCACAGTTTAAGGAAAATCTTTTTACTTTATTAATATTATTATTCATATTATCATACATATATTGTATTAATTAAAATGAATTACCATAATTTATTTCTGAAATATAAATGCATAAGTAAATGTATCATTTTGCATTTAATACCAAAATATTACAACAAAACATTTTGATTTTAAATGTTGTAGCCTAGGAAGTTGGACTTAATTCTTCTCCTTCCTCTTCCCTTCCTATTTATTATTATTCTCCTCCTTCTTTATCCCTTCTTCTTTTACTTTTTCATCTTCTTCTACTTGTCTAGGCCTCATCCTCTCCGTCTCCTTTCATCATTTCATCAGATGCCCTCTTCTCACTTTTCTTTCAATAAAACGCATCAAAGCAAAGTTGTTCTAGAAGGTTCTAGAAGCAGGGGGAAAGAAAAAAGTTCAGGCCCGCGGCCAATAAGAAGGGCGGTCTAATAAGAAGGTGGTCCCACTGCTGCAATCTCCCTTTCAGTCCCCACCTTCCATCACCGCCACAAAGGTCTATTCCCACCCGGATCATAGAATCATGATGAAACACGATCATCTGTAGCAGGATTCTTTTAAATTGTCAGAAAACAGCTGATTGATGTACGCTCGTTTACTAACGTTAAATCAGCTGTTTTCTGACAAGTTAAAAAAATCCTGCTATACTGCTTTATATTAGGCAGCGGTTACATTGGACACGAGTTGGTATCCAATGTTGGAGCGGAAGGAGATCACACACTAGACAATTGGATCATACACGACTGTTATAATGTTGCAAACCATGATGTGACTTGTCTTTGGTTTGCAACTTCTACAACTCGCATCCTATGTAAAAGGGGCCTATTTCATAGAAATTTCTAGATAATTTACAGGAATGTACTTCTAATTGTAGAGAACTATTACAAATATATGATTTAAAAAAATAGTAGTTTATGCAACGGTTCTATTAAAAGAGCCTTTCAAACATAAGTTAGATTCAAGTTAGATGTAGTTGTTCAAAATAACTCAAAAGTGTTTCAACAGCCAACAAAATACAACTATTGTATACACTATTCTGCCTACGAACAAGAAGAAGAATGAAAAGAAGAATGAGAAAAGAAGAAGAAGGAGGAGGAGGAGGAGAAGAAGAAGAAGGAAACGCAGAAGAAGGAGATATAGATTCTTCACCTGAAAGTGTCTTTCATCTAAGCAGCCATGCATGCTTGCAATGCACCCACCCAGGAGGGTCTTATATGTTTCAAAAGTTTCCACAGTGTCTGTTCAATATCAGCAAAAGTTGACAAGGGATGAGCGGCTACTAAGAAGACCTTCAACTTCACCCCTCCTTTCTTATTCTCTCACTTCTTTTTCCTCATTCTCTTTCCTTTTCCTTGTTCTCACTTCTTAATCATCTCTTCTTCAACAGCCTACCTCTATTCTAACTCCGTTACAACGGCCAAGTGTTAATGGAAATAATATCCTTCAATATCCACTTCCTTGAATGTCCATTATCATGATCAAACTTCGCCGTTTCATGCGAATACATCACAATCATATTATCATTCTAGAACTGTTTTCCATACTTGTAAAATCGAAAAATACTTTACTGTAGTTCAGCATTGGTAGATGCATTTAATAATTTACTTCCACTAGACAATCATTCTAGAATCTATGACGAGTAATTTTGTAATCAAAGATCTACTGAATCTAATCTACACTAATCTAATCAAAACTAATTTCTCGCCTTCATATATTCCTACTTCTACTTCAAATCGTCTTGTTTTGTACTATTTCTTCCCTGTATTTTTTTCTAGTTCACTTCCCTTTCTTACAACTTCCCTATCCTCCTCCTTTTCAAACTTCATCTTCCTTCTATCTCTTTTATTCCTTCACCTTCTCCTTTCACGTTTCCTCCTTCACCCATCCATCCTTTCCTCCTTTGTCTCATTCTTCTCCATCTCCTGATGTTTCCTTCTCTTCAATCTTCTTCATCATCTCCTCTCCTTTCTTCGCCATGTTCGCACTGTTTTCCACGATATTCTCATTCTCGTTATCTTCTCTCACAACTACTTCTCTTTCTTGTTCTTCTTCTCCTTTCTCATTATCATCTTCACCGGCCGGCCCTTCTCAATATTCCTGCCTTAGGTACTTTACCACCGTGCCCTGCAAACCATCAATATTATAGGCGTCATCTGTGCACTATCGCCGCTCGTCAACATCACATTTGAGCTCTCCTCCTCCTCCTCCTCCTCCTCCTCCTCCTCCTCCTCCTCCTCCTCCTCCTCCTTCCTCCTCCATCACCTCTCACCTCTCTGCTTCGTCCTCCTCTACCTACCACCTCTCTTCCGATTCCTCTTCCTCCTCCTCCCCCTTGCTTCTTTATCACCTTTTTGAAAGACATCACCTGTGACCCAACCTAACCTCCCCTCCCTCCACCCAAGTCATCTCACCACTAAGTATCATGGATCCCAAGCTTTGCACACTAGCGTTTTATCATTGCAGCGAAAAAAGGTCAAACGCTTTGGTGTGCAAGTCGTTTGTAGCAGATCCTCGCACCAAGTTATCAAGAGTGTGCATTCACACAAGAAGCTTGTTGTATTACAAGCGCTGGTCATCACTAGCTTACAGAGCAGGTGGACTGCAACATTAGGCTAGGCGTACACCGGTTAGTCAAGACAAGACAAGACAAGATTAGTCACGTTTAGTCACAGTACTTCACATAGTTGCTTATGAAGCAACACACACCGATTAGTCATTGCATCGGTGTGTGCTGCTTCATAAGCAACTATGTGAATTACTGTGACTAAACGTGACTAATCTTGTCTTGTCTTGACTAACCGGTGTACGCCTAGCCTTAGCTAGTGCTGGTTTTTGCAATTGTTTTATTTAATATTGCAATACAAATATGTTGTTTTCATCTGAATGGAGAGATTTCATCGATAAATTTCAATTGAATATATCGTGTATTAATCATTTTTGCATGTTAAGTTGGAGAATATTCATTTACTCACGTGTTATCAGCATGGTTATATGAATGCAACGTATTCAGCTTACCTGTAACAATAGAAGGAAAAAAGTTTAAAATAACAGTTAGTAAACGTAATTCAATATTGAATCAGGATTCAATTACAGATTTTCATTAATTATCACAAGAATAATGAATAGACACATGCAGCCAGATGAATGTAATTAGTTTTTCTTCTCGAGAGCAAAACAATCTATAACTCTTCAGACTCCCAATGTTAATGAAATAATAACAGAATATTTATTAATTAATTAATTACAGATTATATTATTCAATTAGAGCTTGTATCTATCAATTTTATTGGAATTTGATTGAATTTTCATGTCCTGAACCTATAGGTTCCAGCAGGTACCGATTCAATACATATCAGCAGTCAAGGTAGTGAACAAATAGCTAATCATTTTTATGTTATGTCATTATGATTATTAATCTTTATTATCATTATTATGTTATGTAATTATGATTATTAGTCTGTGTTATTTTGTTAGTATTACAACATTGGAGTCCTAGTGAGAGCTGCTGAACTTATCAATTTGATGAATATGAGATTAGAAAAAATTGCTCAATTGTCTTCTTAGGCTAGGCGTACACCGGTTAGACAAGACAAGAAAAGACGTCATTAGTCATGTTCAGTAGCTTTCACATAGCTATTTATGAAGCAGCACACACCGATGCAATGACTAATCGGTGTGTGTTGCTTCATAAGCAACTATGTGAAGTACTGTGACTAAACGTGACTAATCTCGTCTTGTCTTGTCTTGACTAACCGGTGTACGCCTAGCCTTAGACTAGATTGCAATATTAAGTGACGAAAAAAAAGAAAGTCATGATGCTAAGTTTCATAATCTTTTATCCGATTGAGGTGACCGATTCCATTGCATAGAGTTCAGTCATACCTCAGTTTGGCAATAAACAGCTACACCCAAATGCTTTACCCAGCCTCCTTGATGAATGCTTACTTCCAGCCACCACACGCCGGACCGTGAATAAATTGATCACCACGGTTGAGCCGTGATCTTGCTAACGGCCTCCGGTTAGTATAGGCTGACGGAAAGTTTTAGACACCGGCATTAACTTGTAACACAGCGAGAGACAATCCTGGGCGGTTTGATAGCAACCAAACTAACAACTAACCTCTCGCAAATCAAGACAAGCATGACTGTGAGGAGGAGGGTGAGGAGGAGAAGAAGGATGATTAGAGCGTGAAGAGAGGTGGAGAAAGAGAGGGAGGAGAGGCAAAGAGAGGGTGACAGAAGAGGGAAACGAGAGGAAGAAGAGAAGGAGTGAAGAGAGTGGAGAGAGAGGGAAAAGAGACAAAGAAAAGAGGTAGAAGAGAAAGGGAAAAAAGAGGGAGATGAGAGGGAGAAGAAAGGGAGAAAGAAGGAAGAAGAGAGAGGGAGGAGAGGGGGAGAAAAGATGGAGAAAGGGGAAAGAGAGGGATGGACGAGCAGAAACAGAGATGATTAATGGGGGAAAATGGAAGGGAGAAAGAGGAAGATGAGGAAGAGAAATGAAAATGATAGAAAGTAGGAAGAAGAAAGAAAAAAGAAGGAGAAGCTCATAAAGATGAGAGAAAAATTGAAAAAAGAAGACTGGGATGAGGAGGGGAAGTGTTGAAAAGCTTTCACCCATCTTCATGTTCCTCTTTCATTACAGATTCTTCTACCTCCATTCACTTACTTTTATTGACATCTTTTTTCTTCCTTCTTCACACATTTTAGCTTCTACTTCTCTACCACCAGGAGGTGTAGAAAGAAGTGGTATTAACCATTTTCTTTATCTTCTGAATTTTCCCTTTTTCTCATTTTTCCTTTTCATCAGCTTTATTCATCTCCCCATTTCTTGGCCAGATTCTAGTGAGACGACCCTAGCACCTTGATTCAACAGTAGAGTACTGTCGGATATTTTCGGTTGGTGTTGATCATTAGTCAACGTGGAAATAAGAAGCCGTTGCTGTCACCCCGGCTGCCACAAATGGATCGTGAGACAGACACAAAATAATTAATCAACTAAGGCTATATCGATAACAAGCCGCGCTCAAACCTCACACTCTTTATTCTGCACGTTTTATCCTGCTTCGCTGTTCCTGTCTTATTCTACTACTTCTTTTTCTTCTTCTGTTTTTTACACTTTCTCTCTATCTACTTTACAACACCTCCTCCTTTCCACTTTTCTTCGTCTTTCCCCTTCTCTTTCTTCGCTTTCACTCTTTATTCTTCACAATTTTCTAATGCTTTCTGACCGTTTTCTGACTTGACCGTTTCTGACTCCTTCTTCTTCTACTTCCACTTTCTATTCATTTACTCCTGATTTTACTTCTTCTTCTTCTTCTTCTTCTTCACAATTTTCTAATGCAACTAGAAAATCCCTTTACATCGCTTTAGCTCGCTCAGACGCCGGCTAGTACCTAGTAAAGTTGACCGGTCTTCATTCTCTTTTCTCCCAGCTTTTCATGCCAAGCTTCGGCTAGCGTGTGCTTAGTTCCATGGCTACCGCACAGGATTGAGGCTTGCAGTTAGCCGTTTACCAGCCATCGCTACCAAGCCAAGAAAGCCGGCTAGCAGCGCCAGTAAACTCGCCCCATGTAATCGGTTAGCCTTTACGATAAAAATTGCAATGTCATTACCGTAGCTGGTCTCTAGAAAGTTGCTAGATCAACCTAGATGTTTTCATACAGGCTGTTTGAAAGAACTCCTAGTTTTAGGTATAATAAATGTAAATTGATGGAAACTATATCAACAAGTACATACAGTGAAAGAGAGAAACCTTCGAGTTTAGTTTAATATCAGTACACTTCAACATGGGATCCATTTCATCTACACGTCGAGACTATATTCAAATGGCTCGCCATGTATTCACTAACCTATCAGGTGTAAATGACCCAACCGCCTTTGACGATTCTTATCCTGATACAAAAATGTTGATGTCTCGGTTTTTTTCATCACTGTACACAAAATTTTTTATGTCCCCAAAAAGAAAATGTCCAGAGGGGTTGAAAAAAGTCCGGGCTTCGTGTGGTGGCCAACACTGGGCCAGCTCTCCTATCCACCTTCCCGGAATGCGAGTCATGTCTCAGGAGCCACTCATGGTCACTGTAATGTAAGAGGGGCGCATCCAGTACTATAAAAACATTGTATAACTCCTATTCCGGAACACAATATCTTCTATTTGGGGAAAGACATTGGACAAATGTTATAATAGACTCAGTTTGCTCTCCAACCAAATAACACACTGTGCTTTTTTGTTGCGGATAGCTACTGCACCGCTTGCACGCCCGGAAGACAACGTAGGGAACTGTTTCCTGGCACCGTCTCAAGGTCAACTAGGTCTGGCAACTGCAGGGGACAAACTTAGGACAGTTGCTGGAATCAAATACAAACCAGGAATAGTGTATATCACTTTTTACAGATTCTATGACACATTAAAACTAGGGAGTTCTTTTTCAAACACCCGGTACAGAAAATAATTCTATTTCTGTAGTACTGGAAATTTGCACCTGGGGCATGAGCCCACAACATAGTAGTATTTTTATGATTGACGCTACATATTTCCTCATACAAATCTGATCATTTTCCCGCTATCATTGTATTACGCATTGGATTTTATTGGTGGTTTACCTCGTAGCGTTCCTGGAAAATTATGGGGAAATCAGTCTGTCATCTGCCTACAATATAATAGATTAAACCCACTGCATGTTAATAATACATTCCTACATTTTGAATGAACAGAATTGTGTTACAACATTTGACACTAGTTGTGAGTAATGTTTGTTTTTCGAGCTTGTATCCGACACAAGTATTTCATACATGTATCTCAAACACACAATTGTAAAATGTGAACGTACCATTACTTATAGTTATCAGCGTCGTTGTTTAAAAAGTTGTTTTGAAATTTTTACAACAAATCCTGCTTTTTAATATAGGCCATTCAAAATGAGTAGACTTGATAAATGAGTTGTCGAATTTCATTGCGAAGAATAAAGAGCTTACCGAAACAGCTGATTTTCTCTGACAAGCAATGGATCATGGTACTTGAATTATTCGAATAAAAAACTGGGAGCCGATTGCACAAAAGTCTCCAGTAAGTTGTAAAAGATTACGAAATTGTAAAATTTCTTCAATTTGATTGAAGAAAAGGACAATTAAGTAATTGCACAAGGTTAAGAGTCGTTGCGGTCGTGAAAGACATGCCATGGCTGCTATTTGCTATCTACTATATATACAAGATGGAGTCTTCTGATTCTTGACCAATAAGGTCTCACCTATAAATTTGGGAGTGTACTTCAGCGAAATGGCTGCTCCCACCTCCTTTCCTGTAATTGGTCGACGTAAAAGAAGAATGACAATCCAAATGGTTTTCCCTTTTTAAACATCCTCCTGAATCATTGAGTCGATTGTTTCAGCAAGGAAATCTTTCCCCACTATTAATATTATTGTTCTTGTTAGCCACTCTATTGTATCTCCAATAAAATGCATTTCCATTATTTAATCTGAAATACGGATGTATAAGTAGTAACGTTACATGTATTATGCAAATGGAACTATTTTATATCAAAATATTACAACAAAAGAACTGTTGCTTTTAAACGTTGTGGTTAACGTGGACTAAATTCTTCTTCTTTCTCTTGTTTTCTCTTTATTTCTTCCTCCTCTTCCATTCTTCGTCCTCATTCTTTATCTTCTTCCTCCTATTCCATTGTCACCTATATTCAGCCTGCAATCTCCACTCTCTATGTACTGTTTCTTCCTGTTTCACTTTCTTTAGTATAATATTGCAACTTTTCCGAGAATTTCAAACATACTATCCTGGTTTTATCCTTCTCTGTTCAATCACACTAGACTGTCTCCTCACTTCAATTTCTATTTTTCTCCCTTTACCCCCCACCTTTTCTACTCCCTTCTATTTCTATTTTTCTCTTTCCTGTTTTCTAGTTTTCTCAATTTCCCTATTTTTCCCCCAACTCATCCACTCTCTTCATCACCTCACAAAAGACATTTTGATCCTCTATTAAATTGTACGACAGCGAGTATTTCTTCCAAGACTCTCAACACAATAATTTTTTTGCAGCTTTCCCGTACAACATTCCACCCTCTTTCTGTAGTTCCTTACTTTTTGAATTTACCTTAGTCTCCACTCCTCTCAACCTATTATCACCCTCCTCCTCCCTTCTTGTCTGTTGCTCAAAAAGTGATTTCCACGATATCATATTATGTTGCGATATCCACTTATATTATTCCTCCTATATTCTTGCGATGTGCCACTCTTGTCTCCTGTCTTCGTTTGTGAACTTAAAGGCAATTCCTCATTGAAAGCTATAATCGCATTCGATCGTAGTCGGAACCATTCTCCAATCCATTCAATGAAGAAGGAATCTGTTCATTTCGTTCTCGACAAATTTCGTTTCTCCCACATTCTTTCATCCGACGAATTTCATTGAAGTTATAAAGAGGATTCTTTCACCACTCTCGAGAGAAATGTTCCATTTCACTCATTCACACGCCCCAAACTCACGTACATCAATCTCCTGGAAGTCTCTTCCTTCCCTTTAAAAGTCATCGCTCATCCTTGCAACCTATTATCACTGTCTATACTATAAACTATAATATATCTTATATCTCAATCACATTAAGACTGTCTCTCACTTCATCTCTTCTTTTCTATCTCTCCCTTACTCTCTCATTGTCTCTCTCTCACTCTTGTTCTCTCAGTAAACCATATATACTCTCTCTCACTCACTTTCTTTAATACTACACATTATCTCTCATCTCAAATCACTTAGAAAAACGAGAATTCACACAGAAAGCTCTCTCTTTCTCTCACTCACTCTCTCTCATTCTACAGTTCACTCACTTGACATCAGAACTAAATAGCAAGAGGATTTTCTCCTTCACACATGGACCTCTCTCTCCATATACAGATACAAATAATATAGTTCCCATTTCCAACTCATCCACTTCATCTTCATCAAATAGCAGGATATTAGACATCGCATAATTGATCCTCTAGAGCGGAATTAAATTGTAGCGACAGTTAGCGTATATTTCTTCCAAGTTGCGGAAATTGTAGCTGCCTTTTTTGCAGCTTACTATATTGGCGTTTTCTGTAGTTCGCTACCTTTTTATATTGGCGCAGCTAGCATTGAAATTGTCATCATCTTTATCCTGCTGTCTGCTGCTCAAAAGATGAATCAAATCGACACCTATTATGTTGCGATACATATTATATTGATATACATACATATTGTTGCGATGTGCGATGCTTGTGGTTTTATATTCGTTTGCGAACTTGTAAATAGAATTTCATTGAAAGCTATAATATGCGTCTGATATCTAGTTGGAATCTATGTTAAGATATTATTTCTATAATCTTCTGATACATATGCCATATTCGTTTAGGAGGGCTGCTGATAGCCGTTACAGTGGCGTAAAGCCAGGGGGGCCTAGGGACCCAGGATTCCTATAGAAGGACCTCCGCCCGAAATTTAATTTTAATAGTAAATGATTGTTTCTCCTAATAGAATAATGTTCAGATTTCAGCTATCGCAAGACCTTAAAAGTAGTCTAAAACAGTGTTATGTACCTGTTAAATATTAAAATTTCCCGGGGGAGGACCTCCTTATGTCTGGGGGTATTCCATACCCCCCAGACCCCCCGGTGTTGGCCCCCCCCCCGAAGTCAATTTCTGGCTACGCCACTGGATAACTATATAGTATTATCCTATATATTATAAACTATAGTACAAACTAAAGCTATAGTAATAGTTATGAAGACTTCTGCTACAGCAAATATTGACATCAGAACTAAATAGCAAGAGGATGATCTCTATGAATAAACATGGACTTTCTTTCACAGAAATACAGACAAATAATATATACAACAGGAGGATATTATACATCGAAGACGATTGTTGCCTAGCTAGAGCGAATCAGGGGCATTAAAACTGAACAACAGAGAGGATAAAGGGAACAAATGAGGCCAATGAGAAAAAAGAGAGACAGAAAGAGAGAGAGAGACAGAGAGGAGACAAAAGAGAGAGAGAAAGAGATGAGAGAGAAAGAGAAAGAGATAGAGAGAGAGAGAGCAACAAAAACAAAAGAAATATACATGATGAGATAGTGAGGAAACAAATAGTAGAACAACAACAAAAGAAGATGACTAAAACATGACAATGAGAGAGAATGACAAAGAAAACAGGTAAGTGAAGCACACGAAAGAAAGAGGAGAAGAAGAGGATGAGGAAATAGAGAGAGAAAGAGAGAGAGCAAGAGAATAAGGCAGGAAACTGAGACAGGTAGGTGAGATGGCGCCCATTATTTTGCGCTGCAGGTAATGTTTGCTTTTCTCATTAGATTCGCAAGCGATGAGCAAATAATAAATGAAGAGAGGATAGGGCTCGCTTTGTGTCAACTCTGCACCAAGATAGAGAATGCTCTGCTCTGTGTATTATACACGAGATAAATTGACTGCGAGCCGTGCAAAACAAATTCAGCTCGAATGAGGTGCGGAGATGACTTTGAGCCGCTGAATGCTAATCTGTAACAATATGGATGAAGGTAGCCAACTTATTTAAACTGGGGAATCTTTGCTTTGTCGCTAGAATCAAATCTGTGCCTGTAGTATTACTTTTCTAATGTTCATTTTAGAGAATAGTCTGATGTGAAGCTTTGTTGAGATTACTGTTGTAAATGATCATTTTCGGAAAGTTCATTACACAGATGTCTGTTTGTTGTGAACATTTTTAGTTTTGTCAAGATTACTCTTCGAATAATGTTTCGTTTTGGTGAGATTACAATTGTGATTTCAATTTTTGTTAAAATTACTCTAGTAATGTTACTAAGATTACTATAGTAATGTTACTAAGATTACTCTAGTAATGTTGTATTTTGTGAAGAAAAACCAACTTTTAAGAAAGAATGTTTGCAAACAAAATAATTACTGCAATGGACACGAATAAGGATGATTCAATTAACCAGTAGGTTAATATTCAGTAACTTTACTAACATATTATTATAATTTCTCAGATGATACCTAATCTGTCCAGTTAAGCGGCTTATTGACAGGGAAAGTACAGACGGAAAGTTACTGGCAGCCAATAAATCTATCGTGAAGTGGATACATTGGACATTGGACTCACACAAAAAAACTGTTTGTTTTTACTCGCCACCAAATATTCAGTAACTTCTTGAGTCTATCACTCATTGCTTATGCCTACACTTGGTCGATTTTTGTGTGCTGCACAGCATGCGTCATAGCGAACGCTCTGCAGCACGACGCATGCGGGGCAGCATTCGTTTTTCCGCTTTATTTCAATAGAATGCGTGAAGCGCAAGACGAACAGCAAGACGAACAGAAAATCGAACAAGAGCGGACATTGGAAGAGTCCGCTAGACAAGAGCCGTTGTAAAGGATTAATTTTTGTCAAATTTCTACAGCAGTTTCTCGAGCTGAAATTATACTATTATACATAAATTAAATTATAATAATATTAATTATGAATATTTAATATTTATTCAATATTATTTAATTATTGAATATTAATTATTGAATTATACATACAAGATACAACCAAACCATAACAATAATTATCTCTCTTCGATGCACTAGGACGCTTCAATCAAAATCCAAAAAAAAACTCTCAACTACTCATCAGCGGACTACTCAACATCAATCACCCATTCTCTAGCCTCGACGTCTTGCCAACTAATTTTCAAATTAAATCAATCAACTAACCACCCACCCCTTAATGGCAGCAGCCGCTTTATAAAACACGCCACACTTCAGTTAGCAGGGGGGGCTGGAAAGAGAGGGTGGAGGGGGAAACCCACCCTCTCATCAAGTTCGAACAAAATATTCGCCGCGCGCTACACCCCGGATTATTATTAATAATGTGTCATTCGGCCGCTGATTGATTGATAGCCGGCGCGACAAAATGCAACCAAGCGGATAAATTGGTTGCAAGAGTTTTCAAGAAGAAAGAAAATGGGAGTTGGGGTGGTGAGGAGGGGGTAAGAAGGGGTAATGAGTAAGGGGCATGAAGGGGTAAAGAAGAAATGAGAATCATTTATAAATTTTATATAAAGACGGAAAAAGGAGAAGAATAGGGCAAGGCAGTAGAGTGAACGAGAAGAGTAACGGAAGACCGAAGAGGACGAAATAAATTGTTACGGAAAAGAAGAAAAAATGGAGGTGAAAGAAAAAGGTGTGAGTGAGAGGGAATAAGTATGAGAAGAAGTAAAATGCAGGGATAGGAGGAATTGGAGATGAAAAGAAGTACGAAGATGAAGTGTAATTTTGTGGAGCGGGATGTAGAAGGAGAGCAAGAGAAGATGCCAAAAGAGAAAAGCTGAAGAATATAGTGGAAAGAAGGAGAGAAAGATTAGAAAGAGGAAGGCAAGTATCAGTATAAGAAAACCATGAACAACGCAAGAGAAGAAAAAGATAGGGGAGTAAAATTGATAAATGATAAAATGATAAAGGAGAAGGAACCAAAGAACGCAAGATTAATCTAATCATGTAGATTACAAAATATTTCTGCTTAATAAAATTATTCTTTTACCTTGCAATAAACACTAGATTTGATAGTTGCTGATATGAGTAATTATAAAAACTTTTTCAAATTCTATAGCAAAAGAAAAAGATTTTATTCTACGAAAACGAAGAAGAGAAAAAAGAAGAAGGAAAAGTGGAGAAGGAACTTAGAAGAAGTGGAAGGAGAATAATAAGAAGAAAGTCAAGAAGAGGGCAGAAAAGAAAAAGGAGGAGGAAGAGGAAGAAGAACAAAGATAAGAAGAAGACCAAGTAGAAGAAGAATAAGAGGGAAAAGAAGAGAAGAGGAAAAGAAGGTCATGATGAAGAAGGGAAAGGAGAAGAAGAAGAAGAAGAAGAAGAAGAAGAAGAAGAAGAAGAAGAAGAAGAAGAAGAAGAAGAAGAAGAAGAAGAAGAAGAAGAAGAAGAAGAAGAAGAAGAAGAAGAAGAAGAAGTTGAAGGAGAAGATGAAGACCAAGAAGAAGAAAAAGAAAAAGAAGAAGGAGATGAAGAGGAGGCTGCGGCGGACATAATGAATGATGTAGATTTTAGTAGCAGGCAGGCAGGCGAAAATGATAACGATCAAGAGTATTATATTATTAACAAAATACCCGGTGGACTGCGCTGCGCTAAGATGATAGATTAAGTAGCTGACTGGCGTGAAAGCAGCCAACCAACCAACCAACTTGCCATCGCCGAGTTTTGAGGGGGTAGCGTACACCCCCCACCCTCTTAGGTTTCTTAATCCATCCGTTTTCTTAAGATCTGCACCCCTTCCCCCCCTCTACCATGACGTCACTGCCCCAAATTTCCCCTCCTTTCAAAGTGTTGTGCTGCTATCATCTCTCATCGCAGCTGGGCTGCCTAATAACATCCAATAATTTCATCAACACTTTTCTTCTTCTCGTCAGCCTGCCTCTTTCAAAACAAAAGCAAAAGATGAATAGTGTTGCGATGGTGGGCAAATTGATAATGTCGATTTTAGCGTTGAGTATCACAGCTCAAATTGAAATTTTATTGATCAACGTAGCCTATCTGGTTTTATTAAACACGATGATGAACGTTGTCTTTAATACGTAGTTTCAAAATAGTAATCATGGACACATTCAGTATAATAATAAAATTAACAATTCAATAGATACAATTCAATTAATTATAATAGAAAATGCTAAAATTGTATTATTCTGTGGTGGTAATCATAGCGTTCCACCGGTGGGCGGGGGTGGGCTCAGGGGGGCACTTGCCACCCCTACATCTTGTTAAAAATTCTGAGATCTGCTAAATGAAATGAATATTTGTTGGTTCTTAATTGTTTCTGTTTAGGCCTACACAAAATTGTTTCTTAAAATTTTTTGAGTAGACCAACATATAAAAGTACCGTTTGTAGTATGCTTTGCGGCTCATATTACTGATTTGTGCCTTATCCTTCCCAATTCATTGCTCACGCTACGCCTATGGTGGTAATAATATCTGTAACAGTTGCGAAACATGACACCACAATCTCATTATAGAAACCTGTTTTACCACACTATACTTTTTCAACTTGAACTGTTTGAGTAATTCTATTCTATTATTACAATAATGTCTATTGAATGAGCCAGTGTCCTTATAATTCTTAGATTATCGAATTGACTGAATAATTGATTATTACATTGTAAAACTGGGTTTAGTCGTTGTGGAAGATTATTTTTACATTGAAACATTAAGTTATGTGGTTATTGGTAACTAACTCCACGAAGATTTTTTCATGTTACTATACTTTTAGATCAAGTACTTTCACTGTAAGTTATAGATGAGATGGTGTAGGTAGACCACAATCCTAATCAACGTTTCCTACATCGAAATGAAGGGGCGACTGACTAAAAGCAGTACAAAAGAATGTAGAAACGCGTCAAAAGGGTCCGAGGTAAGAAGGCGCAAAACACGAGGTCATTACGCCAGTGTCGTCTCGTTGGCGGATGAATAATTCACGAGTGAATTGTTGTATTCGATGAAAGTGTCCGACGATAGGGTGACGGGAGGGAGGGAGAGAGAGTCAAAAAGGGGATTGAAGAACGGCATTCATTCAACGACTGTTCAGTCTGATTTCGTCTGATCCGAAATTAAATTCCTTCGCATGGCTGCTGCGCCAAATATCCCACTCTACTCATTCTTCCTACAACCCAACCTAACATCGCCGCTAGCTGACGTCATGCAAGCGCTTGTACTCTCTTCAGCCGCCGGCCCCTTCATTCACTCGCACACGCAACACACCTTGCTCTGGCCCATATTTTTTTCAGCTCTATCTCTAATCTTTTAGATTTTCTCCTCGCTGCTTCCCAAATCCGGCTGCTGTTCTCACGTACCTCGAAATCCCAACTACAATCTTAATTCAGGAACGGAAGAGAGCAAGAAAAAGAAGAAGAAGAAGAAGAAGAAGAAGAAGAAGAAGAAGAAGAGAAGAAAGAAGAAGGAACAAGAAACAAAATCGTCTTCTTTCTTATCGTCAACCAGGTTGAACAAACAATCGCCTTTTCTCTCACTTCGATATTTTCAAATCTTCAAGTAATTTCACTTTCAATAGGAAAAATATTACCATATTTCAGAAGAATAGCTGGCTTTCTCGTAGCACCACAATAACAGCAGTACAGAAGAACCCCGAAGATTAAACGATCAACACGAAAACTCAAATTACTATTCAAGACCCAAATCACTTCAATTATAAACTCTATTTGCGGTTCAAAAGTCTAAATTGCGGGTAATTCATTTTTTTTAGTGTGATGCCTACATGAGCTCTAGGCTTGTGCGTGGATAATGAGAGGGGTGATGATGAGAAATGACGACTGTTTTTAGGCAGTCGGAACCGACGGCTTTTCGTCTCCTTCGAAAGACGGGAGTGGCCGTTTCTGTTAAAATCCGTTCCGGCAACTGTATTCGATCTTGGAACCTTTGGATTATCAGACAGGCGCTTATCGCCCTCGGCTACGGACCACTCCATAAACTCGAAATGTCTTGAAATACCTGGAGCAGTATAAAATTGCACAGAAACTGGAGATCAGAAACATCAAATTCAGGTCACATATCATATTTTTCAACAACAAACTCAATTCCTGTACTAAATAATAATATGGATACTCTATTGATAATAATATCTTATGCTACTCTTGCACATATTGCTCCCATCTAATTCATTTTTGCGTTCGTTCAATCATTACAGTATTAAATAAATAAAGATTTATTCTCAGTCAAAGAAGAAATTCATACATTACATTCACATAATCAAAATAAATTACGGACCGAAAAATAATACACATATGCTAAGCTCAAAGACATTACATTTACTTATACATGTACAACCGTTATTCAATTACATACTAATGTACACAATTTTAATCCGTATACTACAAATTTACAAAGAGGCCTATGCTATCCATAACCAGATATCCTCTAAACACTGCCAAGTCACGTGATTTTCACACTGAGTACATCATATATTGTGTCCGTGTACTATGAGTGTAGTATAATCCTACTAAATATGTACTATATTAAGTGCCAAGGTAACAGCTTGACCATTGACTGTACATACAACATAACCTGAGTTACAGAACTGAGGCTATCACGGGCCTATACTGTTACAACATTCAGCTATTGCATACACCTGTGCATAATGTTCATTACGGTCTCACATGTCATCAGGCTAAAGTTAGGTTAGCTCACTGGCTGCACACCTTATTATTTGATTGTCTGCACACATGTTAATTAGAACAGTAACACGTTTGATAGCACGGATACTAGAATACACGGTTGGGAGAATGAGTAGAATGTGCAGTAGACTGCTATGAAAAATCACTTAGTTCTCAACTCAGTTACCATGGAAACGTTAAATAACAGTCTGTATTTCTCTGGAGTTTTTGGATGAAGCCGTCAACTCTCGAAACAGGCTGGAATACACGGTTGGATGATTTTTCTGCTGGGTTTTAGATGACATGGCGCCTCTGTAAACCTAGGCTGGAATCTACGCGTGTATGCTACTGTGTATCCTAGTTTACGTGGTATGACTCGTTAAGTTTGCTTGAGGATATTCTGTATCTAGATTACGTTCAAATGACAATATCATTTATGAAGGATAAATAAATAAATTAAAATGACAAGACCTGAAATATCAGTTGTCTAATGTAGAGGCTAATCAGTGAATTAGATTGAATAGGACAGCGCCTATTTCACATATCAGTTGTACGGTGAGCTGCTCTCTAAATTCAAAAATTTATGAGCTTCATTTAATTTATAGAACCACACACCCAAAACCTATCAGATGTCCATTCAATATCTCATCATCATCCTTCCATTATCCACGCACAAGCAGCTTATAGGGCACAAGTAATTTTGTAATAGGGCATGTCTTAAAGACCTTATGTAGACCTTAAGAAGGCATCTTTCAAAGAATACCCTAAAAAAACAATAATATGCAAGATTCAGCATTTGTAATAAGTATTGTGATATTGATTAGAGATCGTAACCCCATTAAAAACAAAAAACAAAACAAAAAACAAAATTACAAAACAAATCACGATTATTGTACTTGGGAAGTTCATCTACATTTATTCATTTTGACTTGATATGGTATAATGAAAAAATGTCTATTATAATGACTATCATGTCTAATATAATTACTATTATTAACGATTAGCTAATTCAATACAGAATCCTATAAAATTACAAAAAAATCACAATCATTGTACTTGGGGAGTTCATCTACATTCATTCATTTTGACTTGACATGGTATAATGGAAAAATGTCTATTACGCCTACATAACAAGAGACCACCATGCTAGCAGAACGTATTAACCAATTCGATTAAAATAGAGTGGCGATCTCCCCTGATGCCCATTACGGCTGATATGGTTGAAAGCGTATCCCAAGTTTATGAGATTATCAAAAGCTTTCAAGAAAAAAGTAGTTCGCAAGAAGTCGCCTGTGTACATTACAGGTTTCTGGGACAAGAGAGCGAAAGTGAAGCGAGAAATTACCTAAATGGAAATTCGCTCAAGGCATGGTTCGAACTTATGCCCCGTGTTTACACATTGCAAGTCAACTAGCACCAGACAAATAGTTCTTAGTGTTATTTTTGAAATTCAAATGTAACAGAAACTAGTCGACTAGCGTCTAATTACGTAAACGCGACCTAAGCTACTTCAAAATTTTTTGAGGTTAATTTCCACCGGCACTAGGCACAAAACCACGATACAATCTGTAGCAATGAAACTTTTCTAAACTACAGAGACTGTATAATAACAGTGTGGTCATTAGTGTGAAAAGGTCCATTAGATGTGTTGGAGCTTATTTTTTCCCGCCTCCGCCATAATTTTGCCAAATTTTCCAAATTTGATATGAGATTTTGAGCGAAAGTAAGCACATTCTCTCATTTGTTAAATTAATTTTTAGAGAAACAACATCGAGAATAGCTTCTCTAACATTAAAGTGGTCTCTCTCTCTTGAATTGCTTTAAAAGCTTAAAATTTTGAAAACTAAACACTGGCAAAGGCAAATTGTATGTAATAAGACTAATAAGTGATTCACTCAACATAAAATATAATCAGATTCATTTAATTTGACGCTTGGCATTAGATAGATAGATAGATAGATTATTAGATTAATTACTTTTATTCTAAGTCTGCTACAACAATGCAACATTATCTCTGCTCAAATTTAGATTAAGGTGAATTTCAAGATAATACTAGCCTCCACGTTTCACCTATCACTAAAGCTTCCATACGTTAGTCAATATTGGTTCAATTTCAACAAATTAGGTCTCAATCCATTTGTAATTAAATTTAATAAAAAACGTTATTCCTGTGACATTTTCGTAATATCAACGGTTTCCGAGTTATTTGAGAACAAGTATGTGTGGATTTGCCATTTTAACCACCAAGTGAAAGTGTGACATGTAATTATTATACAGCCCTCTGTGTACAAACCAGGTCTAAAGTTCAACTTCTCGCCACTAGAGAGCACCAGCAGCACACCAATCTTCTACTGTGGTGACAAAGTCTAACTTCATATTAGGCTACGGTTCAAGAAGTAGTGCCCAGTAATAATGACTCTGAGCTTTACTGAAGATAACCAGACGTCTTGAGAGGAAGCATGCGGCGAAGAAGAAGAAGAAGAAGAAGAAGAAGAAGAAGAAGAAGAAGAAGAAGAAGAAGAAGGAGGAGGGGAGGAGGAGGATGGCGGGTGGCAGAAGATGTTTTGGTGCGCGTTTTATCACAGCAGACCAGGTCAGCCAACCAACCTTCTTGCTACCAACCAACTAATCCTCTTAACGGTGGTGCCCCCTATAGTAATTGGACTTCAACCCCCTCCCCCACCCCCCGACCCCTCTCAAGATCCTAGAGGGTAGTTTACACCCCCTCATCCACATCATCATACCTCACAATTTGCTTCCATTACGGCTTTTCCACTGATGTCGAATTCCACCTGCTTTCCCGCCAGAATAAAAGTGGGGTTCTGGTACACTCCCCCCTCTTAAGAAAAGTAGGATTCCGGTAACCATCCCCCCCCACACCACAACAGAAAAGTTAATTTTTGTAAGAGCGGAACCTCGACTCCATCCCATTATGAAATTTTACTACCGAGGTTAGTGTTCTTTGTTCGTCTAATTTATTCTTTTATTAATTAATTAACCAAGATGGCAAAGTTACCGCTCAGCTTAGCTTCTCACAGATTATCTTTAATAATCTCTCCCCACCTTCAGTACTCCTTGGTCTCATTAATATCTCTTACTTCCCTTATTTTGTATCTTGGTTTTGTTTCCTATACCTGTATTTTGTACTTTCTCCACCAGTCTGTATCTTCTTCTATAATAATCTTCTTCTATTGTCTGTTATATAATAAATTGGGATCCTGACCAAATACAATAATATTTGAGTTTGAACGAAGAGCTCTTATGCTTCAGGAGTTTCCAAGTTATCCTATCACAAGTTAAAACGAATGATTGAACCAAATAATGGTTGACCTTTTTCAAATATCAGTCATCGGATAAAGTTTGTATAGTCCGATTCACGTCAAGAAGTCAGTAAATAATAATAAAATAAAATAAATAAATAAATAAAGCCTTTATTGTACATTTCAAAATAATCATCACATAATATCATTTTAATATATCTGGCATTTACCCCATGGATATAATCCGTCCGGGGGAGAAGAGTAAGACAAAAAATACTGTACATATATAATTTTTTTTTTTTTTTTATATATAAGTTGCAAAGAGTAAGAAACTAAATTACAATTGTATACATTTGAGACTTTTTTCAATAATACGATGATACGTTTGAAGGTCGCTTTAGAAATTAAACTCTCGAACCAATGAATATCTGTAGTGCCAAGCAGCCCTACAGTATCGGCTGATATCTCTCCAGTTTCTGCCATTCAGGTACGCTTTCAGCTCTTCTCTTGTCAGCAAGCCTCTCCTCAGGTATGTGCACCGTATCTCGCGTAGTATGGGGCATCTGGCGACGAAATGTATGACATCCTCCTCTTCCTTCCAGTTGCACAGGGAACACAGCTTCACTGGTTGGTTGAACATGTACCTGTTCAACTGAATAAGCTCTGTTCGTGCCTTGAAGAACCACTTGATGAGAGCGAACCCCCCCTGCTCATTGATGTAGTTGGTATCATCATTCAGCTCACAGTAGAAGGAGGTGCGATCACCCTCATCAGTCTTATTTTGCAGTCCATTACAATCCTCTCCTTTATCCTCATCAGAATGTTTTTAATAGCGAAATCGTGAGAGTATTTCTGAGGCATTGATACCATACTGCCTTTCAAGCACAATCCAATCCTTGACAACAAAAATCTCCTTCTGTGTGACCTCCTCCAATAATAATCTAGGATATCTTTCAGTAGGTAACTTCATGCACCGTCTTATGAACTTCACATGCAACTTCACTGTGTACAAAAATAGTGGTAGGCATCCAGTCTCCAAGAGTAGCGTATAGTCTGGTGCCCACATAGGGAGGCTGAATACTTTTTTAATGAAAAGTCGTTGCACCTTTTCCACATCTTCGTATATCCTTCCCCCCCATACTTGGGCTCCATAACACAGTGTGGATCTGGTAACGGCATCAAAATATTGCATTTAGCCCTGAATGATACATTGTTCTGTGACAGCAGCTTATGAAACATGTTCAGGAGATTTTCGATGAGAATGCTCTTTCTCTGAAGTGATTAGCGAGAGACAACTTGGATGATAGGTCAACCCCCAGATATTTGTAGTTGTTCACTACCTCAATTTCTTCATTATTGAATCTCCACACATCATGTCTTCCTATCCTACCACCCTTTCTGAAAATTATTATTTTTGACTTCGTCAGATTTACTTGTAAATTCCATTTTAAACAATATGCCTCGAGATTTGATATCATCCTCTTCAGACCAATCCTATCCGGCGCAAGCATCACGATATCATCAGCATATGCAAGAAGCTTGATACGTACATTTTTTATCTTTATTCCTCCATCAAGGCAATCTTCCAAATCATTAATAAACAGTGCAAATAAAATCGGGCTCAACAGGCAGCCTTGCTTCACACCTGTAGTTGTTTCAAACTCTCTTGAGAGTCCCTGACTTCCCCATACTCTGGCTGATGATCCATGATATAAATCTTTTAGTGCACTCAGCATTTTTGATGAGACTCCAAGTTCAGAAAGCTTATAAAACAGGGAATGTCTGTCTATTTTATCGAATGCGGATGAGAAATCCACGAAGAATGCATATACCTTTTGGCCCTTGGTATCCAGTTGAATGTGAACAATGCTCATAATATTGAAAATATTGTCAATTGTTGAGTAGGATTTTCTAAAACCTGCTTGAAATTCCCGCAAAATCTTATGGTTGAGAATAAGGTTAGGTTCTAGTTTATCCAGCAGAATCCCAGCACATAGCTTACTCATAGAATTCATAAATGATATTCCTCTGTAATTAGTTGTTTCATTCACATTCCCTTTCTTAAATATTGATAAATAATAGTCTGTTTAAAATTATTGGGAGTATGTGCTGATTCAAAACTCTGTTGAAGCAATCTGCCAGTTTATCATGAAAGTTTTGTGGGGCATATTTGTAGAACTCATACGAAATTCTGTCCTGACCTGGAGCCTTATCATTCTTAACTTTTGCTAAAACTCTCTTCACATCATGTGTCACAATTGGGGCATCAAGAATACAATCCACCATCAGAGGCTCGGCATAAGAGATTCTGGCTGCCGTTATTAGAGGATTTAGTAGGTGCTCAAAATGTTGTACCCAGTCTTCCAATGAAATGATTGCTCCTGCACTGAATTTTCTCATCTTGAAACATCGGACAAGCTTCCAAAACTGCCGGGATTCCCGCACAGTCTTGAATCTTTCAGTTAAATCGAGCCAAAAGTTCCTCTTCTTGTTCAAGCAAAGCTGTTTAAATTCTTTCTTTTTTGCTACATATCTTTCTCGTACCACATCTGAATTAGTTCTCCTGTAGACCTTAAGCAACTCAAATACTTCCTTTCTTGATCTTTTACATTCATAATCGAACCATTGTTGTTTTCCGTCTATTTCAGTTATCTTGTTAAGGTGAGATGGCGGACCACATTCATATATTATGTCAACTATAAACCTGAGATCTTCTGTTGCGTCAAGCCAGTGCTCTCTATTTCTCACTCTCAATTCAAGTTTATTCCGATAGAGTTCTGCTCTCTCTGCTTTCCATTGAAGTTTCTTTCTTATTGGTATCACACAACTCTCCTCCGATTCTGATTGAGAGCATCGAATTGTGGTGACAATGGGTAGATGGTCTGAAAATATTTCCGGGCAAACCACAAAAGACTGAACCATAGGAAGGGCATTGATAGACACGGCGCAAAAGTCAATGACGGACGAACCTCGCGCTCCAACATATGTCAGCTCTCCCTCCTCATCATTCTGTGTCCGGCCGTTTAGAACAACCAGCCCAAAATCATCAAACATTGACAACAAGTGCTTTCCATTTGAATTCAAAACAGAGTCTTTTGAGACTCTATTGCTGCTTACAACACTATACATATTCGCAATTATATCTTCTGGTATAATTTGTCTGTCACTGATTCTTCCATTTAGGTCACCCATCAGCATGATGTCGCACTCATTCAATTCAATTAACAGGCTCGATAACCTTTTAAAATCCTCCATCCATTTGTTGCAATTTATGTAGGCTGGGATGATATACACTTTATGTACTTCTATTTTCAATTCTATTATATCACACCCTGCAATTTCGCGGAAACTAGCTGAGAACTTACAATTGTTGCCTTGTTTCTTAATTCCATACACATAGCCTCCACTCGCTCTTCCATACGTCTCAATTCTGATTGCAGGAGCCCAAATAAGATTGTGCGTTAACATCCTACATTTGAACTCATTAAATGTTTTTTCACATAGCAAAAAAGTTTCATAAAGCAAAAATATTTCCTTCTCTCTCAAAAAGTTAAGAAATGCTAGATTATCGATTTTATTTGCAATTCCAGCTACATTGTACGAAACGACTTTCATATAATCAAATTCTGTTTCCTGTGTTGTGTCAATCTCTCTATTATGATTGCCCTCCGGTGTACTATTCTTTTCTGTTGTTTGCTTTGCGGACGAAAAATTTAGCAATACTGTTTTCTTCAGGCGCTCCAGATGTACCGGTAGATGTAGATGAAGATGGATTCTGTTTCAGATTGGAAATCCTCTTTCTTTTACGAGACGCAGAGAATGTTGTTTCATCGGCTTCCTCCAAATATTTATTGACCGTCTCCTCTGTTAATTCCTCTGCAGAGACATAATTTTCATTTATCAGTAGTCCAACTCCCTTCACTTTTACTTCATAACCAACGGCTCGGAGTAACTTTTGGGTTGGGTATAGCGTCTTCTTCTTTTCTCTTGTTTCTTTGTCACAATCAGGAGACACAAACAGCTTAAGGTTTTTCAAATTCGCCACTTTATTCAGAATATTTTGTCTTTTCATACTTGATAGCAATGACAAAATAATTGGACGCTTAACACCGGGACCTGCATTTCCTAAACGTTTTACGAAATCTATATCAGTTTCTTTTAGTTCGACCTTCATTACTCTATTAATTAAATCCAGCATCTTCTCCATGGTCTGCTCACGCCTTTCACCCTCTTCCTCCTCCATTCCGTAAAATATGAGATTTTTCTCACGACGCATGGATTCAATAGCTGTTCGTTGCTGTTGTAATTCGCGTTTTAGCTGTTCATTCTCTTTAGTTACCTCATCTATCCTTTTATTTTGCTCCTCAAACATCGATGAAATATTCAAGGCACCAATCTCCTGCCTAACTATTGTTAGTGTGTTCTCGTTGATCTCATTTTTAAATTTTTCCAGCATTGCAGCCATAATTTTCTCGTCTAATGCCATCCTGGATATTGTACAATATAAGTTAGGCTGTATCAAAACAACCGTTAATGCAGTTGGTGCTATCGAATAAAGGAATTTCACAGAGTTATCTAATCTAGGAAAGAGATTGACGCATATTTCACTATATAGACGAACAACTACAGATATAATGATGTACAGTCTGTTATCTACTGTCGACCGGCAACAGTTCACCCTCTCTCCCCACGTCTTTCAAAAAAGTTCTATTGCTAAGATTCTTTTTCAAAACTAACCTCAAATTTCCGCAGTAATGTTCACCAAATTTGATTCGTATTTGAACATCAAGAATGCATTTTTCACCACAGCACAAGTCTCCTGACACTTTGAATATACACTGACTACAAAAAATTGAACAAAAGTGTCCTTAAAACAATTATATTCACAAAACAAACTGCCGTTATCACGAGCACAACCGGCCTGCTTCAAGTCTCTCACTCAACTTCCTCAAGAAGTCAGTATTGTTTATATGAAGAGCATTGATGCCAAGTTTCATTGAGAGAGAAAGAGAAGAATGCACCAATCATGTTTGTTGCGACTGTGTGCGACAACAATGCACAGTGCGGCAACTATGCACAGTGCGAATGGACAGAGACATCAGCAACTGCTTTGTGCTGAACAAGTATAGCAAACTCCCATCTAAGCAATGCTGACTTCTTGACGTGAATCGCACTATATCTGACAATATATCTATATTTCCTTAAAATATCTCTTATCATTGAGTGTCTCAAATCATCTGTTCAGAATCTGAGCTCGTGTTGTAATCAATTGATTCAACTCCCCAATTCTCATTGAAGTACAATAGAAGGCACTGAAGACTTGAATTTCAACAATAAAATCTTCTCGATTTCAACTTCAAAAATATAATTGAAGTTTCTGACTGGTATTCTTTGAATTCATTTCATTTCACTTGACAGATAATTGGAAAACTTCTAAGATCGGACTCCCTGAATCATTTATTCATCTCTTTATACAATTACAAAATTATAATAATTATTATAATGTAGGAGAAAAACTAGGCTGAGCCTGTACTATTTCTCTTCCGAATTTTGATTATAATTGGTAATGCAGTCCAAAACAAGGTTATGTACAATTTTCACACACACTTCTCACAAGAATGTTCAGGAAAAAAATATAAATATTTTCAGATATATTTGCTCACTTTAAATCAGTATCAATTTTTAATTCCTCATTAATCATTTTTCTTCAACAAAGATGCGAATAAAAGCGATGCATCTCTGAGTATGAAATTCATCTAAGCCTTCCTAGTCTTTCATGTTTCATCGCCGCTTTGTTGAGGTTAGTTGTTGATGGATGATATTACATGCAGCAGAGCCTCATGATGCTCGACTAATAGAAAATTCAGCCAACAGAGATTAAAAACACAGGAGGGGGAAACACACACCGGTAGAGGATACATTATGAAAGCACACACAAAGCGTTTAACGGAACAGGGACGGAAGGGAGGTGAGATGGACAGAAAAATAGATGAAGATGAGAGAGATACATAGCAACAGAATGTGTGTGTGAGAGAGAGAGAGTGGATGAACGAGTGGAAGTGAAAGAGCGAGTGAGAGGGTATGAGAGTCGTTTCACACACGGAAGACGTGTGCAAACGATCCAGCAATAATTAATACAATAATCTGTCGTCCAATGAGTGGGAGGGGGAAGGTACTAAGATGAAGAAAGAGGGGAGAGAGGGAGAGGGAAAGGATGATAAAGAAAAAATGAGAGGCAAAAGAGACGCAACAGAAAATAGTAAAGAAGTGTGTACACGTAACATTTGCCATCAAACTCCATACAATAGTAGAATTAATCTGAATCGATCAAATTGAATTAAATACGATTGATCAATACTTGAAAAGATAGAGCTATGAAGGCAAACATACTATTCCTTGGTATTGCGTGTTACAAATATAGCTTGAATATAATTCTAGACATGCTGTATTATAACCTAGCAAGATTTATAAGAATATAAAGAGAAGATAGCAAAAAATGAGAAATAGGGAAAGGGAGAAACAAAAGAGAATTAACGATAAAGGAGTGGGGAGAAGAGGAACAATAATTCTAATAAAGACCAGAGAGAGAAGAGAGAGAGAGATAGAGAGAGGGAAGAAGAAGTAGAAGAATAAGAAGAGGAAGAAGGAGAAGAAGAAGAGAAGATGAAGAAGGAGGAGAAGAAGAGAAGTAGAAGAAGAAGAAGAAGAAGAAGAGGAAGTAGAAGAAGAAGAAGAAAAAGAATAATAATAAGAAGAAGAAAAGGAGAAAAGAAGAAAAGAAGAAGAAGAAGAAGAAGAAGATGAAAAAAATAAGTGGTAGAAGCAACGTAGAAGGGTAACTGCACACACAATCATAACACAGTGCACAGACAAACGGGTCCAATTTGAAAACTTCAATAATTTATGCAGCGATGAATTTGTGCAGACAAAGCATTTTAATCTCCCGCCCAATGTAGATAGCTGTAATGACTTCTCCTACCCCCCACAAAACGAATACTCATTACAAATAAAAAACCAATTTAAATATTGAACACTGTCAATATGAAGCAGACGTATCTCTCTATCCAATGCACCCTACCTAACCTGCCCCATGTTTGCATGTGAAATAAGTTTACTTTTGTCATATTATTCAACACTGGCATGTGAAAAAGTTTACTTTAGTTGAACACAGGCTGTTGTGTACCATCGCATGTCAACGATAAAGTTCAATTATAATTTCAACGTTTTGTTAAAGTTCAATGATTATTTTAACGTTTTTGTTGGAGATCAACACTGACGCTTTGATTCGTCGTGACACCAGTTGATTTTTATTGACAGTTTCCTGTAGGTGACTACAATATTTTTGGAAAAACTTGTATTATTCTTTTCGAAACACTGCTGTGGGTTCAAACACAAAGGAAAGTGGTTGCAAACCGGCTGTATGTGAACACGCTCATTTAATATAGTACAATCTATCTATGCACATCTAATTCAGAGAAAGCCGTTGTTAGAAGGAACTTGCAATGCAAACCTCTATTGAATAAAACTTCTAACAAAATTGTACTCAAGTAAAAAAGTCCTAAATTACAAATAATAACGATTTTTTAAGATAAAAACTATTTTTATCATAAAAATAATAAATAAATAAAAAATATTTTTTAAATAAATATTTATGGAGTACCCATATTGTAAAAAAGGTTTTATATCTAATAATTGAAACAATTTTGAAACCAATACAAAAAGAAACAAGAAAAATGTGGAGTGGAAATTTTGAGTAGTTGATATGCTGGATAAAATTATGTAATGAAATCAATGTTCAAAAAAACTATATTTAAAAATTATGTTCATTACAAGTTAAAAGCCTCAATTACTTAATGGTTTGAATCATCAGCACATAATTTTTCATATCTGTTTAGAAGATTGTGTTGGAATTTGCCACAAAGATAAAGCAATTCGATACCAATCGGAATGTGCATCAAGTTAAATACAAAATGGCTGTAGTACGACTATGTAAGACTGTGAAGAGCTGTGATTGGCTACTGAAAGCTTTCCCTCCCACCATGGGAGGAGCCAAACGGTCGACCAATGGCAGTCAAGAATGAACTACACTACAGCAGCCTTGAGTTTCCTTATTTACCTGATAGATAGCGTTAGTACTAACGAAAAAATCTCAGTACTAAGAATCAATCATCAACAACGGGTTAGAGTGAAGCTCAAACAAAAGCACGGCGAATAAGAAATGTGTTACTAAGAATGAGAAGATAAATTTGTCCATTTGAATAAGCAAATGTCTTGAGGGAATGTAATGAAAGAATTCTTGCATAGTTGAATAAATAATATTATTAAATGTTTTATTGTTTCAGTCAGTGAATAATATGAAACATGCGCATTTACAAGAGAAATTCGTCCATTTGAATAAGTAGATGCTATTCATGAACATAAATTCTAGCCTTATAGAATTGATAATATTGTTTGATTACTGATTCAGTTCTTATCTGTTGTTTTGCAAATTTGTCATGTAGTGAGACCAAAGGAACAAATATTCATTTTTATTTATTGGAAAGATAATTTACACATGAGAAATCAAGATCATTGACGCCCAAAATAATATACGAAACTTTACTGTAGAGTTCTGTTGTAAAATGAGCTGTATAATTGTGCATAAACAATAAGAGTTAGAAATAATTTCAACTGCTGCATTTTGGGCATTAGCAAAGAATACAGACCAGTATTCCTGGACTGTAACAGCCCAGTTTACTGGTTCAGTACAGTAATACTGGTCTGTAATCATTGACATTAGTTCATTAACTGTCATATTCAAGTGGATAGAATTTAGAAAAATCTTTTTGAAATTGTCTAACTCTTTAAAAAACAAAATATTTATACCATGGTTTCATGTAGTGGCGATGATCAAATAAGTATACCACGCTTCGCCACGGGTTTCATGTTAGGCTAGGCGTACACCGGTTGGTCAAGACAAGACAAGACGAGATTAGTAACGTTTAATTACAGTACTTCACAAAGTTGCTTATGAAGCAACACACACCGATTAGTCATTGCATCGGTGTGTGCTGCTTCATAAGCAACCATGTGAATTACTGTGACTAAACGTGACTAATCTCGTCTTGTCATGTCTTGACTAACCGGTGTACGCCTATTTGAAACATCTTCAGCTGTATTGTAGATAGAATTTCACTATTGAAATTGACAATACCGTATTATACATTTAACCACGCTTTAATCCATCTATAGAACCAAGATGAAAAATATACTTTTAATCAATTAAACAAAGTATTTACATAACCAAGTATGAAAACGAAATTTATATGAGAACTAATGTGGATAATGGAAGACCAAATTTTTAAAGATGTTGATTATGGACTATCACTCACACGTTGTATTGTTGAGGAGGAAACACCCTTAGGTTTCACTTTACAAGGGACATCCCGGACATCCCTAGGGACCGGCAAGGGCTGCCATCCCATCCCATCCCGTCTCATACATTATTTATAAATAACCGAATCATCTCTCATTCTCTCTCTCTCTCGCACACACCCATGCTGATTAAAACGGAATTTAATAACGTGAGGAGTATTTCACTCAGTTGAGGCCAGGCTGTGAGATGCTAATGAGGAGGGCGAATGCGAAGTGGTGGTGACAGACTAAGAAGGAGAGAACGAAGAAGAAGAAGAAGAAGAAGAAGAAGAAGAAGAAGAAGAAGAAGAAGAAGAAGAAGAAGAAGAAGAAAGAAAAGAAGAAGAAGAAGAAGAAGAAAAAGAAGAAGAAAAAGAAAAAGAAGAAGAACTAGGAGAAAAAGAAAAAGAGTGAAGAGGAGGTAGGAGGAGGAGAAGAAGAAGACTAAATGAAGAAGTAAAAAGACGAAGAAAATGGAGCAGTAGAAGTGGAATCTAGAAAAGTCGAAAGAGAAGAAGGACAAGAAGGGAAGGAGGACGAGGATGAGGAGAAAGTAAGAAAATAATGTGATTAGAAGGAAAAGAGCGAAGGAAGGAGAGAGATGAAGAAAAGTGACAACGAGAGTGAGACAAAAAGTGAATGGGAATAAAAAGACAAGGAGATAAGAGAATGAGCGAGTTGTGAAGAACTGATATAAAAAGATATGGAGAGCAAGGGACGATAGAGAGATAGGAGGAGGAGGACGACGACGAAGAGGAGTAGGAAGAGGAGGAGGAGGAGGAGGAGGAGGAGGAGGAGGAGGAGGAGGAGGAGGGGAAGGAGGTGGAGAAGAAGAAGGAGAAGGGTAAATAAACACGAAGAAATACGAAGGTGAGATAGAGATAGATGAAGCAGGAGACAAAAAGACGAATGGAAAGAACACTAATAAGATGAATAAAAACTGGGATGATATGAATGTGGTAGATTGAGAAAGAGCACAAAGAGGAAAACTATGACAAACATGAAGGAGTGGAAAAGAAAAAGGAAGAGGGGAGAAAGGAAAGACAAGGATGACAAGGAACAAGCTCACCCTTCAATCCCTCTCCCCACCCCTTCCTTCATACAACCAACAGCAGTTGTTCCCTTCACCCTTTTTCGGAGGACATTAATTCATTGTACAATCGCCTCTTATTAAGATTATTATCGAGTTGCCACCCCCTCACCAACATCCCCCTCCCCCCAACGACTGTTTACAACGCTGGACGCCCACGCTCCTAATAAATAATAAGCTTTTCAAAGAATGCTGTCTCGTTTAATTTCCGTTGTATTCACGGAATTTTACAGTTTTCAACCATTGTTATTCTTTTTTTGTAAAAAGTATCACGGGTTTTCAAATTTATGCTATTACTTCGCAACCTTATCAGACAATCTTCAATTGCTTGCTTGCTTTATAATAGTAAGAAAATTATTAAATCAAACAACATGATAAACTTGAACTGTTATTGGATATTGTGCCGAAAATATTGGTTTTCGGCTAGGTAATTATTGTTTCTGATGAAATAAAACATATTCTATTCTATTCTATTCTATTCTATTCTATTCTATTCTATTCTATTCTATTCTATTCTATTCTATTCTATTCTATTATAGGTAAACACAAGCGACAGTTGCAGTAACCGCATCGAGACTGCGATAACAGTTAATAAGAACATAATCGTGGTAGTTGTGGCGTCGGCACCGTGACTGCAAGCAACAGCATCATTTCAACTGCACGTGACTGCAAGCAATAGCATCATTTCAACTGCTAATGCGACTGGCTCATTTAATTTTATGATTGTTACTCTCATACCATCATTCATTAAAAAACCCCCGGAATTGATTATTATTTTATTATCAAGTGTTTTTTTCAATCAATTACTACCTTATAACTGTAAACTACTTTCCTAGCTTCAACCGCAATTACAGTAATCACATACAAGTCTGCGGGTGTAAGCCGCAATTGAAGTAATTATGGGTTTCGCTTCAAGTGAAGGGGTAGATTTAATTAGTTACCCCTATATTTTCGAATAATATCTATTGTAATCAACCCCCAGATAATACAAATAAAATCCAATGCGTTCAGATTTTTTTTAAATTAAGCAACCCGCATTACATGAGAAAGCCATGAGAAATCCCGCATTGATATGATAACGAGAGTACTGAATAATTGTAGCAATAGTAATTGTACAATGATAATATTACGATAACCAAAAATATTATAATAGACTCATCCAAGGAAATCAGATCATTGGGTTTCTTTCAGTCTTGTAGAGTCGATTTGATCTTAAATTCAACTTGCATCAACATTCTTATCAAACCTGCATGTTGAAATAACAAAGTCATCGCTAATTCATTGTAATTTAATGATTCATTACTGGGAGGCTCTCCAAGTGTATACTAATTGACTGGACAAGACTGGAACGGAGATATACAATTACATTATTATCTTGTATTTTAAACTGTATTTGAACTGAGTTCAAACGCTAGGCTAGCCTCATTGTTTCCTGCTATACGGTACTGTCCGATTCTTAGCTCCGTGACCCTGGGAGGAATGCAATACGTCATCGAGAACCGGTTTTTGTAGTGTATAGAGTTTTTGTAGTGGTTAAGAGTGCTGCTATCTTTGTCTCTCCTCTTCAGCCATCAGGGACACTGAGCTTAGGCGCGGGCAGTACAATAGTCTTTAATTCTATCAACCTAATGCTATTTCTAAAACCACTTAAGGATGAATAATTATTATCTAACATTTTCACTGAACAACTAACACTGAAAACTATTCGCGAATCGACTAGCCTCGTGTAAAGGAGGCATTATACAAAACTTCTAAAATAGCTCTACTCGTAAGCACAAAAGTAAAGCGTACTATCAACAAAATCATATATAAACTAGGACTTCCCGAGCTTGCACTAAAGTGCGACTTTATTGAATCGGTTGAAAAACTTCAGAGGAGATCTGTTTACAAAAATACATGTTCGCCTATTTTCTTTAAAAATAGAGAATTACACAAGTTGATGAACTCTGTGCTCGATTAGCTGCTAACGGTCCCAAATTCCTTCCGAATTAATGTCTCAGTGAAAAACTAGTGATAAATGACGGAATTTGAAGTAGCGTCACCTACACACAGAATGAAAAATCGTTTCAGATGAGAGCTGCTGTGCTGATGATGGTTTAAGAGAGGTGACGACAAACTATTATTCTTTTTTCTCTCTTCTTCTTTTTCTTCCTCTTCTTCATTTCTCAGCATTTTTCTCCTTCTTCATTTTCTTTTCCTTCTAATGGCAGTCGTCGTCGTCTTCAGCATTAGCATTAGTCCTCCGGTGATGCATTTCTTCTCTTCTCAGCTCGAGTCGCGCGCGTTTTTCTTCTCTTCCGCGCCATTAATTCGCGTTCTATTTCCTTCCATTCAAGAGCCTCTCGCACGCGCACGCACGCTTCAACAACAAATGAGCGACTGTCTAGTTCAGGCCTAAACTGATCGTTCCGTTACCTATACAAATTTCGTTCGAAAGACATTATTGGAAGACATAAGACACAGCGAAAGACCTCATAGAATCACAATTCACTTATACAAAAATTGAAAAATTCAATAATAACTGATATAGAGTTTCAGATATATTAAATATAATATGATGTTTAGATATAGTTTTTACCCAGGAACAATACCTCATAATATTGGTAGGGAGTTCTAAAACACCCTGTATATACATGTAATCAGTTACATAGTGCACTATTGTACCATATAGCATAGAACAATGTGGATAGCAAGTGATTAAACTCGCTTCTAACACAGTGCAGAATGCAAGACACGATAATATGTAACCATATATATCTCAGTGTGATAATCATCCAACACTAATTACAGTAATGCTTTGGCCCAGTCAACCATTATGTTGTAGATAGTCGCCCTGTAATGTATCATTACACTACAATGCAATTAGAGATAGTATGTAGAACGAACTTGCAGCTTCAAGTATCAGTGTTTTTTTTTCGCATGCTTACATGAATCTTCATATAAGTGTCCACTTGTTCAAGTTTTCCATCTCATAAAATAACATTGAATTGAACAGTTCACTTGTGAACGAACCATACACTACACTGGACGTGCACTGTTATAACGCAACCAATCATGATAGGCATCGAATCGTGTAGGCATCTTTCAAGTCAGCTGCTTAATTCAAATTTACTTCATTTTCTATGAAATTTGATAGTTCAGAAACGCCTTCTTAATTTTTACACCAATAATTACAGAAAATCTGTCAACCGATTATTTATTGATTAATTCAATTCCTAAATTTGACAATTATTACATTACTTGTATCAGGTATACTACAAGCTATACGTACGGTATAGCTTGAGTTGGGTGGTCAAACAATTTATCGACAGTCATTTTAACTGAATTGATCAATTCTATCAGCTGATTTAACAACAATACGTAGTGCAAAATAATTTTTCAAAGTTGATGGAATTTGCTACAGGGTTCTCTGACATACAGATACGCCTTTATGAAGGTAGGAAATGTGGCACTAATACTGGCATCTTTTAAGATATTTTCGAACAATTTGGTACCGGTAGCTTTTTGTGAGGTTTGGTTCAGAAATAGATTCTGAAACAGATCAATAAACTTGTTTTACCGGATCAGGTATAGTTAGCTCAATCATTCAAATCAAATCAAATACGATTGAAATTTCAAATCCCATATCAAGCTCACTATTTTAGCTTATTCTGCAATTTGTGTCAATCTTTACTGTTTAGTCTAGGTCTAGAGTTTAGTGTTGGAATTGTATCTTGCTCACAAAAACTGCAACTTCCAAATAGCCCCGGAAAAAGTTGTACAACTGATATTTCCGGTGAAACGGTTTGTCGGCTCAATATTAGACCCCCTCCAGTGCAGCTTGAAATACGTGACATTTTTCTAATTATTTCTCACCGTTCATCAGCCCTTTTCACTGATTTTTGTTTTGCCTTCAAAACGTGTCAAAGAGAGAGAGAAAAAGAGAGCTTTCGTTTGTGAGTGAACTATACCGTTGTATGTAACGGGAATCATAATGACGCCACGAAGGGGGTTCATGTCCACATTGCTTTCAGAAAAGACAAATGAGACGAGACATGAAAATCAGAAAGAGAAAAAAGGAGAGAAGAGGAGAATAATTAGAAGCAGAAGAAGATGATAATAAAAATAAAGACATAACAGGGGTTAGGGGAGGATAATTAGGGTGAGATCGAGCCAGTAACTTGATTGAAAAGTGAAATAAGGTGAAAAAACAACAATTTTTTGTCTTAAATAGAGTGAGAGAGTCACCACCTGGCTTTTACCATAATACTGTACACCTTTCAGGTATGACGACTCTGTATTGTCTTCCATACTTTTGTTTATTCTCTCTCCCATTCATTTCTTCTCGGTGTCTATTGTCTTTTACGCTATTGTTTATTCCAATTCCTTACAGTTCTTGCATCGCTCGTTTTTCCTTTTTCCTCCATTTGCTTTGCTCCCCTGTGTTCTTGTATGTAGGCTATGTATTGTCAGTAAAGTATGTATATAATATATGTAATAGTATATGTATATAGTTGCTGTACTATATAGAGTACAGTTCTCATATATTAAACAAACTATAGTACATGTACTAAAGAAAGTACAGAGTGATTGCTGTATAGTTCAATGGTAGAGGGAGACCTTGATTACAACTTCAACGGTCCCAGTTGTAAGTCTAGGGTTGACTAGTAAAGTAAGTTGACTAGTTTGTACTGTTGTTTCCCTGTTAAGCACTAATGTTGTTCATTACCGTCTATTGTAATGGATCAATAAATAGATTGTAGTCCTTAGATTTTATTTTGCAATATAAAATAAATTGATTCATATGAAATAGTATGAAGAAAATTTAACTATATCAATAATATGGTTGAAAATGGAACACATTCATAGAAATAATAAGAGGTAAACTCAAATTGATGAATAGTCAATATTGTGATTTAAGAAATATAGCATATAATGTATTTTATAACAAGTTGAATTTAAATGAATGAATTTATATGAAATAAATGTTATTATTATACATAATATTTTATAAAGTATGAAGCCTGATAACTAGAACTGAAACAATTATAAAATATTACATCTCAGTTGTGTTTTTTTTCTGGCTAATACTGTATTTAAATATTAATCTTGTATTAATATTGTCATCTTATAATTCCAGGAGTCATCAAACAGTATTATCATAGACTAACTAATTACATTTAGTTATAGCAGGATCCAATTAACTTGTCATAAATCAGCTGATCGACGAGCATATGATCACAATACTTAACCTACAAATGCTGAATCTCGCAGATTATTGAAAAGGTCTTTTAAAAAGTTATTCTTTGAAAGGTCTTCTTTAAAAAGGTCTTTCAAAGACTTTAAAGGTCTTTAAGACTTTCAAGCCTTTTGATTATTGTGTCGAAATCACTGTTTAATTATTACTGGATCAGCTGATTTATGACAAGTTAATTGGATCCTGCTATACATCTCTAGCATTATCTTTCCAATTCAAATCACAAAAAACGACTCTCATTGAATGAATGCTGTTCAAATTCCGTCTGTATATCAGTTTGTGGCGACAAACAATAGAAATAAAAATAGAAAACGGCTATTGTATTGACTAAGCGCGTTCATTTCGGTCGCAATTGTGTGGATAGCGGCGTGATTTGGTACTGGAGCTGGCTGGCTGACTGCCTGCAGTTGTATTGATCTTATTGCTGCTGCTGCTGGTATATTATTGCTGGCGGCTGAAGAACCGGCGGTCTGTTGGAAAGCAGTTATCGAAGTTGACAGCAGTTTTGAGGGCGAATTTTGTCATTCTCCCAATAACAGAATTACGTCCACCCTTCACTCCCCTCCTCCTGGTCGTCCTCCTCCTCCTCCTTCTCCTCTTTCTCTACCTCTTCCACCTCCACCTACTCTATCTCCTCCTCCTCATCCTTTCCATGATTGTTTCGTTTTTCTGCCATTTCTCGGTCCATGTATTCATTGAATGACGTACCCTACCCCTTCCCACACCCCTTGTTATGGCCCCAGTCATCGTGTGTCGATGTCAATTCCTTCCTTCTCATTTTTCCAGCCTTTTTGTTCCTATTATACGTTATCTCGCCCTTTATTCTTTTTCTAATTCTTCTTACCTCTTCTTCTTCATTCTCTTCTCCTTTCTCTTCCTCGTCGTCGTCATCGTCGTCGTCGTCATCTTCTTCTTCTTCCTTCTTCTTCTTCTTCTTCCCCTCTTCTTCTTCTTCTTCTTCTTCTTCCTCTACTTCTTCTTCTTCCTCCTTCTTCTTCTTCTTCTTCTTCTTCTTCTTCTTCCTCTTATCCTTCGTTTTTCTTCTTCTTCTCCTTCTTCTTCTACTTCTTCTTTCTTCTTCTTCTTCTTCGCTCTTTTTCTTCTTCCTCTTATTCTTCTTCTTCACTCCTCTTCTTCTTCTTCTACTTCTTCTTCCCTCTTTTTTCTTCTTCTTCCTCTTCTTCTTCTTCTTCTTCTTTTCACTCTTCTTCTTTTTCACTCTTCTTCTTCTTCCTCTTCTTCTTCTTCTGTCTGTCTTCTTCCTCTTCTTCATCTTCTTCTTCTTCTTGTTGCACCCTTAAAACAATAGAGCGTTTACTTTCAGCTTATTGTGAGGGCGGGAGTTGAGCAGATTTTCGAAAATAATGCCCGGCGTCTGTGAGGCGAAAAGTAGTTTGGTTGTTGTCAGAATTTATTGTGATTCAATCGGATGGTTGTCTTTTCTCTCGACTGACTCTCTGTGCAGTGGCATGGGTGATATTGTGGTTGATATCATAGGCGTCATTTGGGGGTGGCAAGGGGTGGCAGTTGCCACCCCAAAATTCTCAAACCCCTTTTTTTGCCACCCCAAAAATCGTATTATCGTTTTTAAAAGATTACGTGATGATTTGTATTAAAATTATTTAAGTCTGTATTTTGTATTCTATTTATTTTCAGAGCTAACCAATTCACAAGGGAAAGTATTTCCATACTTATTAAATAAATAAGTATTTTACCAAATTAAATGGTAATAGCTTTTAACATTAAAAAAGGATCAAAGGGTCAGATAAGATATGTTAATGCAAAAACATTCTAATGGCTTAAAAATACTTAATGTAAAAATTTTCAAGTTAAACCATAGATTTTTGCCTATAAACTCTGGTTAATCAAGAGTTAAAAACGGTCTTAGATGGCGTAATTTCACACTTAAATTTTCAAAATTTCCCGGGGGGGAGCCCCCGGACCCCCCGCTTTCCTGGGGCTTATAAGCGCGGGTTCGCCAGCGATGACCAAATAAGTATACCACGCTTCGCCATGGTCTCCAAGCCCCCCAGATCCCTGGCAGACCTTGCCACCCCATTTCAAAAGCTGAAATGACGCTCATGGTTGATATATTTCTCTGTGAAATTACCAGAGATTGATATTGGTGTAACAATCGAAATCTATAAAAAGTAGTAATAAATTTGTGTTTTTGATGACTTATAGTCTTTTTATTTGGTGTAGTGCTGGATATAACCGTAGACTAACCTTAAAATATATATATATATCTCTGATATAGAATTGATTATTATCTCTGTATAAGGAGTACAGGGTATTCAAAACTGGGAAAGAAAATGGCGACATTAATAGCCTACCGAATAGGCATTCTACACACAGATATATAAGAGACACTTCAAACACATACACACATAAGATATAACTATACATAACATATAATCTGCAATTCCACGACTTTGTATGGTAGCCTATAAGCTTTTCTGTTAACAGGGCTTCCCGCCCGCAATTCAATTGCCAAAACAAGGCATCTCTTTTCATTATTACGATTCGAAAGAATGGAAAAGAGAAGCACAAAAGGAAGAAAGAGATGAATATTAAGAGAAAGAGAGAGAGAAATATCATGAAAAAGAGAGAGCAGATGAGAATTGGGGAACAAAAGAATGGAAGAGAGAAATACTAACAGAAAGAAAGAGAAGGAGAAATATTATGAAAAAGAGAGAGTGGATGAGAATTGGGAAACAAAAGAATGGAAGAGAGAAATACTAAAAGAAGGAGAGGAATATCAGGAGAAAGAGAGAGAAAAATATTAAGAGAAAGAGACAGTGGTTGAGAATTGGGAAACATTGTGAGAAAGAGGGTCACCACACAAAAATACCATCTACATTTAAATTAATTCCATTCTTCTTCCCTTCCACCCCCTTTCATCCCCCCTTCCGGCCTTCCACACACATTCGCGCGTTTTTCTCGCGTCATTGTTCTCGCGTTTATCGCGTCGGCCCAGCCGCCTGATGACGCGAGCGTTTTAATCGGCTTTCTTTCCCCCCCCCCCCACTCCGTTCCTTCCAATTTATTTTGTCACTCACCGCAATCATACACAGAGCGTGTGTTCTGTTTCTTCTCTTCTTCGTAGTTTTTTGTCTGTTATTCGAAATTCAAACAATCACTTTCCAATCATCGGAAACGATAGCAACACACCAAGCGTCAATTCAGCACACAAGTCATTACACTCGCGTATGTATGCATGAATTCGAATGTGTTTTCGTTTCTAGTTGAATTGGATGATTCAACACACACACAATAGACATCCGCGCAATTCAATCGAGTTGAATTAGACTCAAACCTTTATTTGTCACATAAAAAACTATTTGATAGAATGACTTTACTTTATTTTTCAGAAGTGGCAAAGTTTGGACAGTAATAATATCACTCAATAGCTATGTCCACAACTTGTCGATTTTCGTTTCGACTTTCGTCTTGCTTGTCGTCTTGCGCTTCACGCATCCTATTGAAATATGACGGGAAAACGAATGCTGCACAGCATGCGTCATGTGCTGCACAGCATGCGCTATGACGAAAATCGAAAAGCAGACAAAAATCGACCACGAGGCGGACATAGGTATTCACATATATGAAGACTTAGATCATGCCTCCTCAGAAAAAGCAAAAGAGTTATATGGAACAGATCATAAGAAGTCCTATGAAGTTATGAAGAGTTATATGAAACTGTAAAAGGAATTATATGAAGTCAACATTTGACACAAAAAGTAAGTTTTTCACGACATGAGAAGCTTTTTAAAACATAAAGAACATACTTTATGTTCCTCGAGAGAACGACTCTTTTATTTTTATGACTTGGCGAACTTTGGACAGTAATCTAAACTCTACAAATTAAACACAAGTCATGTAGAGGCAGGGATCATGGCTACTTGGAGCCCAGAAAAATTTGAATAGTTGGGATTGAGGTTGTAACTTCCACTCGCGCGTTTTTCTCGCGTCATTGTTCTCGCGTTTATCGCGTCGGCCCAGCCGCCTGATGACGCGAGTGTTTTAATCTGCTTTCTTTCCCCCCCCCCCCCCACTCAGTTTCGTCCAATTTATTTTGTCACTCACCGCAATCATACAACACAGAGCGTGTGTTCTGTTTCTTCTCTTCTTCGTAGTTTTTTGTCTGTTATTCGAAATTCAAACAATCACTTTCCAATCATCGGAAACGATAGCAACACACCAAGCGTCAATTCAGCACACAAGTCATTACACTCGCATATGTAGGCTATGCATGAATTCGAATGTGTTTTCGTTTCTAGTTGGATTGGATGATTCAACACACACACAATAGACATCCGCGCAATTCAATCGAGTTGAATTAGACTCAAACCTTTATTTGTCACATAAAAAACTATTTGATAGAATGACTTTACTTTATTTTTCAGAAGTGGCAAAGTTTGGACAGTAATAATATCACTCAATAGCTATGTCCACAACTTGTCGATTTTCGTTTCGACTTTCGTCTTGCTTGTCGTCTTGCGCTTCACGCATCCTATTGAAATTAGACGGGAAAACGAATGCTGCAACGCATGCGTCATGTGCTGCACAGAATGCGCTATGACGAAAATCGAAAATCAGACAAAAATTGACCACGTGCTGGACATAGGGATTCACATATATGAAGACTTAGATCATGCCTCCTCAGAAAAAGCAAAAGAGTTATATGGAACAGATCATAAGAAGTCCTATGAAGTTATGAAGAGTTATATGAAACTGTAAAAGGAGTTATATGAAGTCAATATTTGACACAAAAAGTAAGTTTTTCACGACATGAGAAGCTTTTTAAAACATAAAGAACATACTTTATGTTCCTCGAGAGAACGACTCTTTTGTTTTTATGACTTGGCGAACTTTGGACAGTAATCTAAACTCTACAAATTAAACACAAGTCATGTAGAGGCAGGGATCATGGCTACTTGGAGCCCAGAAAAATTTGAATAGTTGGGATTGAGGTTGTAACTGTAACGGCTCGATAGAAATATTCATACTGCACTTATCGACCAGACAAATCAAATTAGCAGAATTACCTTGATTCTGTTCAACGTGTGTAATGGATTGTCAAAGCTCTTACCTGTAAACAAACGCAAAAACAATTATGAATTATAGAACATTTCATACGAGAATACAATATTTTAGTATTGGATATTTTAGTATTTAGTATTAGTATAAGGAGAGCCTTGGGTAGGAGATACAAAAAACAAAATGGTGATTACCCCTCAACTAGCCCACTAATCTATTAAAACTGATTGAAACTTTCCTCTGTAATCCAGTCAGATCAACAACTTCAGCAGTTCCATTTCATTTCATTTTTCTCTTTCATGTAACACATGTCCAGAGATATATTTATTACACATTAAAAACAATTAGGGCCGGTTCATTAGCCAAGTCCTAGACTAAAACGGGTGGCACCGTATCATCGACAAACGTTAGCCTCGACACTATGTACCAAGGGCTCTCTATGCTGCTAGCCCACTAACCTGTCGAGACAAACGTTTGCCGATGCTACGGTAGCCACCCGTTTTAGTCTAGGACTTGGCTAAATCCCGAGCTCATGAACCGGCCCTTACAATACGAAAAAAATCAGTTATATTCCTATACAGTATATACAGTACTATTCTGTTTAAACTATGATGTAGCATTCCACTATAGTTCATGTGCCGGGATGCATTTAGTCTAGCATTCTAAATCTAATATATTCTACTATTATTTTAGCTATTTCTACAAGGTTAAAACACTGGAATCCCAAACAAGTTCATAACAATAATCATTATTTTTGTTCTCAAACTCAAATACTTTATTCACTCAATTAATAAACACAATTTTTACAAAATTGTTCAATTTTTCAGTTTTCAACTGTTCAAAACAGTTCAATCTGTTTCAAGCAGTCGACTAAGGCTCTTTTGCAGTTTCAATAGTTGAACTGTAGTTTGACTTTAGTCTCATCATTTGTATTAGGCTAGGCGTACACCGGTTAGTCAAGACAAGACAAGACAAGATTAGTCACAGTACTTCACATAGTAGCTTATGAAGCAACACACACCGATTAGTCATTGCATTGGTGTGTGCTGCTTCATAAGCAACTATGTGTATTACTGTGACTAAATGTGACTAATCTCGTCTTGTCTTGTCTTGACTAACCGGTGTACGCCTAGCCTAAAGTCAAACACTGACCACAGACCACCCAACAACGGCGCTTGCTTGTGTATACGCGTGCAAACGCGCGTCCGTCCATTCGCGTCAAATTAAGCGCGCGCAACTGAAAGCGTTCATTCATTGTAGAAGCGTAGATATCGACGCGCCCTGCATTATTTGCAGCCAGCGACAATAGACAAGCCTGCATTATTTTGAAAGATCGACGCTTGCTGCATTACTTTACACAATGGACAACGCTCAGCTTCAACTTAGCTACTGCTGAGACAAGGCGCGCGCTTCAAAATTAACCGGAAATTGGATGGATGGCCACAGCAGCCCACCGTCTTTCAATATTCCGGACACCCGATGAGTGGAGATGCTGCTCAATGGAAGGAAACTATTCAAAGGAAATAGATCGGCAATAGGTGGGAGAGAGTGAAAGTGAGCAGGAAGCTGGGAGCAAGTGAGACGGAATGTGTGTGTTGATAACGCTCAGGTACGGCCAAGACTTCACTACAGTCTTGGCTCTACTATTTTCAAGATAGAATTAGATTATACAGAGTGTTTCTAAAAGAGTCCGACAAACTTCTTGAGCGGTTTTCTGACATTGAAATTAAGAAAAGAGTGCAAGTCCTAAAATGCTTTGTACCCCCACTATAGTTTGAATCAAACAAGTTGTCACTTGGCTTGGTGCTCAAGAACCACTCACTAGACCTGTTTTTGTCAGAAAACGACCGATCATCTCAAATAATGCTAACTTTGAATCAAACGGTCAACTGTTCGCACATCGGACTTTCCGACAAAAACAGTTCTAGTGAATGGTTCTTGAGCACCAGGCCAAGTCTGTCGCCATTTTGTTTTTTCACTTTTATTTTTTTTCCAGAATGAGTTTGATTAATTTAAATTTGCGGTTAAGATGAAGGTCTACTGTAAAAAAAATAAGCAACCTTATCTGACGAAATATTTGAAAATGGTGGGGAACAACACGTTTTTGAGTTATTTCAATTTAACATTTCAAATGCCTGCCATTTCGAAATATTTTGTCAGATAAGGTTGCTTCATTTTTTCACAGCAGACCTTCATCTTGGCCATGACCATGCCAAATTTCAACAAAATTAGTCAAACCATTCTGGAGAAAAAGAATTTAAAATTGAAAAAACAAAATGGCGAGTAGGGAAAAACAAAGAATTTTAGGACCCATGTTTACTGGAACGTTTATCTTGATTTCAATGTCATAAAACCACTCACGAAGTTTGTAGGTCTATTTTAGAAACACCCTGTATACTTCTAGGTACTTCTACATACTGTAGACTTTTGGTGCAAGATCACCATTTTTCTATTTTCCAAGATTCTAATACTTCATGAAAAATGCCTAGATTTATTCATTACACTTTACTTACTCTATAAATTGAAAATAATAATATTTATACTATTCATTTATATGAAAATAAGATGCTAGGCCAAGTTTTATATAGTCTTATTTGATACTATATATCTAAAGAAGAAGACTAAGCAAAAGGGAGGGAGAAGAGAGTTGCCAAAGAAGGACGTCTGACTGAAAATCACTTCTCCACTTTGAAAGGCGGTCCACTTGAACTGTGGAGGAGATCCTCCTCCTCCTCCTCCTCCTCAGAAACCCTCAAAGAGTCGGTCAACCCATGCGACCCCCGCCCGGCTGAATTAAACCAGACACCAACATTCTTCCTGTTCTTCTTCTTGACATTTTTCCTCTTCTTCTTTTTCTACTTCTCCTACTCCTCCTTCTTTTTATTCTTCTCCTCCTCCTCCTCCTTCTTTTTCTCCACCTCCTTTTTCTTTTTCTTCCTTTTCTTCACATTCTTCTCCTACTTCTCCTTCTTCTTCTTCTTCTTCTTCTTCTTCTTCTTCTTCTTCTTCTTCTTCTTCTTCTTCTTCTTCTTCTTCTTCTTCTTCTTCTTCTTCTTCTTCTTCTTCTTCTTCTTCTTCTTCTTCTTCTTCTTCTTCTTCTTCTTCTTCTTCTTCTTCTTCTTCTTCTTCTTCTTCTTCTTCTTCTTCTTCTTCTTCTTCTTCTTCTTCTTCTTCTTCTTCTTCTTCTTCTTCTTCTTCTTCTTCTTCTTCTTCTTCTTCTTCTTCTTCTTCTTCTTCTTCTTCTTCTTCTTCTTCTTCTTCTTCTTCTTCTTCTTCTTCTTCTTCTTCTTCTTCTTCTTCTTCTTCTTCTTCTTCTTCTTCTTCTAGAATCAAAGAAGATGAAAAGGAAAAGGAAACAAGTAGTGAAAGACAAGCACTTTTGGTTTACCGCAAGGGAGACGGTATGTATCCCTCACTTCGACAAGGTGAAAAAACCTTCTGACCCTTCTCAAGTATCCTCACAGACCACCAATGTCTGCTTCAACATCAATGCTGATTATACAGTTATACAGTACTGGAGAAAACTATTGAACAATTATTTCAGTTTGTTGAATTATCATAGACTGACCAAATATGGATTATGAATTACGAAATTTGGAGTAATAATGGAGAATGGATTTATCTCTGTTAAAATATTGACGAACAAGTTTATTCAACAGTGACACATGAGCTTATAAATGATTTAGTTCTATATCAGGATGTTTGTTAATGATGTATGACTCTGGTCACATAGGGTATCATCTCAACAACAGTTACAATTTTACACTGGCTTAGACAAATCATAGATTAAAAGTCAATCATTCATTGTACATTACAATTTCTGTTACACGGAAATATTGTTTATTGCATGACCAATATTGCTTTTTCTATGACCCTGCGTTATTGACCCAATCTGTTTATTTTTGACCCATAAAATGCTTAAAATTAATAATTGAATCATAAATTTCATCTCAAAATTGAAGAAATCCTACATGTAAAGGATACACAAATAATAATTTTCATTCTTCCTGTAACTATCTAGTTTATAATTAGAATTACTTTTTATTCATCATTATTACAATATTGATTGTATATTTAGTCAGTAAATTGGTAACATTAGTAGATTATTAGGCTAGGCATACACCGGGTTGTCAAGATTAGACAAGACGAAATCAGTCACGTTTAGTCTCAGTAGTTCACATAGCTTCTTATGAAGCAGCACACACCGATGCAATGACTAATCGGTGTGTTGCTTCATGAGCAACTATGTGAAGTACTGTGACTAAACGTGACTAATCTCGTCTTGTCTTGTCTTGACTAACCGGTGTACGCCTAGCCTTATTCTATTGTATCGTGTTAATCTACTATATCACTATAATAGGTGGGTTTCCAAACATCGAGTGAGGAATACTGCAGCAAATAACAAAAGTTTCTTTTCATATCAGAACAGAAGGTTTGTGGTACAGTACTGTACTTAGATTGGATAGTGCACATCAGTTCAAAGGCAAGGCCATTATCTTGAGCCAGTTATAGCACTTGATAGAGCCAGATGATCCCAGATTATGGGTGCTGTGAGTGGGGGGATGGGGGGTTTAAGAACCTCTAATACCGAACATCCGCCCACTTAATCCGAGCGTATTGTGACCGCTCTTGGCATACTGACCTTCACACTAGACTAGACAATGATATACACACCCACACATACATGGCTGGTCACATAGGGTATCATCTCAACAACAGTTACAATTTTACACTGGCGTAGGCAAATCATAGATTAGAAGTCAATCACTCAAGCTAACTTAAATTACATGATTTCAATGCAAATCACGAGGGAGTTGACAAAAGTAAGGCAGATTTGACAGATCTAATCAAATAAAAGGCAAAGTGTGACATTGATATGGCAACACTGTGATAGTACAGCCATTGAATATATATATCCTTTGGCCAAATAGCCAAAGGATATATTATATTCAATGGTACAGCCTCTTGTATGCTATTCCTAATAAACTATTTGGGCCTAATGATCTATTACAGGCCTGTTTGTCATGTTCCTGAAATTTTCCCGTTTTCCTGCAAATGTTTTCAGACAGTTGGAGACACTAAACTAGATTGTAGGCGTAGTTTTACACAATGTTCCTTATAAAACTACCTATGACTTACATTTATAAACCATATCAAATCTATATCGTAATAGAGGTGAACAACCCAACAGCAAAGTAACGGTGTGGGTTGAAGTTTTGATGTTTTTTGGCCGTTTAGTGAGTCATAATGGAATCGCCTCTAAGCCCACACACAAAGGTTTTCAAAGGAATCATTGGTTTTCGGTTATGTTCTATCCTCTGATAAAATCGAAAAAGAATAAAATGGAGAGGGAGAGGATGAAGCAGTAGAACAAGAGGAGGAAGAAGAAGAGTAAAGAAAAAGGAGAACGAGAAAAAACAAGAAGAAGAAGTAAAAGGAAACAAAAGAGACAAAAGAAGAAGAAGGTGACAGGAGAGAGGTGGAGAAGAAGAAGATGAGAACAAGGGTCAAACAAGGGGAGGAAGAAGAGCAAAGAAAATAAGGGAGGAGAAAAACAAGAAAAAGAAGTGAGAAACGAAAGAAGAAAAAGGGGGCAGTGGACAGGAGGAGAAGAGGAAGATAAAGAAGAGATGAAGAAAAAGAAAAATGATTAAGGATGCAGAAGGAAATGGATAACAGGATGAATATGAGAGAAGAAATAAGGAGAAAAATCTAGATGGAGAAGGAAGAAGTAAGGCCTACTAAGGAATAGTTGGCCTAGAGGGAAAACATAGAAAAATCTAGAAGAGCAGGAAACAAGAAGGAGAAGTAGAAAAAGAAGAAGACGAAGAAGATGAAGAAGAAAGAGAAGAAGAAGAAGAAGAAGAAGAAGAAGAAGAAGAAGAAGAAGAAGAAGAAGAAGAAGAAGAAGAAGAAGAAGAAGAAGAAGAAGAAGAAGAAGAAGAAGAAGAAGAAAGAAGAAGAAGAAGTAGAATAAGAAGAAGGAGACCAAGAAGAAGAAGAAGAAGAAGAAGACCAAGAAGAGGAGGAGGAGGAAGAAGAAGAAGAAGAAGAAGAAAGAAGAAAGAAGAAGAAGAAGAAGAAGAAGAAGAAGAAGAAGAAGAAGAAGAGAAGAAGAAGAAGAAGAAGAAGAAGAAGAAGAAGAAGAAGAAGAAGAAGAAGATGAAGAAGAAGAAGAAAAACAATAGGATTTCAGTGATGTAATAAGCGTCCGTGACAGAGCTGCTTTTGTTAGTAAACAATAACACTGGAAATCTGTCCATCTGTCCATCCAGTCAGCCTCCTACACAGAAGACAGATGCAAGAGAGCAATGACCGCGTCCTCCTCCCCCTCCTCCTCGTCCTCTTCCTACAACCTCCCCTCCACCACCACCACTATCTCGTCCTCTTACTCCTCCACCTCCCCCTTATCATCATCCTGCTTATTGATAATTTATCCTAAAAGACCTTTTATTTAATTGATAATTCCATTCCTTGGAGGCACTCCCTGGCTCATCTTGGGACCAGCATTAAACACAATTCATTATCATCTAATTAGCATTTAACTCATCAGCCCTGTGATAGCCGATCGTAGTACCTTGTAAATATCTGTAAACATTCGTTAGTTTTGTATTGTGCATCACGAATACTCTAGCTCTAGTTTACCTCAAAAATATTAATTTACTATTCACAAACAAAGCTTGTTGCATTGCAAGCGCTTGTCAACGATATCAAACACTGAATCAGATGTGCATAGACGAATTATGAAGCATCAAATGAGCCCGTTCACATACAACAGTAGCAAGCGCTTGTGACCAGATTTCTACTGTATTTACACTCTGATGTGATACTACCGCATTTGACTTTCTTTGCATTGGCTACTACTGTGAATCGAGTTTAAATAGATTTCAGTTAGAAAAATAGTGATTCAATGAGATTCAACAACAAAAGTGTTAAAATTTAAAATAAAAACCCTCAGATATAAAATTAAGAGGAGTTTTATTTTTTTTAAATGGTAGTGTAAACATTAATGATAGAACGTACAAGCACTTGTCCTGCCAGAAGGGGCTTCCGGAAGTACTTTTGTACACGGGTTTACGTCCTGCTGGAAGGACAGAGCTCTCTTACGGAAAAAAACAAAAATTGTCCTTCCAGCAGGACGAGTCCTCCCGGCAGTACGCAAGCATTAGTGCGCGGATCTGTCTGCTCCTGACCACTTTGCTTTGGCCAGAAGCATTGACTCTTCTATTATTCACTTTTTAAAAATCATTTCTCAGGATTTTGAACCCACCAAAAAAATTGTGGGTCCAACTCATCATCGTAAATAATATGATCCAATTTCAAACAAAGAAAATAATCTTTATTGATTAATTAGAAAGCATACAAAAAAAATAAAAATACAAAGTAAAATAAATTTAGCAAAAGTCAGAATTAAAAATTTCAAATTGATGTTGCAAAGCGAAACTAACTAAAACTTTCCTAAAAGCAAACAAATACAAAGTAAAACATATTTATCAAAAGTCAAAGTTTTGAAAAGTTGTAGTTGAAAAGTTGGCAAATTAAAATCAACTAAAACTTTATTAAAAGCAAACAAAAATTAAAGTTATAAAGTGAAACGAATTTAGCAAAAGTCAAAGTTTAAAAAAGTTCAAGTTGAAGTTGGCAAATTAAAATCAGCAAACAAAAAATTAAATCAGCAATGCCATTTTTTCAATTTTTAAAAACTCATGTAATGCTGGAGAAGCATTCAAATCGCATATTAAAAAATTTAAAATTTTGTGAGGGGTTCAACCTCCTCCTCCTTCAGTTTGGTTTGCAGGAATTATCAAATGAAATGTTATAAATATTAGTAGATAAAATATATCAAAATTTTGTAAGGAGTCAACTTCCTCCTTCATCAGCCCTACCCCTCCCCCTCCAACTAGGAAAAAACTCAATATGCACTTCATCATTATGAAATAAATTGGTGGAATATAAATATCACAGTAATAATACAAGATATCATACGTGGTACAAATGCAGTAACAGCAGTAACAGGAAGCGTGCTGGCGTCAGGTTGTCGGTTGCATGCATTCAAATCCTCCAACTTGCATATTGTGGTAGTTTTATCAATAGACCCAGATGACTGTCGCATACGAACAAGATTTTTTTATAATAATTCCGTAGCACTTTATTACCTCGTAATCACTGCCTAAAATGCTCCTATTCCAACTATTTCCACTGTTTATTGGATCAAAATATGTAGCAGGAACAAACACGCGGTCGCCTTTTGCTAAAACATCAGCCATGACTGACTGGACAGAGCTACCAACTTGATTTTTTCTGCGCTGGTAGATAAAAATCTCCTCTATCTAATGGTGTAAAGAACAGTCCTGCCAGCAGTACACAAGATTTATTATGAATTTGTGGAGAACGTCCTCATTTGACGACTTTTTAGCCTGCCGGTAGGCCGGTGTACGTTCTATCATTAATGTTGGGTTGCACCAACCGGGATCAACTACTTTGTATCAGCTAATCCTATTTGATTATCATTGCAGTGATCATGGATCAAAATTGATCTTGTTTGGTAACATAAAAGTATTAACGGTTTTACTTGTTTATGATGTAAATGTGTGTAGCCTACCAAGTTGATTGTTATCTAAACACATTTTCAGTAAGGTTACCTAACCACGGTTTTCACATTGTATTGTGTATTTTTGCCTGTATGTATCTTTAATTCTTCTGTCAATCTGAACTCACGCAATCAGTTCTGTGACCGAGCGTTTTGTGATATTTCCAAACCAGACCAGCATTCAATCTGAATAAGTGCTCCGTCATAATGTCGACTAGAATATTCATGTGGCGTAGCTCTGTTCTTAATTATGTTATTCAGTTATGCAGGTGACCTCGTCGTGCATCAATTATATGCAAATTAATGAATCAATTAACGGTAATTATCAACATCAACCCCACTTTCCACATGTTTATTAACCCACTCATACATTATGATCAGTGATTATTTAAAAGCTGCCTACGAGAATATTAATATTGTTTGTTTGACAAATTAATTCTCAGCATTGATGCGAATTACAATAATAGTGAATACCTCTATTTATGAGAGTTTATTGAATATTACACAAATTAGAGTAGATTGGTTTTAATTTAGAGGATGGCGAATTATGCCTAATTTTGCATAATTTCATAACAGAAATTTCAAACAATTTCATAACAGAAATTATGCTGAAGCGAATGACTGATTAAACGTTTCCATGGTGATGTTATGCTCCGGAGGAAGCTATGCTATGTTATGCTGGACTATGTGGTGTTAAGTTCAATTTATTAAGAAAAAAAAGCAATTTCAATGAAAAAATGTTAAAAGGAAGCTGAGCATTACATCAACCCTTAACATGGAAACTTTCAGTCATTCGCCATCCGCAAAATTAAAGAAGAAGAAGAAGAAGAAGAAGAAGAAGAAGAAGAAGAAGAAGAAGAAGAAGAAGAAGAAGAAGAAGAAGAAGAAGAAGAAGAAGAAGAAGAAGAAGAAGAAGAAGAAGAAGAAGAAGAAGAAGAAGAAGAAGAAGAAGAAGAAGAAGAAGAAGAAGAAGAAGAAGAAGAAGAAGAAGAAGAAGAAGAAGAAGAAGAAGAAGAAGAAGAAGAAGAAGAAGAAGAAGAAGAAGAAGAAGAAGAAGAAGAAGAAGAAGAAGAAGAAGAAGAAGAAGAAGAAGAAGAAGAAAGAAGAAGAAGAAGAAGAAGAAGAAGAAGAAGAAGAAGAAGAAGAAGAACAAGAAGAAGAAGAAGAAGAAGAAGAAGAATAAGAACAAGAAAAGGAAGAATAAGGCAGATGAGAACGAGAAGAAGAAGAAGAAGAAGAAGAAGAAGAAGAAGAAGAAGAAGAAGAAGAAGAAGAAGAAGAAAGAGAAGAAGAATCATGGCTACCAAGCACAGCCGTGCACACTTCGATTTTGGAAAACTTGGCATTTGACCAATATTGAACCCTGTTCTCAACCAACCCATCCCCACTCCCTCTCCAACTCAGACCCCCAACAATTGCTGGACTTTTGGTCTCTCTAATAATTGGAAGCCACTACCCCCACCACCACCAACGATGAGCAGTAGATAGAATGGAGAGGCATGCTACAGAAACCTACCACAGAATGCGTGCACAGTAGAGTATGGAGTGGCAAAACTTGGAAGAGCCGCTTGCCTACTTCAGGGATAACAGTAAATTAGGCCACCCCCCCCTTAACCCACTGAAGTGTGGCTTCTAACCCTACTTTTATTAATCGATTCCAAAATAATATAATAAGAGCCGCCGCCGACTAATCCTCCTTCTATGACACCAGCAGAATTTATTCGCCCGCCTCCAACTTGCGCTGTTCTTAATAGAATTCGATTCCACCTGAAATAATAATCCAATCGTGCACAGTCGAGTGCTTCCAGCCAGCTAATTTATAACACTTAATGATTACCTTACCTGGAAATATATCCTGCACTTGGAGAGAATCTTAGTTCAATGGCTTTATATTCCTAAAACCCTATAGCTTGCCCTAATTGAGGAAATATTTTAATGTGTTTTGCCATGAGCTCCCAAAATCTCTATCTCGTATTTTGTATCACATGCACTATAGCAGGATCCTTTTAACTTGTCAGAAAACATATGTTTCGACGATCAATATCACAATACTTGACCTACAAATGCTGAATCTCGCAGATTATTGAAAAGGTCTTTCAAAAAGTTATTCTTTGAAAGGCTTCTTTAAAAAGGTCTTTAAGACTTTTAAGCCTTTTGATTATTGTGTCGAAATCACTGTTTAATTATTACCGAAACAGCTGATTTCTGACAAGTTAAAAGGATCCTGCTATATGTGTATTGAGTTTGTGGTACCAAATACCAGTCCAGAAATTGTAATGAAGATGGCACAATAATGCTGAGACATGTTTGTGAATTTTTTTTTAAATAAATGAGTAATATTTTACAATAGATTAGTGTTTTCATTAGATATCCCAACATCTCACCAGACACTGTGTCACAAGTTGATATCCCACTCAATAGGCATAGGTCGAGCTATTCTCAAGAGCTTTAGGCTAGGCGTACACCGGTTAGTCAAGACAACACAAGACGAGATTAGTCACGTTTAGTCTCAGTATTTCACATAGTTGCTTATGAAGCAGCACACACCAATGCAATGACTAATCGGTGTGTGTTGCTTCATAAGCAACTATGTGAAGTACTGTGACTAAACGTGACTATCTCGTCTTGTCTTGACTAACCGGTGTACGCCCAGCCTTACTCGTAGACCGATAAAAAGAGAAAAAATCAACTGTTTTCCAAATATAGGCCAACTCGTATTTCACACAAAACAACGGTCCAACACAACAACAAATTTGTATTAGAATTAGATCACCAGAACGGGTATCTTCTCTCAACTATCATATCCCCCATTTCCAGAGTAAGTATCTTGTTCCCTACAACCACATTACCTTTTCTGAAATAGGGATTCAGCTCCCTGCAATTCTATCCCCTTCTCCATTCTGTTCCTTTGTTTCTGTTCCCTATTTCCTTACACGGCAGTCCTATTCCCACCAGCAGACGACATCCACTTTCACTCAGAACTGCGTCGTTTGAATAAATATTATGCTTGTTACTGGCGCACTTGTTCGCTCAATAGCGCACTGGCTCAACGACATTCTATCACGGATCGTTACACCGGCGTAACATTCGCAGAGCGTACCATCCACAGAGCATCAGTTCCACACACAAAACGGTGGCTATCACAAACGTTTGTCTCGACAGGTTAGTGGATGCATAGAGAACCCTTAGTACAAAGTTTCGAGGCTAACGTTTGTCGATGCTGTTTTTAGAGCTCATGAACCGACCCTAAGAGTATCATTACTTGCTTCTAGTAATGCTATCTGAATGTATGTATATAACATTAGGCGTAACATCCACAGAGCATGAGATCCACACGCTGAGAAAAAGCGTCGAAACTTTCTTTTAGCCATGCTGTCTGAATGTGTGACATATAAGGCTAGGCGTACACCGGTTAGTCAAGACAAGACAAGATTAGTCACGTTTAGTCACAGTAATTCACATAGTTGCTTATGAAGCAACACACACCGATTAGTCATTGCATCAATGTGTGCTGCTTCATAAGCAACTATGTGAATTACTGTGACTAAACGTGACTAATCTCGTCTTGTCTTGACTAACCGGTGTACGCCTAGCCTTATACTAGTACTATACAGCAGGGGCCTGTTGCATGAGAAAATACAAGCTAGTAATAGGCTACTAGTTTTCACTATGGTAACTTGCCATCTGACAACTAGAATTACTAGCTGGTATTTTTTCATGCAATAGGCCCCAGATGTCACAAACTTTACTGCAATCTTCACATCAAAATCTTTCAGTTACACAGACGCTCTGAATACGATACGGCCATCCATCGCTACCTCCATAACTGTGATATCACCTTGACAAACTTCACATACTGAATTTCCATGTTACGCAGACGCTCTGCATACGATACGGCCATTCATCGGTACCACCATAACTTCGATATCACCTTGACAATCATCAATACTGAATTTCCATGTTACGCAGACGCTCTGCATACGATACGGCCATCCATCGCTACCACCATAACTTCGATATCACCTTGACAAACTTCACATACTGAATTTCCATGTTACGCAGACGCTCTGCATACGATACGGCCATCCATCGCTACCACCATAACTTCGATATCACCTTGACAATCTTCAATACTGAATTTCCATGTTACGCAGACGCTCTGCATATGTAACGGCCATCCATAACAACTTTGTCCCCCTCTCACCATACATCTCCGGAATGGTTCCCCATTTCCCCGGGGGGATCAGCCAGGGCACACATTCTGTTTCCCCCTATTACACAATCGTAACTTGCAACAACTGCGGCAATTGTCATTCAAACAACGAGTTACAACAAATGTAGAGGAATAATGTCACCAAGGTAAAGTTGGGTTGTATTTGTTGAATTCTAGTGTACATCCTAGTTCATTAGGCTACAAACATGACAACGTAGCTTTGAGGATATTGAAGCTTGTTGCAAAAAAACTATGTTTCCATTACACGTTGAAACATGTTTAGATTATTATGTTTCAATATTTGATTCGTGAGAAATGTTGGTTTCTGAAGCAAGTATCTCCCATAAGTATTGCTGGTTGATTTTTCTGAGGCATCTGGAAGTACAATCAGCTATCTCATCACAGCTTTTTACACTAAAGTCATTGAATCCTACTCATAATGTATGCATTTTGCTAGATACATTAATTACAAAGCCTAAACTTAGTCAGGTATTAAACTGGCTCATACAGGTTAAACTGCTACACTGCACTAGCTTTCTGTATTTTGCTAAATGAACTCACTAAGCCCCTAGTAATTGAATAGAGCCAGTGTTTAACTTAATTGTTAGACAGGTCCTAAGTGAATCACAGGTATTACCAGCTCACTATGATTTGTTTAATAGGCTCATTTCAAAGCTAGTAACTGTCAAAATTATTTTGTTTTACCAAAATTGTTTCAAGATGAACTCAATTTCAAGTTCAGAAGAATGACAGAATAAATTTTGGTATATGATACATGTATGATATACATTTTTGTATCATGAAAAAAATTGATTTTGTGAAGTTGGTCGTTTTAATGAGAGGCACATTACCTAATAATGGAGCAATATGTTTTTGAAAGTTGATACTGATATAGATTGGATTTACATTTTACCATTTAGAGTAAGCAACAAGAAATTAGAAATTACGTCTTCAAAATGCAAGAGCTGAAACACTTGTAAATATTTGCATTGTGTAGCTCGAAATGAGGGATTCTTTTTCAAGTAGGCCTATTGTGTAATTCTACACCGAAATTTATGATTGGAAATATAATCGAAATACAGGTGGAAAAATTGAACATTTTAAGAATAGAGCACTCTCACCTTGAATTAGAAGACCAATGAGGCAAAATGGACTCACCTGAAAACAAATACAAGTTCATTAGAACACACGAAACTCTTTGGAAAATTCTTTTCATTTGAATACAATCGCCAAAAATAAAACAAAATATTCATTCCATAGATAAGATATTTTATTGAATGTGTTTTCTCAAATGATAAGTTCAGTATTGATAAGTTCAAAACCAACCTAAAGCTGTAGGTCCATTCATCTCTCATCATCATCATCCTTCCAATTACCCACGCACAAGCCTAGAGCTTATGTGGGCATCATCCCCAAACAGAAAATATTTCCATGTCAAACATTTTATAATATACATATTATATATTTTTTTCACAATATAGTTATGGGACACTATTTATCAGAATAAATGATTATTCTATCGGAGATTATTACACAGTAGAAACATCATGAAACATTTTATTCTAGCAAAATAGCATTAGATTATGCCTCACAATTAAACCAGAGGCCACAATCGATAATACACTGACTGATAAGAGATCACAGCTCCACCCTATGTATACAACTAGACCGTTGAGAATTAAGGTTAGGCAGGCCTCAGTTCAGGATAATAGGCTCGACTTGAATTAACCCGCATGCATCCCCAGTGCAGCAGCACAAAGCAATTCATCATACGTTTATCTATGTGACAGATCAGATATGATGCAGTTAGTTGGTGCATAATGCATCATGCACATCTCACTGCAATTACAGTGCACATCAATGCAAGTGGAAAGTTCTGTACTGTAAATGCAGATGTGAAGTGGGAAAGTGTATAAAAGCATACACGTGTATGCTAGTGATTAGAAGTTTAATTACACGTTTGAAAGCGCCAAATTAAGGGTTCTTAATGCACTTGACAGAACTGTCAAGTTGTATCAATGTCAGATTTGATTGAACAGAGCACAATCAAAGAAGGGACAAAAGCTTTCTTAGCTTGTTGTTTTGAACGTAATTTCACAACCAATAAACGTCGAAATGATATCAAATTGTTAACAAAGATGTGGAAGATTTTTTTTGAGGGTGATGCCCACATGAGCTCTAGGCTTGTGCGTGGGTAATGAGAGGGGTGATGATGAGAGATGACGACTGTTAAATGCTTATAATATCTCAGAATTATGTTTTAGTAATGTAGGCCTACACCAATTTTGTAAATATAGAGAAAAATTTCGAACTTTGAATATTATTACAGTATTATTAGGCTTATGGCTTTTTTTGGCGGGGAGACTCTCTCGGGTGTTCTGCCTTGCCGAGAGGATGTTCCCTGAGATGGTTTTGGGAAATATGGAGAACATATTGGTTAAGTGGTCCAACACTGACTCTCGACTCATCATTATTGAAAAATCTTCCAAAATCGAATTCTTTCGATTAATAAATTCACAGCTACTTTGAAACTTTGATATTTCTATAGGAGAAAGAGGGGTAGTCAAACTTCACGGTAGGAAGAATTCAAAAAATACATGATTTGATCAATTTCTGCTTTTTAATCTTATTAAATGTTACACGGGAAATTAAACTAGAATTACTACATTGTACCGTACATTTCATCCAGAGGTATTAGAAACAGGAGATTCAAGTTCCTTGATAGCCTAATTCGTGAAAGGAGCTTGCTAATTATAGATGAGAAATATAAATGATGAATAATTTTTCTATTTCCTAGCAGTAGAGCAATCGCTTCGTCAAACAAGCGATCCTACAAGCATCAAATTGTGAAAAAATTGACAGAAAACGAAGTCACAACGACCAATCAATAATAACAAAAGAATTCAATACATTCTGTAGTTTAATTTGAAAGTACAGTTATTCTACAATAAAGACTTCTTTTTACTGTCCTACTTTTTTTCTTTCAACTGTAACATCTCATCGATTCTGGTATCATGAAATGGTGTCTTCCAACAAAATGGAGTCTACACAATGACGTCATGGCATCAGCCAATGAGAGCGCGTTGTGGGCGTGGACTTGTACTCGCACGTGATTGGTCGACGTTGTAGCTATGCCAGCTGACACTAAAAATGGCATCCGCCAATAAAATTCCAGAGGGGCGTTCCATAAGCAGACTGCTTGTACTTGTATCTTGCATTATTCTTGTCTATTTTCCATTGAAATTTCTTGAATTAATATAAAAGTCAACCAATCTTTTTTCATCAATTGTAATAAACATGCATGTGATCACGTTTATTCCTATATCGTGTAGATTGTGATACTGTATTGTTAAAATATTTTGACGTTGTGTTTATAGATTTCAATATTAGCATTCTGTTCCATTATAATGACAAAGCCTATGACAGAATTCATTTGTTTTTCTAGTAAAAAATCTCATTCTTATTCATATTATATCACCAGTTTATAATATTCTGTCAAACTTTAGAGCAACTATAAAGAGAAAAGAACAGCTCTTTCACGGATACTGTAGGCCTACATTCTTCCAATTATTCTAATTGAATCTAGGATGTCTGGAATGCTCGGGTCTCAACTTTAGTTATTCATTTTTATAGCTGTTTGTATGGGCGGTAGGGGAGGGGGGGCTTCTGATACTGAGCAGAATCGTGTAACAAGCAGTAAATTCAGTGTAATTGTCTTATCAAGATTTAATTAGTGTTTTCGGGGTCTGTCTGTGGCATGAGCGCACGCCGCCAACTCAGTCATTCCTTTTCCGACAGAGAGGGAAAATAGGGAAGAAAACAAGGGAGGAAGGAAGAGGGAGAGAAGGAGGGAAAGAGAACAGTCTCCCTGCAAAAGCTCCAGTTCTTGACAGTATTTTTTTGTCTGTTCCAAAAGTCTCTCTTTCTTATCTTCAGCAAGTTTCTTAAAGTTGGAACATTATTTCAGTGGAACGAACGTTGGCTAGCCTCCCTTCCACAATGAATTAGTTTGTTTTCCATCCAACAAATTAGTCTTTCTGCAGTCTTTTTTGTCGCTTTCCACCCGTTCGAAACTAATTCCTGGCTAGTTGTGTCTGTATTGGTGTGTGGGTTCACTACAAATGTGTTTGAATCGAGTAAGTTTGCTTCAATTTTCCAACGTTTTCAACTGTAATTAGAATATTTTGATAGATATCTAAAATGAATTATCTATTACAATTATTTTTTCAACGTAAGGTAAAAGTGCGAATACTAAATAACTACTGGAAATGATAAAGTATGAGGTCGCTGTTACATTGGATGCGAGCTGAAACGAGTACACTATTGTCTATTTAGGCAATCTTTGAAGATAAGCTATTTTGTTTACTGATTTCGCAGGTTTAACGTCTAGTGAGATCGGACTCCCCAATCATTTGATCATTTTATCATTATTTGTTAAAGAAGAATAGTATACAAAGAATACATTCCTTTGATTCTATTAGATTATCTGATTTGTTTTATGCAGTGATTTTGCTAAGTACTGTATCGTTTATGAATACAGTATCATTGCAACAGACTTATATTAGTGTGAGTTTCCTCTGAAATTCACATCAAATCACGCAGTGGTGGAAGCACAGTAGAAATGAATGAGCCAAATTTTTTTAATATAATTAGATAGATAATAGAATTAGATCTAATATAATTAGATTAAATAGATTCGACTCCTTACTTTACTTGTGCATTGACCTAGCCCAACTTCTTGATTGATTAATGAATATACCGAAAGATTTGTCGTCTGAGAGAAGCGTAAATCCATGTCTGGCCCTGACACTTTCACTCACTCTCTTTTTCTCTCTCTCTCTGCAACTGTCTCTTTTATTGAAAGAACAGGGATGACCAGCCGGCCTTTCCACTTCTGACAAATGGCTTTGGCGTCCTACTATAAATGATGAAAAACTAGCAGCCAAGTCTCGAATTCTCTCCGTTTATTGACAGCAGATCGGAAAATCCACTAGCACACAAGGTTTCATTACACTGTATATCTGAGAATCTGGGCGAAGTTGCAGAAATTTATGATTTCTATGTTCTAACGCTAGGGGTAATGCAGTAAGTCTTTACGCAAGGGTGGTTGATGTTGTATTTAAACTTATTGGTAGAATTTTTAGAGTACTGTTGAAAATGTGACTGGTAAAGCCACGAAACCGCCCTCTAACTGACCCAATGCATCCGTATTGGGCTCCGTAAAATGACGTCATCTCACGGTGGTTAAATTCAATCGGGTTTCCAACCGTACAACTGTTGTAGCAAGTGCTCTAAACTAGTGGCGAAGCGTGGTATACTTATTTGATCATCGCCAGGTATATTTCCTACATATTCCCTAAGGAAATATACCCGGCGATGACCAAATAAGTATACCACGCTTCGCCACGGCTCTAAACCAACTTTCTATGTGATGTTTGCACCCTTATGGACAAGTATAGAACCTTTCACCTAATACGCCCCAGGCTTCCAAGGTTCCATAGGATTTCATACAAAGAAATACCAGCCACTTCATATTGCTGCCTGAAGGTTTGTTAATTAAGTGCCTTGTATAGGCTTATTGGACAAGCTTACAAATATCAATTTGAAGAAGATTTGTGTTCAATGCTATTGTAAGTGAATGGATGGAAACAAGTTAATTAGAATTCAATTATAAGGTATTCTATTTACCAGAGCATGTGATTTTCGAAAACTCTAAGGAACAACATGAAATACAAAGCCTGACGTCATGTGTTTGCAGTTTTGAGGGCATGAAAAGAGGAAGCAAAACACATATGGTAGTAGCCGAGAATCAAAATGAAAGGAATAGGGACTCGCGTTGAGGAGGAAGCCCCGGGGCAAATACGTCATGAGTCAGGATGACCCATCTCCCTACCACACCCTCCCCCCACCGAAAACCACCCCAATAAGACGCTGTTCACAGGAAATTGCGATTTCAGCCTCGAACGTAGTAAAGCGAATTGGCCAAATATAAACCTTCTTTCGCAATACCGTATATTATCGGTGAGAGAAGATTTCGTATTTTCTATGTAGGATCCAGGGTACATTGTAGGGATAAAATGTATTATAGAAACAGTTGAAATAAGAGTATATTTAGCATACACGATGCATTGTTTTTGCACAATAACATGTTGAAATTCAGAACAAATACTAGATGTAATGTATATTTCCTTTACGAAATCATTTTAGGGATAATTTTGTTCTCTACAATTTCTAATGCATCAGTCGTAAAATATGAACATTCAAAACTGAGAATACTCATATTTTCGTTTCTCTCAAAAAATTACCATTTTACAAAGTTATCAACTTGGTCACTGGTGATCGAAATGCTCTTTATTTTGTGTTGGATTGTGGATGATTAAGTTTCTTTGAAATATTGCATCACATGATTTTCGTGCGATGTATGGTTTTCGAGTTACTTGGCAAAACCCGAAAAATAGAGCAAAACTTTGCAAGTTTTCAAAGATTGTGTGGTTAGCAAAATAATGTTTTGGAGCCAAATCAGTAACATACTATAAATCCAAATAAGTTACAGACTATTCAAATAATAGATTGAAACATAAGAAATAAGAATTTTGCAAGCACCAATGTTTAAAGTGACTGGACTTATTGAAACTTAAATATTTAAAGTTTACTTACTTACTTAAAGTGACTACTTATTTCCAATTGCACAAAAGTCTGTTAAGCTCAATCTTTAATTAACAATGTCAATTCTACTCGAAGGTCAGGGAGCACAGTTTACAACTGCACTATCGTTGATCAGAAGGAGCTTTGTGCATTTGACATTGTTAGTGCTAGTGCAGCTAGAATGCGGAGATGACCAATAATTGGAATGACGTCCAATTAACATTGCCTGGCCAACTAGAAACACTGAGACATGTCCTGGCCAATTTACAGCCAACTTACAATCTATATGCTATCGAATAATAAGTACAGTTATACTAGATCATACCACATACTAGTTATACCACAGAATGGTTATACTGTATCTGTATTGTACAAGCCTGACTTCATGGATTGTTCCAGGAGATTAATATTGATATTAGGTCGAAGTTGGATTCCCAATAACTAAGGTTATCAAATCACATTGCATACCGTTGTCCAAGTATTGTTTTGTGGATAAGATAACTTTTAATTGGATTTGCAATGTATTCACACACTAGACATGCACTGTTCTAAGTCAGCTGATCAATTCAAGTTTACTTTATTGGTTGGAATTCGATGGAAAATTTAATTGCTAATAATCTGGATATTACATTGAACTTGGTGATCCATAATCGTGTCCAAACGCCTTTATCATAGATTGATTTGTTGATTTTACAGTAAAACTATCCTAGCCTAGAGTTGATGCGGTTCTATTCTACATGATAAACTACTGCCTGTACAACGAACATAATGCTCTGCATCAGCCCCTTTTGTTAAAAGGTTGAGGGGTGAAAAGGTCGTTGAACTCTTGAGCCGTCAAGTTCTCAATCTGCCTCCATATCGTGCTTATCACACACAGAGAAGCATGCTTCCATCGTTTTCAACTTTGAAAAGTTCCCATCAAGTCCTTTCAATCGGTAAGTACCAGTTGTATAGAAGGTCTTTAAGCTTAATCCGTCCAGAGTTAACACATGCAGAGTATACCAAAAATTTCTGATCATACAAGCTTCACACACTTCGTACTTCTTATTATTTTCGAAATAATGCAATGAGATTCATGGTTTATGCAAATAGTATATTACGAATTCGTTTTGAATATGAACATAGGTTACCAAGATGATTAAAAAATGAGTGACTGAAATCTAAGAGGCTTGAAATTGAATTCTCTATACAAGTTCTATTGCATAAAAAATACCGGTTCTTCGTCTTTAAACCACGTTATATCTCTTTAAACTTTAAAATCACCAAATTAATTGCCAAATATCTTAATAACCACTGCAATTCTACAGACTAGTTCAATACTGTATTTTTAGTTCACACTTTACAACCTAGTTCCAACCAATTATATGTTATCCCAGCAAATATTAAATTAAACCTGACCTGTTCAACGCTACGACATTTTATTGAATTGAAAATTCCTAGACTAATCCTGCAATGCTCTGTCAACTAAATCTCGGTTACTAAGCAATTTGGAAACTTTTTTAAGGAACTGTACTCTTCATTATGATTAGTACAATTACACCTAAGTATTAACAGTCAAGCGACAACCGTGACTGTACAAAGAGAGGCTCCTCATACTCACTGACATTTTTATGCATGTTTTCTACACTTGGACATATACATAATATTCTCTACACCTATATGTATGTTCTATACAAGTATGTGAAGCTTTCAACTCCTTGCCAGCTAGCTAGCCCATCACGTATCTTTCCATTGATTGCGAAGGGGGTGCAGGATACATGCACATGTTACAACACACATGCATAGTAATGCAAGCTATAGGGGTGTGTGTGCTGTGCTGATGAAAGGGTGGAACCCTATACAAATTGTTCATAGGATGTTAGGAGGGAGGGAGGGGGTGAAGTGTATAGGCGTGAAATGTGTACATTTGTGTGTTCCTATTTTCCTTATATGTTTTTTTTGTCATTTTCTACTCATTCTCCTTATCTGCTTTCCTGTTCTTCCTTTTCTCCTTATCTGCTTTCCTCTTTGTCCTATTCTCCATACTTCTCCTTATCTGCTTCCCCCTTCTTCTTTTTCATTTTCTCAAGTGTGCATTTTTCTCATACTTTTCTTAGACTACCTACTTCCTCTTCTTATCTCTTTTTATTTTCACGTTTGTTATTAAATTTCATTCTTTTTCTTTGTTTTCCTACACATACATCTTATACTATTCATTCCTTTTCCTATCTCTTCGCTATCAAACCTAATATCACTTTCTAATTTATTTTTCAAATTTACCGAATTCTAGATTTTTTGATCTCTCTGTCAATCACATTCTTCACCATATTCTCGTCTCCACAGATTTTTTCGTCATTATCTTTCCTATTAATTCTCTACATCTTGTTTTCCTTCTCCTTCTTCTTCTTCTTCTTCCTCTTCTCCTCCTCCTCCTCCTCCTCCTCCTCCTCCTTCTCCTCCTCCTCCTCCTCTTCCTCCTCCTCCTCCTCTTCTTCTTCTCCTTCTTCTTCTTCTTTCTTCTTCTTCTTCTTCTTCTTCTTCTTCCTTCCCTTCTCCTCTTCTTCTTCTTCTTCTTCTTCCTCTTCTTCTTCTTCTTCTTCCTCCTCTTCTTTTTCTTCTTCTTCCTCTTCCTCTTCCTCCTCCTCTTCTTCCTCTTCTTCTTCCTCTTCTTCTTCTTCCTCCTCCCTCTTCTTCTTCTTCTTCTTCTTCTTCTTCTTCTTCTTCTTCTTCTTCTCCTTCTTCTTCTTCTTCTCCTCCTCTTCTTCCTATTCTTCTTCTCATCATTTTTCTTTCACACTCTAGTTGCCCTCACACACTGATCTAAACAGACCAAGATGGTGGATGATATGTGTTTTGAAGTTATAGAAGCTACTACTTTACCGCCGTGATGTATGCCTGCCTGCCTCTTATGCGTCTCAAGTGCATAATAGTAGTAGGCCTAGCCTTGTCGTTAGCGGGGGTTCTCCACTTTATTTATACAAGACGCGCGCACCCTGCACAAAATGAAAAAGAAGGGTTGAGCCTCCCTCTCATCCCCCTCCCCACCACATATGTAGTTTTATTATTTTTTTCAGCCTTTTTATAACACCACTCCCTACGATCTTTCTACTTATCTCATCTACACTTATTCATTACTCTCTTTCTCACTCTAACTCTTTCTCTCTCTCTTCCTCCTGCTCCTCTCAGTCTGGTGTTTGTCGAGCTAGAATGAGCTCTCGCACGCGCACTCATGCGTGCCGGCTCGTGGGGCGAAAGCAAAACATGGCTAACCCCTCTCTATTCCTCCTCTATTTCTTATTTTTCTTCTTCTCTACTTCTCAACACTGCTAACGACCATAATCAGTGTGGTTTCTTCTCTCGTCTCTCATTTTTCTATCTTTATCATCTTCTCTACCAGTTTCTTCCACCTTCTTCCTTCTACCGTTCTTGTTCTTCATCATTTTCAGCCAAAAACTCATCCTTATTTCCTGAAATCTCCTTCGTCTATTTCACTACTCCTTACTTCCTCCTATGCTCCCCCCTCTCTTCCAACATTACCTTCTCGTCACCCCTCATTATCCTTTTTCTCCTCATCTTCACCCCTCCCACTCTTCCTTCTCATCAACCTTCAACTCCTCTATCTGCTCTTTTCTTCTCTTCGTCCTCTTCCTCCGCATTCCCTTTCTCCTCCTCCTCCCCCATTATTCCCTCTTCTTCTCCTTGTTGTTCATCTCCCTTATTTGCATTTTCCGACCCATTCCCACCCACGTCTAATTAGTGTTCTTCACCTGTCTCCTTCTTCCATCATCTTATTTTTCTGTTTTAATCTCGCCTATTTCAGAAATCGCCTATACAAGAATGTCTCAATCGGGAATGACAATTTGAATGTTGTTTCTTAAATAAGTTTTAATGTAGATTAAGATAGTGACAATACAATTTTGAAATATTCATCCGTTTATTTTTTACAGCCATTTCAAAATCGCCCGATTCACTGCCGGACCCTGTATTTCTCGACTACAGTCTTCTTCACTTCTTTTCTTCTCCTTCGTTACTATTTATTTTTTTCATTCTTTCTATTCTGAATCAATTCATCCCTAAATTCTCCCCATGACGGAAATGAATAAAAGTTGACTGCACTAGGGCAATCTCGCATAGTCATGAGTGACGCACCCCTTTCTTCCTTTCAATCCTCTTATTTTTTGTCCCACTCTGGTAGATCAAATCAAACTCCTCCATCCCCTGTCCAAAGCGACACTCTGCCATAACTACCCCCACCCCTCACTCCAATCACATCACGCGTTCTGCCCATTCAAAATCGATTTGGGATCGAGTCAATGACTTGTGTGTGTATAGTTTGCCAATGCCATGTGCCACTACGATATGTCTTAATTCAACATTGATTTGTAGTTTTGCTGCATTCTTTGTATTCATCAAAACTAGTGACGTTTACACAGTCATAAAAACAAGATATCGGTTTCAGTTATTAGCAGAATAATATACTGTATATGCTGTGCATGGAGCAATACCACCGCTTAGATTTAACCGCCATAGAATGACGTCATTTGATGAAACACAATGGGATCTCGTTGCAATGATAACGACAAGTAACTTCAATTCACGATCATTGATGTTGATAGACTCTCGTTTAATCGATTTGCGATTCTTTCAAACTAAACAACAATGGAGTTAGAAAAGAAAACAATTATGAGTGGAGATTGACTGAATTATTTATTTTCTCAAAAATAATACTAATTCCTAAGCACTTAAATACAAATTTGAAAGCATTTACAGCCCTTTATACAAATTCGTATTTTAAAAAGTCAAATATATGTTGTAATAGAAGAGATATTATGTGTTATAATTATAAGAAGAGATAAAGAATAACAAACATTGAGAGAGAAAACAAAAGATGGAATTTAGCTAGAAAGAAAAGAAACAAATGTGAAAACACAGATGGGATGCGTTGACTCCATCACACAGTCTTCTTCCCATTTTTACTCTCATGTACTGTTTTTAGCCACCACCATCACCTCACCACTCGTATCCTTTTTTTAGCCGCATCGTTTTACCGGATAATATTTCAGGGGTGAAAGAGCACAGCTCAACATTAGCGGTGAGGGGGGTGTTTAAGCCATGACGACCTCTTCAAAAACAGCGGGGGCAGGTAACGACGACCCCCCGGATAACGACCCCCAAGAACACCTTTTATCGAGCTCACCCCTAGCGCACAGCAACTTTGAAGTCGGAGGGTAGAAAAATGATTCAAAAGATCGAATGGGAAACAAAGTAGTGTGTAGGTGCCGTACCGCTGACGGTTGGTTTACGTTCTTTTTACACTTTTTTGGTCCACTTTTTCTTTCACTTTTTGCTGGTAGCATAATATGATACGCGCTGCGCCCCTTCTCTGTACGTTTTTCATATTTGCTTTCTAATCTGCACTGATGCGGAAGTCAACATATCCTGCAGGTACTCTGATCTCCTAGCTAGCTTCCAGTGATGATGTGTGTTTTTTGCATGTGGTTCATATCACCGTGACTCGTCTTTTTGCGCGACTCTTGTTTCTATTTCAAAGCTACATTGAGAAGCATCCGTGCTTGTAACACGTCTATTACCTAGCCTGAAACCCTAATTTTTTGCAGCTGATGATTCCTACAGATGAGTCTACAACTTGTGCATGGATAATGAAGTGATGGATGATATTTATAAATATAAATTGATGAAATTTGAAGCATCTGAACGCAGCCATCTCATCTTAACTTCTTTCAATTAATTCTTTCATTTTTCTTCTTACTAGATACTGGTTTATTATTTTGGTTAGGCCTATATTACGTGTCTGAAGTTCATATTCATCAACTTTCTAAATTTTTTTGGATGAGAACCTCCCAAGCAAATATTATTGATACATTCAGATGAAAAACTACTTGAATGCTGGAAAAGATAATTAAGTTATCACCGCTATAAAATAGATTGGATCTACCATCCATATGGGTACGATTTATATTCAAATATAACTTCAACTAATTAAAAAAATCTATTCAAGACCCACAAACCAATCAACAAAATTGTAGGCTGTTAAATTACAAACGTGGGCTGATTAATCAAATGTGAATTAATGTAGTCTATGTAATAAACGAAAAAATTCTGATCAAATAAAGATGATAGATATTTTGATCGATATAGATAAAGATAGATAGTAGATAGATATTTCTGTAGAATAAATAATGTTCGTTCATTGCCAATAAATAAAGAGTAGACAGTGAAGTCAATTCTAGACTATATTATATGCCTCTATTTGGATGAGCCCAATTTCATTAGAAAATTGTTAATCAAACTGTAATTCAATCAACAAGTTTAATTACTTGTAACTGTGGAGCCCGTCAGGTTTAGTGGTTCCCAGAATTCATCAAAGCTCTTCATAGTTAACTCTTCATTCGAATTAAATTCCATGCATATCGATCAAACTAATCAAAGTAGTTTAGTAGGATAGTAGAAAATAGGATAGATGCAAATATCATGGAGAATGTAATTGAAACACATAGCAATACCAACAGCCTACGTTCAATTGAATAGATTTTTCCCACGAATCCATGAAACAATCGTAAATAACAATGAATGAATAAACAATAATTGTTATTATAACAAATAATAAACAATCATTAATAACGAATGATGGTCTAAAGTTGAAACTTCACTGCAATAAACTGAAAAAAGGAAGAGTAGGATAATATACAGAGGGCCTCATTATAGCCTACTTCGAATGATTATATCATTTCAGTGACCTGATTTCGCTGGAAACCATATTTGCAGACTGAGCTACGTTTTGGGGACACCGAATGTAAACAAGCTGAAAATTGGATTCCCACTTCAATTAGCCATACTCCTGTTTTTGCTACTTTCTAATTTTATGAGGGAGACACCAATACAGCGGTGTAAAATCATGGAATACAACATGTTACATGTTCAGTTGTGATTATGGCCGAGTAACGCTACTTATCTACGATACATGGAAGTGAAATTTATGGACGCAATAATCAACGTCAATCAATTTTATAAATAATATCGTATCTAGATGAAGTAGAGACATTCATTGAAATATAATAACTGAACTGAGATAATATTGTGTGGATATGAATAGCCCAATATTCTTTTCATTAATTTGAAAAATGAAATGAGTTTACTGCGTACAGCGCAAAACGCCGCTTGCTTGCTCAGTACTGTATCGTTTGAAAATACAGTATCATTGCAACAGACTTGTATCAGTGTGAGTTCACTCTAGATTTCACATCAAATCTCGCAGTGGTGGAAGCACAGTAGAAAGGAATGCGCCGAAAGTATTTTTAATGAATAGATTACTGCTATTTACAAAACACACGAATAATTAATTCAATAATAGCAGTAAATGCCTCTATTTAAGTTGAATACATAAAATAAGAATATATATGATTTTAAATATTTGGCTGTTTACACTATGGATTGAATCCATCCGGTGGAAGAGTTTTAGAAATTCACTCCAGAACAAGCAAGAGACCAATAATGGCTACTGAATCCATTCCAGCAAAAATCACAAGAAACTACATGCTTTGTGAACACCATAGCAGAACACAATAATTTGCTTTGTGAGCATCTTATGAGGAGCAGTGCACAGAGAGTAAAACAGAATTAATTGGCGATTCTATATGTTACAAAAACGTCAAGAGGAAAACTCAACGAATTACAAAGATCTCAATAATCAACGTGAGCTCGCAATAATTGGCGATTTCCACCTCGAATGATATCACATAAGTATTCTCAAATTTATTGTAAGAGCGGTAGGGTGATTAGCTATAGCAGGATTATTTTAAATTGTCAGAAAACAGCTGATTGATGTACGCTCGTTTACTGACGTTAAATCAGATGTTTTCTGACAAATTAAAATAATCCTGCTATACCTTATTCCACACAAAAACCTCACATCAGCTTGAAAAGGAAGAAATAGAACGAATGAAAACATCATGAAGAGCACGTGAATGAGCATAAAACGTTAATAATTGGTGATTTTCCACCCTAAATCACATACACATCTGATTCCACAACCAATTGTTCAAGCAGCAGGATTATTCCACACGAAAGAACTCACTTGAGCTTATAATAAGGGAATACAACGAGTGAAACCCTTATGGAAAGCACAAAATCAGCAGAAAAAGTTGATATAATAAATCGTATAATACGGGAATGTAACGAATGAAACCCTTTTGATAAGCACAAAATCAACAAAAAATATTGATGATCGAACATTTTCTACAACATGTTACATCTGACTTCACAACCAAGTATCACATCGTTTAAGCAGTAGGATTAATCAAAAAAGAAAAACTCGAAAAGAGATGACTAGTACGGAAATGAACAAGAAACGGTGGAAATTGGCGATTTTTCACCCCAATTAACCGAGTATTCCTAATCGATAGTGGCGAAGCGTGGTATACTTATTTGGTCATCGCCGGGTATATTTCCTATAGAAAATATACCTGGCGATGACCAAATAAGTATACCACGCTTCACCACGGCTAATCGAGTATTTACCCTTAAAAGAACGTAAGAATGATATGATACCAAAAAGAATACGGTACACATAAGAAGATATAAAATGAATATTGAAAAACGCTCATTATTGAGACGAATTATAACGAACCAATACATTATTGAAGAGCGAGAAGAATTGAAGCAGACCAAAATGATTGAGCCAATCACATATTGTGCTGATTAGTACAACCTCCCCCCACCACCCACACATGTCGCTGACCAAGGAGTCGTTCATAAATTAATGGTGAAGGTGGGGGGGAGGGGGGGTTTAAGTTAGCTAATGGTGTACAGCAGCGGTTAATTGCAGAGGAGAGCTGAGTAGAAAAATAGCTGACCTCAGCGCTATCTGGTGACCACGGTGGTAACCACCGACCAGCGAATAACCACCGATAAAACCGATGAATGGCTATTGGTGGTCAGATATGATCTGATAACCCCCCCTCCCCACCTACAACGGATACTCCGGACATCCGGACTATTGACCAGCATTTATTAGCCTCCTGAACCAGATCCCACCACACACTTATCATCAAACACTTTTCCACAATTTATTACAATATAAACCTCTGACAACTAAAATCTGCTAATAAAATTAGTCAAAAACCAATATTTTTTATTTTGGGTTCCATAATGATAGAGCCCAGATTATTACGTTGAGTGGCTGGTACAATCTGATAATCTAACAATGGATTGTCAATTGTCATTTAGTTTTTATGCCTTTTTTACACGTTGCAATTGGCATATTGCAGTTGAAAGTTTCTAGTGCTCAATTATTCCTGGAATTGAAACACTGGCAATTTTCAACTGGCATTTGCCAATGACAAGGTGTAAACAACAAATTACGTTGAATGGTCTAACCATAGACTAACTATAGAACTATGGTCTAGCTTGAATGAAATAATGTGAATTGTGAATATTGTCCACTGTATTTATATTGTCTACTATGAATATTCATATTATATCGTCTACTATATGTTCTTCCAACTTACCACCCCCCTCACTTACTGTTATCTCTTCTCTCATCATTTCACTCTTTTCCTTGTATTCTTCTTCTTTTTTCTACAGTTTACAAATTGCACAGTTTTCAGATACCCACCAGTGAATCTCAGCAGAGGTAACCTATAATAATTATGTAGCCTACAAGATAAAGCGCACAGTATCAGTCCCTATCAGCTCCCCAATGCCAGGGATGCTTCCTATTAATGTTGAAAAGTTTCAGATTCTATTCGTTTGATTTCTCTTTCTCACTCACACACCGTTTCCCACCTCTTTCCATTCATTTCTCTCTCTTTCTTTACCCCCACCCCCCACTCACAAACCACCAACTTCTCGCCTCATTCTAATTCCATTCATTCCTGCAGCAGCAAAAGTTCAACAAGAGCAGCATGAATAAAAGGAGCTGCGAACTTTTATCTTCTTCTTTATCTCCCTTCTTTCTTATTCTTCGTCTCTTCCATACCCTTTCTCTTCACCTCTTTCTTTACCTTGTTCTGGCTTCTTGTTTTTTCTTCTTCTTGCCCTTCTCTTTCCTTGCTTTTTCCCCCACCTGCTTCTTCTTAATTTTCCCTATTTCTACATCTCATTCTTCCCCTTCAACTTCTTCTTTTCGTTCATCCTCTTCTTCCCCTTTCTGCTTTCATTATACCGCTTCTTATTTTCTCTTCTTCCTTCACTTCCACTCTTCTACTACTTCTCTTTCAAAACTTCTTCCTCTGTTCCTTCTTCCTCCCCTTATTAACTCTATTCTCTGTTTCTGCTTCATCCTCTTCTACTATTTCTTTTCCTCCTTGCTTCTCATTCTCTTACTCACTCCTGGTTTTTCTCTACTTCTTCTCCTTCTCCTCTTCTTTTTCCTCAAGCTTCTTGTTCTTATTCTCCATCTCCATCAACTTCTTATTTTTTTCTTCGTTTCCTCGTCCTTCCTCTATTCTTTCCTTCTTCGTCACAATTTTTTGTTCTTCCTTTCTTGTTATTCTCCAAACTACTTCTTATTCTTCTTGTTGCCCCTTCTACTTCTTGTCCTACTCTTCTTCACCATGTTCTTTCTTCTTCCTATTCTACTTCTTCTTCTTCTTCTTCTCTTCTTCTTCCTATTCTCTTCTTCTTCTTTCTTCTTCTTCTTTCTTCTTCTTCTTCTTCTTCTTCTTCTTCTTCTTCTTCTTCTTCTTCTTCTTCTTCTTCTTCTTCTTCTTCTTCTTCTTCTTCTTCTTCTTCTTCTTCTTCTTCTTCTTCTTCTTCTTCTTCACTTTTCTTCTTCTTCCTATTCTACTGCTTCTTTTTCTTCTTCTCCCTATTCTTCTTCTTCTCCTACTCCCACAATATCCTCCTCAATTTTCTTCTTCTTCTCTGTTCAGAGACCTCCACATCTCCTCCATTCTCAGCAGAGGAGTTCGAGTTTCTTGCTTTCCTATAGCAGAGAGTATAGAAGCCACGCAGCTGGGACGAGGATTCGAAGGTGATGCCCCACACTTTTTTCTAATTTGTAACAACTGCAGTTATTCGGTCGGCGGGGAGGGGGGAAGCAAGGGGGTGCTGATTCAGTTTCGGTGTGCCGTCTGCAAACTCTATTACGGGGGGGGGGGGGGCCGCGCCGCGCCAAAACCAGACGCAAAAGTTCACTCTGACTTATTATTCTTCAAGCTTCTCATTTTCTAACTCCTCCTTTTCCGTTCCAATCCTTTTCATCTTCTTCTTCTTCTTCATCTTATCATTATTTTCATTCTCCTCTCGCTCATCCTTCTTTTTATTTCTTTTCTTCTTCATCTTATTCTTCCCATCTTCTCCCTCTTCTTCTCCATATTCTTTTTCAACCACCTCTCTAACCCTCTTTTTTTCTTAACTTTGGTCACATCCATCATTATCTTTTCCTCGCCTTCTCCATGTCTTTCTTGCTCCGTATTTCTTACTTCACCTTCCTTTCATTCCCCTTTACAACCTCTTTGTCTTCTCATTCGTCATCTCCATTCGCATGTCCTTCATTCTACGTGAGGTTACCCACTCCACAACACTATAATCTATGAATCTAGGGCAATTCTTGTAAGCCTTTGTGTGGTTCAAGTAGCCTAATACGGTATTTTGTATTCAATTCCTGATTTTTCATAATTTTTCTTCATCTTTTCACATTCTCCTTCACCTTGGTACTGTTTCTCCATTTCATTCTCTACATTATCCATCCCTTACTCCTATAATGCGATTTTTCCTATTTCAATTATTCGGTCCTGATCTAATCAATCGTTTTCTTTTATCTATGTCCTCTAATTCTTGTTTATTCCCCTTTCCAGCTTCTCCTCACTTTCATCATCTTTCCCATTTTCATCATCTTCTTGTGCCTTCTACATTCTGGTTCCCCTTCTACTCCACTGTCTTTCTCTTCTTTCACCTTATATATTTTACATCTGCATCCCTATTCTATTCTTCTACTTCTACTCCTTTTCCTCCTCCTCCCTCTTCCTCCTCCTCTTCTTTCTCCACTTCCTCCTCTATTCCTTCTCCTCCACACCTTCTTCTTCATTCCTTCTCCTCTCCTTCCTCCACTACTTCTTTCTCCTTCCCTTCTTCTCCTCTCCTTCTTCCTCTCCCCCTCCTCCTACTCCTCCTTCTCCTGTTTATTCTTCTCCTCCTCCTTCTTCTCTCCTCTCCTCCTCTCATCCTCTTCTCCTTCTCTCCTCCTCCTTCTTCCCTTACTTCTCCTCCTCTCCTCCTCCTCCTTCTCCTATCTCTCCTCCTCCTTCTCTCTCCTCTCCTCCTCCTCCTTCCCCTCTCCCTCTCCTCCCTCTCCTCCTCCTCCTCCTCCTCTAACTCCACACCCCATCCTTACCCTGTTCTCATTCAGTTCCCAGTTCGGGGCGCGTGCAAAGAATTCCAAAGACCTCCTGCTCCTCTTCACTCACTCACTTTTGCCAGTCTCTGGAAAAGTTTAATCAGCCGTGGATATCGCTGCCATCCCATCTCCCCTCCCCCCCTATACTTGACCCCCCTTAGCAACCCCTATTAACGCCGCAAAAGGGAGGGGGTGGGGGGATGCGAGCGAACTGAACTCCAAACCGCACTTTGAACGATCAATTAAATTAGCAAAGCGTGTTCCGCGCGCCGCGATAGCCGCTTCCCTGCCTCCGCCAATAATAGCACCAGGCCAGCATTCGAATAATGAAAAACCAAAATGTAATTCGATTCTGGCCAAATCGCGTTCCTACAAACTTTTCCGCGAGATGTTGGCCCACACTCCGTTCATTGCATTAACTTTAACAGTTTCGTGTGGCTTCTGTGAGCCGGTTTTGAATTGAAGATTTTATCAAGTTTTCCATTCAACATTATTATAATAGTCATCGGAAGATTTCTTCATGTTCGAACCGCTCAAAGATGATTCACAGATGGTCACCTACAAGCGTCAAATACAAAAATTCGGATAAATTGAATAATAAGTCAGAAATAAAATGGGGAAAAAATTGTTATAAGATGTCAGAGATAGAACTAGCTATAAAAAGAGAAATAAAAAGCAGGAGAGAGACGATGGTGAAGTTGAGAGCGAGAAACAAATGAAAAGAAACAAATGGAAAAAGGAAAGAGAAAAGAAGAGGAAGAACAAAAAATAAGAATTAGGAAAGGAAACAACAGAAGAAGAAAGTGACGTAGAGAGAGACTAAGGTTGAGCTGCAAAGGGGAAGAAAAAGTTGCCTAAGAAAAAGAAGTCGAAGAGAAAGAAGAAATACAAAAAGAAGCAGTAGAAAAAGAAAAGTGACGATGTGATCCAGTAATCAACTTTGTTTCTAACACATTTCCTCCCTCAAATTTCTTGCGCCGTTCCTTCCCCTACCACCTCCCATCTACCAATAAGCGAGGCTGTTACAATCACGCTGTACACGTGCAACATTATTTGAATCCACGTGTATCCACATAAAATTCGATAAACTTCCATGCAGACGAGAAAAACGAAGGCTTAAACGGTTAAAAATAAAATCAAATTCATACACGAGGTCGAGATGCGAGATGGCATGAATATTCGATTTCTATAAAATTTTATAAGGAAATGTAGGGAATTATTCCGTTTTCTGAATGTTGTTGAGGATGAGAATTTCAGAGAAAATTGCCTTCTAAGTCACATTTTACTGTTTGCAGAACTACTCAAGAATCCTTCTTTAATTTATCTTTTATATGAAAATTCAATGTGGGATAAGCAAAATAAGATATTAACTTTAAATTTTGCTACAATATTAACTAAAATAACTTTAAATTGATTCTGCTATACCTACAATGTTGACTAAAATAATCATACACATCCCTGCAATAGAAGATGGTACTCATACTAAGGCTAGGCGTACACCGGTTAGTCAAGACAAGACAAGACGAGATTAGTCACGTTTAGTCACAGTACTTCACAGAAGTCATTGCATGGTGTGTGCATAAGCTATGTGAATTACTGTGACTAAACGTGACTAATCTCGTCTTGTCTTGTCTTGACTAAACGGTGTACGCCTAGCCTAATTTGGTTCAAATAACGCGGTGGTTATCAATACAATAGATAGTACTTACACAATTTATACCATGTAGATTTCTTATCCTTATGAATCACTCACCTGAAAAGAAACAAAAACATGTCATTAGATAACTTCATTAGATCAAGTTGAGAGTCAACTTCAATTTGAATTGAATTTAACTTCAATTAGATCATTAAATTGAGATATGTCAGATAGCTTTTTGAATATGAAGGGCAGGAAAAAATAAGTAGAAAAATCAAGTAGATACCTCAATACAATAATTCCTATATTTTAATCGTACATCATACTCGTATGAATGTAACATCAGTTATGAAGGTTCTTTTAGTGATAATAAGTGATATAAACCCAAAACTCAAAAGGCATTTGCACAAGATAACATTTCTCATGAAATTCTATACAATCATATAACGAACCTATTCACAATATTGACTGTGACAACATTTCAATTATCCTGCATAGACAAGAATTTAGAATGCTTTGACCTGCTAGAATTTATTTAGAATATATTTCTTTGTTGAGGTATACATTTCTTGATTCATTATAGTTAAAGAATTGAATCAAAACCAAGTGACAGCAAATACAAGTTCGAGACCCCGACTCGCCAACAATTGATTTTCAAAGTACAGTGAAACAAATAGCTGTCACTGAAGACAAACAAGAAATAAAAGATCGAACGCGCGAAATAAAAATGCAAGCGAGTTAGCACGAGTGTTGCGGGCTTGACAAAGAACGACGCACTGCTCTGTTTTAAAGGGATTAGAGCCGGATAAAAAGGGGGCACTTTCAATGGCCGATTATTTATGACAGGGCTTCATTGTTCAATTTGCAGGAATAATTCTTATCCCTTCTGCAATGAGTGGCGGCCAAATGTTCAGTCCTTTTTCACCCCCCCACCCTCCAGCAATCGTTGTAGGGCATTAAGCGCCCTAATTCAACAACACACTTGCAACCCTTTCAAAACTACTACAAGGGCTGACTGCATGAGCGTGGTCAGTTTATTAGCCCCTGCGCCCACTGCGCAACTGCTATCTGATTTCAGTCAGCAACCCAATGTTGCCAGATGACATTTGGCTGTTTTTCGGCTGTAATCGGGTAATCTAACCTATCAGCCAAAGTCATCTGGCAACGCTGGGTTGCTGACTGAAATCAGATAGCAGTTGCTTAGTGGGCGCAGGGGCTTACAGTTTTTATCATACTAATTCTGCTAACACGAGTGATAAGTTTTCAATGCTGAGTAATGTATGGCCCATGACAACTAGTATGAATTGAATTGAATGTTTATTGAGCTCAGGGATCTGTTTCTTGACGACTTGTCAAACCACATGGTTGCTTCCACACACCGATTAGTCATTGCGTGTGTGTTTCACAAGCAGCTATGAATTACTGACTAAAGCATCTTTGTCTTGTCAAATTCAATTAACTTGTCTAACTAAGAAGCTAAAGGCGGGTACACACTTGATGCATGAATTTATTACATTTCTGTAGTTTTATTAAATAAGGCCCCTTTTCCATATAGAAAATTATCTGCAACTTGCATGTTGCATATACGTTAAAAAATTGAAAAATTAAAGCATCTTTATATGATTAGTCATTGAATTAGTCATTGTTGTAAATAATTATGAAAAAAATAGTGACGATGATAATGCGGTCTAAAACTTTAAGAAAGCATATTTTTCTAATCTAATTGCTATCAAAGCACAGTTCACAATATCAAAAACATTGTCAACCTACCCAACAAATTACAGATGCGCTGATGCAATAAGCCCGTGACAGGTGTGTCATTTGTAAGGGGACCCCCCGCTCCAACCCTCACCGTGGAAACCTGACTGACACAAGACAAGAATCCCGCCCAGCAAAATGGAAATGCAATAACATGACCAGGAAGAAGGCATTCCAAGCCACCACGGGTTTGTAGGTAGATTATTTCCAAGTCGGAAAATCTCCACGTGTCCTATTTATAGAGAAAGATGGAAGACCTTAGCCGCAAGGTGAATAGATGGAGAGAGGAAGAAGGAGAAGAATACGGAGGAAGAGAAGAGGAGGAGGGTGAGGATGAGGAGAAAGAGACGAAAGATGAGGAAGAAGAATGAGAGGAGGAGGGCGAGAGAAGGTGGAGGAGGAAAATGAGGAAGAGGAGAAGAAGAAAGAGTAGGAGGAGGAAGGGAGAAGGAGGAGGTGGAGCAGAAGAAAGAGGAGGAGTAGGAGGAGAAGAAGGAGGATGAGGAGGAGAAGGAAGAAGACAAGAGGATGATAAATGGCCAGAAAGACGAATGAATGTGTGTATACAGCGGGGTCAATATTCGCGTCAGCCTAAGGGACTAAGGGGCAGGGGGCTAAAGGGAGTAACCTGACTTTTAGTAATGGTTTCCGACGAGGCTATACGCAGTACAACGATGCGTGGAAGGTATTTCAAATTACCGTAGATTGTATTTCACTCTACTGCAGTCAGTTTTTCATGTGTAGAAAAGACAGAAAAGTAATCCTTTTTGACAGTAAATAATTTTAAAGTAATATTGTATTTGACAAGTAGAAGAATTTTAACGTAAGAAGTATTTGAAACGCGAAAAGTCTAGGATTTGAAACAAGACTGCATATACAGCGATTTTTACCTCTATTTCTGTGTTAAAAGATCACAAATCATGAGATTCACATTTCTAAAGAGTTCACATATCCAAGTTGAACTTGAAAATCGGACGTTTTCTCTCATGAATAAACTAGACAAATTGGAAAGCCTTTTAGAGTCTTTCTTTATTCAATATGAACCAGAACAGTATTTGAAGCACGAATGCACTAACCTTAGTGGCGAAGCGTGGTATGCTTATTTGGTCATCGCCAAAATCGACCAAATAAGCATACCACGCTCGCCACGGACTAACCTATATCAAGGCACTAAACTGGAATAAACGTTAAAACGTTAAAAGTATCAAATTTGAAATGATGTTTAGTTTAACTTTGTTTAAACGAACTGGCCTTGGAATACAGTGAATTATTATTTTTATTCATAAATGATAAATACTATTGATTTATTTAATAGGAATAAGTGTTTTTTCGTCCAAACAACAATTCGCAATACAATATTATCGTGCCTAATTTGAATATCAATTAACGCAATTGCAGCGTTTGAGTGCTTTGACCGAGCGCAATTCAATCACTCACACACCGTAGTCTGGCCTTCAAACCGCGGCGGCCCTTGGCATTGCAGCAGTCGTAACCTTGCTCTGTTCTAGAAACTCCCCGTTTCCGTCACTCAGACATGCGAACCATTTCAATAACAATAATTATCGAATTGAGCATGTCCAGTTCCTCTCCCCCCCCTCACCAATAATATTGTCGAATACTAATTTCGTTAACATGTCCATTTGCTAATTGCTAAGATATTAGCCCCCCTTCCCCTATCAATCCCAACCCTCAGACCAAAATTCGTTTGTACTTTCACTGTTACTTCCCATCATTTCTACATCAGAATCAATTTATTACAAAATCAATCAAATTTACAAATGTACTTCAAAGGGTCCTTTCGATACATTGAACACTGTTTTCTGGAGTACAGCTATATTAATCCATTATGGAATAATCTAACAAAATTTAGTCTTACTCTGCTTCAGGCTGGTTGCACAATATCCAATTGAATTCGCCGTAAAAGTGAATTTTACACCGTAAAATGACTTCATCTAAACTAAACTAACAAATGCAACAAAATTCCTCGAATCTACAAACTAATTTTCGTAACAGAATACCAACTTAGGCTAGGCGTACACCGGTTAGTCAAGACAAGACAAGACGAAATTAGTCACGTTTAGTGACAGTAATTCACATAGCTGCTTATGAAGCAGCACACACCAATGCAATGACTAATCGGTGTGTGTTGCTTCATAAGCAACTATGTGAAGTACTGTGACTAAACGTGACTAATCTCGTCTTGTCTTGTCTTGACTAACCGGTGTACGCCTAGCCTTAGACAGTTTCTTGAGTACCCAAGCTTGGTCAGTGTTTTTGCACGAACTTTTTCAAACTTAACATCACTTTTAAAAATCCAGCCAAATGAAGAACTATCATCATTATACAATAATACATACCAATTTGGCGAAGCACAAGTCTCAGACTCAAGTTAGCATGATAAACACCAAAATATTGTTATGCACTATTGTTCAGATAAAACATGACAGCATGAAGTAAGGCTCTTTTATCTCTTTAGCCACGCACAAGTCTCAAACTCTATTAAGCATCATACTCAGCACAAACATCCAAAAAATTCAATAAATGATCTGTTCACAGAATCCAATTTAATTGAACCGCCATAAGATGACGTTATTTTACAGGCTCAATATAGATCTCGTTGCATTTGGTCCGTAACATTTTGCATGGGTTAAATTCTTGTGGTTTTTCGTGGAGAAGACCGTATGAGTGACTTCTCGCTACCTTTGATAATAAATAACCGTATAGGGGAATGGATCTTCTCACACTTGACTAACTACAGAGGTAATCTAATATATGAAGAAGAGAAGGCCTAATGGCACATGCTACTGTTTTGACAGGTCGTTGCTGTTATTAATGTGGAGTCATTTGTTTTTGTGAGGTGGTAATGTGAGCCAGCCATATTATCTGCCCTACCAGTAACCAATTTCATTCTTGAAATATTGACTTTCTCAGACACTACATGTTGTACAGTCTGGTTCATCTTTGAATTGGCACTGCAACATTTTCCAGTTTAACCAAACAGTATAATAATAATATACTGTATAAAGCAGGATTCTTTTAAATTGTCAGAAAACAGCTGATTGATGTACGCTCGTTTACTAACGTTAAATCAGCTGTTTTCTGACAAGTTAAAAGAATCCTGCTATACATATTCTAGTATTGGAATAATGCTGAATCCTCCAAATCAACTAGCTGTACAGTCTGGTTCATTTTAGAGTTGCATCTGAAACATAATTCAGCTTTCAGTCTACTGTAACTTCACACGGTTTCATTATCCAGAGTTTAAAATAATTGTCTGACGATTATTTCAAGAATTAGTAGATATCATGATGTAGCAAATAGTTAGCAAAAAACAAAAGAAAGTACAAAAGCAGTGATAAAGAATAAATAAACAAATAATAAATTTAAGAAAAAGGTGGAACGGTTCTCCTGTTACAGTATAACAGTTGCTTGTGACTTCATCAACATGAGTAAACGGGAAACTAGGCCAAACGCTGCTTTTCAAGGTCGAATTCGAAGTTCCTTCTATTATAACGGTACTTTTTGAAGAAATTGTAGAAAAAAACGGGTTTAAGGAACAGTTATTCAACAGTTTCCCCTATTCTTCTACTGTTCTAGTAAGGAATGAATAGATTTTAAATTTGAATTGCATTGATCTTTTTATTTGTAAACGGGATCAACACAAACAAGCAAAAATCTAGGTTAAATCCAGCCCAAAACTAAGGTCAAATCCTGCTTTACAAGGCCAAATCCAATTTTCTTTCGATTACAACGTAACTGTTGTTCATAACGTCATAGCTGTGATAAGCGCTACTCTCTATTATGAGAATTAGCGAGTGAAAACGATTTTTTAAAAAGGAATCAGCAAGTCTTTTATCAAACTAATTTTATTCGCATCATTTAAGATTACAGTAGTTGTGTTAGTTTTATTCAATGTCATATGATTTCTTATTCAGTAGTAAATAAATTGATGGTTTTAATAATAATTATATTCCATTTTTCGAGAAGTGGAGAAGGATTGGAACAATAAGAAGAAGGATGAAAGTTGAAGCAGGAGAGGAGAAACAAAGGCTGAGCAGCAGAAATCATTATTCACAGTCAACTCTCATTAGAGACAGGATAAGTTAGCTGGCTTCACTTTGCAGTCGACATCAGGTGAAAACCAGGTCAGACCTTCCATTACACCAACTGTATACATAGATATAGGTTAAGTAATGTGATGTTGTAATGTATATAGAGCACACCTTATTTACCAGGTGTGCTACTGTTGTGGGTGAGGCTGTAGCTCTTCCCAAGAATGTTCAGAATGCAGCAGCTACTGTACTTCAAAAACGAAGCGGCCAACCTAATAATTGGAAAGACAGTTTTTACTAGATCACTCTGTATAATGCAACAGTTGGACGTTTATAAATATTGAATTGATTTTTCTGTGATTCCAATAGTCAAAAGATGAAATTACTATTTTAGTCTCACTGTTGAAAGCAGAACAATTCAGGAAACAATATAGCCTGGTCAATGTTAGTAGCTTCGTGTTATACAGGAAACTAGACTTTTAAAATTCACTCTTGAACCCTTCGGAAAATTAGGTTAGTTCACACAAAAACTACGACAAAATTTGAAAGGAAAACTATTTGAAATGTATGAATGACTTGAAAAAGTAACACTGTATAATTATTATTGCACAATTCCAATCATGATCCATATAAGCTCTGAATTGATTACTTATTCAAATCTATTGAAAAAACGAAAATACAGAGTACATCACATATAAATGAATACATGAAACTTTATCAGCAGAATGACATAAAACTAACTTACAATGACTAAATAAAATAAGGTACTTAAAACTTAATTAAATGATAAACTCAATAAAATTACTATAACTTTAATTAAATAAGAATGACTCAATTCCAGCAATCCACAGCTAAAATGTTCAAAGGATAAAGCTTTATTAAACAGAAACCTTTTTATAAGAAGGAATTCTCTTGTATTACTACCTTCATGTTCTATCAAACCGGCCCCTATTCATACAAAAAGTGTTGAGCTGCCATTCGACTGAGGAATATGAATCGTATCAAGTATGTGAGATCCTTTTTTGAAAAGTTTTTGCTGAAATACCGGCTACACGCGTAACTTATAATGTGAGCTGAGGTCGGGAATATGAATGATAACGGTGATGGCCATTTAATCGAAAACTGTTCACTTTGTATTATCCCCACCACTCCAACCACCTTTTACCACCCCTCCACAGCCTCCTCACAACCCCGACAACATCCTGGGGTGGAAAAATATATTGGACCAATATGGAAATAGGACACGTTCTGGTTGGCATGGCTTGCGACCCTCGATATAGGTATACATATTTATACTGTGCGATAGATATATGATGTAATGTAAGCCGTAGCTTGGCATGGGTTACCTAATCGATATAGGTATACATCCACCTATATTATGGGATAGCTGTATGAGAAATATAGATATATAGGAGGGGTTGATAGCGTATTACTTCGATCAGGCAGATACCATGAATCAAGCATATGGCAAAGTCCCACTAAATGGAGGATAGCTATGAGTCAGGTTAGGTTTTAGGTTAAAATGGTGGAGAGAATGCAGGAGGAGGAGAAGAGAAGGGAAACCGGAGAAGGATGAAGAAGAAATGAGAGAGAGAGAGAAGAAGGAGAGAGAAGGAGAAGAAGAGGAAAGGAGGTTGGAGGGAATGAAGAAGAAAGGGATGATGGAGAATAATGAGAAGGGTTGTGGAGGAGAAGTGGAGTTGTGAGAAACACGAGAGAAGTAAAAATCAGATGAAATGATAAGAAGATGAGGAAAGATGAAATAGAGACAAGAGATATAAGAAAGATACCAAGTAGAAAGAAATAAGAAGAACAGAAGAAAAAGAAGAAGGATAACGTAGAGTCGAGATGGAAGAATGGTATGAGAAGATGTAAGTGAGATATGAGGATAAAAGAAGAAGAGGAGAAGACATAGAGAGAGAAATAAATAATAAGAGGATAAAGAGAGAAGAGCGAGTAGAAAGAATACGATGAAGAGGTGAGACGAGAAACAAGAAGAGAAGAATGAGAGAAGGTTGAGGAGAAAAGGATAAAGAGTAAAGGGATTTTAAAGGCCTACTAGTTAATTGAGTAGAGGAGAAGGAGAGGAATTAGACAGGGAGAAAAGATACCAAGAGGAGATGAGGAGAAGATATAATAGGAGGAGCAAGAATAGAAGAGGACGAGAATGATGAAGAATAAGAAAATGAAGGAAAAAAGAAGAGGTGGAATAAGGGGTCAGATATGAAGAGAGGGAAAGAAAGAGAAGAATAAGATAGGATGGGAGGAGCGAAGAAGAATAGAGAAATAGGTAAATAGAGAATAGCGAAGAAGTGATAAAGGGAGCAGAGGATTTGAAAGAGAAAGAGGAGTGAATAGAAAATGAAACAAGTAAACCTACACAAAGAGAAGTGAGAATAGGGTTTCAAAGAAATAGAAAAAAGAAGGAAAAGAGGAGTGAACAAAAAAAGATGTCCGGCTACTCAAAGAGAAGGGAAAACGTAAAGAAGAGGTTAGGAGAACACAAGGAGAAACAAGAAGAGAGATTCATAGTGAGGCAGTGTCCAGTAGAAGAGTAGATTTCTCCTGCTGCAGCTGCCTATGCTGTGCCGGCGATCGACCGATTAATTAAGATTAATGACAATTCAAGAGATAGGCCACGTTGCAAACCCCCTACCTACCCCCCACCCACTCCCCAACTACCCACCACCCCTACACACACACGTCTGTGCATGATATACGACATTAGCCGCCGAATTAATTGTGCATACAAATTAATAGCTTCGGCTTCCAACCCCCTCCCCCACCCCACTACCCTCTCCTAAACTGACCAACCACCCCCACCCATCAAAGAAACACTGTCCGAGTGTTCATTATTGAAACTGGCCCTTAGTAGTGATAAGAGGGGCAAAGCCCAGCCAGCTCATGTTACTATAATTATTGTCAGGCATTGATCGATGTTTTCGGGTTGGGTAGTAGACAGAGGTGTGTCTAATCGAATTGCTTTCAAAATACGGGCACGGTAGTACATTGGTTGTTGTAATTTGTTTCAAAATAACTAATCAGGAATTGGTTGCGAAATACGGACACGGAAGTGATCCAAGTGGTATTGATTGAAGTAATTTGTTTCAAAATAACTTATCAAGAACGGAGTCCAAAATACGAACACAGTAGTGATCGAAGTAGCGTTTTAGTTGTACAGTAGTAATCTGTTTAGAAATAACAGGGGTGGGGATCGTTGAAAAGGTTCAAATTTGAAACGTAACTTCCGTTTGAAAATTCATCAGTGAGTCGAGTATAAGACTATATACAACTATAATAGTATAAAGTGAATATCCAACTAAACTTTCGTATACAGTTTCAATGAATCATGAGATATTATGATAATTCATTTAATTCCTCTTGAATTTGATAAAAATCACAACAAAAATAATTTTTTAGCTCATTAGATAGCTTTGCATCTTACAAGTTGTAACAAGGTTACATTTAATTTCATTTAGGCTAGGCGTACACCGGTTAGTCAAGACAAGATAAGACGAGATTAGTCACGTTTAGTCACAGTAATTTACATACTTGCTTATGAAGCAGCACACACCGATGCAATGACTAATCGGTGTGTGTTGCTTCATAAGCAACTATGTGAAGTACTGTGACTAAACGTAACTAATCTCATCTTGTCTTGTCTTGTCTGGACTAACCGGTGTAAGCCTAGCCTAATAGTTACATTGATCTACCAGTTTCGTGATGATTTTAAAAAAATGAAGAATAGTTTGATATTCATGTGGAATGGTTTCAATCCTATCTGGTACATTACTTATACAATCCCTAGAATAAAATGAGTAACATCAATAAAACGTTGGGTTTTAACCTAATCTCTTCCCTCAATTCCGACTAAAAGGCTTACGACGTAAACTTGACACTGAGTCTAACAAATAGCCGACTGAAAAGCCCGAGTGCTATTTAGTACTAGTTATTGGGAAGGGTGACCAAGATGCACTCACTTACTATTTATTACAGCATACAGGAGAACAGCATGCAGTCATGAGTCATACATTCACCCAACCCCCCCCCCCAAACACACAACAGCCCCCACTCACAAAGCAGCAATCGTCTAAACCATTTAAACGCTTTCAATTACTGATTTAAAAGAGTGAAAAGGGGGATATAGGACCGAAATTGGATGTAAATGGAAGAGAGATAGAAATGGAATTATCAGGAAAAGGAAAAGAAGGAGGAGAAGTAGGAGTAGAGAGGAAGAGGAATAGGAAGAGAATGAGACGAAGAGTGTAAGAAGGAGAAGGAGGAGAAAGAGAAGAACGAGGAACAAGAGGAGAAAAAAGGAGAAGGAGGAGGTGGAGAACAATAAGGAAAGGATAAAAAAGGAGGGAAGTGGAAGAAAGATAATGAAAGAGAAGAAGATAATGAAAACGATGAAGAAAAGGAGGACGAGGAAGAAGCAGGAATGAGAAGAAGAAAATGCAGAGAAAAGTAAGGAGTAGAATAATATGAGATAGGAGGACGAAATAATATCAACATGAGGAAGAAGAAGAAAAAGAGGAATTGTAGATAAAGGAAAAGGGCAAAAAAGTGGATAAGAGCAGCTGTAAGAGAAGTCAAAAGAAATACAAAAGAATTCGATGATGATTGAAGAAATAAGGTTGAAACGAGGAAAAATTGAAAAATATAGCATGAAACAACAAGAGAAAGAGAGAGAAACGCAAAATCAGATGAAGAAGAGAAGAAGTTGGATTAGAATGACGAAGATGAGAAGGAGGAAGATTAGACAAAGAAGGAGAGAAAGAGTACGAAAAACAGGATGAAAAAGAAGCAAGTCGACGACGAAAGAAGAAGAAGAAGAAGAAAGAAAGAAGGAGAAGAAGAAGAAGAAGAAGAAGAAGAAGAAGAAGAAGAAGAAGAAGAAGAAGAAGAAGAAGAAGAAGAAGAAGAAGAAGAAGAAGAAGAAGAAGAAGAAGAAGAAGAAGAAGAAGAAGAAGAAGAAGAAGAAGAAGAAGAAGAAAAAGAAGGAGAAGAAGAAGAAGAGAGAGAGAAGCTTAGAGTTAGAAGGGAAGAAGGAACATTTATAGTTTAGTAAGTGGGAGGATGCTATATTGGGATTGTAGAGTGGCATGGTATGACCCCTCTGTACAACATACAGCCAATATACTTTAGAGAGCTTAACATTTACCCTGCTATGCTGCTGCCTTATCGACAGTTTGTATTCATTGCCTTCTTTATGCCTTTAATAAGATATAAATGGCCTGTTCACACTAGTACATTGCCTCACTCACTCAATACCCCTCTCACTCTCATCATTCTATCTCTCTGTCACTAAACCTCTTCCCTCTCTCTCTCACACACATTCCTGCTTTCTCTTACTCTCTTTCTCTCTCTCTAATCTATCTAATCTCTCCCTCTCTCTCTCTCTAATCTCTCTAATCTTTCACGGTTGAGTGTTTATGGGAAGGATGTCCGTGCATATCCTTCTCCAAGAATGGACATTCATATGTTCAAACTCCGCCGTTTCATGTGGATACAGAACGATCATTTTACTGTTAGCGTATTGAATCCCATACCTACTAGTATATTGTTTATTACAACTGTAGAGTATGATAATCAGGTTCCATAGTACTCTTCTGCTCGGTTTATTGAATGAATTATTGTATATTGCTTTTAGTTTCAAAACTAAACCATCGTCATGCTTTAGAACCTAGCCATATATTTGATAAATAAAATAGCTGTATGAAATTATCTAGAAATAAAGCTCTTATTCATATTATTTGATTCCATAGTTTAAGCATTGTTGAGTGAGTTATTGAAGATTGTATTATGGAACTTTCATTTTTAACGAGATTAATTGCCAAACTATACTGTCTAGAATTTAAGCTGACATTGTAATCTACATGAATAAAGTGATAAATCTAAATCTAAATCTAATCTACACGAATAAAATGAATAATCTAATTACAAATTCTCTCTCTTTCTCAAATCTTTCTCTCTCTCAATATCTTTCTTCCTCTCTCTCCACACTCTCTCTCTCTCTCTCCAATCTACATGAATGAAGTAAATAATCTAATATAATCTTATTCTCTCTCTTTCTATATATATTTCTCTCTCACCCCCCTCTCACTCTTTTTTTTCTCTCTCTCTCTCACTTGCTCTGTAGTCCCCCAATATTTAGCATGTGGGTGCGGACTGAGTACTCTCAATAAACTACGATTAGTTGAGCAAGCAGAGCGTGCCTGCAATTATTCGAAGGCTTTAGTGTTATTATTTAGGCGAACGGGAGAGGAGGCTGCAAGCAGTGCTTTTATTCGGGGGTTTTAGTGCTATTATTGGCCGGCGGTTTTAGTGTTATCGTTCAGACGCCTGACGTGTGACAATACTGCGATAAGCGACATGCAAAACTAGGCCTACTTGAATGGCATTATTCAACAACGACAATTACAATGGAATGCACATTACTGATTTAATAGGCCTGGTAAAAGCGTCGGACAAACCGTTATTGAATGTAATACGAACGATTTGACGCACGGAAAACAGAAATATGCTGGAATTTCAACCGAAAAAGACACAAAATTTAACTTTTTATATTGAATTTAACTATTATTGATATTATACCATTTCATCACTGTATCATTGGATTACTGGACTGAGATGAGAATGATGAACAAGATATAGCAGGATTAATTTATAGAGTCAGAAAACAGCTGTTTAACACAGAGTCAGAAAACAATAATTTAACATTGACACAATAATCCACAGACTTAAAAGTCTTAAAGACCTTCAAAGTCTTTAAAAGACCTTTTTAAAAAAGACCTTTTCAATAATCTGCGAAATTCAGCATTTGTAGGTTAAGAGTATTGTGATATTACTCATCGAAACAGCTGTTTTCTAACTCTATAAATTATTCCTGCTATAAATGAAATAAGGCCTTCCTTCAATAGTTTAAATTTAGATAATAATAGTGTAGTAATATACTGTATTTATTGTAAAACAGTAATAATAGTAGTCAAGTTCCACGTTATATACACGGTATACGTCATTGTCCACTAATATTCAACTAAGTAAGTGTGTTTCTGTAGGCTTCTTTCACACAAGTGTGGTGCCGGACGGAATGACTCATGTATATTGATTGATTGGCTGCCTTCATTTATTTCCTAGTAGGGCAGAGTTAGGGCACAGGCGGCCCTCTGTTACACGTTTAACCGTACTATTTGTCCGATCCGGGCCCGTTCTGTACTATAATATGAAATATTGAACATCTGTTAATGTAAACATATTTCATAGTGTGAAAGAAGCCTCAGGAATTCGATTGAAGGATATTGCCATCTGTTAAAATTCATTGTAGAGAAGAGGAGTACACAGAATACTGGAATACACATGATACGCGAAAACAGAAAATACAGGAATATCCAAGATACACTAGAACACAAGTTTGACAATTACACGAGAATAGACTTCACACACAATCTCTCCTAGTCTTCATTACCGTATTCAAATAGCATGTAACACATCCACTCAACCGGCACTTCGGAGATTTATCGGCGACTAATCCCTTTCATTCTCGCGACAAAGTCTATCCACAACGAACTTGCACACTAGATAATAGACTTCTCACTCACAGGCCTCCCTCAACGACGAGTGATTCATTAAGAGAAAAGACAGACTGTTACTACTTGATAATGGTGATCAGACACCGCACCGTGAAGCGAGTAGCATAAAAGGGTTATTTAGGGATGTTGGAAAACACCCTAAAATCCACCCCCCCTCCCCCCCCCCACACACCACAACAAAGTTCAGCCCCCAACACGCCAGACGCCACCTGGATGGGTGATCAATCTTCCAAAGCAGTCACTGCATGTTAAGGTTATGCATTGCTTACACTAGGATACGAGCCGAGCCGAATATGTGGAGCCTCCGAATCTATCAAACCAAATCGTTTTATTCATTGTTCGAGAGAAAAAGTAAGGTCTGAGCCTGGTTTTGTTTTCTTCCAAATCATACATGATTTTAGTGATTGTATCAATGAGTCAATATACAATACAATATTTTCCGAAAAAGCTACTGTTTCGATTTAATTTATAAAACTGTAATGATTGTGTTATAAGTGTTATAACACGGTCGTAGATAACAGTCTGAATAAGAAGACTTGATGTTGTCAAAATCACATATTTAATAGAACAACGAGATACTGCAGTTTCGGTTGTTACACCATTATCAATCTAAAACTAAAATACTAAAACTAAAGTACAGTGCAGCAGAATTTATACTAGTAACCGAGAGCTGTGATTGGCAGTAAAATGGCCTATCAATTGAACGACTGCCATTGGCCAAGAAAAGCTCCTCCCACAATGGGCGGTTTCTACAACCGCCATTGCTGTGATGTTTGAATAACCGCCCATTGTGGGAGGAGCTTATCTAGGCCAATGGCAGTCGTTCGCCTGATAGGCCATTCTACTGCCAATCACAGCGCTCGGTTACTAGTATAAATTCTGCTGCACTGTACTTTAGTTCCAAACACCTTTACTGACTTCGTTGACTTTGAAAACTCAACACACCATATTTTATGACGACATGTGATCACGTTGGATTTCAACTAACCAATCTTCCTCCACACGAAAAATGTAGAAATTATTCTGTTTACAGCACGAGTACAGGCATCCAAGTTTTGGAAGAAGAGTGTTCACTACAGCATGTCGTGGCAAATATCAGTTAGTTTAGTTGTAGATTTATTTTATTATTTATTTCATGAGAATTGGGCTCGCATGAACATGAAAACGATTGAATTCATCGTGGCCTCAGGCATCTTACGACTTTGCGTGCCACTAACTACAAAGTAGTGGTAGGTGGAAAAGAAGAAGAAAAAGAAGAGAGTGAGAAAAAAAAGAAGAATACAATACCGTAAAAGAATGGTGGAGGAAAAGAAGAACAATAAAAAAATACTGTAAGAGATGGCAGCTGCTGTTAGAAATAAGATTAATTTAATTTGACGCTTGGCATTAGATAGATAGAGAGATACTATTTCTTGACGTTGCTGATGACAGTAGAGTAAGATGGCAAAGAAATAATATCTCTCTATAAATCTATCTATCTATCTAATGACAAGCGTCAAATTAAATGAATATTACTGTATTTGTTTGAATTTATTGCTAGCCTATAGTCTTCTCTATACATTATTACCACATTTCTTGTGTGAAATATCAATTTGCAGGCGTGGTCAAGATTTTCAAGGAAAGAAAGAAAAGAAAATTATTAAGTAATAGCACAAGAACGATGAGATGAAAATTACGACAATCGCAGAAAGAAAGAATAGATTAGAATATTCACTTCAATAATTATTTAAATTACAAGATATATCAGCTCAAATTCTAGATTATAATAGTCTACACAATTATATAAGGTGGATTAGAAATCATTCTAGATTACATTTCTAATTTCTAATTATATAAGATAGGTTAGAAATCATTCTACTGTAGATTATGAAGATGATAGTGATTACAGTATTAGATTGATTTAACAAACATTGACCAACTACTTTTGAATCAAATGGATATGAGATTCAATATTCTAACAATAATATGATTCTACTGTATCTACATGAAACGGCGGTGTTCGAAAAAAATTATAAATGTCCATTCTTTGAGCAGCATAAAAAAGGACATCCTTCACATAAACACTCAACGGTAATGTAAAAGAGAGAGAGCGACAGACAGCAGAAAATAATCGGAAAAGATAAGCGAACTTTGCAAAAAATGGATGATGAATAAATATAGAAATGAGAATAGATGAAAATGAAGTAATAGAAGAAGGAGAAAGAGGTAATAGGAGGAAGAGAAGTTAAGAACAGGTGTGAAGGGAGTAACAGCGATGATGGACAGGTTAATAGCCACCCTGTTGTTGCCTGCTAGGCTATCGAGCATTGACTATTACAATATTGGTTGCTATTACCCCTAGGCTGGGCTGGGCTTCATCATTGATTGTGAGGTCACACGCCACATGCCACTCACCACCTCAAACTATCCACTTTATTTCTGATTTCTTCCACATTTGTACAGAAACGATCATGCTATTTCCTCCAATTCAAAGTTGAGATTTCTTTCAATATGAAGCAATTTAGTTTGAAAAATAACCTGCGAAGACTTTCGTGTAGTCCTTAAACGAATCCATTCTTTTCTATTGGATTTGGGGAGAAACGATACTTTGTAAAGTTTCCAACAATTTAGAGCTATTTTCTTCTTATTGCTAACAAGACGAGATGGAAAACTTAAGATCAGATTGCATTATTGGAAACTGAAATCAACACTCCAATTAGACCATTGAGAAAAATGCCAGCATAATTGGCAATTGGAGGGGAATTACGAATTTCCAATTCCAAATAGAACTCAATTATTTACTACAGTCATTCTTTACACTCAATATTTTATCGATTACTGCATTGTTAACTGTCTCTTCAAGCTCTTTTCAACGCGCTCATTGTGCACAATTTATAATAATAAATATTTTACAAGTTTTCACGATATCTATTTTCATTTCATTTCATTATTTCTTTATTCACCAAATTGTACAATACATACAATGAATAGTTTCAAGATTCATAGTTTAATCACTAACAATTGTTTATACTTGAAAGTAGCATAGTTTCACTTCACTACTTTACATCTTCTTCGCGTTATCTACTTCACTACTTCAATTGTACTCCATTAGTTTTACAGGTTATCTACTTCACTCTAATCTATTTTCCTTTAAACAACCTATTCCTATTTTACAATTGAACAACAGCAATTTCCTGCAGTTGAAATGGTCCTGGAGAACCAAATCACAAATTATCAACATCGCACATCCGCGAACAGTATTTGCACAGTAGATTTATGATGATAATAATTTATAATGATAGAAAAATAGAAACAATTGGAGAAAGATAAAGAATTATATTGAGAGTGGCTGCGTGAGAGAGACACATAGTGTGAGGGAGAGTAACGTTGAATCATTCCAAGTGTGAAAATTGAACTGAACTGTCAGTCGGTTGATGGTGGGGGGAGGGGGTTCATCTATATTCGGATGATCGGTGGCCGTCGTTAATTATTCACGTGAACTCACTCGCTCCCCCCCCCCTACCACAGCAACCACCCCTCCCCCCCCCTGAAACCGGAAAAGTGCATCCGACAGTAACTTCCTCTTCCGGCTGACTGGCTGATGGTCGATAGATAGATAGACCATCACACAACCAACTCTGGCTCCTTTCCAAACCTAACCTCTTCCCGAGACCCAAGTATGTAATAAATGCTGTACGAAAATAGTTGCGAAAATTATACTAGAAGCTATAGAAGAAATAATAAAAATGGTAGTAATATATACTAATACAGCTTTAGTAATCCAAATGATAATGTTCTGTATTTGAAAGTTACTATAACAAATAAAGTTTATATTTCAGGACTTATATATAGGTTTCTACCACTGTATTTATTTTTGGTTCAAGTTTTTTTGTCGCTAAATTTGAATGAAAAATTTAATTTTCCAATGTTTAAGTATAAAATAATATAGCTCGCTCATTTTCTTTATAGCTCAGCAGACAATACAACACTGCATTTTCTCTGTAGATACATTTTTAGATTTAACTGTACTGCAGATACATACTGCATATTTCCAAACTCATTTTTGGAAGAATTTCGTGGCATTTCTTCCAAAGTAACAAACTGGAAAATTGTATTCCATTGAATATACAGCAGTTCAATAATAGAAGTGTTTCAATTCGTGTGGCAATTTTGCGAAAAATTCAAAAATTACCCAACCAACTATTAAATGTCCCCTGCAATATTCAGGCGGAAACAATGCACACAATTACCTCTTATTTGAAACTACACAACACTAATGAGTGAGAATTGACGAAAAGGTCGGCATGAGTTATTTTCATACATGACACAGGGAAACAGGATGTAACTCCAACAATGATGCAGTTCCAATTACAGGGCAATTACATGCGTTATTACTGTACTTCATGTGCTGTACTTTATAGCGAAAGGTAATTTACATGGCCAGCAACCATTAAAATAGAAAATTTCACTATATTAGCGTGGATTGATGATAAGTACCGTATCTATTGGGCTAGGCGTACACCAGTTAGTCAAGACAAGACAAGACAAGATTAGCCACGTTTAGTCACAGTACTTCACATAGTTGCTTATGAAGCAACACACACCGATTAGTCATTGCATCAGTGTGTGCTGCTTCATAAGCAACTATGTGGATTACTGTGTCTAAACTCGTCTTGTCTTGTCTTGACTAACCGGTGTACGCCTAGCCTTACAGCAGATTTCTATTACAGCATGTTACGTCACACCTACTCGATTTTAAAATAGTTTAACTTGCAATCTGTGTTACGAATTTTTAGTGATGGAAATTAGTACTCAAATGTATGAAATTATTTAAAGTGATTTGATTATTATTTCAATAGAAATGGATTTTAAAAATTAATTGAACCATAATAATTAATTGAAAGAAATTCCTAATTAATGGATTTTATGTTTTTCTATTGCATAAAGGTTTCTCATTGAGAACATCGACCATCATTTCAAACAATTCAATTGTAAGATGAAATTATCAACTCCAACAGGACAGCTGAAGTGACATGAATATTATTCAATTTCAAATTCCAAATTTATGACAAGTTTACAACTCACTTCATGAAGTTGATATATTACAGCAAAATGAGTACCCACCTGGAACAAATTGAAAAATAATATTAATTGACAATGAATAAGTACAGAATCATTATGTTCAGATGTGAATAGCATTTCCTGTCAAAAATTCACCAGAACATGAATCCACTTTACATCTTAAATTGTAAGTGTAATACAATTACGAGACGAAGATGAAGAACGAGATATTGAACCTGACAATAATTTGAAACTACATCAACACAGCTTAAACTGTAAAGCTGTATGTACACGATAAAAGTTCTCATCAAATCCAACCAATAAAAAACATTGATTCAAACAGCTATTTTAGTAAGGTACTCGTACACTAGACATGAACTTTTATAACGCGACCAACTGAGACATTGTTACCTACTATAGTGATATTGATTGCTAGTATAGTAAACAGGGTGTTTCTTTGTCGGTCTATTTTAGAAACACCCTGTATATACCTAGTGCTGTTTGATCCAAGGTTATTTCATTGAATGTATCTTATGAAGAATTTAATATAGTATGAACGGCTAAAGGAAAATACTCTGAAAAAATGAAAATGTCATCAGATGCAATAGATAAAATACGCTAGGAGGCTGAATTACGACAATGTAAATGTCATATATGATGATAAGATCCATAGATAAAAGATGCTAGCTGGCTGAACTAATACAACTTCATCCCTCAAGTACCTCAATTAACGATATGACAAGTTTTATTGCTGAAATCCGGAGACAATCACCACAAATTGATGCCCCACTTCTGGTAAGAAGTCGCGTACGGTAATAAAAACTCGCTCAGCTAATGTGCAACGTTGATTCTATCGCATTTAATTGGAGAGAGAGGAATTAATCTGTGGAGTTGGCGTAATTAAGTTGTTGGTGCAAATCCTTCAAGTACGACTCCAACTTCGCTACAACTACTTCGTTTCCAACTTTGAAACTAAGTTGGGGACATTATTGCTGCTGTACTACTAGATGGCCGTTTCACAGTCGACTGTAATAATTATTGCTACTTGATTCTGTCTCATCTCAATTCATTCATTCAAGTTAGCCAATCAGTACAACAGATTTGTACGGTTCATTAGAGTTGTTTGAGGTTTCATGGTAACGATGTTTCAACTACTTTGTGTGGTAAAGGAATCCATGTTGAATATATGAATATTAAATTAAAAAAAAAAAATGTTTAAAATGTTGAAATTGAAAAGAAATGGTGAATACATTAATGACTGTTAAGTTGGTCATTGACAATTAGAGAGAATAAAAGTCTCCTTCTATCCTAACCCAATCAAAGCCCATATTGAGCTTTTTAGCTGTTTTTACGCAATCAAATTCATCATCAAATTCCGTACAATTGTCTAACACTGGAGGACAAGGTTATCTTATGTTAGTGATTTCTAAACTTTTATTTTATTTCATCAGTTTTTGTGTGTGTATTGTTGTACGTAAAATGAAATCGTTTTATTTTATTTCATCTTTGTCCCCAACCATTTACTCATTCGATCCTTTCCTATCTTCTTCTTCTTCTTCTTCTTCTCTTCTCTCTTCTTCTTCTTCTTCTCTTTCTTCTTCTTCTTCTTCTTCTTCTTCTTCTTCTTCTTCTTCTTCTTCTTCTTCTTCTTCTTCTCCTTCTTCTTCTTCTTCTTCTTCTTCTTCTTCTTCTTCTTCTTCTTCTTCTTCTTCTTCTTCTTCTTCTCCTTCTTCATCATCATCATCATCTTCTTCTCCCGAACAATTTACTCATTCCACCTTTTCCTATTCTATACTTTTCTTCATCTTTTCTTCCAACAGGCTTTATAATTTTAATAGTAGTTCATTAAACATTATACTGTTTATAGCTTGCCTTTTTACTGAGATTGATGATTTAAAAGTTTAGTGCTTATGTAGCCTAGAGCTTTAGAGCATGGTCATTGGAAAGTTCATGAAACGTCAAAGAAGCATTGCAATATTATTATCATACCTACCTATAATTATTATGAATATCATTATCAATATATAGGCCTTTAACATACTTGTATTTGCAATTTAATTCTCCACAAATCTCGAATTTTCTACAAGTGAAGAGATAGTAAAGTAGTACCGGAAATAGTACTTGAGTTGAAAAAGTGGCGCCGTTGAATTAAATGTGGTAGCGGCGCATGGAAAGACGATATCGCACACAAAGTGGGATCACCCTCAACACCCCTCACCCCCCGCAACAGACGCGTCTCGATGACAATATTACAGCATCGAGCTGAATTTATACAGCCAACACCACAGCTCCACAGCTTCAGATCTGCTTCTACTATTCAACGACATAGAGTAGAGAGAGGTGGTAGAAATGCACAGATCAAGAGATATTATGCCGCGGCAAGAGCAGAAGCAGCCGACAACAACATTGATATAATGCTAGTTGGCTTGTGCGAGCAAAAGCAGAGAAGAAAGACGGAGAAAAGGAAGAAGAAAGCAGAAGAAGAGAAAGGGATGGATAGGGAATAGAAGGAGGAGGAGGAGGAGGAGGAATGAGGAAAGAAGTATGAGAGGGAGAAGAAGGATAGAGAAAGGAGGAGAGGAGATTAGAAAGAGGAGGAGGAGGAGGAGTAAAAGTAGCAGGAGCAGGAAGAAAATGGAGAGGAGAAGTAGGAATAGGAAGAAAAGTAGGAGGTGGGAGAAGAGGAGTAGAAGAAGTGGGAGGAGGAAAAGGAGTGAAATGCGGAGGAGGAAAAGGATGATGACAGAAAAGAGGAAGAGTAGAATCCGGTGAATGAGCGAAAGGGTGAGAGTAGAGTAAGGAGAGAAGAAGAAGAGAGAAAACAGAATACTGTAAGAAAAATAAGAAACTGAGTGAAATAGAAAATGAAGAGAACGACGAAGATGAAAATAACAGGCGAAGAAGAATTGGGAAAGCGGGGATAGAAAGCTGAGGAAAAGAGAATGGTAGAAGTGGAAGAGATGGAAGAGGACAATGATCAGAGAAAGAAGAGAGAAGAGAAACACGAGGGAAAGAATATACGTACAGTAGAAAAAGAAGAAAAGGAGAGGAAAATAATGAAAAATAAAAAGAAGATGAGAGGAAGAGGAAGAAGAGGAGAACGAAGAAGAAGAGGGAAGAAGAAGGAAGGAGAAGAAGAGGAGGAAGAAGAAGAGGAGAAGAAGAAGAAGAAGAAGAAGAAGAAGAAGAAGAAGAAGAAGAAGAAGAAGAAGAAGAAGAAGAAGAAGAAGAAGAAGAAGAAGAAGAAGAAGAGGAAAAAGAAGAAGAAGAATGTTGAGTAGTAAGCAGAATGGAAAGACAACATCGGGTGGAAAGAGGTATGGCATAAGAGATACTAAGAAGCAAACAGGAGTGAAGTGTTGAAAGATCAGGAGATGGTGAAGCTGGAGGAGGAGGGGGAAGAGGAGATGGAGGAGGAAGAGGAAAGCAGAAAATATACGAGCGAAATTCTTCAATTATTGTGGCATTATAACTCATATTCGCGGCGGTGTTGTCGGGTGTGCAATAGAAGAAGTGGCGTCCCAAGTAAAAGAGCAAACAAACTGAAAAATACGACAGAAATATGAGTTATAATTGTGTGTGGGAGGGGAAGTGGGGGGGATGATAGTGGGTGTTTGTGAGATACAAACAATAGAGAAAGAGGAAATCGTGCAAAGTAACGTGAAAAGTTTGTCCGGTGAATGTGGGCGAAGGAAGAAAACAAGGGCGGTAGAAGAGGAGACAGTACAAGGAGGAGGGGTTGATGAATGAAGAGGTGGAAGAAAAGAATCAGTGAAGAAGAACTAGATAATGAAGAGGAGAAACTCAACCAGGTGGAAATGAAGAAGGAGAATGATGATGATGAAAGTATGTGAGAAAGAAGTTGGAAGGAGAATGAAGATAAGAAGAGGAGGAAAAAAGAAAAAGAAGAAGAAGAAGAAGAAGAAGAAGAAGAAGAAGAAGAAGAAGAAGAAGAAGAAGGAAAAGAAGATATGAGAATAGGTGAGGGAGGAGGAGGATGACGAGGAAGAACAAGAAAAAGGAGAGATAAGAATAGGTGGGGGAGAAGGAGAATAAAACGAATAAAAAGGTGAAAAGACGACAAAGATGATGGAAGGAATAGAAAAAATTAAGAGATATATGCGAAGCATATAAACAAGAGCAAATGAAATAAGTGAAGTTGATAAAATAAGAAGAACTTGATCGAAAAAGGAGAAGGTAAGAGGAAAACATACAAGGAACTCGAAAAACGGAGAGAGGAGGGAGACAGACGAGAAGAAGATGGAAAAGGACGAAGATGTAAAACAAAGCTAGAAGATTGCGGAGGACAGAGAGTAAAAAGTGTCAGAGGAAAGAAGGAGAAGAAAAGACAAGAAGAACGAAGTCAAAGGTGGACGAAAAATATAAAGAGAAGATAAAAAATTCTAAAATAAGAATGAGAAGAACAATAATTAGGTGAGAAAAATAAAAAGAAAATAGAGAATACTCAAAATTTGACGAGGGAGAACAATAAAACGAATGAAGAATGGGACGAGAGTGAAGGGATGAAAATGGAGAAGGATAACGTAGAAGAAGAACTAGCAGAGAGATGAAGAGGAAGACAAAGATGGAAAAGAGAAATGGTTGAAATATGAATAAGGCAAATGAAAGATAAGAAAGAAATTACTATAAATAGAAAAGAAGGAAGGTGTAGAACCAAGGCGAAAACTAATAGAAAGAAAAGGAACGTTTCATATAGAAAAGTAGATGAAGAATAGGAAGAGGAATATTAGGAGGAGGAGAAAAAGAAGAAGAAGTAGAAGTAAAAAAGGAAGAAGAAGGAGAAAGAGGATGAGGAGGAGGAAGATGAGTAGGAGTAAGCAAGTAGCAGACAAAACTTTTCCGCCGAAGATATCTGGCTCCACAGCTTCCAGTTTTAAGGCTAGCACCGCCCACACACTTCTTCCGGTTTCCGTGAGTTATACCCGCCATACTTCTTCCCTTCCACACTTTTCTAGTATACTTATAATCTCAACTTCGTACTTAGAACTGTTTTCCTCCAGCAGTTCCGCTGTTGCAACCGAAAACAGCGCCTTAGAAATAGCGCCAATGGATTTCACATTGAACAGGAAACCAGCATACGAGCAGAATAACTGGAACAATTGTTTTGTTGACTGGTAAGTATTATAAGAAAAACAAAGTGAAAACAGGAAAAATGAACAAGAAGAGCTGGAAATGAAATGGGAGGGAGGGGTAGTCGACTAGTTTTCACTGTTATTTCTGAAATTTTAGGTATTATTTATTCATTTATTCAAGATGGTATTGTAGATAATATCTATTGTTATAAATAAGGCGATTGGCAACCGGTGAGTTGCAATCCGGTTGCCAGTCGAATAATTTCCAAGAATTTATCAACAATTTATGTGAAATAAGTATCATTTACAATACCAATGCCATTTAATACAATAATGCCACTTGTAATACCACAGCTGTTCAATGAGCGTTCCCGCATCTAATTTAAATAATAAAAATTAATGATTTACTTTTGAATTAAATTTTCAATATTTTAGAAAGTTTGTGTTACTATTGGTAGTGTTGTTATAGAAAACTAAGCACTGGATACTTTCGACTAATATAGTGTACAGGTATATTAATTTTGGATGGCCAAATTAAATTAATATTACTATACATACGCCATTGCCAACGTATAAACAAGTCTCTACAGTTATAAAATTGATTAATCAATCATTAGTTTGGAATTTGTTTGTTTGTTTGTTTGTCAATGGCTCAACATCCCTATGTGGGTTTAAGCCTACCAGTTTGGTATTTATTTTCCCAAAAACATAGAATAATATACAGTATAAGCAAAAAAAAATCATTACGATTTACGAGTAGCCTATATTTATTCAATATAGAACGATACACCAATGAGTCTCACTTTCTTTAATAATCATTACCAATCTGAGTTAGAATAGAATATCAGTCCTTGACTAGGTGCTATAGTAATAAAGGAGAAAAAAATTTACGAGTAAATCTTTCAGTAATAGAGTAAAAATTTGAAAAAATCAATCATTTTTCTATTTCATTTCACATCGCAATCACTTCATTCATGAATTCACTACAGTTATCTAGAATTCACAAGACTAGCCGTTTCCAAGAATGGCTGGCTTATCCTATTTTCATGGGAGGGGAGGTTTTTGTGAAAAATATTAATAATTGCAGAACAGCACTCAATTGGCTTTGTTAGGGGAAGAATGCGGGCAGAGAAAAATGGCGGTGATTCACTGCCTGCTTCTGTCTTGTCTGCTCTTCTTCATTTCGCCGGATTTCGCTCCGTTTTAAGAGAAGAAAAAGCAGATAAGATTGGAGGAAAAGCAGCTCAATTATCCAATGCACCCCTCTCTTGGATGTTTTGATTCGCCCTTCTCCTATTCCTACTTCTCCACCACCCCTTCTTCTCCTCCTTTTTCTTATTCTTTTTGTTGTTGCAGCAGCAATTCATTTCTCTTCCAATAACAACCATATCTCATGCAGTCAGATTGTGTATGCTGTGCCCACCCGCCCCCTGTACATTATTAATTTACTACGGATTCTGAGTGCTACTGCTAGAGGGTTCATGTTTTGAGTAGTTGCAGATTTTTCTCCTCTTTCACCCTATTAGACTTGCCCTTTCCACTTCTTCTTCTTCTTCTTCTTCTTCTTCTTCTTCTTCTTCTTCTTCTACTTCTTCTCCTTCATCTTCTTGTTTTTCTTTGTGCCTTCTTCATCATCTTTGCCTGTTATTTTTCTTTTCAGCCCACACAATCAAAACAATTTCCTCAGCTGCTTTTGCTTTTCCTTCTCACTCTCGTATTCCATTTCAAGTTGTTGAGCGATGCAGAACTGTTTCAGATGCAATTAGACTGCATTAAAGGTTATGTATACTCTAAGAAAGGACGTTCCCCCATCAATACACTGTCAGCTTTGTTTTCGTGAATGGAGGAGTTGTACGATATGATTTCAAAGGATGAAGGGAATAAATTATTATGATAAATGCATTTGAATACTAAAAACCAATTGTAATATACTATCTAAAAATAAAAAGATTGAGAAGTCGAAACAGCCACTAATTGACACCATGAGAAACTAGGTTCGGTTGTTACAATGTTATCATCAACATCAGATAATATCAGAACATCAAAAACAGATATCAATATTGATAACAAAATAGGAGTTTAGCTAGTTCTGAAACAGGAATGTAGTCCTATAATCTTGGGATGAATTAAACTATAGAAGTAAATCAGAAAAAATTAATCGAAGCCAATAAACACTGTGTTACTATTGGCCGGTAGGAGGAGCCTAATATTGAAAGCTCACTATTGGTTGCTGCCACCGGAGGGAGTGTCTTCTACCAGCCAATGACAGGTTTTTATTGAATAGGTTTTAATTTTATTAAACAGGTTTTGATTTAAATAGGCTCTCTCTACCGGTAAAAAAACACACCATCAGCAGTTTGCATGGTAGCAGATGAATTCAACAGCCGTAATACGACGCCATATAAAAAAGCTCGATCAGGAAATCATTGAATTTATTTATTAATCAATCAAATTTTGTAAGGCTAAGAGCCTACTGCTACAAAAATGTTATGAATCACACCTTACTAAAACTGTGATGATCGTAGTCCTTAACATTTCAAAAGTAAATTATTCTATATAATCTTGAGGGCTAAGTGTAAGAAAGAACCTACTGCGCCCTACCTTCGCCCTCCCAGGTTACAAATAAAGGCAGCCATTCTATTCTATTCCATTCTATTCTATTCTATTCTATTCTATTCTATTCTATTCTATTCTATTCTATTCTATTCTATTCTATTCTATTCTATTCTATTCTATTCTATTCTGTTATTTTATATTCTTTTCTATTCTATTCTATTCTATCTTTGACAGACGGCTTAGTATTAATATCTATTACCATAATGTTCTATGAGTATTATTTACTTAAACATATCACTTCAACTTTAAAACAGTATAGGCCTACACAACCATACAACAGTGAACGTACGCCTATTTTTGGTTGCACATGCATCAATACGTCAATCAACCTAGTACTCCAACTACCATGTTTTATTCAATAAATGGTATCAAGCCGATAGAAGCAAATACATCCCATAAGTGAACAGCGACATTTACGAGTTCCCAGAACAAATTCTGTTCGCTCCGAGCGAAAAATAGAATCGAAAAGCAAACTACAATATTTTCCAAGTGCGAGAACAAATGCGAAGAGTATAAAAGTGCTGATGGGTTGATGATAAATTCGAGCTGTTGAAACTGTCTACGTCGAGCTGGAGATCATGGAGAAGTTTCAATGTTATGTGGGAGAGAGAGAAAGAGAGAGTGATGGTGAGTAGGAGGCAGTTAGAGAAGATTGAGAGTGAGTGAGAGAGTGTGAGAGTTTGCTCTCCGCCAAAAGTATCTTATTTATCACTGGAATCTGTTTCCAGAAATAGTTTCGTCACTCTCTCTGTCTCTTATAAATCGAATGGGAAGGGACTTCACTCATCCGTGCCGAAATGGGGGGGGGGGGGGTGAAGGGGTTGGCTACAAAGTTGTAAACAAATAAATCAGTGGCAAAGATTGCCTGAATCACACATCATGGTCTGGAGCTGGAAAAAAATAACACGTTCTACTCGACACCTAGAATGAGATGAGATTGATATGGCATTTGATCCAAGAATAAGAATCAATTTTAGAAGTGCAATTCCTTGTCACAGGTACGTTCACACTTCGATTCATGTATGACAGCTTGCGTGAGATACTTGTTCAAGAAACGAACACCTCACACAAGTGGTATTTGAAACTTGAAATTGGTATTAGAATTTAAATATGTTGAAACAAATTTGGTTTATTCAAACTGTATGAGGGATTGTTCAATCTCACACAGATTGTGTGAGCGAATCTTTCTGGATTTGATAAATCCATCTATCTCATACATCTCACACAAGCTCCTTATAAATGTATCCGAATATAAACATAACTTGAAACTTATCGAGTGAAAATACTATGAAGAATATTACAAGATACAAGGTACAGTGCAGGCTTATTGGTATGTGATAACCTAATTATGTTTAGGTGCTATCTATCTATCTAACGTATGACTTTGGTTGGTGGGGAGACCCGAAGGTAGTTCCACCTCGCCGTGTATAACCTAATCCCATTAGGTTGAAGTTCTATTTCACTTTGCAAAATGTTCACTAATTTTGAAAAAAAGTTATTTTTTGATAAAACAGTAACACATCACAAAAACACGAAATATTCAGGAAAATATTGAATTTTGAACTAAAAATTTAGAGCATGAAATATTATGTTAAAATTTTGTCATGGCAACCAATAAGGTGCTATATTGCAATAATAGGCTACCTGATATTGTGAGTTAACAGATGCGGTATCCCAGAAGATTTGAATTGAGTAGGATAATAAAGAACGAGGAGAGCAATTATATGTATTATTATATACATTATATACGAGTACTATTATTATTATTATTATATATATATGCACTCTTATGTAACACAGAGATCAATATAGTACATCATTAATTACAACATGTACAGAAATTTCTAACAATATTTCAAGTTTGATGAATGGTACAAAGTGAAAACTCTGGGCTTAGAATTCTCCTATCGATATTTAGAGGAATGGAATGTATGCTACATATTTTAAAATATTCAAATTAATTGAAAATATTGAAGTGAATCCGTACTTCATGAGTCATTAAGTTGAAATCTTTACATTATTCAATGAAAGAATGACCCAATACATAGAAAGTAAATTAACTTTTTCGTCGATAAATATAAAATATTCCTTCTCAGTTGAAAACCTCATCAAACTCAGATGGCAGTTTTGAATCAGGAATAGGCTACAAGTAAAGAAATAAATAGAAATACCAAAGCTTTAGGTGAAAAAGAATAACAGAATAGAATTCATTGAAACAAAGCTCAAAACATTAAGATCACCAGAATCTAGGTGAGGAGGGATGCAGATCCAGCTATACAATGAATTCGCGGTAACTTGAAAATAATATTTGAAAAACTCACAATGGCGAAAGTGCTTGACTGAGATAAAAAATGTTAAAAACGGAGTTGAAAGTATTTGAAGCTCTAGGAGAGAAGTAACAGGGTGCGAATTTCATTGAAACAAGCTTGAACGTATTTGAAACAGGTGAAAAGTGAGAGCTATTTAGTGGAAATAGATATATCTCATGTGAAAATGCTCCAAATTAAATGCATACTCTCCAAAACGTGCTAGGAAATATATGAAACGCAAATATAGTGATATATTTGAAAGGAGACAGAAATACGGAAATTCTTAGAAACAAATATAGCGCTATGTACAGTGACACACCGCTAAAACAAATACAGATATAGAAGCCATGATCATGTACAATGCAAGCAAGCAGTGACGAGAATGCAAGTGGGACAACAGCAGCAGACTCGTGGCGATCCGAACTTAGCCGAACTTGGCCGAGGTTAGCCGAAGTCGGCACGGCCCGATCAATACGTGCCAGCATACAACAACCATGTGGTACCGCATTGAAGCAGGGGAGGGGGGGTTACGACGCAGCAAGGGATGAATCGTGAAGCACCCCCCTCTCAGAAAAACACACAAGTGTTGCCAATCCAACACACGCACACACACGCGCAACTTTTAACGTTTCTGTTTTTCAATTACTCACGTGCGTTGGTATTATGTGTATCTACATTTCGTTGAGGATACAGTATATACACCAAATACTATGTACTAAGGTGAAAAAAGCTATTTACTGCTGAAAACACTTTTAAATACATTGTTTACACTTCTAGTAGGTCATTGCCTTTCTCCAGGAGCTATCAATACAGTTGCATGCAAGGTGATTAGAATACAAGCTAGGGTTCAAGCGCATCTCAGTCCATTCAAAGCTCTGAGTCAGCTGATCCTGTGATGGTATTGGTGATAAGGGGTTTGATTTTTCCATATTTTTTACATATAAAGCTCATCTCTTCGATTTTACAGGTCTTCCAAAAAAATGCAGGTTTTCAAGCCACCATGATCTCTCCGGGGCTTCATTGAATTATTTCTTGTAGTTTCAATACCATCAGACCGCTAATTATTACAGAACAATCAATCATTCAATGGCATGCTTACAAAATTTGAGAATTATATAATCGAGAGTGGGACTTCGAATACTTCAATACAGTTAGGGAATGCATATTTCTGTCTATTATTAGTCAAGAACACCGTAATTTACTATTTTGGATGCTATTTTTCATCCGATGAACATGAATAAGATAGCGAATCGTACAGTATATGATCTTTTGAGGAATGCCTATCTAAAGAATTCATAATAATCATTAGATCAAGGAGTACATTTATCCTACCTCCAGATTTACCTGAATTTTTCAATTTCAACCCTTCACAAGTCCATAATAGCAGCACCAGTCCAATAACTCTGAAGTAAATTCTATAATTACGTAAATGCGATTGTGCAAGAGAATTCACATTTTAGCTTTGAAATTTCAACTTTTCTTTTAGATGTTACTACATGTTTTTACATGTTCTTTCACATGTTTGAGTTGTTAGAAAAGTGATGAGCAAAAACTAGTATTGGCAACAAAATTATAAATTTCATCAACCTTGAAATTTACTTGTAATAACTCTCGATGAGCAGCAAAAGCAAAATTTCTATGATCAGATGCATTCTGCATTGTTCAACTTACAAACTAGTATAATTTTTAACTCAAAAATGGCGTCCGAAACAGTCAACTACGATTTGCAGTCTTCTTCCTTTTCCCTGTTTTTCAAATAGCTCTTGAAACGAGGCGGCGAGGATCGCACACAGATGGAGTGGAACCGTAGAGTGGTCACCTGATAACTGTAAACAATGGTGAGTTCGTTGACTCTATTCCTTGACTCGTGCGCTGGCCTCTCTGTTGTAGCACTCTACCGTATCTATATATCGTTGTAAAAGTAATCAAGTGGCTTCCAGGAGGGTTTCAAGAACATAAGAATGCCTCTCGCAGTTGAATCTTTCCCTAGATACGACACGAGAAACCCATCAAAGATTATTGTCTCACAGAATGTGGAATGCACAGCACTTGTACAGCATTTCATTCTCTAGTAGGCTACTCCTTATTAATGAATGTAGGCTACTATTAAGTACTTCAGTATCCTAGCTTCCTACTGAACCTTCAAAAAGCTACTAGTAGCTGATAACATGAAACAATTCTTAGTTTACACCTTTCATTCATTCACAATGTACATTGCTTATCTGTTATCACTTACATCTTTTTATTCTGAGCAAGATTCTCACGTGATAACATCTCTCAACTCAATAGCGACGCATCATTAGTGTATGATGCACAGTTCTTCAACAAACATTGTATGATCAAACTTGAATTAATAGGATAACTTTAGGCTAGGCGTACACCGGTTAGTCAAGACAAGACAAGAAGAGATTAGTCACAATAATTCACATGATTGCTTATGAAGCAGCACACACCGATGCAATGACTAATCGGTGTGTGTTGCTTCAAGAGCAATTATGTGGAGTACTGTGACTAAACGTGACTAATCTCGTCTTGTCTTGACTAACCGGTGTACGCCTAGCCTAAAAGAAAAATGGATATAAAACTCAAATTGAACAACAAAACTGCATAAGAAAATAAACAGTTATTATGTAAGTGATAGCGAGGAGACGAAAAATTGCATGGAAAAATTGACGTCGGTTTCGGGTAGCCGATGAAAAGCAATAAACAGTTAGGAAGTGGCCATGCAGGATGTGTTGAAGTGCCGAAACCGTTGCACGGTAATAGCCTGCCTACTTTGCAGGCCACTGCAGAGCTAATATAAAGCAATTAATAGGATAAATTAGCTTTCAAGGATTATATCGGCAAATCAGGTCATCATCAGGCCATTCCCACTACCAATTAAATTCACTTCAATTCCCCAAAAGCAATTCGACTGATTGCATTCGCTGCAGGCTTATTAGTTCGGCCATACAGTTCCAATTTTACAAATGGAATCACATTTACAATGACAGAAATGTATCAAGTTTGATCTGTTTTTTTTTCGTCAAATACAGTCGTTACTCAAAGTGATAATAAGTTCGTTTCCTATCAGTGCTAATTCAATTCAAACACGATAAAATCTGTGTTACAGTTACAATAGTTGAGATATGTACAGTGACATTCATTTAATTTGACGCTTGACATTAGATAGATAGATGGATAGATATCATTTCTTGATGATTCAAGAGTATAATGGCAAATAAATAATATCTCTCTAGCTATCTATCTAATGCCAAGCGTTAAATTAAATGAATATCACTGTACAAAATTCAATCTATGGAAGTATCTTAAGAAGAAGAAGAAGAAGAAGAAGAAGAAGAAGAAGAAGAAGAAGAAGAAAAAGAAGAAGAAAAAGAACAACAACAAGACCAAGAACAAGGACAGGAAGAAGAATATCAAGAATAAGAATAATGAAAAGTAAAACAAAGGAGAATTCTATCAAAAAGAGAACGACAACTAGAACAAAAGGAGAAGGAAGTGGAAAAATTAAGATGAAGAAGAAGACAAATGATAAGAAATTGTTGCAAAAGCTATAGCGGCCTCTGCAGTATAGGGTGTGAGAGTGAGAGAGAGTGAGAGAGAGGCAGCAGAAGCATCATAGTGCGAGACGATAGATGGAAAATAAGCCTTGGCGCTCGCTCATCCGCTGGTAATCCTGTCAGGGGCTGATGCACCCCACTACCAACCCCCCCACCCCCAACTCCCTACCCATCACAGAGTCAGTGCAGTTCCTTCACTAAATCCTCGATAAAAATATCACAACATAGTCGGGCAACATTTCTGATATCCCTAGACGAAAATCGCCGATACAGTATTTGTTTTCTATTGCTCTGATAGACTCTTCGAACATCTCTTGCGTTCAAACGGGAAAAATTGCCAGTAATTCGATTGATTTGAGAATGTTAACATTGCTTGAACATTACTCGAGGCAAATGGATTCTGTTGAGAGACCCTTGTAAGAGAATCTTCAAATGTTTCTAGTCAAATGGCACTCACTTGAACTGTTTTGTTTTTTAATAGTTTGACTATTGTTTGTGATCAAGACTTCACGTTAATGTTTTTCATTCATTGACAATGCATTCACCTTCTATATTGAATTTTATTAATATTAATTTATTTCATCAAAAATACAATATTAAGAATAGAAGAAACAGGAGTTAGCCCAAAACTAATCCTAAATTTGGTTGCGAAATGTCCAAAGTTAGGTTATGTTCAAAATCTCTAGCTCACATACACAATTTTCACTTGAAAAAGTAATCACAATGTTTTGATTATGAATTTGAAACCTTAAAGTTTGATAGAAACGCCAAATAAATAATTGATAATTGAAAATGTTAAAAAATATTGAATAAAACTTGAAAATTTTGATCCAGAATAATTTACATAATGACTATGAGAGTTACTATTGAAGAATGAGCTTTATGATGAATTCTTTTTCATTAAAAAAATTAAATACACGATACTCAAAATAATGCAGTCATTAGTTTGGTGAAAATAATGTTTGTTACCTTTCATAGACCGACCTTCAATTTTTGTGTTTTCTGACATTCATATCTCCCTTTCGCTCTTTGATTATAATATAAATGAAAATTTATAGCATATATAAACATTTATATAACATAATTATATAGAAAACCATAGTCATAAGTTTTACGCCTTGTCACAGACTTGACATAGACCTTACAAGAGACCTTCACCTTGCCATAGACTTGACAAGAATCCTTATCATTTTCTCGCCTCCTGATAATAAACAACTAAACTAGAAGATCCAATTTTGAAACACTCTTATTCCGGCAATATTTTCAACGAGCAGAAGGCGGACGGAGCAAGTCAGTCAGAAGTAGAACAGAGAAAGACAGATTCCCAGGGCAGAGTGAATTTAAAAAGTTGGACTACTAGAGTGATAGTTATGGAAATTTTTCGTAACTCTGGGGGAATTGCGCAACTTGTCAACTTGATAAGAGCAGGGGATAAAGAAGAAGAAGAAGAAGGTGAAGGACGAAGAGGAGGAGGAGGAGGAGAACTACATCTTCTTTTGTTCCCCAAAGACCAACTTGGAGTAAGTTGATGAGGGCGGTGGAGGGGGGGGGCATGATAATAAAGTACTGTATCTGCATTATTTCATTCGGTGACTTGTCCAAATGATGAACCGCATAAGATTTTGAGCTCGGCTTGGCTCAATCATAATAATAAGATGACTTGGCACCAGCAACGTCTGTCATCTTTCTTGAACTTCTTGAACTTCTTCTTCTTCTTCTACTTCTTCTTCTAGGATTTCTAGGATTGCTTTTCTTACCTCCACTCTCTATTTCTATAATAGATCGCCCTCCACAGCCCTTTTCTACCACAGTTTTGTAAGAAACAGTTGAAGCTGAATAAAAAGTTTGACGTGTGGAATTATTACTTTCATAATAATATTTTTGCCAGGATCTATCTTGTTAGAAACTATACGAGCAGAAATTGATTCACGAACTTTCTAGAAAAAGGTTTATTAATATTATGTAGCTAGAAAATTCGGTGGAAAGTTTTATTATTTAGCTTTTCTTGTAGATGATCAACAACAACATCATCATCAACGTAAATCATCAATGATCATCACTTACCTCATTACCCACTCCCGAATCTAGTCCTTGCACAAGGCATCACATTCATTCGGCTTGCATTCAAGGCATCACTATTTTTCTTGAAAACGATTAGAAAAGTACCTACATTTTTATATCTTATGACAAGAAGAATACAGTCATGTGTTCTTAATACTTCATCCTTCCCACTATCTGAATACATTATACTGTATACTGTATTCAAGTCTCAAACATTATTTTAGAGAATTACAAGAAATTATACAGTAGAAATAAACTGTAGTGTAGTATCGTAATTGAATAACGAGTTATTGAATCAAGTGTTTCAGATTATATTCGAAAACATAAGTATCAAAATATTTAATAATAATGAGACATCATAATTATATTTAAAATCATAAGTATCATTATTATTTTGATAATTCTCGATAACTATTAACTTTTAACTAACGAAATCAGACCATTTTTAATATCATCATCTGAATCAAGTAGTGTCATATCTGTGGAATTCTGAATACAAGTTTTCTAGCTTCATTCAAAAAAATATAAATGGGAAGCATCAATTTCAAATACAAATAAAAGAGGCGTGGTCAACTTCTCATAACGTGATTCCAGCGGTGGAAATAACCGTCTACCATTGGCTGATTCTCATTGGCTGTCGGCCATCGGTTCCGGCCAATAGTGAGCGTTCATTTCCAAAATGGAGTACCAACGGATGACGTCAATATTTTTAAGCAGTATTCATTCGTTTTCGTTGGGCAATGAATTTTGCAAATTATTTCTCCACTTTCTGTTTAATGTTTTCACAGTATTAGTGTCCTCAAGCTTCTCACAATTTGTCAGTAATGTTGTTTGCTTTGCTTCTTACAGCATAACTATATTCTTAACAATTGTTTAATACACACTTAATATGAGTGTTAATGAGCCAAATAGGCATGTATCTTGAATAAATTGTGGACAAGAGAATTTATTTTATCACAATTCTTATCATCAATTCAAACAGAAAATCTTTCAACGATTATAATTCATTGATGATCATGTTCATCGGAGATTGGGTTTGTTCAAAAGAACTGACTCTCATACTTCATTTTCTATTACATTTACTAAATACATTTAGTAATAATTGGGAAATCAAGTTGGAAAAAGCTCAATTAATACTATTGCAAGAAGAATAACACACTGCCTAGTATCGTCGTATTATTAGAATACAATACAATAATAGAATATAATGCATCAGAGAATTACATAATGTGAACTTGAATAATTCAATTAAAAATGTTATAACGGAAGAAAAGAAATAGAAAATGCAGGAAATCATTTCGGAATATGAAAACTGTGTTACAATATCCTGCTGTTGTTTGAGACCAACATGAATAATGCATTAAATACAAATTTCGGCGGTACTGGTGAAAGTAGAAAACAATAATGACAATTGACATTTCTGTTGTTTTTGTGGAGTATGCATTTTAACAGAGGTACAAAATTAGATGAAATAGAAAAAATTGCCTAGAATAGAATGTAAGAGAAAGAAGAAGAAGAACTAGAAGGGGAAGTAGAACAAGATTAAAAGAGTGGAAGAGTGGAAGGAGGAAGGGGAGAAAGAACAAGGCGAGGAAGAGATGATAGCGTAGAAGAAGTTGGTGTTCTTTGCTATTTGCTAGACTTCTTCTCATTTCCATAATGTTCGAATTTTGGTGGCACTCACGCGATCTGGGTATTACGCCCCCCCCTCTCACCATCCTTGTGGGGCGACAGGGGGTGGGGGTGAAAGAGGTCCTCTCCAACTTTTTTATGACTTCGTTTTATTTAGGCGGATAAACTATGTTGCGGTTGCCTCTTATGTTGAATAAGCCTCTTGCACTTTACTAAATTTATCCAGCCAACACTTACAACTTCAGTGTTATCGACTTAGCTAAGTCCCAATCATATTATCATTATCACATTGCATGCAAGAATTTGTACTTGATATCCAATATTTGTTATCTTCTTATATTGTTGAGTAAAAAGTACTGAGTTTACCTATAATTTGTGAAATTCCTAAAATTTATTCATTCATAATAGACTGTTTATAATAGAAGAATTCGTTCATCTATAACTTCCGTAATCTAGAATAGATAAGCAGAAATATATTGTCATCTATATAATTTTATCGAATTAACTTCCTAAGGGTTAGGAAGTTGAGGGTTATCCACATAAAACAGTCAAAAGTCATATACTTTACAATCAACTTCATTATAAACATACTAAATTTCAACTAACAAATTACCATAAAGATTTGAAACATATTTCGTATCATCGAAATTGAATAGAGGTTTTTGTATACACTATGAAAATCCATTATCACAATCCTATTTAATCCAGAATGAAATAACAACATTGGGATAACAGCTAAATAGCAAGGTACCCACTAGATATGAACTATTGTAATACAGCAAACCTAAATGTTTCTACAGTACTGTGTGGGTACTTTTAGCTCGCAACTCGCACTTTGAAACAAAATACTTTGCCAATAATAAGATACGAAGAAATCGAAATTCACTAGAAAGTCTCTATGCTCTTAATTACAAAGCAAGACACACAAAATCGACTGAGCTGCATTAGCATAAATTTCATTATCATCCGACTGAGCATGGCAGCTCAAGAGCAACGAACGTCTTCTACTCCTCCTTATTCTTCTTCTTCTTGTTCTCTCTTCTTCGTCTTCTTCTTATTTTGATAAATCGTGTTCTTCTTAATCTATTGCATCTCCTTTTCCTTTCTTTTTCCACTCATCCTCCTCCATCTTGTACTAGTACTTCTTATTATTCTACTATCTTCTTCTCCTCCTCATTCTTCTACCTCTTCTTCATCTTCTTTCTTCTTTTAACTTATTCTTTCTCGTCTGTTTCTTAGTGTTCTATTTATTCAAATTCATCTTCTCCTTCTTTATCTTCAGTTTCTACTTCTCCTACCTCTTCTTCTACCTTCAACTGTTCTTCTTCTTCTTCTTCTTCTTCTTCTTCTTCTTTCTTCTTCTTCTTCTTCTTCTTCTTCTACTACTACCTTCTTCTTTCCTTTCTTCTTCTCCTTTTTTCTCCATTTTCTTGGCACAACTTGAAGAGGAGGAGAAGGAGGAGGTTTATTCCATTTTTTCTGTCCTTCCAAGTCGAGTGCACTACAACTGACGATGGGATGGGGAGGGGGTGGTTGAAGAGAGTAAGAGGAAGAAAATAGAGGGGGTAGGTAGGATTGGGGGTTGTATGGCGAGATAACAAGGGAGGGGGAGGCAGACGAAAACTAATCTGCAGCCACAAGAGGCACTGAGCTGAGCTAGTAGACGTCTGCTCATCTATCGCATACCAACAGTATTAAGTCCTACTTCTTCTTTGTTCCTCCTTCTCTTAATTTTCCACCTCCTTCTTATTTCTCTCCTTCTTGTTCTATATTTCCTCCTCTATTCCTCTTATTCTTATGTCACAATATTCTTATTCCAAGCTTATATTAGTTTTATTCTATATTTATCTTATGTTCTACATTTTCTCTTAATCTTATTCCTCTTTATCATCTCTAGCTGCATCATCTAGTTAATCTTTCCTTTCTTTTTCTGCTCCTTCTATTTTTCCTCCTTCTTTTTCTCCTCATCATCGTCATCTTCTTTGCATGTTGTTTTTCCCCTTGTTATTCTTCCACTTTTCCGTCACTCTTCTGTACTTTTCCGTTACTCTACTTCCTGTTTCCTATTCTTCTTTTTCCATTTTTTATTATCCATCTTCTCCTGCATCACCAATCTTTACCTTTTTTTTACCCATTTTCTTTATATTCAACTCTTCTCCTTTTTCACTCACTTGTCAAGTATTTCTTCTGATCTTCAACTTACTTTAGTATCATTCCCTTATCATCATTCTTTTCTATAGCTTATAGCTATATATAGCTTTAGCTTATTGCCTATAAGGTTTCCTATAGCCCATAGCTTAACAATAGCTTATTCTCCATTCTCAGTTCATTCCGTATTTTTTTATTCTTCTTTCTGTTTCTCTCTCTCCATCGTCTGTCCTCCTTGCGAGTTATCTATCCGCATTTCTTCTTGTTTCCCCACTTTCTTCTCCTACCATCCTTTACTTCTTTCTCCTTGTTCCCCGTCCTCCAACTTCTATTCCTTATCTTATCTTGCATCTTATGTTTACAGCTTGCCCTCTTCAATTCTCAACTTTCGTCCTCTACTTCTCCTTACATCTTCAACTTCTTCTTTGCCTTAATCTTCTTCATCTTCTCATAGTAGGCATGTGATCATTACAAAGCCATAGGAGGAGGAGGAGGAGCAGGAGGGAGGAGGAGGAGGAGGAGGAGGAGGAGGAGGAGGAGGAGGAGGAGGATGAGGAGGAGGACGAAGACGCCCTCACATCATGCAGGCAGCGTCGCGACGACGCTTCAAAGTTATTATCCAGTCTCATAGACAGCAACCGAGTTGGTTGACTAAGAATTTGCATTTCACATCTACTTCACTTCGTCCCACATCTTCTCCTTTTTCTTCTTCTCCTACTTCTTCTTCTTCTTCTTCTTCTTGTTGTTCTTCTTCGTCTTCTTCTTTATCTTCTTCTTCTTCTTCTTTATCTTCTTCTTCTTCTTCTTCTTCTTCTTCTTCTTCTTCTTCTTCTTCTTCTTCTTCTTCTTCTTCTTCTTCTTCTTCTTCTTCTTCTTCTTTTCCCTACTGCGTAACACTCTCATATTATTATCCGCACGACACACTCAAACCACACACCCTTGGTTATACTTGACAATATCTTCATTGTTAGGTACTGTGCAAACGTATTGCCTGTGTAAAGTAAAACAAATTAATGTCTTACGACTAGGCGTACACCGGTTAGTCAAGACAAGACAAGACGAGATTAGTCACGTTTAGTCACAGTAATTCACATAGTTGCTTATGAAGCAGCACACACTGATGCATTGACTAATCGGTGTGTGTTGCTTCATAAGCAACTATGTGAAGTACTGTGACTAAAAGTCTTGTCTTGTCTTGACTAACCGGTGTACGCCTAGCCTTATGCTGCTCGACTTAGGTGGCTGACATCGTAGGCCAACAGTATTAAAAAAATACAAATTTAGACTCACGTTAAAAGTATCTTACAGCTTATCATGTGTCGAAACATGAATCGAGACAATCACTCAACATACCTGTAACAAACAAAGAAGAACATATTAGTAGATTATTTGATATCATTCATCTGATTCCTATCAACTGTACATAATATAATACCAAAAATAGACAGAGCAAGGATACAAATAGGCTAGCAAACTCATTAAATTCTACATTACTCGTATATCTTAATGAAAGTGCTACAATACTTTTTTAAACATGAGCAACTTATTCCCTATCAGAACTCTTTAGATATCAATTCTTTTGATATGCATAGTATTCTAAGCTGCTACATTTTTCCAGAATCCCATTCCACTTAATTACAACTCGATCCTTCTCTTTCAAACACCCTAGTCTCAGTTGCACAATGAGCGGTGAGCTCAATTAACAATGATTAATCTTATAAATAATCAAAGATTAACTTCAATCCACTTCATTACAGTGATGGCCCCTTGTGAGGCACCTAAAGGTAGAACTGTAGCTATCCTGATTACAAGAGAATTCCATATTTTTCCCCATCATACAGGAGGAGAAGGTAAGTCAGTAAGCGGCAACACAATCCTGCCAAGCAATCCTTCGCATCTCCTGCTGATTCCTGGATGGAAGGCGTCTACTTCTTCTTCTTCTGCTTCTTCTTTTTCCTCTTCTTTTGCTCGAGTTCCCACCACTTGAAACAATGCACATACAATACACACACACCTTAACCTAAATAATGAATGCGAAGAAGATTGTTTTCAGCCGTTCTGTTTTGTGCCTTCTTGCCCGTCCGCCCGCTTTAATATTTACCTTACGCCACACTGCAAAAGAAAAGAAGTCTCACTTGTCTTATTATCACTTGCTCTCTCACTCACGCACACCTCCTTACTTCTTTCACTCATACTCACACACACACTCTCACTCTCTCTCTCTCACTCCCGCTTTCTCGTACCATTCCTCCTTCAACTGTTTTCTACCTTACCAATTTCCACTTCCTTCCACAGCCTTGTATCCTTTCCTCAACCTCGACCATTTCCACCAATGCAATAACACTTTTTCTTGGAACTTCTCTCCTCCTCATTCTTCATCATCTTTCTCCCTCTTATCCCTCCTTCTTCTCCTTCTTAGTCTTCCTCCTTCTCTTATTCCATCGTCCCTTCTCTTATTCCATCGTCTTTTCTTCTTCTTCCTCTTTCTCCTCCTTACATCTCCCCCACAACCACCTCACCTCATCATTATTTTACCCCTTACTTCCAAACACCATCCCCTCCTATTCTTCCAAGTGTACTTGGCTGATTCTCTGGAATTTCAACGATTGATACTTGAAGGATTGCATAGGAATTGCGTCTTATCGACTCAAATATAACAATATTGAGCTTTTCTTTCAGAAAAGTTTGAAGCAATTAATGTTATGAAACATTTGAACTGAAAAAAGGAAATTCAAGCCGAGATTTCATCAATTTATGAAGTTGTTTGATAGGAAAATGGCATTAGACCTTGGGCATAACATTAGGGCTGTCAAAGTGCTTGACCTTTGACCTTCATAGTTGATGCGTGGTTTTTTGAATCTGATACTAAGGATTTCTAAATTTGTAGGCCTAATCCGTGGTCACAATTTCAAAAGAAACAGGATCTTATACACATGATCAATATCATTCAAGTTACATTACCAAGCTCAATAAAGTGTCAGGACTAAAGAAATTGAAACTATTAATCCTAACTGGAAAAAGATCAATATTCTTTGCCTTGAATTGAATATCTGTACTGTAAAGTACCCAGCCTTAAGACATGCTTTCATGCTATTTAATTAAAAGAGTAAGAGTAGAATGCTCAAGTTAAAAGAGTAACAGTCCTTCACTATGTGGGCACCTTTCCTAATCAGCAGTTCAATTCAAGTTTATTTTATTAAAAGGAATTCGATTTGATCGAATTTGATTAAAAGGGATTGAAAGAAATTAAATCGTGCACATACGGTTTTATAGCGTAACATCTTTAAAACTATTCTGACATTGGACATTGAATATATACTCTATATATTCAGAGTATATAATTATAATATGTATAATAGTGTATACTGTATATAATAGAGTATTATATTCAATGCATTGGACTACCCTGTCAATGGAAAAGGTTTCAATTCCCTGGAACCAGTGTACTCTGATGAACCGGTATACTCTAGGTTGCACAAACCAGGATCAACTTTTTTCAATCAACAGATCATACCTTTTTAGCCTAGTGCTGATCCTGGATTAAAATTGATCTCGCTTGCTGCAACCCGGCATTGGAAGCTTACCAGCTACATAACATTATTTACAGTAGAGATCAACACAAAAGACATCTCAATCAACATTAAGCCTGATAGATTACGCCAACACGAAGACAACACACTTACGTATAATAGAAAGTTAGTGGAGAAGAGGCTGCAATGATAAAGCCGCGGTTATGTGAGCTATCATCACTTACAATGTGAAGCAGCGTTGCGTTGAGACGCCTCTGATTAAGTTAGTTTCATATCTATGAGGTGGAAGTAGGAGTGGGTAGGTGGGGGGAGGAGTGAATTAAGCGGTGACCCAGACACCTCACACCACACACACACACACACTCTCTGTATATTATAAGACTAGTAATGGTTGTGCTTGTAATACACTCGTACACCAGTGTATCATATCGGCCCCATAATGAGCATACTGTATCTTATCTTTGGCGATTAGGGTCGTCGTCACACAACGAACGAAGGAAATAGGAAAGAAGACGAAAGATGGAGAGGAGGAGGAGGAGGAGGAGGAGGAGGAGGAAGAGGAGGAGGAGGAGGAGGAGTAAGAGAAGTAGAAGAAGGTGGTGGAGGAGGAGGAGGAGAAGGAGGAGGAGGAGGAGGAGGAGTAAGAGAAGAAGAAGAAGGAGGTGGAGGAGGGAGGAGGAGGAAGAACAGGAGAAGAAGGAGGAGGAGGAGAAGGAGAAGGAGAGGAGGAAGAGGAGGAAGAAGAGGAGGAGGAGGAGAGGAGAGAAGGTGGTGGAGAAGGAGGAGAAGGAGGAGGAGGAGGAGGAAGAGGGGAAGGAGAAGATGAGCGAAAAGAAAAAACAAAGGAAAAGAGGAAACTAGAAAAGGAGAAGGAAGGACGGAGGAAGAAGAAGTGTCAATAGATGGAGGAGGAGGAAGGAGGAGGAGGAGGAGGAGGAGGAGGAGGAGGAGAAGGTGAAGAAGAAGAAGAAAGGAGGTGGAGGAGGAGAGGAGGAGGAGAGGAGGAGGAGGAGGAGGAGGAGGAAGAGAGGAAGGAGGAGGTGAGTGAAAGGAAGAAAACAAAGGAAAAGAGGAAACTAGAGAAGGAGAAGGAAGGACGGAGGAAGAAGAAGAGGAAGAAGTCTAAAAGGAGGAGGAGAAGGAGGAGGAGGAGTAAAAGGAGGAGGAAGAGGGGAAGGGGGAGGTGAGCGAAAGGAAGAAAACAAAGGAAAAGAGGAAACTAGAGAAGGAGAAGGAAGGACGGAGGAAGAAGAGGAGAGTAGAAAGGAGAGCAAGTGAAGGAGCGACAGTTTAAATAGCGTCCATTAAGTAGGCCTTGTTCAGTCTCCCCGTTGTCAAGCATTAACTCTAGCCACCCTGTAAGTGCCACCTCGAGTCGCCTGGGGAGGTAATTGCTGCGGGGGGGACGAAGGAGCAGGAGAGAAGAGCAAGAGGAATGTGAAAGAATATTGGCTGCTAGATAATGGAGGAGGAGAAGAGAAAAAGAAGGAGGTAAGAGTGGAAGAGGAGAAGACGTAGAGAAGGAATAGGACAAAATAAAATCAAAATGAAGGATTGGGACTAAGTGAGGAGGTGGGAGAATGTGAATATAGAAAAGGAGAGGACGCTCTAAAGGAATAGGAGAAATAGATGAAAATGAAGATAAAGGAGGACGAGGAAAGGACCACGGGAAGAGAAATGGAGAATCATGGAAGAGAGGGGGTAGAATGAATTAAATATGATGAAGAAGAAAATCAAAATGGGAAAGATTGATTAATTAATTGCCTTTATTGAAGGCGGAGTTAGGACTCCTGGTCCTCTCTGCCACACAACCCTGCCAGAAGTAGTGAGAGGAAGATATTGCGATGAAGAAGCAAGAAAAGGAGAGTGAGTATGAGTAGAAAGAGAAAGATATCAGAGAAACAATGAAACAATACCCAAAAGAATTATTTATCCAAATCAAAGATAATGAGGGGATATTAAAAGCACGGTGTAACAGAGCAGCCATACTCTGATTAAAACTGCTTTAGGATTGAGACTCGCTTGGGCTTAGTGCTTATCCGCTCTAGGCTGGCACTAAAGCAGTTTAAATCAAGGTATACTACAGTATAATACTAATAAATGTTGGTAAATGATAATGCATTTAATTCCACACTAAGTGGACATTGAACATGTCCACTGTGGAAGTGTACATTCCACTATGTTCACATTCATATGAATTTGTTCAAACTTCGTGTTCCATTATCATTCTCAAATCTCCATCCTTCCCTTGAAACCACCCATCTTCAAAGGGGGGGGGCAGGGTTTCGAAAACTATACCTTCCCCTCCAACAATCAATCTAAACAACCAAAAACTGTCAAATTTAATGCGAACCACGGGAAATAAGTCGTAAAACAACTGAAACCTTTACATGGTCCATTTATCATGATAATCAACTACTGTACCATGTGAGATTTCATTATACACGGTACCACAAACTTAAATGGTTGAACATGTCATTTATATAACAGAGATATAGATATAATGCAATGTGCGTTTGCCGTTGGGGCCAAATAATGGATTGTTTCGCATTAAGAAAGCATGTCAGGCGGTGGCGGCCTAGAAGTCAAAAGGGAAAACAACGAAGGAGGATGAGGAGGGGGAAATAGGGGGGAGACGAAGGGGTGCCAGAGGGGGTAAGGGGGCACCCCAACTCATTCACCACTGAGACAGCGGGGCAGTCGAGGTGAGTCGTTTATGAATACTCAAACTTTATTAACTTGTAAAACTTCAACACTTCATTAACAGACAGAGAAGGAGATAATAGAAGCTGTGTGGAAGAGAGAGAAAGGGGATTGGATATTGAACAGACAAAGAAGGACGTAGACACGGAGAAGAAGAAAGAAAGTGACGAAAGAGGAATTTCTAGCATGACAAATGAAAAGGCGAAAAGGATAATTTACTGAGAATAAGAATAGATAATTGTGAATGCTACAAATAAATACAGAATAGAGCTAGTAAGGTCGATCACTATTTTTAAATAGACTGATGAAGCGGTTTCACGATACCAGTAGACGTGTAGGTTACTGGCATGCAGGTTGGTCATATATGATCTTCCACTCTGTACAAACAAGTAGGGCAATTCACACAAAATTTTAATAAAATGATGATTAGGATGATGATGATGATGATGATGATGATGATGATGATGATGATGATGATGATGATGATGATGATGAGGAAGATGATGATGATGAACAAGTAAAAAAAGGAGAAGATGAAATGAGAAGAAGACAGAATATAGAAAATAAAGAAGGAATACAAGAAGAGATAAAATAGGACATACGAGTGAGAAGAAATGTGTAATAGAAGATGCGAAGAACAAGGGAAAGTGGAAGATGGAATAAATGAAGAGAAGAGAAAAACTAAAAGGAGGTAAAGGAAAAAAGAAAAGGAATGATTGAGGAAACAATGACAAGGAGGAGAAGAGGAAAAAACAACAAGATGACGAGGAAGAAAAAACCGAGCAGAAGAGAATCAGGAAAAGAAGAAAAAGAAGAATTGGGAGAGAAAACGTCAGACAAAGAAGAATCACAGTGAATGTGAATGAAAAACAGGCGGCGTACTTGCGTGCATGCGCGTGGCTTGACCTACTTTTTGGTTGTGTGCGAGTACATCTTGATAATCACTAACCTCTGCACCCCCCCCCCTCAAACAGCCGTGAATCCTGCGGGGGCAAGCCATTCTGGAAAATAGGCTCGTAAAGTGCTTGGAAAAACGGAAAACCTCAGGGAAAATGTGAGTAGCCTGAAGAAGAAGAAGAAGTCGACTTCTCTCAACTAGTGCTGTAGTAGCAAACAATGACAGAACTTTTGTCAACTACAATAACACTAACAAGTTATGCTAGGTATGGCGCAGTTAGATGCAGTACTGTTCAAAAAGTCATTACTAAACTCCAGAGTAATGCCAGTTGATATCGTTCATGCTAGTTGCCTGTAGTAAATTTCGAGCTAAATTCATGTAGTAGCATAAATTAGTAGTAGACTACTTTCCGAGCAGACGACCCGAATAATGAAGTTTATTACTTTTGCTTAAACTTTTGTTTATGATTTTTCTACAACAGAATAGATTTCAAATAAATTACAAATAAATGGCGGCCATTTTAAAAATTTACATCAAAAATTTTTCATTTCATTTGTTAAAGTTGAGTCTTTATAGCATAAATATTCATGCCAAATTTCAGATCAATACAACATTTCGTTCTTGAGATAAAAATTCCTAAGTGAAAAAAACAAAATGGCTGCTATAAGGATAACCGCTGAGTTTTGGACACTTCAAATACGATATTTATAGTCTCCTATCATCCAGGAACAATACCCAAGATTTTTGACACTACTTCTGAAACACCCTGTATAATAACTAATCAAGTTATATAACAGGACATTACCATTTCATGTTACATGTAGGCCTACGGACATAGTTCATTTACTTTAGCATTAAGAATTCTGAAAGGTAGCCTAGCTAGGGCTCTATAGTCTTTATAGAGCCTTAAAAGCCATTATCTTCTACTAGAAAAACTACATTATCTCTTTCAGAAACAAAATTATGTTTGCAATACCACATTTCAACCAAAATCTCTTTGAATATTCACTGTTGTAAATAAAACGACATTCTTTGATGTACACACAAACTAAATAAATGAACTATTCCAGTTCAGAAGACTCAGAATGAAGTTTCATTTATCAAATTCCAACAATAATATTCACATTTGCCATAACTATATGAAATTATTAGCTGTACAAACTGAAATTAACGAACTCAATCATTTGCAGTACGTTACAGACAAAATTGAGTTTCAAAAACACATTTCACCTGCTCTCTTTATGAAACCAGACTAACAGCAAACAACAAACTTCTAGGAAATTGTTGATTTACCCTGAAGAGGGGGCAAATTAATGAGATTGATGATGTAAGAGTGAAGTTTAGTGAGAGGAAATTCACGTAACGGCTGCTCTTTGAAAGAACGGTAACAGTTTCTGTAATTTCCAAACGAAATCAAATTTCGTTCGAGTTCGAGAGAGCTTGTCTGCAACAGAGAGTAATAATTGAGCAGAAGAGGAACAAGGATGAGAAGAGGGGGAGAAATAGTGTGAGAGATGAGAAGAAATGGGTCGGAAGAGGAGGAAGAAAGAGGGATTGAGTAAAACAGAGTAAATGTGAAACAAAAACGATGGAGAAGGAGAAAATGAAAGAGAAACTTGGTGTAGTAAAGAGAACCCAAACGATGAAGCAGAAAGAAACAATATTATTTTGCAATATTCAAATAAAATGAAGAAAAACGAAGAAGATGATGAAAGAAAGATAAAAAGAGCACAAAAGGTCAATCAGCCTGTGGAAATAAGACAAGATAGAGAAGATTGATTTTTTATTCATATGCAAGGTCTTAGAAAACCTATTGCATTTCACAATACATGAAAAATATAAGTACAAGTTCTACGGTTGAAAATTGAAAAATAATAAAAACATAAGAAAGAAATGATAAGGAGAGGAGGAAGTTGAAGAAGAAAACATTCTGAGATGAGAGAAATCGTTACTAAATAAACCAGCAGTTTGGGGAAAAAGAAACCCGATTGTGTTATAAAGTTATATGGATTTCTTTTTAGTTAGAAACTGAAAATTAGTGGTTAGTTTCTGAGACTAGTTTTAAAGACTTTCCTAAAAACATTTGTGGTGGAAGGATGAATTGGACGATTGAGTGAAAAGAGAGGAATGAACGAAAGAAAGGAATGAGAGAAGAGATAATATTGTACAAGTAATAATGAAGCGAGTAACAGAAAGAGAAGAAGATAGAGAATGAGAAGAGAATGGAAACAATGGAAATCTAGGAAGTTAGAAGTGAGAAGATAACGGATAAGACAAAGTTTAATGAAAATGGAGAGGAAAAGGGAGAGATAGCGACGGATAAGAGAGAAAAGAAGAAATAATGATAGAGCGAACTGGAAAGTGAGAGAGAATCGAGAATAAAGAGACAATGCAAGCTCGTTTGTGGCAGTGTAAAATGTAATTAGTGTAGAGTTGCTAGTATCTAATTGGAAGACCGCCATCACAATCGATAAGCGGCGGAAATACATAATTTGACAAAACTCCAGCGAAAGACAAAGTGAATATACCGAGAAAGAGAACGGTATTGATGAGAAGGGGGAGGGGGTGGTCGAGTGACGTCACGTTGACACGATAACGGGAACGAAGAACTAACCTCTTCCTCGCCTTGAAAAAATTTAACCTTGATAAGAATTCGATCTTCTTCTTCTTCTTCTTCCATCCAAGGTATAGGCATAATTGCCTGTTCCGGTCTTATAGCCTCCATTCAAAAACATTATCAATTAATACATTACTGTTAATTAATACAATAATTCAATCAAAAATATTACAATACATTACAATACAATTTATAATCAAAAACATTATTGATGAATTATTTTTATTTACATTATCTGATTTAAGAATTCGATGAAATCAGAAAAACTAGAAAAATCACTGTTTTCAACTTTGAAATCTTATAGAAAGAAATGGCTTAATGATGTAATTTAACAATAAAAATAAACATTAAAATTGATCAATAAAAATTCACCTATTATAAAATTGTCTGTTCTTAAAAATCGCCTATTATGGAAGAGTTCGTTCACTGGTTCCAAGTTATCTAGTATTAATTTTAATGAGATGATATATCTCAAAAACGATAGTCGATTCAAGTCATGATTATAAATATTAAGATTTTTACCGGAATAGTCATATTTAATAATGAAATAGATTGCTATAACATCCTTGTAGGGACACTAAACAGTTATACAGTACTGTATATTGCTTCATATAAACTGCATATACGTTATATTGCTGTATAAACTACATATACATTGTATTATAGATATTAGTCGAGCTAGGACAAGAACAATACTGTGTTATTTTTTCAATAACATAAAAAAATCATATTTGACAGAAGATCTACTCATGATCCACTTGGACCATTCCAAGTTTATTTTTAAAATATTTTATTGAACATCGCTTGATAAAACAAAGGGTTCTGGTTGAATCCCAGTTGACTAGAGACATTTCGACAATCCTTGGGCCACTCAGAACAGAAGTTTTAAGCTGTCAGTCCCGTCTGCCTAAAAACTAATCGTCATCTCTCATCTTCCATTACCCACGCACAAGCCTAGAAGATCATCAGCCCTCCCTTTACCCACGCACTATCCATGTTCAGCTCATGTGGGCAACACCATCGAAAAAACATTCATGTTAACTGTAAGGTACATGTTCGCAAACCTGAATTAAAACCTTTCCAAACCCAAAACGAGTAGTTGGACTAGAAACGTTGCAACGTATCGATGATTTTTGAAGCTGATAAATGAGTTCAAACAACAAGCAGCATCTAAAACATACCGAAAGCAAACACTATAGCGGCTGTGCGAATCGATTTAATATTTATTGAAATCCGACAGACGTGTATGTATGCTGGCTTGGCGTGTATTTTGACAGGCCCTGTATATGTTGACACACGGACCGCCAGAACAAACCCTTGAAATTACTATTGCCCACAGCATGCTCTACAATATTGAATTGAATTGCTACCACCAACACACGTCCGCTGTTTGCTTTCAGCAAAAATTATTTCATCTAGAATTTTGTTCGCCGATCACACGTGTCCAGACACATACGCTTCAAGAAATGAATGAATGAATACTTTTTATTAGTGGAAAACAAATCGTTAACATACATTTAACGTCCGAAAGTTTACAGTAAAATTAACCGCCATAATATGACGCCATTTAGATCAGAAATAAACGATTTTTGCACAAAAAATTATCTATTTCTGAACCAGTAGAAATTTTGGATCCTATGAACCCTTGAAATAACCTTGAATTGATGATTTGACGTGGTACTCTCACACTAGACATCCAAAACATCTTTTCAAGGGAGAACTCTCTTTTCTTCTTCTTATTCTTTTTCCTCTTCTTCTTCTTTTCCTCCCCTTTTCTTGCTCTTCTTCTCTTTCCTCTTCTTCTTCCTCTTCTTCTTCTTCCCTTTTCTTGCTCTCCTTCCACCTTTCTTCTCTTCTTCTTCCTCTTCTTCTTCTTCTTCCTCTTCTTCTTCTTCCTCTTCTTCTTCTTCCTCTTCTTCTTCCTCTTCTTCTTCTTCTTCCCCTTTTTCTTGCTCTTCTTCTTACCCTTTTCCTTGCTCTTCTTCTTCCTCTTTCCTTGTTCTCTTCTTCTTATTCTTTTTCCTCCTCTTCTTTTTCTTCCTCTTCTTCTTCTTTTCCTTTCTTCTTCTTCCTCTTCCTTCTCTCTTCTTCTTCTTCCTCTTCTTCTTCTTCTTCTTCTTCTTCTTCTTCTTCTCCTCTTCTTCTTCTTCTTCTTCCTCTTCTTATTCTTCTTCCTCTTCTTTTCCTTCTTTTCTTTTCCTTTCCTCTTCTTCTTCCCCTTTTCTTGCTCTTCTTCTTCTTCCTCTCCTTCTTCCCCTTTTTCTTGCTCTTCTTTTTCCCTTTTTTCTTGCTCTCCTTCCTCCTTTTCCTCTTCTTTCTCTTCATAATCCCCTTTTTCTTGCTCTTCTCCTTCCTTTCCCTCTTCTTCTTCCCCTTTTTCTTGTTCTTCTTTTTCCTTTTCCTCCTCTTCTTCCCCTTTTTCTTACTCTTCTTCTTCATCATCTTCTTATTCCTCTCCTTCTTCCCCTTTTTCTTTCTCTTTTTCTCCCTTTTCCTCTTCTTCTTCTTCTACTTCTTCATCCTCTCCTTCTCCCTCTCCTACTGCTTTCTCTTCCCCTCTCCACCACCTATAGTCTACCACCACTTCCACTAGCTATAGCCTCCAAGAGTGTAAACAGTGCGCCCATTCTCCTATTGCGAGCCGAGCGAGAGTCAATCCATTATAAGCGCGCCAGTTGAATGAGATACTGTACAAGTAACAGCCCCCGCTTAAACTCCCACTTTTACACTTTTAACCCTCTCCTCCTCCTACTCCTCCTCCTCTCCCCCCCCCAACCATGACTCCAACATGAGAGTGCTTTTTGAAAGGCGTAACTTGAACCTTCACACTCACAATCTCACACATGTACAACTCAAATCCACATTACACCAAGTTCCACGGTAGGAGATATACAGAATATCTGCTTCAATATACCATGGGGAGTTCTACTTCAGAAGATGCCTTACTACTTTCAAGAAAACAGTTTCTACTATCAAGAGAATAGTTTGATGAATATTATATTAGTTTGATATATTATATAAATGTATTTGTCAAACTTATCTTAGGATAAATTGTTCTTTTATTAACCATTCAATCATGAAATAGGAATAATGTATTACTCACGTTCTAGTCATTGATCTGGTGTTAAAATGAATCAACATACCTGGAATAAACAGAAATAACAGTTTAGTAAAGTCTAAAGTTGCAAAGTAGAGTTTAGTACTTCAAGCTAATGTTAAATGTACAATCAAACACAGTAGCTAACTAAACAATTGTAGAAACTGATTGTTCAATTGAAATCAATATTCATACAGTTCCGCTTCTTGCCTCAGTTCAAATTGAAAAGGCTATAATGCTATTCATTATTTTTGCCAGCCCATTCCCTACTTCTCACACTATCTTTATACTACTTTTTCTCTACTTTTCTATAATATCTTGATATTATTATCATCATCGAAATCTGGACATCATCACAATTTTACCATCAACATAATTTATCACTGTTACTATTCTACTCACAATTTATATATTTCTCATGTTTCGACATGTTTCCGTGTTGAAGTCGTTGGTCCCGACTGCTCAAAAAACAGTCTTCAAAAAATTCATCTAATCATCACCCTTTCCATTACCTACGCGAACAGCTTACAATCTAAGCATGGGTTGAGCATAATATCACCCTCAGAAAAAATATTGTTAATTTACAAAAAAAAAACGTTTGTTGATCTATTCAAATAATTATTATCAAAGTTCACAACAGGGAAACATAAAACACTTATTATTAAAATGGCGGACTCCATGAGTGCGACCAGTCTCGCACCAGCAATAAATTAAATAAGACAGACTAAATTTGAGCCCATTTTATACAGCAGCAGGCAGGCCTTTACCAGCTACACTGTTTACATAATATTATGACGACAACCGCCAAATGAAACCTTAATTAAATTCCGGGGCATCAACCTCCCCACCCCCACAATTCCTCCCTGGGGGGGGAGGGGAGGTTCAAAGGGCATGTGGGGGGGAAGAAGGAGTTAACTAAAAAGTCGATTATCTTTCAGCAGCAGCAGCTAGGCTCACACTGTTTGCTTATAGCAGTCACAACGAATCTTATCCGACTTGGAATAATTTATTGAGTTCATCTGAGGAGAGAATAGGCTCAGGCTCAACTACTGTTTACTTAGATGACAAGGGGCCTTTATTACGACAGCAAATTACAGGAATATAACAAGGATTTATTATCTCAAATACAAATTTTTCAACAAGCTTTAATCCAGCTTCAATCCCGACAGAAAATAGCAAATTATAATAATAATGAGCTTTTATTATCTGAAAGCAGATTTTAAACAAGCTTTAATCCAGCTTCAATCCCGACAGAAAATAGCAAATTATAATAATAAGGAGGATTTATTATCTCAAAACAGATTTTAAACAAGCTTTAATCCAGCTTCAATCCCGACAGAAAATAACAAATTATAATAATAAGGAGGATTTATTATCTCAAAACAGATTTTAAACAAGTTTTTATAATAAGTAGACTAAACTGAATAATAAGTGAATCATTGAATACTAATGAAGTGCATAATAATTAAATATTGTAATAAGTGAAAAGTTATAATAGAATAATCGAATAAATGGTAAATGAGCAAAATTTGTTCTCAATTTTGTAAGTTTGTTTTTGTAATGTATTGAAGATGAAAAATCAGCTACAAAAGCACTGCTAAACAACAAGCTGAACCTGACAACAAAAAAATCAAATACAAATCTTGAAATAATTCATCAAAATATGATATGCATATCTAGTGTCAAACACTGATGATAGCAAAAAATCAAACACAAATCTTGAAATAATTCATCAAAATATGATAAGCATGTCTAGTGTCAGTATGCATGTCTAGTATTAATCAGCTGTTCAATTCGAGTTTATTCTATTGGATGGTACTTGATAGGAAATTTGAACGTGAACAAACGCCTTTAACATTAATTTTGATGTAGTTAGAAGATGAAAAGGAAGAAGAACGAGCTGTCGCAATGGAAAGAGAAGAAAGCGGAAGGAGAAAGAGAAGAGGATCAGTGGAGAGGACGGATAAGAGAATAAAGAGGAAGAAGGAGGAAAAGAAGGGGGAACAGAGGCAGCAACTTTAATTCCTGATGGATGCGGGCAACAGGGCCCCTTTCTTTTCCTTTGTTCTTGCCACCCACTGCACTGCACTGCACTCAAAGACGACTTGAAACGTAATTTCTAATTGTTTGAAAACTTTTCAACGATGCATGCAGTGACTCACAACCCTTTTGCAGTTGAGGGGAAAGTTCCACTAGAAAGGATTACATCCATGGTGGCAAACAGCTTAGAACCGATGGGTGAATATTGAACCTTGGAACTGTGTTTTACTGGAATTATTTCTGAAAGCCTCGTTGAATCAAAGAAATATATTGAGATTTTGCCCTGAAAAGCACAATCTAGAAACAGAGTCTTAAAGATTTGTTTAGATTACATTCAGTTGATGATGAAAATCGTTAACCTTGTATCGATGTCGATGGTGAAGTATCTGGAATAATCCGTGATGATAGAAGTGAGCCGTATATAGTGCGATTCACGTCAAGAAGTCAGCATTGCTTAGATGGGAGTTTGCTATCCTTGTCCAGCACTTCTTGACGTGAATCGGACTATAGAAACAGTGTCTTGAAGATTCGTTTAGATTCCATTCAGTTCATGATAAAAAATCGTTGACCTTGTATTGATGTCGATACTGAAGTATCTGGAATAATCCATGATGATAGAAGTGAGCCGTATTGACAGAGTAGGCTCTACTCTTCTGAATTCAATTCAAATGATGCTGAATTGACAAATGAACAATTGTACAAAAGTGTCTATAGTGCGATTCACGTCAAGAAGTCAGCATTGTTTATATGAGGAGCATTGATGCCAAGTTTCATTGAGAGAGAAAGAGAAAACTGCACCAAACGTGTTTGTTGGGACTGTGTGCGACAACAATGCACAGTGCGGCAACTATGCACAGTGTGAATACGATAGAGACACCAGCTGAACAAGGATAGCAAACTCCCTTCTAAGCAATGCTGACTTCTTGACGTGAATCGCACTATACCAAGATTTGATTATGTTATGTGATAACATCCCGTTGTTGATAATAATTCACATTTGACCATGTGTTAATGTCAATTGAATTTGATTGTGTCTCATCATAATCCATGATAAGAAAGAAGGCCTTACGAAATTTTTCAATTCTTGTCAATTGTAATTTTGTTATTTCAAACAAAAATCCAATTTAAACCGAGTCAAATTGATTGAGAGAAACTTCAACACCCGTGTCTTTCCAGGCTTTAAATGATAACATTCAATGTTGATAACACACATTTGACCTTGACTCAATGTCAATGGAGCTGAAGCTTATTCTAAAACATGATGAGAAAAGTTGGCTTGACACAGAAATTGTTGATTCCTCTCATAAATCCAGTTAAATTGAGATAACTTTGAGAGAAAAACAATAACAGTGTCTTTCAAGTTATGATGTAACATTCAGTTGTTAGAAGTAAATCTTTGACCTTGTATCAATGTCAATGATGAAGCCTTCCAGACGAATAGTAGATTTCTCTAATTAATCAAATTCAAATGGAGTGAAATAGAGTGGAACATACTTGAAAAACAGTGAGATAATAAGCAAGCTGTTCATAATTCCCTTACAACCTTTTTTTAAGACCTTCTCTGTAAGAGTTTCTATATGAAAACTTTTAACAGATGTAAGCCCAACTAGGGTATTGTGAATTTCTGATATGAATACAATAATGAGATTGAATTGAATGAGGAAGATTTTTACCGAAATTCACTGGTATTTGTGCTTCAGAAAATGAAAACTACAGAACAGTTACAAACGGATAAACTAGGATATATTGAGCTATTGATACTTTGCTAGAAATGTACAATACAAAAATATAGTTGCTAGTACGTTGCTAGTTTTGCAAGAATTTTGAAGATTCGACCAGTTTTTTTTATGCAGTTTGAATAGAATAAGTTTGATAATGGCAGACTTCTAAAAATCACATAGGCATCATTGAGCTGTTGAATATTCTACTTGAATGGACTACATTCTAAACTTAATGAAAATATGATAAGAATTGAGAAGGAAAAGCGAGGAAGATGTGGAGACGGAGGAGAAGAAGGACAAGGACAGAAGGGAAAATTATGATAAGGAAAGGAAAGACGATAAAGGAGGAGGATCCACAAGAGTAGGAAGCAAAAAGCAAGACAAGAAAAACACTAAAGCAGAGTGAAACAGTCACCTACAACAAACATATCATGGCACCCGCACGTTTCTCTTATTTATTGCAAGCAGCCTGTTACTTTCCCGGAGATCCACTACGAACGAGAGAGAGAAAAAGAGAGAGTGAGAGTGCGTGAGAGAGAAAGAGAGAGAAGAGGAAAGAATAACAGAATAGTAAAGAATAAAATATCTGCCTTTAGAAGAAGAAATAGAGAAGACGAGAAAAGGACGAGGAAGAGAAACAGAAGAGAGGGGGAGGAGAAGGAGAAGAAGAAGACGAAGAAGAAGAAGAAGAAGAAGAAGAAGAAGAAGAAGAAGAAGAAGGAGGAGGAGGAGGAGGAAATGGGACGAAGTAAGAGAAGAAGATGAAAACTAAAACAAAGAAAGAGGAAGCAGCAGCAGTAGTAGAATGTAAAAGAGATAAACAGTGCTGTGTAAGAAATAACACAGCGAGCAACATAGGGAACGCCTCAAGGTTCTACTATCTCCTACCTACACACTAGTATAGGTGAGTAACATCTTTAAATTCGCAATAAGTGTGGAATTCACACACACAGGTCGTTTATTTCTACTGCTGCTGCTTACTGTACTTCTAAAGCTGTCTTCTTTCCTTCTTCAGGTTTTTCTTCTTCTTCCTCCTCCTGTTCTCATTCTTCCTCTTCTACATTCATCCTCCACTTATTATTCTGTGCTTTTTCCCTCCTTTGCTACCTTTTTCTTATTCTTCTTCTGATCGTTCTCTTCCCTCTTCCGTAATCCTTCTTCCTCTTCAGCGTTCATCCTCTACTTCTTATTATTCTGTTCTTTTTCCCTTCTTCACTGCCTTTTTCTTCTTCTTCTAATCGTCCTTCTTCGTTATTCTTCTCCTTTCAAGTTATTTTTTCTCTTTTCTCCTAGGCTTCCGTCTTCTAAATTGCTCTTCTTTTCCTATTCTTTGTCTTCTATGTTCTTCTTTCTACAACTGATTCTTCTTCTTCACTTTTTCACGTCTCATGCATCTCTTTCTTCTCGATCTTCTTCCTATTTCTTCTCCAAGTTCGCCGCACACGCAAGTGTTGTACACACAATAAAGTATATCATCCAGCAGACGAATAACGTTCAGACCTAAAAAAAGAAGAAGGAGAAGAAGAAAAAAAGAAGAGAAGAAGAAGAAGAAGAAGACAAAGGAAAAGAAGAAGAAAAATAAGATGATAGCTACAGCCAGGGATAGCTGCTCTCCCTGACCGGCCCTGGCTACAGCTAGTCGAAGAAAAGAGAAGCTACAGCAATGGTGGATACAGCACCAGGCATCTAAGATATTGGGGGTTTACTTCTTGTTGGGGCGTTTCTAGAGCACATACAAACCGTTGTACCTTCAACTCAGTAGGTTGGAAGGTAAAAAACGCAGGAAACAGCCCGAGAATGTGTGGTGGCTTGCTCCACCTTTCTGAACAGACAAACAACAATAAAAACTACTGACAAACAACAGGGAAAGGAGGAAAATCTAAAAAGATTAAGAAGAAAAAGAAGACGGAAAAGGTAGGAAGAGAATGAAAGGTAAAAAAAAGAAAGTGGATGAGTCAGAGTACTCTTGGGAGAAAAAATTCTGTTACTAGCAACAAACAGTGAATAATTTTATTCTTTGTATTACAGTACATTTATAATACATCATTATAACGCAGAACTTATGGTATTCACAATCATTCTTCCATTCCCTTAGCATTCCCTAGATTGTTATTAGCAATCAGTGGTTATGATGAATATTTGCAGATAACTGACAAAACTTCAATTGCGTTTAATCACAGAAAGGATACTAAAATATCTCTGGTTTAACCGCCATAAAATGATGTCATCTTAGGTAAACTAGAGCTTTTCTTATCAGAAACTTACTTATAAATAAAAGACTAAACTGAATAAAAAGACTTGAAGTTGTCAAAACCACAAATTAATTAAAACAACGAGATACCGGTTTCGGTTGTTACACCATTATCAAGCTCTTGTTAACTCTGGTATACATAGCTTTGGATAACAACTAATATACTCAACTAAGTAGCGAGTATCAGTAAATTCGCAACCGATTAATTGTGACAAACTATGGAAACGTTCCATTAAATAATACACAGAATTTTATCATTCTTCCTGCTAACTTCAGAAAAATAATAATACGCGGAATATTAATATTTTTCTCTGCTAACTGCCTGGATTCTTAAAAGAGCCTACCGTTCCAGGAAATCTCATTTCAAACTGTTTCAAACGAAAACAAGCTCAGTTTGTTATTATTGGCCTGTCATAATAACAGGCCGCACTTGAAAAAATGAGATGAATAAATAATCGATGTGGAAATTATAAAAATAAAATGACTACCGAGAATTTAAGTCTGAAAAAATAAGGGATAAAATAATAATAACATGTAATAATAACAGGCTGCACTTTGAAAAATGGGATGAATACATAATCGATATGGAATTATAAAAATAAAATGACTACCGAGAATTGAAGACTGAAAAAATGAGCATTCGAAGAATTGCTTTCAGCTTAATTGAAAGTCAGCAATAGATACTGGTCTCATCTTTACTGAAAAATCCTTAGAAACAAAATGGCCGTAATTTTGCAGTGAGTGATGAAAAGTTTCAAAATTCAACTGAAAAATGTTAACTAATGTTAAAGAGAAATAATGTAGTGGAACACTATAGATATGATATACCATATACATGTATATATATACAATAAAGTAGATGTATCGGACCCGATAGTTTGATTGGTAAACTATAGTTATTGGTAGATATAGCAACTGTATAGTTGCAATATCTCATTCCCTTCCATCTTTAAACTATAGTTTTTGAAAGATAATCTCTCCACTTCATGAATAGTTTGTGAACTATAGTTTGAAAATAAATTAATTGCCGTTTATGTATGAGTGAACCACAGTTTACTAGTTTGTAAACTATTCAAACCATTTACAGTTTACAAATCTAGTTTATACATAGTTTGTGCATTGGTCGTCTGCATTCAGCTACACTGAATTAGTTACACTTTTAACTAGTTACACTTGAGGACTTACATGATCAATTATTCCAACTTGGATGCTGTAGTAGTTGAACTACTACACGAGTCAGGGGGTCAATTTGCATGATATGATTTGATGTTTAATTTATCGTGCTAAATATTCTTGCTGTATAATGTGCTATACACACACGCTTTTAATCAATATTCACTTCCATCCGACTCATAAACATCGGATTGAATAATTCAAGTGATTTCTACCCCACCTCTCGCCCTTATCTAGAACTCCCTGCTTGATTCTCTTCTGCTTCTCACTTTTGGTACTCTTCGCCAAATTCTTTCTCTCTTTCTCTCTCTCACTCTTTCTCTCTTTTACTCTCTCTCTCAGAAGTGAACCTTGCCAGCAAAACATTAAACCAATCAATCAATCATCTCACTCTTATCTCCTATTCTTAGCGTTCTTCTCTTCTTTTAATTCACTATTCTATCTACTTCTGTCATTCAGCTACTTCACTTCTATGTCTACTTTCCTCTTTAATAAGCTTCAATAGTCTTGAATTATAAATAGTCAGTTTAACAAAAGTCTATCTTCCATCTAATCTTGTATGGAAAACGTATAATACAACTGAATGTCCTGAAGTACGACTGGGTATTGCATGAAAAAAGACACTATAGTGCGATTCACGTCAAGAAGTCAGCATTGCTTAGATGGGAGTTTGCTATCCTTGTTCAGCACAAGGCAGTTGCTGATGTCTCTATCCTATTCGCACTGTGCATAGTTGCCGCACTGTGCATTGTTGTCGCATACAGTCCCAACAAACACGTTTGGTGCAGTTTTCTCTTTCTCTCTCAATGAAACTTGGCATCAATGCTCCTCATATAAACAATGCTGACTTCTTGACGTGAATCGGACTATAGGCAGTTGACAGGTTCCAAGTTATAAATGTGTGGATAATCTTCAATTTGAGATAAACAACGCTAAAATGGTTGATTACTTTAAAAATTGAGAATCTTAATTTAACGAATCTGTGATTGACTTACAGGCTACAAAAATCAAACACCATGAAGAAACCTGAAACGTTTGTACTCATTTCGTTTTTTATACGTTCTATCCAATAGAAAAGCGACATCAGACACTGTTATAACGCAACAAACCATGCATGCATGTCTAGTGTCCGGGCACCTGCAAGTCAGCTGTTTAGTTCAAGGTTATTCTATTACAACACATTCATGAGAAATTTTATCGTCTAAACAAGACTCAAGAGACTAATCAGAACTAAGACAACTGCTCTTCCTCCTCCTCCTCTTATTCCTCCACCTTCTCCTTCTACTCTTCCTCCTACCTTCTACTTCTTCATTTTCGTTTTCCACAAAACAACTTTTCTAGAAGAATTTCCCGACAGTTTCCCAGCTCCATCCGTTGCCTTAATTTCCACTTCTTGCTACGGAATATCTTAGCTCAGCTCGCGCCCGCCTTAACTGAGGGGAAATTAGTTCATTCGGTGAAATATACACTCTCATCTCATCCTCCTCCGCCACCTCCTCCTCTTCCTCCACATCCCCCTCCACCTCCTCCTCCTCCTCCTCTCTCAAATCTTCTTTTGCCCATAGTCTTCGACAGCGGCGGAACCCGCCTTTAATAAGCAGTCGCTGATCTGATCTCTCGTAATTTTCGACGCTGAATCTGCTTCTTACTTTTCTTCTTATTCTTTTTTCTTGTTCTTCTTCTTCCGCTTCTTCTCCTTCATCCTCTTCTTCTTCTCCTCCTCCCTTCAATTTTTCTACTTGCTCCACTACTACCTATTCTTGGTTTTAGACTGCTCCTTTTTCTCTCAATTCTTCTAAATCGTTCCCTCTTGGCAGTTCTGTTCTCATCTTGCCTTAATCTTTCATTTTCCTTTACCTTCACATTGTTCCCCTCCTTTTTCCATCTTCTCAGTTATGATGCCACTTCTTCACGTATATTCTCCTTCCTGCCTCTTTTCTCATTTTTCCTTCTTCTTCTTCTTGTTCTTCCTCTTCTTCCATCTTCTCATTCTTATTCTTCCATCTAATTCTTCTTCTCCTCCTCCTACTCCTTCTTCGCCTTCTTCTTTTTCTGCTTCTCCTTTTACTTCTTCTTTGCCTTCTTCTTTTCCTTCTTTTTCTCCTACTCCTACTCCGCCTTCTTTTTCTCCTTCTCTTCCTACTTCTCCTTCTTTTATACTTCTACTACTTCTACTTTTTCTTCTTCTTCTCCTGCTTCTTCCTTCTATCTCATCACTTCACCTCCCTCATTCTTCTTCTCCGCTTCATCCACCCTTCTCCCTCTCATTATCCACTTTCTTCCACTACTTCTCCTTCTTCTTCACCATCATCATACTATTAATTCGCTCATCATCATCATCATATCAATAATTCGCTCATCATTATCAGCAGAGCGTAGCCGGATAAACAGATTCGGCGGGCGCCGTCAAGCGATACTAAATCAAAAGATAAGACGAGAGAGTGTGCCACTCAATTTATATCTAAATATGATGAAGAAGAGAAAGCGAACATAATCTGAATCAAGAGAGTGAAGAGGAAGAATTGAAGTAGAAGAGGAAAAAGAAAGCGACAAAAAAAAGAAGAAAAAGAAGAAGGTGGAGAAGAAGTAAGAAGAGAAGAAGAAAAATGAAAAAGAAGAAGGAGAGGAAGAAATAGGAGGAGAAGAAGAAGAAAAAGAGGGCGGAGAAGAAGAAGAAAAATAAAGCGAGGGAGAAGAAAGCAGGAGAAGAAGAAGAAGGCGAAGAAGTAAAGGAGAAGAAGAAAAAGAAGAAGGCGAAGGAGGAGAGAAGAGAAGAAGAAGAAGTAGAAGAAGAAGAGGAGGAGGAGGAAGTGGATTCTTGACGCGAGGCGTGTAAAATTCAATCAAATCTGTGATGCCTGAAAACTGGCATATCCGGCTGACAAAATTGCTATCAACTTTGATCAACAAACATGATCGCTCCTTCTCCGTTGATGGTGATAGATGCCTTAATTCGATTAGGCTCGCGCCCAGGCTAGGCTCTTAAACGCTCACTTTTCAATCTAATAATTTGGATGTGATATTAGCATGAATTATGGATGAACTCTTGATACAACTCTTGAAGGCTTCTCTCGAGCTGCATTTGGTTATGTTTCATCAAACTGCATATTCTAGGTGTATTTTAGAATGAAAACAATGCGACTACTAATACTTTCCTAGTTTAAAATGTATGGGGCCATTGAACTGGAAGTTGAAATCTTACATATCTTCAGCCCATGTGTGGAATATCCACAGAGTAGGCCTACGTGAGAACAATAACCATCACATGCTTGAATAACCTTCATAATTTGAGATGACTGAACCGAAGTAGGAAGTTTCCCGAGATTTTTGAATCAGAGTTATTGAGAGTTCTGATAATAACCAATCATTATTTCGGGTGGTCGAACCGTGGATTCAATTGATTTTTGATCAAAATTATTTAGGTTATTCCTCTTCAAATAATAGTATCCTTGCATCCCTATTACGATCCTTATCCAACATAGTTGTAAGGCGAAAACACTATTATTATGGAATATACTCTCACCTAGTATTAACCCAGAATATTATATGGTTAGTCTATATGGGATTACATTTGAGTTTTTTAAACAAGCTTCAAAATTAGCTAATATATTCAACAATACAATGATTTCGCAATTTATTTGCTTCAATCATAATAAACAAATACGGGTTTCCTTGTAATTAAAGTAAATTTGCAATGGAATTCGAAATTCCCCTATTCAGCTCTGGTTTTTCGAGGAATCAGAAAATTACAGTTATTACATACAATGGGAGAGTTCCCGCTCTCCCGCTCACACAGACTACTATTTATTCATAATTTCCTTATCGAAGAAGCCCAATTAAAAATGACCATAGTCACATGAACACGATCAAATTTCACATAAAATCCCATCCAATAAAATGACCTTTAATTGAACAGCTGAATAGGTGAGGGACCACACTCCAGACTTATAGTTGCCTTAAAAAAGTCCATGCATATTTTGTATACCATATCCAATCAGCATTTCGGTTAAAGATAATTTTATTTGATGGAAAATTTAATCCTGTACACACGGTTTAACATTGATATAATCTAACAAAATGAAGATAGATTATCTCACAATAATGGCTCAACTTGCACAACTAGCTAGAGACTATCAAACAACTTGAAACTCATAATGTATAACTTCGAAAATAATTTTTTCAAATCTAAAATTGCAAACCTTTCAACATTTCAAACATATATTTTGACTTGATCGATTCATACTTTCCTGGTGGTTTGTAACCCTCTTAAAGTTTCCCACAACTTGTTCTCAAATGTAAATCATCGATGATTTTACTTCAAATGAGATAAAATTATAGGATGTAGGCTACGAATACTACAAACATTATTAGCTTCATGCTGTATGAATTGAATTCTAAGTAATGCAGGCATCGAAGCTTCTAATGAAAGGCGTGGCTGTACAGTCCACACTCTGTTGAATACCGGTCTGTGATTGGCTGATTCTCATTGGCTACCGGCTCAGCGGCTTCGCCAATCGCGTACGTTCATTTTCCAATATGGAGTTCAGTTACAACCGGATGACGCCATTTTGCAAACTCATCCACTATACAATATTTGAATGACTGCTTCATAGTCGATGAACTCTTATACTCTTTCACAGCTTGTAATAAGGTGATTCGCCATCTATCCAGGAGCTTTAGCAAAATTAATTACCTATATACTTATACTAGTTATAGCAGGATTCTTTTAAATTGTCAGAAAACAGGTGATTGATGTACGCTCGTTTACTAACGTTAAATCAGCTGTTCTCTGACAAGTTGAAAGAATCCTGCTATACTCCTTACTATTCTTATACTAATTATTACTGCTTAATAAAAGATTATATTCTCAGTCTTTCATTTCGGGCCTCCCTCTCAGTTTATCGATCAAATAATTCAGTTCAGCATGCTCTTTCATGTTATGCTCCTATGCGTGTGCAATAAAATCAAAACTGACAACATAATTGAAGTGTAGTCAACATATTTATGATTCCTTTTTGCATAAATCAAGGGGTCCCCAATTCATTTAGCATCACATGCCAGGAAACAGGGTATTCTTTAGTTTTCTTTATAAGAGGGTGACTTGTGTGTGTGCGTGCGTGACATTGAAAAAATTGATGAATCTCCTCGCTATGTTGCCTATCTTCTACCTATGTCTCTTATTCTCATTCTCTCTCTCTCTCTTAAAACTCATTCTTCAAACATCGTTCGTTACTCTTTAAACATCAAGAATTACATTATTACATCATTACATTATGGATTCTGAATGTGAAGTTTGTTATAAAAGTGATGAAAATTCACATTAAGACTGAGCAAGAGTTAAAAAGGTATGTCAAAAAATATATAAACAAATTGAATGTGACATTTTTGTTGATATTTTTCTTCTATTTTTTATCAATGTATTTAAATTCATGAATTTTGAGTGAATGCTATTTTCAACGTAATGCGGGGTTCCAATAAACTCCACTAAATTTTCAATGGTACCACAAATCACTTTCAAACTCTAAAACCCCATTTTTCTCAAACCCCATTCCTGAACCATTTTCAACAACATACAGTATTTTCTTTGAAATAAGAGTTTGATAATAGAAAGATAATGGAACAGAGATTTCTTCTGCTACATGAGATAGAAGGAGAATAGAATGAATAGGAAAAAGAGTGTAGTTTACTCAGCTTTCGTGAAAAATCGAGAAACAAGATTTCCACAATCGTGCAGATAAATGAGATTGAACAGCATAAGATTGCGCGTGATTGTAGGGAAAGGGGGGAAACAGAAAAGAAGAAATATGGAAATAGAAGAAGTATGGAATAGAACAACGGAATAATTGAGGGTGGAGAAGATGATGAGAGTAAGGCTAGGCGTACACCGGTTAGTAAAGACAAGACAAGACGACATTGGTCACGTTTAGTCACAGTAATTCACATAGTTGCTTATGAAGCAGCACACACTGATGCAATGACTAATCGGTGTGAGTTGCTTCATAAACAACTATGTGAAGTACTGTGACTAAACGTGACTAATCTTGTCTTGTCTTGTCTTGACTAACCGGTGTACGCCTAGCCTAAGAAGAAAGAGGAGGAGAAGAAGAGAAAGAATGATCATGATGATAATGAGAAAAAAAGAGAGAGAAGGAAAAAGGATAACGAACATTTGATAGGAGACACACGGCAAATGAAATTTATTTCAAGTAAAGTATGAATACTATTGAAGGTATAAAGGTATAAAGAATAAGCTGTATGTAAGAGATATTATGGAGATGAATTGAGAAGAAAGGAAGAGAATTGGCAGAAGAAAACACAAGAATAAGATGGAAGCAGATGAAGAGATCGAGAAGAAAAATCAGACAAGAAAGAGAAATTAGAAATAACGAAAACCTGGCCAAAACCAGCAGGCATAGCAGCAGCAGCAGGCTCTTAACACAGCCTGAGGGCAGCCTCAGCCTACATCGTAGCCTACACACCGCGAGTGGAGAAAGCAATTTAGAACTTTCCTTATTCCTTAAAAAAAATCACTAATATTCAACCAAGTAGAAGGAACCCACCGAGACTTTTGAGTCGTCTTCGGTGGGTGTTTTAAGGAGAGAAAAGAAGAAGGAGGAGAAGAAAAAGAAAAAGAAGAAGAAGAAGAAGAAGAAGAAGAAGAAGAAGAAGAAGAAGAAGAAGAAGAAGAAGAAGAAGAAGAAGAAGAAGAAGAAGAAGAAGAAGAAGAAGAAGAAGAAGAAGAAGAGAAGAAGAAGAAGAAGAAGAAGAAGAAGAAGAAGAGAGGAAGAAGAAGAAGAAGAAGAAGAAGAAGGAAGAAGAAGAAGAAGAAGAAGAAGAAGAAGAAGAAGAAGAAGAAGGAAGGAAGAAGAAGGAAGAAGAAGAAGAAAAGAAGAAGAAGAAGAAGATTAAGTAGAATGGTGTAGGTGGAAGTCTGAAGAGCTCGCAAATAAAAGAGATGAACTTTTCTTCTGCTTCATTTGAGCCTTCCTTCGTTTATTCATTTTCTTCTTCTCAATCTATCTTCTTCTCTTTCTTTCCGTGAAAAATTGCAGCCATGAACCAACCAACAGGCAAAGAAAGAGAACTTAACTTTCTCATAATAAATAATGCTAAATAGCGACGTCGCGGAATCCGAAGCGCCCGCCATCTTATTTCCGACTAGGCGGCGGGAAAATTCGAATGAAGCATAACGAGAATATTGCAAGAACTCATTATGACAATAATTCTGAGTATCATTCTTTATACTAACAAACTTCTACTGGAAATACCAGAAGAGATTCCAAAAATAGTGTTAGGGGAGTCATAACGGAGAAATTTAATGATAACTGAGAAAAATAGGGGAAATAAGGAGTACTTGGTACCTTTGGAAAATCTAGGAAAATTCATTTCGTAGTAATAAAAATGTTTTTCAAACTGCAGTTCAGATTCTTCTTTGAGTCACAAATAATGGTTTTGAATTTTAAAAGAGAATCACAATTAATATTATTATATTATATCAAAGACCCTCAAATGTTTTTCTAGCATACAAATCTGTTTGACATTTAAATTGGTAAAAAAAACTGTCATTCGCTTTAGTGCATTGTCTGTTGTCAATCAATCAACCTATCTGTCAGGGAGGTCTGGTGTTATCAAAAGCCATTTTAAAATCAATCGAAGCCATTGATATTGGCAATACTGTCGGAAGTAACTGATATAACAATATATTCGACATAAATCAATCAAGCCGATTGCATAAGAAAACGTTTGCCAGAAAAAAATGGATTGAACAATGACTAATAGATCGTTTGGTGAATTATTTTTGACGAATTAACGTTCAGGAAACCATTATTTCAAATACAGCAACCGTATTTTTTCAGTTCTAAAGAAAAATAAATAATTCACTATTGGGATCAGGGACTTGGTTGCTACAAAAGCTGGAAAATTAGTTTCTTTACAGTTAATTGTAACCACGAATGATACCCTATAATGAAATCCTACGAATTAAAATGTACAATCGTAATACTGTTAGTTGAATATAATGTTTTTAGTAAGTTATCTACAATATTCATTACAGAAACGAGAAAGATTCTACTTTGAATTTGTGATCTTTAGTGGCTCCAAATGAGGTTCACAGTACTAAATACATAATTATGTATTCGTTATTACCCTACAGTAAATTCAAATAGTCAACTTATTTTGAAGGAACATCTACCTCCTTGATTCATCATTCCTGGCTACTGAGAACATTCAGATGAATTTTTCGGATAGATAAAAGAACGCTAACATAGGTTGATTTTGATTGTAAATATACATACGCTATACAGTAGTAGGGTTCCTCACGTCAGACATTTTCCTTACCTGGAACAAATAACAAACATTGTTATTGAACAATAGAAACTATTTAAACCAATGATTACTGGATCATTAGTGTGGTAATAACAAACTTTTATTGAACGACGAACAAAGAATAATTACTATAAACTAATTTTGAAGTTCATTTTTAGTTTATTAATCCAGGGTACATCTACAAAGAAAGCCGGTTATTTGGAAGCACATGCCAACAATGGCTTACATTAATTCACCTGTGCATAGGTTGTACTGTATCAAGTACGCCCGTTCACACACAGCGCTGTAGCAAGCGCTTGCACCCAGCTTCCTATGTGTTTGCTACCTGAATCAACAATAATTTCGGAATGTCATCTAAATTTCTCAGCGTGCCTCTGAATTCCTATCATCCTTCGTGTTACAAAAAAAATATCACACCATAGGAAACCACAAAAAAAACATTCTATAGAATACACAACTCACACAACTCAAGAATACCTTGAGCTCCATCTGTATTACTGAAATCTTTAGAAACAGGAACAGCACTAAGCTGCAGAATAAAAATAATCAGCATCTCCATCACGCACGTCTCCATTCAAAACAATAATATTCGGCGGTTATTCTAAGTCACGTAGAGCATTGGACATTCAGCGATTGCATCCCAAATCACACATCACCCCCCCAAACAATCGCCTGGGGGGGGGGGGGGGAACGACCACCCTCTCGAAATTTCGGGAACAATACCACTGCTGCTGGCTCCCAGTACAATAATATTCTCGAATCTCGCGAAACGTGACGATCAAGCATGACGTGACGTCACGGTGAAACCCACCATTGGGGGGGGGAGAGTTCATGAGAGGGGGAAGGGGGGGTTTGTCGACCTCACCCCTCTGTTTGCTGTCTGTTCTGTGAAAAGCAGAGCTAGGCCTGAACAAACACGGCCTCCGAATTCCACCAACACCACCACAACTACAGGTAGCTGCCAGAATATAGGTATAAGTTATTTATGTAGGAGGCCATGGATGTATATAATATAGTCAATATGAATTTCGGCTTATACCGGAGCGGGTAGAAATGATATAGATATTTACCAATGTAGAAGTCCATAATATATAATTTATAGATATGTACCAGAGCAGGTAGAAATTGGCCTATACCAGAGCGGGTGGAAATGATATAGATATTTATTAATGTGAACGACGACATGTACGATATAGAGAGTAAGGACATGTATAAATATAAAGTAATGTTATAAAAAATAATATGGATATAATGTAGATCGTAAATTGAACGCAGTAATGCAGTACGTGATTCCTGTCTGACCTTGAATGAACGTATTGTGAACTGGATTCATCAAAAGAAAATTAAAATTTATCGAAAACAGCTGTGAGTGATCGCTTTTATAGGCACACAAATGAAACATCTTGTTTTGGCCGTCTCTCGATTCTGTGAAAAGAGTATAGTCATTGAATATATACACTTATATACATAGGTTATACATTCAATGGTATAGTGCTATGACAAGAAAGCAGTAAATGTCTTGGTTAACAATTCTCACGGTTATTAAAGGTAAGGTTGAACACTCGCTGGTATAAGGTGCAAAGTGGAGGGGGAAGTCTAATTTTTTATTCATGTAACGTCACATTCGCGGTCCGTCGATTATAAACAGCTGATATTAACAAAATAAATGATCAAAATGACGTCAGCTGAATCAGTCCCCCACTCCAATAGCTTGTGGATTCAAAAAGCATTAGGAATGGTTCAACCTTCTATCTAATAACCTTGAACAATTCAGTCTGTTACGACTTGACCCGTGTATTGTTTGTTCAAATTTCATCACACTTTTAAAAAGTATTTGAATTCCACTAAATAAGTGAATACTCAACTTCAAAGTCTGCATAGAATAAGGCTAGGCGTACACTGGTTAGTCAAGACAAGACAAGACGAGATTAGTCACTTTTAGTCACAGTACTTCACATGGCACTGCAACACCGAATAGTCATTGCATCGGCGTGTGCTGCTTCATAACTGTGACAATTACTGTGACTAAAAATAAATCTTCAATCTTGGTCTCTTCTTTGACACTCACTTTCCACATTAATCCACGCTAGGGTGGAATGATTACGACATTAAACGACCATAATTGAGATTCAAGAGTGCCACGAGAAAAAAGAAAAATGGCGGCAAGGGGAACAAGAAAAAAGAAAAATGGCGGCAGAGGGTAACAAAAAAGAAAAGAAAAATGGCGCCGGATTCGTCGTCCAGGTGGCGTCAAAGTAAAAGTTTTGCTAAAGCAGCTCAGTCTGCAGTTTTCTTTCGCAGCATTTTTATCCGCAGTAATCTTTCTCTCGTAAGCTCAAAGCCGGAAGAACTTCGTGGGGACAGACCGAAAGTTCTTTCATAACCGCTTGCACTCTTCACTACATTCTAAAAGACAAAGTCTACACATTCTACAAAGCTACAACTCTTAAGGCTGCGTTTCACGATTCTAGTAGACGTTGTACTCACTGCGGAGGCAGGTTACCAGAAGCCTATCTACTTAAACCAGTAACCTGCCTCCAGTAACGAGAACGTCTACTAGAATCGTGAAAACCAGGTCACTAAACATAGCATATGATTCTACCCCATGTAAATCTCATGGGAGTTGACAAAATTATGGCGGATTCGACCGAGCTAACCAATACAAAGTGTGACATCTAATGGCCATACTGAGATATACTCTGTAGTCCAAACTATGAAGGCAAGATCGTTGTAGAATCATGAAAACATAGATTCTCAGGTATTAGAATCCTATGGATTCCTATGGTATAGTCTGGCAACAGACAAAAGAGCCTTCAAAATAAGAACTCTACTGCGCAAAGAGAGCACACGTTATGCAATGCAGCAGTTTATGTGATACTGTATCACTTCAGTGATACGATGCGCGAAGGTTCTATTGTCAGTTGCCAGACTATATCAGGGATTAGAAACTATGAAAATCTCATAGATTCTCCAAGTTTTACTCTATTTTTCATTCACTCTCCTTCCCCTTCTCTTCTACCTCTTCCTCTTTCTACTCTACTTCTAGTTTGTCTTCTCTTTTTCTCCAAAATATACTCTTTGCTCTTATCCTTCCTCTTCCTCTTTCAATTAAAACGTTATTTTAAGGATTAAATAAAGATTATCCTTAATCTTTCCATTCATTTAGTTCACTTCTCCTTCCTCTTCTCCTACATCAATTTCACTTCATTTTTCTCTTACTACTTTTTCTTCTACTTTCTCTCCACACCTTTTTCTTCTTCATCCGAAAAAATGGACGAGATCCTTGAAATTCGCAGCAAGTTGGTCGTTCGATATATCACAACAGTGTGCAACTTTTTCGTTTCCATAGAGTACAACTTTTTCGTTCAGAGCCGATCTATGAACTTCTAGATTATTTTCTACCAACTGATCACAATTTTATCTGAAATTAAATCTATTCATCAGTGAGCTTTTTTCCCTATAACTGTAATCTGTAGTAGAAGTCTGGCCGAAACATGCCTACTACAATAAACATACCAACACAGAGTGGCGGTGGTGGGGGAAGGGCACAGCCAAATTTCCCCGGGGACTTTTCCCGGTACAGCAGTGCTGCTGCAATCTAGCGTTTCCCAATCTTGGATTGGTAGCAGCGAGCAACTGAAATAAAAACAAAAAACTCCCGAGTCCGACGACCATACATATACTGTAGTCGGCACTTCAAGAAAAAGGCCTCCGCCTATGGCCTCGAAAAGCAATGTAGTAAAATATTTATTGAGGGGTGTATGAGGGGGACGGGAAGGAGGTTGACGGCTAGTAGAGGGGGGATCCTATGCTAACCTTGGATTGGATAGCCAGCACTTCTGCACTGCTGATAGATTTGAAAAATATTGGCCAAGAAAATGATCTTATTCGTGATTTTACTGACAGTTCAACTGCAGTAGTTCAACTAAATGTGTATTCATACATTAAGGTACGTTTACATTATTGTACAGATCTAGGAGAGCTTGTATGAGGTACATATTTGAGAAACAAACAACTCACTGAAGTCAAATGTTGAAAATATGTTGTTCATTCAAGATTCAAAATTTATGAGAAATTTTTGTAGTTTACACAGATTTTGTGAGCAAATGTTTATGGTTAATAAACCTAGTATAAATACATGTAACCGAATGAAAGCTAACCTTTAAATCCATTTCTTAATGTATACATTGTCATTAGATGAATGAATAATGTCTAGTCAAAAATCTATACAGTGAACGTTGACATAGCAACACACAAACGGTTGATTGTACACAGAAGTCACTCAAATTCAACCGCTATAGCGTCGTTTTTAATAGCGTCAATATCGTAAAAAGTTTAATTCAATAGCATCATTTGAAGCTTCGTCAAATGATTTTACAACCGTTGAATTCAATTGTCTTTCATGCAATCGTCTATGTGTGACAATAGTTACCTAGATGGAAATTATTATTATTAATATTTTTCTGGGGAGATAACCACATGAGCCTCGGCTTGTGGGTTATAAGATGATAAAAGATGATTTTAACGATTATTTTTCAGGTAATACTACTCCTTATAAGTGGAACTACGAGGCTTGAAGAGTAAGTTAACTTTCAAAACCTTGAAACTGTCTAGAAAACTTTCTTCAAGATCCACGAGTGTAATTCATAGATGCAGAAAGATAGGTTCAAAGGCTTTCCAAAGCGGTTCAAAATCAATTACTTCTCCCTAGAGCGAATTCAATGAGCTTTATATTCGAATTCAACCTGTGATTAGTGATTAACTAACTAAATAATGAATGGATTATCTTTTACGCTTATCTATAACGCTTTGTTTTATCACTTTCTTCGACGATAAATAAAAATAATACATATTATCGTCATAAAATAGCTTTGGAGAAAGCTACACAACAGAATAACAATTTCAAATTTCAGCTCATTTAGTACGCCAACCAGAAACCGAAAAGAAAGGAGCCAAATTACTAGGAGCACAATGATTTCTACTTATCAGTCTTTGTGTCGGTTCCATCGACCGTGGCAAATCTCAAGTAGGTTGGCAGCGTGGTTAAGTTGAGCGCGCAATGGCTCTCATGAATATCAAATGAACTCTGAATACAAATTGATATCAAGACAACGAAACTTGGAATAAAGCGACCGTCCTTATCGATCAGTGAACTCAATTTGGTGCCAGCCAATTTAGTGATTAACTAGAATTTTGGTATCTAATAATTCGGACAAGTTCTCAAAGCTATTACATGTATAGCAGGATCCTTTTAACTTGTCAGAAATCAGCTGTTTCGGTAATACTTGGACAGTGATTTCGACACAATAATCAAAAGGCTTCAAAGTCTTAAAAAGACCTTTAAAGTCTTTAAAAGACCTTTTTAAAGAAGACCTTTCAAAGAATAACTTAAAAGACCTTTTCAATAATCTGCGAGATTCAGCATTTTGTAGGTTAAGTATTGTACTGATGGCCGAGTAAAACATATGTTTTCTGACAAGTTGAAAGGATCCTGCTATACTTGGCATTATTTATTCGATTATTGGCATTATTTTGTACACTGACACCAGACCTGAGCCAGCCAGGTTACACGGAATTATTATTATTTTTTTATTATTCGATTATTCGTTTATTGCTAGTTTACTGAACCATCATGTGTATGTTTATGTTCAGTTTATCTTAGATAATTTAACATTGTCAGACTAGACTCCCTGAATAGAGTAAACTAGGTCGAACCTTAAGGCTAGGCGTACACCGGTTAGTCGAGACAAGACAAGACGAGATTAGTCACGTTTAGTCACAGTACTTCACATAGTTGCTTATGAAGCAACACACACCGATTAGTCATTGCATCGGTGTGTGCTGCTTCATAAGCAGCAATGTGAATTACTGTGACTAAACGTGACTAATTTCGTCTTGTCTTGTCTTGACTAACCGGTGTACGCCTAGCCTACGGTAGGTTCTCGCTTCTGTGGCTGAGCAACAGACTCCGGCCACCGTTAGTCAAACTAGCAACTAATTTAAACTTGAAATGAAAATATACAAAAATAACCATGCAAAAACAGGAACCATTTAGTATGAATATTGTTAATTCACTGAATTTATTAATATTCAGTATTTAATGTACGAGTAGAAATAATTTTTTGTTTGAAAAAGTTGCCATTTTGAATAACGGAGTCTGCTGCTCAGCCGCAGAAGCGAAAACCTACCTTTAATATCAAGTAAATGAATAATTAATATAAAATAAAGTTATTTGTCATGAAACAACGTCAAAAGAAGCTTAGTAAGTAATGTTGAAAAATTCATTCATCACTTCACATACATAGATTATTATTCACTACTGAAACTAGTGGCGAAGCGTGGTATACTTATTTGGTCATCGCCGGGTATATTTCCTATATATTTCCGGTCAACGCCGGGTATATTTTCAGGGTATATTTTTTTATAGGAAATATACCTGAAATATATCCTGTATATATCCTATAAAAAAATATACCCTGAAAATATACCCGGCGATGACCAAATAAGTATACCACGCTTCGCCACAGACTGAAACATAGACATTTAGCTCTCATGGAAAACGCAATAACAAATTCCGCTCAGACAAAACATTATAGAATCAGGGACCACATTTTGGTACAGTATTAACAACCATAACTCATTACACAATGATCAACGCTCAGTTATTAACCAATTAAAACATTCTGAAACAAGTTCAGCAATGATAAGTGGTGTCCGGGGATGTGGCAATAAAAGTCTCATCAATTTTTTTTTGTTTTTTGCTTTTTATCATTTACATTGTGAGAGAGAGCTGGGGTATTAATGACCCCCGATTATGATGATGAAGAAGTAGTGGAGAAGAAGGTGAGGAAGGGGGGAGAGAAGAATAAGAAGAAGAAGAGGAAAGAGGAAGAAGAAGAGAGGGAAAAGGATTTGGCAGCTGCAGTGTAGCCCAAGAGCAGCTGATGATTGTTTTTTATCCTCTTTAACATCATCATCGGTCGCAGCAGCTATCAATCAACGAAAGAGGGGGAAAAAGAAGAAGGGAGAGAGAGAAAGACAGAGAAGAGGGATAGAAATGTGCCAGACGCAGATGTCGTTTTCAGTCGTCGTCACTTGTTCGATTATATTCTCTATTCTTCTTTCTTTGTCTGATCCTCACTTTCCCTTCCTTTCTAGCTAAGCTCTCTTTCCCCATCTTGATGAGGCCTACACAAGTGTTTGGATTAACAGATACAGAATAATAGAGTACTTAACTGTAGCTAGATCGATACTGAAGATAGATACATTCATTCTGCACCTTTATCGATTTGACAATATTGTACTCCCATATGCGGTCAAGCTTGATAAAAACTTTACATATGTGTAATTCAACCAGAAATACAGGATATATTATTGTATTTTACTTTTATATTTTACTCAAACATGTGTTATTATATCATTGCAAGATGTATGTATTTTCTTTCTGATGAATAAATCATTATTTCATACAATAATATTTATTAGTGGATATTTTAGATAGATGATTCACAGATAGATCTATGAATATATTTAGATCTATGATATATTTATCCTATAGTGTGTTCACTTTGCTAAGGCCCCTGCAATGACAATAATAATTACCTCTTAAAACTTTTTACAAAGAAGAAAGTGTATAAGAAGAAGAACCTATCCACTACGCTGCAGTTACATTATTTTATAGGTCTAGTGGATAAAATGAATATTATAAATTTAAAACGATTTATTATTTCATTTATTTTTATATTGATTTTAATGCTTTTACCATGTTTAATATAAATTAATAAACTTATATCCTTTGAACATGGCAAAAAGCTGCAATGAGTTACAATGACAATGAATCAGTCCAAGGGCCTTAGCTGAATGAAAGAACTATACCTGTTAAATTCCATTGAAGTAATAATAATAATAATAATTCCGTGTAACCTGGCTGGATCAGGTCTGGTGTCAGAGTTTTCAGGTCACTCCTGATCAGTTCAGGGTCTCTGACTTGACTTAACGACTGCTTTTAGGCAGCCGGGACCGACGGCTTAGCGTGTCCTCCGAAACACGAGGAGTGGCTCGAGCTAAAATTGAAGTATCGACATTGTATCTGCCGTGAAATGACGAATCAGACATCTTTAACAATTTAAATTACAAATAAAATTTTATTCTGAATGTTTACAGAAGATATACATGTCTGAGATAACTAATTCAATAACAAATAAACGTATAAAGCGTGAAAAATAGTGGCTGATACAATTAATAGATGCAAACAAAGAAAACAGAAGCTACATACAACCCGAGGCCCAGCTTGTGGGGGATGGAGTATCAGATTAATTTTTACTTTTTTCCTACTACTATACATTATTACGTACGTACAACACAACCATAGAGAAGCGATACTGTATTTACTGTACTTTTAGTACTTTTATACTGTACTTTCTAATCTGTTCTCTGTGGTACAATACAACTTAACTTAGAACTCACAATGACATGCACTGTACACTAGAAATTAATTTTAACATCATTATTTAATGATAAATCAAATATTTTCATAGCATATCTTGAAAATACTGTAGTATATTTTGCATCTCTCTTCTAGCAAAGCTAGTACTGAGTCCTATCTCAACAAGTCCGCCTATTCTCCACACACTGCCAACTAATATGAACCGTACTGCACAATAGTCGTAGCCTATATGCTAGTCACGTCACGTCATACGACACCGAGTCACGTCACGTCACGTCGCCTCCAGCCTCCGAAATTTCCATGCCAGCGATATTACCAACCTCGTATGAGGTCGACAGGGTGCGTTGCCCTTAATAGATGATAGGGGCTCGTGTTTGTACGCATGCGTGCGTGAACGACGATGTGGTTGTGTGCTGCAGGATGAGCGCTGCTCAAAGCTTGCATGGATACTGCTGAGGTTGCAAATTAACCTATTATATTGGCAAAATAATTATGTACAAACGCTAACAGCGAACCTGATGGAGAAATTGTACACTGAGAGAGAATAGAAGTATAGTAAGTAATAGTAACTTATAGTAGTAACTTAACTATTAGTAGTAAATAGTAAGTAATAGTAGTATAATAAGTAATAGTGTAGTATAGTAATAGTAACATAGAACATAACTTAGTAAGTTATAACATACTGGAGTATGCTTCTCTATGCTGTAGTGGTGTATACTCTCTCAAAACTAATACTCTTTCTATACTCTCTATACACTGTGCACGGAGTCGAGAGACGGCCGAAACAAGCTGTTTGCATTTGTGTGCGTACAGAAGCGATTACTGTTTCCTGTCCAATTCCAGTTCACAATACGTTCATTCAAGGTCAGACTGGAATCACGTACTGCAGATACGTACAGCGTAATAATAATATTATTTCAGTAGTTCTACTGTGAATTGGTCTGGTCTAGTTGCTCCTAGCTATAGTTCGATTCACGTCAAGAAGTCAGTATTGTTTATATGAGGAGCATTGATGCCAAGTTTCATTGAGAGAGAAAGAGAAAACTGCACCAAACGTGTTCGTTAGGACTGTGTGCGACAAAAATGCACAGTTCGGCAACTATGCACAGTGCGAATAGGATAGAGACATCAGCAACTGCCTTGAAACTAAAGTAAAAAAGAACAGTACATTTGTGGATTTAGAAATCGACAACATTTCAATAGAATACAATTGGAAAAAATGAGACACTACCTATGTAGTACCTGGAAATTTGAAATAATGCCCATGAGCCATTGTTTACTGTGACTGGTATGCAATTTGAGATAAAGAATATACAGTACATTCATCAAAATGAATATATAGATGACCCTATTTTCAAATATTCGACAAATACATTGACATATTCTAGTGAGCTATCATTAAAATGAAAAGCTATCCATTAGAAACAATACAGCGCCTTGAATCCGTAAATGGAGTCTCCATTACTATGATATTGGCGCGAACGTACCTTTGACTTTTAGACAATAATTGCGTCCTACCTGCAGACAGGATACAAATCCAGTGTTAAATTATCAATTATTCATGACTGTTCTAATGTCATAGACACACACGTTGCAGCGTACGTGATGAGAGACACAATTTCAATGCAATGGTTAGTGCATTTCAATTGATGTTTTATTCACACTTTGGATGGCACTGGCAAGAACTCATCAATATGTCAGGTATATTGTTTTGGATTCACTAAAACAAGTTGGAAAGAACTCATTAATATGTCAGGAAGTATAGCAGGATTCTTTTAACTTGTCAGAGAACATCTGATTTAACGTTAGTAAACGAGCGTACATCAATCAGCTGTTTTATGACAATTTAAAAGAATCCTGCTATAGATATCAGCACGAGCTGTCTATGTATACAGAGAGTGTATAGTACAGTGCATAGTACAGTGTGGCCATTTGTGTGAAGCTCTCCATAACAGTATGTGGAGATCATTTTTTTCACGCCGACGTCATACTTTTGCCAAATGTTTGAATTTGATATGGGATTACAGGCAAACATTAACTCATTCAATCATTTTTCAAACTTATTTCAAGAGAAACAACATCGAAAATAACTTTAAATGCATATGCATCGAAAACATAAAGGCAAATTGTAGGCTGGAAATTTATCACTCGACATAACACATTTTTTTTCTTTTTGCTAGGGATGTTGCCCACATAATCTCTAAGCTTGTGCGTGGCTAATGGGTAGGATGATGATGATGAGAGATGAATGGACCTACAGCTTTAGGTGGGTTCCGAATTGGCAAAGGATGGCTGAATTCGACTGAGATAACCAATCAAAAATGTGACATGCAATGTCCACACTGCTACTATACACTCTCTGTACCTATGTACAGAGTGCGCCCAAATAGTGTTTCTATCCATTAATTCAAACCAAACAAAGTTACAAAGTTCAGGAAATTAACTCGATTAAAGAAACCAGAGTTCAAATTGGACAATGGAATCGTGTCTAAATAAATCACGGATGCCTCTAAATATTCGAATCAATTAAAAAATAATAACTCTGTTATCATAGTTGACTTATGATAAGCTTCTCACTTGGAGGCTTTTGACCCATAAAGGCCACGACCCACACTTCTCTAGAACGATAGGCGTACACCGGTTAGTCAAGACAAGACGAGATGTTTCCAGAAGACAAGACGGATTCCAGAAATGTTTGTAACAAAATTTAATTGTTTGTTAGGCAATGATGATCCCTAAAATGGCCGACGATCAATTGGTGCCGTTTTAAAACATTCGAACACTATCAGTAATCTGTGCTCTATTTGAGTGTAGCCTGACCTTCAATTTAATTGATAATGATAACACTAACAACATGAGAGAACGGAAATAAAGTTCAAGTTTACTAGCTTTCTTGCTGATAATGCAATTGAACTGCATAGTTTCAGAGTTTATCATTACTGTGACTGACAATGTAAACAGCTGGAATCTTGCCTAGTGTTACACAAGAATATTTGAATAATGGGAGCGGCACAAAATCAAATTATCCTTATCAATAATGAACATTACTTTTAAAGCTACTATAAGTATGGAGGCACTAGTAAACGATGAAACAAGTATAGTTCGAATAAAACTAGTTGTCCCTTGGCCTGATGCTCAAGAACCACTCACTAGAAACATTTTTGTCAGAAAGTCCGATCTATCTATCTATCTACTATCTATCTATCTATCTATCTATCTACCTATCTATCTATGTCAAGCGTCAAATTAAATTAATCTGATTATACTAGCTAGTAGAATATCCAAACAACCATTTTCTAACATCTTCTTCGAATTCTGAATGAAATATTTCAATGCTATTTTCGAGCCGTCTTCAATTCTGATGAAGCACTTGTGTTTTCCGGTAGACATGTGGACGCCCTGGCATGTTGCCAATTATACGACAGACGAGAAAAATATAACTGAAAGCCTTGCAGCCACTGGCAATGACCGTCCTGAATGAAGAATATTTATAGGCTTCGTTATTTTTATAGCAACAACATTTCCTAGTTTACTTAATATTGTTCACGACAGCTAGACCATTTTGACAAATCGAGTGTTCCAAACTGAGACTTTTTCTTTTAGTTTTTGCCTCCAGCTCTCAACTTCTACTACATTAACACAAGAAGGGTGTTCTAATCTTGAAAAAGTGACAACAAGCTACAAAAATGTACTTTTCATAGGAATAGAAATCAGAAATTTAATCTATCTAAAACATCTTATTGAACATCGTCACATTATTATAGCTGGTACATTTTGCTAAGGCACTTCGACTGACATGACTAATCGGTGTGTGTTGCTTCATAAGCAACTATGTGAAGTACTGTGACTAAACGTGACTAATCTCGCCTTGTCTTGTCTTGACTAACCGGTGTACGCCTAGCCTTATAGTGTATAAAATCTTTTGCATTTTGCACAATCAAGAAGCTGTAATGAGTTCATCTATTTCAAACATCAAAAAGCTCAAAGCCATAAAGTTCTTCACAACATTTTTATCAACATTATAACCATAGAATATCGAATCGAATTCGGAAGGAATACATCGCAGTTCACTTGAATTAAAACAACAAGATAACACGATACAAATAAGATAAGAGTATACGGAAAAAGACATACAAGAGTATTAATAAGGGAAATAAAAAGTTGGTAAATCTAGAGAAGATGCAGAAGAAAGTGCAGTACTAAAGAGCTGATAAAAAAAAGATAAATATTGAAAATTGAGTAATAATACTAAAAAATACTAATTTAATTATCAATAGAGCGGCATGATATAATATCACAAGAATGTAATGTAGTGTAACATGAGAACATGAGTGAGTAGCGACGTTAACTTGTTGTATTGTATTTTAAAGAGTTTAATTAGAAATACGGCCGAAATTCTTTCAATTTGTTGGAAAAACGCCAGAAAACGCCACAATTCGATCAATACAGAACTCTCAGTTAGGTCTCGTTATTTTTCAGAACCTGCCTGCTATACAGAGCAATGTAGAGGCTGTAAGAGAGAGTGAGAGGGGATTAAGACAGCAGAATAGAGAGAGATCAACGAGTAAGAGAGGACCGAGTGAGAGAGAAAGAGTGTCGAAGAGAGAATAAGAGACGGTTCACAGGGGAGTAGAAAGAGTGATGAACGAGTAAGAGACAGAAAATGAGAATTAGGGCAGAGTAAGAGAGGAGAAGTGAGGCTGAGTGAAGAGAGGAGAGTCGGCAGACATTACAGTCTATTTGAAATGGTTATTTTCTTTTCTAATCTTACTTCTTTTTATGTACGCGCCAATATTAGAGAGTCTGAAAATTGGGAAAGAAGAAATTCATTCTTGAGAAGAAGGCTTTAGGCCATTTGAATACGCGCCGTCCAAGGCTTGGGCGATGGCTTCATTCTTACAAACAGCTTTTCATTCAACCTTCTTCTTATTCTGCTTGCTTCAGTCTTTCTCCTTTCTTCTTCTCCTTCTCATCCTCCTCCTCTTTCTACTCCTTCTCTTACATTTCTTCATCTTCATCTTCTTCCTTTTCTTCTTATTTTTCTTCTTCTGCTTCTTCTCCTCTTCCTCCTCTTCTTATTCCTCGTCCTATCCATCTCCTTTATTCTCTATTGTTTCTAAATTTCATTCTATATAATTAATTTCCACACATCTTTCCTTTTACTCTTCTCCTTCTTCCTCTTTTCACATCTCTTCTTGCACTTCTTCCATTTCTTCTTCTGCTTTTCCTTGTTCTCTTCTCGTTTCCTCCTCGCTCCTCCTCTACTTCTTCTTCTTCTCCCTTTCAATATCCAACCATCTTCGATTCAACTTTCTTCACTTTTCTCTTCTATTTCTTCCATGTAATACTCATCCATCCTTTGCTTGACATATTTTCCATCATTCTGATGAAACATCTCATCATTCTGTTCTCTTTGCATTCTCTTTTCCATCTTCATGATACTTCAGGATTCCTCCTTTCTTTTCACCAATACGATTATTTTCCTTCTACATTTTTTCTTGTTTTATACTTTACTTCTCTTCCTCCTTTTTCTTCTTCTTCCCCTCTTCATCACCATCTTTTCCCATCAACCTCCTCCACCATCTTTTTCTTCTTCTTGCATCTTCTTCTTCTTCTTCTTGCATATTCTCCTTCCTTTTCACCCTCCTCTTCCTCTTCTTCTTCTTCTTGCATCTTCTTCATTTCTCTTCTTCTTCTTGCATCTTCTTCATTTCTCTTCTTCTTCGACTTCTCTCGTTTCATCCACGATCTTATTTTCCCCCATCTACTCACAGCCGCCCAGTGTTTTCCCTCCAGTTTTCCAGCTTTTCACCGCCACCGACACGCTTTTCTCTTACGCGCTTTTCATTGTCCAGCCACACCGTCTCCCTCCTTACCCCTCTATCACCCTCCTTTCCTCACCACACCCTCCTCCTCCGTCTTCACCATCATTTTCGCCTTTTTTCCAAAACAGCTGCTGCCGACTGTTTGCTCTGCTAGCAAAGAATTCCTTCAACTCATTCTTTCCGGAGAATTGTAAACAATATCCTTTTCCTGGTTCCCCTCTTTTTCTACCCCACCCCCCCATCTTAATTAGACAAGAACGCATCCCGTAATCCGCTTGTTCCGTCGGTCCATCTTAATGCCCGTCTCTTTCGCAAGACGATAATGGGGAATTTTTTTCATTTTCCTTCCAGCCTTCAAGTGCACACTCTTTTATTCTCCTCGGCAATACAAGGCTGTTTCCCCCTACTTAGCAGCACTAGTACGCACTCCTCTACAGCAATTATTGTTCGCATTCTGTTGAACAGGACTCGACGAAAATCTGAAACTCAAACACTTCACAATCCAGAACCTGATTCGTTGCTAATTGCGCAACTCAGTTACTGATTCATCCCACTCACTGCTGAGTAAAAATATCATTTTATATTCAGTAATAGGGCTTATCCACTTGTAGTTGAATGATTTAGTAATAGTACGTAATATCAGTGAAAAAGTGACGAGACAACCAAATGTTAATTACAATTTAAATATGATATTTATATATGTTTTTCCCCAGAACAATGCCCTTCTGATTAGCTGTCGGCTCCTTAAATTTCGTGATGACTTTGAACAATATTTAATAACAAAAAGCGACAAAAAAAACTAGAAAAAAATCGTTGAAATCTGTGAACAATGGAAACAATTTTTTTCTTGATTCACTCAAATATATTGAACATTTTTAATTGAGGCAGCCATATTCAATTTGAAAATTCCAAAAATTCAACAAATTAGATTGTCACGTGAATTAAGGAGCGATAGCATACCTATGCAGACCACTGTTCAAAATCAATGACAAAGGATTGATGTAGGAGAACTTGGTTTCAAGGTGAGTTCCGAACTAAAGGGGGAATTTGAAAGCGGTATTGGAAACCATGGGCGTCTTAGAGAAGGGAGATTTCAGGCCTTTGAAAGCAAAGCTAAGCAATCGGAAGATATTATGGATCAGCACTGGCTTGATCTTATAGCAGGTCTTCTATTGTAGGAAGGTTCTAACCCCTTCACACGGTTGAAAGGAAAGAGAACACTATGGCCAAGGGGATGAGGTGGGAGAAGAAGAAGTATACGAAGAAAACGAAGAGATCAAGAATAAGAGGAGGAAGACGAAGAGGGAAAAGAAAGTGGAGAGAAGAGGGAGAAAAATAGGAAGAAGAAAGAGTAAATAGAGAGTAAAAAGTAAGTAAAGATGCAATAATAGGGAGGGGGAGAAGAAAACGTAGAAACAACAAGAAATCGAGCAAAGAGAAGATGAAGAATAAGAGAAGAACAAGGAGAACAGAAGAAAAAGAAGAAAGAGAGAGAAAAGGCCCCTTCTATCACTTTTCTACCTTATCCTGCTCCTTCTTTTTTTTTAGTTGTTTAATCTTTAAATATTAAAAATTCACTTCTTCTATTCCATCATTGTTCTTCTTTCTGCACTTCTCTGTTTGTTTATCATTCTTTATTATTCTACTCCAACCCTTCTCATTTGATTTCTTTTTGTCTCTTAGTTTCCTTCCTCTTCTCTACCACGTTTTTCCTTCCTCTCTTTCTTTTTCGACATCTTCTTCTACTTCTTCTTCCCATTCTTTTTCTTCTACTTCCCCTTCTTCTTCTTCCCTTTCTGTTTCTTCTTCTTCTTTTCTTCTTCTTCTTCTTCTTCTTCTTCTTCTTCTTCTTCTTCTTCTTCTTCTTCTTCTACTTCTTCTTCCCCTTTTTATTCTTCTTCTTCTTGTCTTTCTCAGTCCTTCTCCCCATTCATTACAGCCGCAACAGCTCATTCATTAGACAATGCCTTCAGAATTCTGTATACTACTTGCCTTTTCCTCCTTTCCCTCTGTGCCCTTTCCCTATCACGTTCACTTTCAACTTGCGTCATACGACACACACATACAACCACACCATTCACTCCTCCTTTTCTGTGCGCTTTCCCTTTCAACCCTTCCCCTTTCTGTGCCCTTTCCCTTTCAACAACTTTCGGTCACACATATCATAGTTGTCTGACACCTCTATTCCTTTATATTCTCGGCTACCGCTGCCTCACCCTTCTAGACCTTGACCCCCCCACCCCTTTTCAACCACCCCTCCCTCGGTCGGTATTGTGGTGTCGGGTTCTTAGGGCCAAAAGGTCGTCTACCATAGGACTAAAATATATATAGTGTACATAACACATATTACTATACCGTCCACTTTTTAATGTTGTATATATTACTACGTCGTCTACTCTTTACTGTTGTTGGTTTTCCTTCTTCTTTCCTTTTTCCACGGTCGTTCCAAGTTTTTGTTTATGTTCTTCATCTCTATCTTTTTGTTTTCCCCCACTTTCCATCACACCACTCTACGCTCCTCGTTTCAACCCCCTTTTTGTTTCATCCTTTATGGCAATTTTCACCTCCAAAGTTCAACATAAACACCTCCAACTGTAATAATTTATGATAAAGCTCGTTACAATGCGTGCTGTATTCTACTGTAATGATTCAAATGGGAATTCAAATTCAGGTGACTAATTTTACTTATCTACTTTACTTACTTTTTAGCTGAGTTTTAAGTAGATTTCAGTGCAAAATTCATTATTTAATAGGTTTTTAACAACGGTAATATAGCTATTACAATACTTGTTCTAATGTGAGTTGGACTAATGAGTGTGTTCTTAGGAGCAAATTATTTGGGGAAAAAGCAATCTGGTCAAAAAAGTACATGACCCAGCAGCTACTGCTATCTACTGGCCAGATCCAGAGTTAACTACGTATCAAGCTGTCGACCAATCAGGAAGGGAGTAGGCGGAGTTTGCTGACATGTCAGTGGGAGTAGCTTAGTAACTTGTTCTTGACCCAGCAGCTACTGCTATCTACTGGCCAGATTCAGAACCAACTGGATTGCCAACTGTTCAGACCAATCAGGAGGGGAGTAGGCGGAGCTTGCTGACATGTCAGTGGGAGTAGCTCATTAACTTGTTCTTGACCCAGCAGCTACTGTAATCTAGTGGCCAGATTCAGAACTAGATGCGTTGCTAACTGTTGACCAATCAGGAGAGAGTAGGGCGGAGCTTGCTGGTATGTCAGCTGCGAAATTTATATCTGTGGACTGTAATGTAGAACTTCAATGTAATTTGCTTTACGAAACGGAAAGCCTATTGTCTGATATTGTCCCAGGAGAATATTGTCCCAGGTTGTCTGGGATATATTTGACCTTTTAACGTCCAGCAAGGAGACAACAACCATTGTACAAGTATGCTATATATACGCTATATATAGTATGCTAAACGCTGCTATATATACGTATATTGCTATTGCAAATACACGTATAATCGTATGTTGCTGAACGCTTCTAAACGTTGCCTACAAGGAAGAGTACTTGTGTGAGAATCATTTTGAATAACAAATCCGAATACCAAATTGCTCACTCAAAATCTGATACAATACAAGTATATTTCGGGAATTTCTCATTCATACAAGATACAACACACACAAGTGAACAAATTTGGTTTCAATACTAATTGTGTGAGGTGTTTATTTAAAATATTATCCTCAATATTCCTACTCCTCATTCGATTGAATTCAATTAGTCACATGTATCTACAAATTGCCATACAGAGTTATAAGTCAAAGATAATCATTATCAAACATTTAAGTCATTATACGCAATAAATATCTCTTATTACAAACTGAAACTCATCAAAAACTACGATTTATCTAAAAATGTAACAATAACGTTCTTTATTCCCCCCTCATCCATCCTTTAAGGTCAAGTGTTGATGTAAAGGATTTCTTTGTATCTCCTTTTCCAAGAATGGACATTCATATGTCCAAACTTCGCCTTTTCATCTAGATAACTCACAATATTATTAAATCATCAGTATATTTTTGCTTTATATCTACTCATGGCATAATTTATAAGCTAATGTAAATTTGACGAATAATTAATTGTATATTCGTTATTATAATCTAGAATTCAAGCCGTCATATTTGTAATCTACATGAATAAAGTAATAAATCTAAATCTAATCCTTTCATGTTAATTCTCTTCTACCTTTTTCTTTCATCTCTTCTATTTCCCTTTTCCTCCTCCTTCAATTTTTGCGCTAATATTTGTTCTCTTATCCCTCCTCCTACTTCTCAACCTCCTTCTCCTTCCACTTTTCATCCTCGTGTTTCTCACATTCCTTGTCTGCAGTTTTATTCTCCTCCTTTCCTACTGCTACACATCATTATTCTTCGTATTTCTCACATTCCTTCTCCACAACCTTTTTCTCCTCCTTTCCTACTCCTCCACCACCTTATTCTCCCACTTTCCCTCCCCATCCTTCTCCTCTTCCACCTCCCCGCTTTTTCCCCTCACACCCGTGTCAAATGGGCGCGTGTGTGTATGTGTATGCAGGCTATGGAGAAAAATAAAGGGTCGAATAACTGACGAACGGACGTCCTTTAATTAAATCACAGCTTTTGCTTTGAACAGAACTGAAGGGATTGCAGCTGGCTGGGGAGGAGGAGAAGAAGGACAAGGAGGAGGATGTTAGGCGAGGGGTTAGAGGAGGAGGAGGAGGAGGAGGAGGAGGAGGAGGAGGAGGAGGACAAGAAGGAGGAGGAGGAAGAAGAGGAGGAGGAGGAGGAGGAGGAGGAGGAGGAGGAGGAGGAGGAGGAGGAGGAGGAGGAGGAGAGGAGGTGGAGGAGGAGGAGGAGGAGGAGAGGAGGAGGTGGAGGAGGAGGAGGAGGAGGAGGAGGAGGAGGAGGAAGGAGGAGGAGGAGAAGGAGGAGGAGGAGGAGGAGGGCGATTTCACTTTGTTTTTGCGTTAGAGGGATTGAATTTTGTTTTTCGAAATTAATTACTTTAAAAGCTGCACAGCATCGTGCGAATTCATTAGCTTTCAATCGACTAACACAGTTGACGGCAGCCGCTGCTGCTCCTCCTTCAGACACGAATTCCTTTGTCAACTCAGCATTTTTCGGCTTTAACCGGCCATTTGCCCAAATGGCGCTTTCGGTTACCGTGTTACCACAGTAGAGTACTGTTTCATCAGCGAATATAATACACTCAAATCACGAGTACAGACTAAGCTGTATCACTTGAGAGGAGCGTATCCATCAATGCTAATAAAATAATAATAGAGGTTGAAGAATTCTGCTGTATTTGAATCGTTGTACTCCATAATTTATGTGAAATATTAGAAGAAAGTAGAAGAAATATGTAGAAAATGTAAATATTTAATATGTAGCAGAACCTAATACTGTATTGACCATTGGTCAATATTAGGTTCCAATTAAATTTAACCGTAACAGGTGACTTTAATTCACAGAAGGAACTTAGATGCTTTGGTATCATTAGATGACGTCAGTTTAAGGAGGTTTAATCATTTTTCAATTGGCTTTTTGTACAAGCGGACGCATGTATTTTGTCTACTACGGTAGGTAATATGGTGTATAGTGAAACATTGGAAATGTTTTTTGTTGAAATCAATTGGCTTTTTCCGACTGCACCATCATCGATAGGTGTATTTGTAACATGACAGGTGATGACAGGCCAATCGATGCCAACTCATTCAGTTTGACGTATTCCATGCTCTCACTATAGGCACCGTGTCCGCCTCTCTAAAATAAAAACAAATTCTACTAATCTGTAGGCCTGATCCTCTATCACGTTTCACAAACCGTTTTACATTTACTATACTTCAACATCCATTAATACCATCAGCAGAAACTAATACTGACCATTGGTTAAATTCTTAGGCTAGGCGTACACCGGTTAGTCAAGACAAGACAAGACAAGATTAGTCACGTTTAGTCACAGTTATTCACATAGCTGCTTATGAAGCAACATACACCGATTAGGCATTGCATCAGTGTGTGCTGCTTTATAAGCAGCTATGTGAATAGCTGTGACTAAACGTGACTGATCTCGTCTTGTCTTGTCTTGACTAACCGGTGTACGCCTAGCCTTAAAGTGTTTGATGCTTGACTCAAGCGTCAACTTCTTTATAATGGAGCGTTTCAAATCAAATATTCAATTCAAGCGTAAGTAACCAAATATTCAAATCAACATAATTATTTTGAATAGTTGTTGAAAAACTCTGGTGAAGTTTGTAACTCTACTCTTCTACTAAAATTACAAACTCCACCAGAGTTTTTCAACAACTATTCAAAATATGTTGATTTTTGTTGATAAAAAATTAATTTAATTTGAATTATGCTGAAAGATAGGTGAAGATCAATTTGAAATTTTTCTCAATATTATCCTATCAATTATTCTTTCCAGTCTAAAAAATTCAGAACAAATTCTTCCCATATAACTTATGAATCCTGATCTCTAACCATTCATTTCAATTGCCAATCATCGTTTCGCCGCCAGATGTAGGCTCATAATAATCAGTTGTGGGTATAATAGCAAAGCAAAGGCCTGCTCTCAAACAGTTTCACGTGTTGTAGTTGTAGGCCTAGTTGAATGAAGTTGGAGGGCATAAATTAAGCACACACCACAAAATTAATACGGGCCTCATAACTTGGATGAGAGGCCTTTGAATACATTATACAGCACATTGCTACTGTATTTCGCCATTACTTTCGCTAACAATCTCCACACAAACTGTATGCCATACAACTCATGAAACATATATATTACTGTTTATACAATCTGTATTGTGTCCCGAATCCATCCGCACAAAATGTATGTTGAACAAGTCATCAAATATATATATTTATTACTGTTTATACAACCTAAATTGTATCCTGAATAATATAACCCATCAAAACTTCTGTTTCGGAACGCGAAACTTGAGCGGTACAGATCAGAGAGCGCGCTCAATTCCTTGTTTATTGTATTGAACTTTACGTGAAGTTTATGCTTGAATTGTAATTGAGCGAGCCGGTGTTATACAAGATTATTATTCAGTTATGAATTCCGAGTGGAGATGGTAATTTTGACCGAGATTTTGGTGTAAGCTGATCTTTTGCTGAGAGAGTTTTGTATTTCAAAGATCCTTCTAGGAGAACAGTTTTCGTTTTTAAATCTTCAAGAGAGTTCTGGGGAAACATAAAGAAACTAATGTTCACTTTTTTAGGCACCATTTCAAAGCCAAAATGGTGGTAAACTGTCGAAAAACACTGCCAAAATACCCCCATGAAATTTTTCTATAACTCATCATTACCACTTTACCATCATCGAAGATTGAATTTTAGGGAATTTGCTTCTTGTTTTTGTTTTTATTGACTTCCATGTTGATGGAATTCTCCTTCGACAAGACACGGATAATATAAAATTAGATCGATGTAAGAACAAAAATCAAATTGTCGCAATCAGACTTATAGACTGCAATATTTAGAAGGGATATTGTGCGTTAAGTGTTTTCTTACGACCATAACAGACAGTTATTATGATTGATATAGTACTTGAAATGAATAATTGATTCAATTACTGATCATTTAAGCTTTTTTTCATACAATCACTGATGATTTGAATTTTTTTAAATTTAAGATGAACAGACACACTCAATGATAACGCATGTTGTACATTCCCTTATGCGCCTATTGTACATTACTGAGTAAATAACTAGGATCCATTTACAACACGTACATACACATAATACTCAACATAAATTAATCCAATTAACCAACTTCAAATATTTACAGCACAATGAACTCTTTGACAGCCTTAGGCTGCAGGAACGCTGCACACACATTTACATTAGATTACAACATAGCGAAATTCAAATTTACAGTCGGATGAGCTCTAGGCTCTAATTCTAGACTGGAAGGGAGACATGCAACTACATGATACATCTCTGGGTGCGCTGATCATTCTAGATCAGATATCATCTCACTCTCACATTATATAAACAGCTTATACTGTCTCTTTCTTCCATACTCTGTACACCGCTCTGCAATATGGTAATCGATATTAAAATATACTGATATTGAATTCGATTTAAAGATTGATTTCAATATCACTCTTTCCCACACTCTGTAGAATGCTCACACTATCTTTCACAAGCTTTGTATACCACTCGTTACTCTTAAGCTAGGCGTACACCGGTTAGTCAAGACAAGACAAGACGAGATTAGTCACGTTTAGTCACAGCACTTCACATAGTTGCTTATAAAGCAGCACACACTGATGCAATGACCAATTGGTGTGTGTTGCGTCACATCAACTATGTATACGTGACTAATCTTGACAATGTACGCCTAACAATGAACAACTCGTTACTGCCTCTCTCATTACTCTGTAGACAGGTGACACAGTTACTATGATTGTCCTTCTGTTTTATTATTATAATTTTGATTCAACCTTACTCATGTAGCCTATATTGTCAGACTTTGTAATATGAGACCAAACTTACTGTCTCTCACATACTCTCAGTAGACCTATCTCTTTCGTATTCTCTGTAGATCACTCTTAGGCTAGGCGTACACCGGTTAGTCAAGACAAGACTAGACGAGTTTAGTCACAGTACTTCACATAGTTGCTTATGAAGCAACACACACCGATTAGTCATTGCATCGGTGTGTACTGCTTCATAAGCAACTATGTGAAGTATTGTACCTAAATGTAACTCATCTCGTCTTGTCTTGACTAACCGGTGTACGCCTAGCCTTACTGTCTCTCACATACTCTCAGTAGACCTATCTCTTTCGTACCGTCTGTAGACCACAGTACTTACTGTCTCTCTCGTGATGTCAGTAGACCTATCTCTTTCGTATGCTCTGTAGATCACTCTTAGGCTAGGCGTACACCGGTTAGTCAAGACAAGACAAGACGAGATTAGTCACGTTTAGTCACAGTACTTCACATAGTTGCTTATAAAGCAGCATACACTGATGCAATGACTAATTGGTGTGTGTTGCTCATAAGCAACTATGTCGTACTGTGACTACTGACTAATCTGTCTTGTCTTGACTAACCGCACGCCTAGCCTCTGTCTCTCACATACTCTCAGTAGACCTATCTCTTTCCGTCTGTAGACCACAGTACTTACTGTCTCTCGTACTGTCAGTAGACCTATCTCTTTCGTATGCTCTGATCAGATAGGCGTACACCGGTTAGTCAAGACAAGACAAGACGAATCACGTTTAGTCACCATGTTTGTGAAACACACACCGATTAGTTATTGCATCGGTGTGTGCTGCTTCATAAGCAACTATGTGGATTACTGTGACTAAACGTGACTAATCTCGTCTTGTCTTGTCTTGACTAACCGGTGTACGCCTAGCCTTTCTGTCTCTCACATACTCTCAGTAGACCTATCTCTTTCGTATGCTCTGTAGATCACTCTTACGCTAGGCGTACACCGGTTATTCAAGACAAGACAAGACAAGATTAGTCACGTTTAGTCTAATTCACATTCTTGAAGCAACACACCGATTAGTCATTGCATCGGTGTGTGCTGCTTCAACAGCTATACTGTGACTAAACGTGACTTGACTTTCTGTACGCCTAACTGTCTCTTACTTCAGTGGGCTAGGCGTACCCGGTTGTAAAGACAAGACAACACAAGATTGGTCACGTTTGTCACGGTACTTCACATTGAAGCAACACACACCGATAATTGCATCGGCGTGTGCTGCTCATAAGCAGCTATGTGGTGTGTGACTGAACGTATTATCTCTTGTCTTGTCTTGACTAACCGTGTACGCCAAACTAACTGTCTCTCTTAAGGCTGGGCGTACCGGTTGGTCAAGACAAGACGACATTAGTCACGTTGAGTCACAGTACTTCACAGTTATGAAGCAACACACACCGATCAGTCATTGCATCGGTGTGTGTGCTGCTCATAAACGGCTATGTGACAAACGTGACTAATCTCGTCTTGTCTTGTCTTGACTAACCGGTGTACGCCTAGGCTAACTGTCTCTCTTACTTTCAACACTTTCAGTAAGAGAGATCTCTTTGTAGCTACTCTCTGTAGACCACTCTCACCGTGTCTCTCGTACACTCTGCTTACTGTCTCTCTCTCACTCGCTGCGTAGGCTCTCACTCTGTCTCTCTCGCACACACGACCTGCTATCATCAACTCGGCGATGCACGCTTGACTGGCAGCACACTGTAATTATTGAAGTGAGCCACATGCACACTGCACAGGCAGCTCGCGCGTCTAGTTCGGATAATAACCGACGACTACTCGCAGGCTGCTCTGTGTGTGCACTGTGCCGTCTCGCTCCTCGCGCGATTTATATACACGAAAACTCACTCGAACGCTTTCCAGCTAAGTGCTAGTCTGTGTTCAACAAAATCCCAAACGTTTTCCATGCATGGTGCCCCTCCACTGACTCCAACCGGGTGGGATATTTTCAAAGCATCCACACACGCTACCTGTTCGCTAGCGATTCCATACATTGCCATGCATTATGTTGATTAGACTTGATAGAGATTGAGGAAAAATTTGGTTCTATTCGCATAACAGTCGTTACATTTCTACAATTTCGATTATTTTCTATATTTCACAGTCAGTACTGTGATGCTTCAGCAATGACATTGATACAAGGTCAAATATGTATTAGCCTATACATGTTCATGATTTGTTCCTATATTATCATTTGGTAATGAATTTGCTACTCAGAATTTGAATTTGCAATATGGAATTCAAATTGAAAAAAGAAAACAAACATAAGTACATAACCTGACGTATACGTATAGAACATGTAGGCCTAATCCAAATTTGGGATTGAAGTAGTTTTGGGCTATACCTTTTATTTTTTCCCACATATTGTGCAGTCTATAATAATTGTCAATAAATAAAGAAAATTCTCTTTGAACTTCGCATATAAGTATTATTTGTTTGTCTGAAATTCGTTCTCTTTATAAGAGTGCATTCTATGTATTTTTTTCATTAAAAATAGTCTTTAATTGATTAAGCTCTTACAACCAGCTTTGAGGTTTTTTTCAAATTACAGCTCCCTCATCAATATTCAAATGCGATATTCAATCAAGTTTTAAACTCTGTTGCAATAACATATTTCTAATCAGACTCATTTAATTTGACCATTGGCATTAGATAGATAGATGGAGAGATATTATTTATTACCATCGTATTCTACGGTCATCAGCAACGTCAAGAATATCTCTCTCTATTTATCTATCTAATGCCAAGCGAGAGATTAAATGAATCTGATGATACATGCTAATTGAAACATTTACTTTCATTCATTTAATATTATTCCAATTTACTATCCAACTGCTCAAATGTGTAACACAACAATAACTGTCATCAGAAATCATACACTGCAATAGATAGAAAACCAACCGACACCATTTTGAATCCGAATTTGCGGCGCGATAATTCAAATCGACAGCCAAAGATTGCAATCAACGAGTGAGTAATATTCAAGGCGACAGTTGGCAGCTCGCGGATGGATGGGTGATCTCATCATCGGCGGATTCTCTTCAAACAGAACCGAACTTGATAGTTTACGAGGGTCATTCCCATTTCCATTTCGATTAGAACTTTTGAAATTACCCATCCACCTCCCCCCCCCCCCCACACACACACATGGGTTGTCAGCCCCGCTTCACCCGCCCACCCTTGCTCAAGTCTGCTGCCTTGAGGCCTATGTTGTCATCATTCGGTGGGTGATAAGGATCACCCCGCGGTGGGGAGGAGGGGGTTGTAGGAGGGGTGGTGGGGGTTAGCAAGAGAGAGGGGTCGTACCACCCTCGTTAAGATATCTTATTTCCGGCGACAGCTTTGAGCACACACACACACACACAGGCATCCAGCTAGGGGCAAACAAGACACACAAAGGTCTTCTTCGTTCTGACCATTTTCTTGTTTATCATCCTTCTCCTGGTCTTTCCTCTCATACTTTGATTTCTTCTTCTACTTCTTGTCCTCATTCTTGTTCTTCTTATTCATTTTTTTTGCATCTTCTTCTTCCACTTCGTGTTCTTCCCTTTCTTCTCGTTATCCATTTTTGTCCTAAAATGAACATGACACATCTCATAGTCTACTACTTTCCTTGTTTTCTAGTTGTCCTTACTTTTGCCTTCTCATCCTTCCTTTATTATCTTTTTCCACTCATTGTTTCTGTTCTTGTTCTTCTGTTCCTTCTCCTTTTTCATTTTTCTATAAACCTCCATATTTTTCTATCATTCTTCCTCCTTCTCCTCCTTAAACAACTACTACTTCATCTTATTTATTCTCTTTGTTTCTTCCTTCTACTTCGTTTTCTCCTTTTTCTCCTTCTTTATCCACTACTTCATGTGCTTGCATCCTTGTTTTACCGGTTCCCTCGCTCTTCCTCTTTTTACCTTACTCACTTCTCCTCTCTTTCTTATTCTACCACTTTCTTATTCCTCCTCCTCCTCTTCTTTTTTTTCTACTCCTTCTATTTGTCTCTTCATCTTCTTTTTCACTTCCTTATCAACATCTTCTACTACTTTCCTCTCCTTGTTTTCTAGTTCTCCTTGCTTTTGTCTTCCTCTCATTCTTTCTTTATCCGTAATCACCTTCTCTTCTTCTCCACACTTCCCTCGTCTTAATCATTTACTAATTTTTCCCCTCTTTCCCTTCTTTTTCATCTTCTTCGTCTTGTTGATTCTTCTTCTTCTACTCCTTCTTCTTCTCTTCTTCTTCTCTTCATCTTCTTCTACTTCTTTTCTTCTTCTTCTTCTTCTTCTTCTTCTTCTTCTTCTTCTTCTTTTCTTCACTACTTCTTCTTCTTCTTCTTCACTTCTTTACTTCTTCTTCTTCTTCTCTTCTTACTTCTTCTTCTTAATCTCCCGCTACTTCTCCGATTCCCTTCCTCAACCTCACCCTTTTTGCCTTTTTTCTTCTTCTTCTATTTCCTTCCCTATCTTCGTCCTTATCCTGCTTTCACCCACTAACACCCTTCTTCTACTCGTTTCCCCCTCCTCTCACTACTCTGCCCCCATCATCTCCCTTCTTTTGTGCAAGGAGCAGGGATGGCTGTGACTTCCCATTCGAGATTAGCCTGTCGCTTCACACGCATGATAAGTTCAATAGATTGACCAGAACATGTCAACAGTGGCTTTCTTCCGCTACAGAATACTTGAAAAGAACGTTGAATTGCACCAATTTTCAACTGACAGCTTCATTGCATTTTTCATTCTATTATAGACTGTCAGTTTATTGGATTTGTTATGCTATTATAAACTGATGTAAAAGCGATCCCTGTGTGAGATTCGGAGCGAAACCAATTTACAGTACTGTATTGACCAACGCACTACAAGAAAATGATAATCTTAATATAAAATAGGCGAACATATTTTTTGAAATCATAACACCTCTGTGGTTTCTCAACCGATTTTGTTCATTCACGTCTCATTTGAAAGATCTCATTGAGTAGATGTTTGATAAGGTCTTACATTTTGAGTCACCGTGGACATGAGGAATGAACGATCAATTTTTCCATCGCTTTAAGAAAGGGATCAATGAGCTGAAAATTCGAATTCGATTCGAATTTGAATTGATGGACACATATCACGCTATTCCTCACAATTTATCACAAGATTTTCTAGACCAAACAGTAAAATTACACACTGCATGTTTTTGTTATTATTTTCAAAATTGAGGACTAATTTGCTATCAATGAGCTCTGACTACCTACACCAGTACAACGTACAAAGAACAAGTAATTAGTTATATTTCCTTGTAACTATAATCAAGTACAGTACTTTTACAAACAACCAAGTTCGTTTTCCAATTTCTGGTTCGAATCAACCATTGATACTGATCGCAAATAAAACCGTGATTGATCATTGTGTAATCCCGTGGCGAAGCGTGGTATACTTATTTGGTCATTGTCGGGTATATTTCCTATAGGAATAAGTATACCACGCTTCGCCACTAGTGTAATCGTCAACAGATTGTTTGTTGTTGATTCTCCAGTGATTACCATTCGCGCCAACCTTGAAATTAGGTTGGAAAATAATGATCTCTATCATTCTCCCTCTCAAATTAACTGGAAAAATAATGTCCTCTATGACTCTCCCCTTCAATTAACTTGTAATAAGAGTATTTGTTGCATTTTTTCGAAATTTGCATGAGATTGTTTTGAAACAAAACTAAGAGAGACAGTCATTTCGTTGTTTTATTATAGTTGGCTCTTCAATTCAAATTCATTCCATTCGACAAAGTTCGATGAAAACTTTTATTGCATAAAACACCTACAGCAGGTCTGTTTATTATTGTAAATCGAATTTTTCCATAGTTTTTCATGATATTTCAGTTGCAATAGAGCTCTCAGCTAGCACATTGATGGAAGTTGTGCGAGACAGTTATCCTTTCAAGCTTTTTTCACGTTTTTGTGACGTACCATGATAACCAAAATCACCGGACTTGACCAATTGTCATGAATTGTTGTGGGATTATTTGAAAGATCGTGATTATGTTCACAAATCCCGTGATTTGATAGACCTGAAGCACACAACTACAGAAGATGTGAATTTTGATTGATCAAGACTGATCAATCATTCAAGACTGATCAAGAATTTTGATTGATCAAAAAAAAGACAGTACCGAATGATTTTCCTTCCAGAAAATCAAATCAGATAGCCAGGAAACATGTTTCTTATAACTTACATCGATTTCTCACAGTTCAATATTGCAACTGAAATGGTACGTTGCGCTCAAATGAATGACCTTTCCGTCGTTGCCCAACCGCTTAGCAAAGGCATTTCAAAAACATCAGTTTCCCGTAAATCTTAGGCCAGGCGTACACCGGTTAGTCAAGACAAGACAAGACGAGATTAGTCACGTTTAGTCACAGTACTTCACATAGTTGCTTATGAAGCAACACACACCAATTAGTCATTGCATCAGTGTGTGCTGCTTCATAAGCAAGTATGTGAATTACTGTGACTAAACGTAACTAATCTCGTCTTGTCTTGTCTTGACTAACCGGTGTACGCCTAGCCTAATGTTTCATCAGTTTCCCGTATTATAATATTATGTGCATGCTATACATGTAAATTTTTTTCAAATTTTTCAACGAATTAATGAAATTGACTCACCTAAATGCACATAGACCTTGGGCCGTATGTTGTCCTGCCATGCGGCCTGGCTTTCAGTACAGGTGAGCAGCAGAGCTACCACCACAGCAGCTGCCATCGTCATCATAATCCTTTTTCGACCTCCTCCTCCTCCTCCTCCACCTCCTTTCGTCACCACCACACGATCTTCCTCCATTCTACACTCTCTCCTTTTCTCTCCAATTACACACTCGCGCACGAACACTTTTTTCTATTTTAGAAATTATTTTTCAATCAGTATCACTTGCACGATTGCGCCGCCACTAGCAGTAGCAAGGCAACAGCAGCAGCAGCTGGTTCGACGTTGAAACCGATCAGCTGATCGGACACCATCATACCCTATTTGCACCAATCACCATTCACTTTTCCAACGATTTTAGCGCTAAAAACACAACAGAATTGAATTAAATGAGTTGTCCAACGTTAGCGATCATAGTGATAAATAGATTAGGGGTTGGGAGAGTATTTAAAAAAATTATGGTTTGGTAGAGGGAATACTCTAAAACCTAAAACAGTGAAACCTCGAGAAGCATACAACGGTAAAGTAACTTCAGTTCCATAACAATGTTCAAGCTTTAGATGAATATATTTCTATCACAAACAGAATATACTATATTTGTATCAGGACGAATTGTGCAGACAAAATGCGTGATTGTTGAATAAAAAAAATATGTGTGACATCGATTTGATAGAGGAAACACATCTAGATAAACTCAAACTTCAAATAATACCGTTGAAGTAGCTTTCATAACAACATTCAAGGTGGGATATATAGATTCATTCCTATAAGAAACGGGCGTAGACGATGTACCAACAATAATTTATTTTCAACACGAAACTATGGGAAACATTTATTTGGTGGAGGCTGCAGTGAATATTTAAATACAAGCGAATTCCGAAAAAATAAAGGTCAAGTCACACCGGTTCTATGACAAAATTCAAGCTAAATATGATGATATTATTTCATCACAAAAACGTGGACAAAAAATATGGGTGATAATTTGATTTGATAAGCAGATTCAAGTTAGCGGAAGAAATGATAGGACATGTATAGCACAAAAAATTGTAGGTGAATTTATAGATTTGACAACTTCATTCCAGGTTAGGATAGAGCGTTTAGTGAGCAAAGCATTTAGTGAACACTGATTCTTATAGAAAAAAGAAATTTAAAACTGGGAATCTTTAAAAAAAAATTCAACAACAATCAATCCGCATAAAGGATTTTATAGGGTGGGTTTCAAGCACGTCACAGTCAGAGATTAAGAATGAGCCCTGTGGGTGAGAAAACAAATTTTCGAAAAATCTGTGGATAAAAATGTCAAGACAGATTAAAAAAAAAATACGAATTGAGGGAAGGGTTCAAAAACAAAACTAGGAATTTCCACATTAAACCACCAATACACGATTTTTAAGGGTAGGTTACAACCATGCCGCAATAAATCCTTGAAACACAGATTGATAGAAGATTCGCAAATTAAGGGATGGATTTGAAAACAAAAACTTTTTCACATCAAACTACTAGTTTGACACCGATTTTCACACGATTTCAAGGGGTAGGGAACAACCATGCTACAATCAACAATCAATCTTTGATATTATGGATGTGAACACAGATATTCACAAAACTGTTCGCGAATCAAGACACACATTTAAAAACAAAAACTGGATATTTTCCACCTCAATCTCCGAATTTCACACCGATTTAAAGGGGTTGGTTATAACCATGCCACAACAAACGAATAATAATTGTTGAAAGTGGAATCACTTTCACTAATTAAAAAATCACTGATTGAAAGTGAAATTGATCACTATGAATCTGGAGATAGATTTCTTATGTAAAAGGAACGAATCTTTTTACAGATCTCTCACGGACTTTGTTTGGAAACAGAAACTGGTTACTTTCAACTCCAACATATAAATTTGACACACCATTTCAAGGGGTAGATTACAACCATGCTACAATCAACGGACAAAAATTGATACTGTACAATGGATGTGAATACAGATTTATAAAAATACTTTCAAATCCAGGGACGGATATTTTACATCAAATATATTTGGAACAAATATCAGGGACAGAAGTTTACATCAAATAACATTAGGACAGATATTTTTAAAACTACAAATTGGTGAACGGTGTTTTAAGGGGTAGGTGTAAAAACCATGCCACATACACCAACAGACAAAATTCACTAGTTTTTTTAGTATACAAAAGTGACGGCTGGCGTCGGGCTAGTCACTATTCGGTCACATATGATCGCCAAGATGGACAACTCGAAACTAAAAACAACTAATCGCGAACGCAACACAAAAGCTGAGTTGACTGAGAGACAGAGCGACGCGGCGCGGAGCGACTCTGATCAGATCGACCCGACTGGCTCGACGGTCCACCACCGAATGAGACGCTGGCATGCGCTGTGGCTATGCGCACTCGACTGCTGCACTGCGCATGCGCCAACTCACCCTCGCCGTCCGATCGCCGACTCGGCAACCTGCAACACACAGAAAAAGCCGCCAATGATAACTACAACGCTTGTTAATTAGCACCATCGAAAACAATCTACAACAGGCTACATTTCGTGATCGGGCGTTTGAACAGAAATCCTGTATACAATAACCGAGTATTGAACAGATGACTTTTAAGATGTGACTTCACATTCTTATGTTAGGCTAGGCGTACACCGGTTAGTCAAGACAAGACAAGACGAGGTTAGTCACGTTTAGTCACAGTAATTCACATAGTTGCTTATGAAGCAGCTCACACTGATGCAATGACTAATCGGTTGTGTTGCTTCATAAGCAACTATGTGAAGTACTGTGACTAAACGTGACTAATCTTGTCTTGTCTTGTCTTGACAAACCGGTGTACGCCTAGCCTTAGAAGTTAGAAAGACAGCAAACCATGTTATGACGGTCGGGAAAATGTTTTGGTTTGAAAGAAACTTGGTGAAAACGAAGTAGGTCTATACTGATCATAATATGTAGAGAGCAATACATAAGGTTGTTATTATGTACTTGTACACTAATAATAAAATAATATTTTCTATACAGAGAAGATAAAAATAATAATATATTCATAGAGATAAAATATAGATAAAAGAGTAGTCTATATAAAGAATAGTAGAAAGAGTAATAAAGAGTAAAGGAGTAGATGAAATGTAGACAGCAGCAAAATTCAGTGCAAATTGAACTGAGCTGTACGACCGGTTGCCAGCACTACTCCCGGTTGGCAAGTTCAAGGTCACCTATTGCTGCTTTCAATACCGATTAAACGTGTGCTATTTACCGGCTCTCAGCACGTGAAATTCCACTTCCCATTGGCTAGAGGCGAAATGTCCAATGCACATACACGACAACAAAGCCTGCAACCAATTGACCCAAAGGCGGTTCATCACAACTGGTCCAAACACTCAAACTTATCGCCCAACTATTGTCGTCCTGCAAATCGTTCAAAGTAAATTAATGTGGACGCTATATTGGATGGGTTTTGGATGTCGTCTAGAGTTCGTTTGTAAGTGGTTCGTCTAGAGATATCATTTTGTAAGTGATTGAATGATAAGTTTGACGTGTGAATGGTCCATACTTTTTGCAGGACAACACTAATTTATAATTAATATATAAATAATTAGCTCGTTATAAGCACTTGTATAGTAGTATTTTTTTAATTTGACGTTTCCATGGTAACGGGTGATGTTGTGTTGATTTCTTTTTTGAATACGTTTTTTACATGCTATATATATACCAGGATTCTTTTAACTTGTCAGAAAACAGCTGATTTAACGTTAGTAAACGAGCGTACATCAATCAGCTGTTTAATGACAATTTAAAATAATCCTGCTATACTTGGCCAACAGCGAAAATTTGGCAAACTATAGCAGGATTCTTTTAACTTGTCAGAAAGCACCTGATTTAACGTTAGTAAACGAGCGTACATCAATCAGCTGTTTTCTGACAATTTAAAAGAATCCTGCTATAGTATTCATGTAAAAAAATTCAACATAACATCACCCGTTACCATAGAAACGATGATTGAAAGTCATTTGCAATCCGCCAAATTAAAAAATTAGTACAGTACTATAACAATGAACTTCTTGCATATTTCCATATTGTTATGAATGACTCGTATCAATCAATGAATTGAATTATCTAATTATGTGTCAATTAGAATTTTTATCTGAATTCACACAACAAAAAGGTAATTGTTGAGAACTAGTTTCAAACAAACTAGTTTAGAAACAAGTATTATACAACGTTGAGAAACAAATTTTCGAGCAAACCCAATGCAAATTATTGTGCGAGTCTAGTATTCGGTCTATTCGCAGAAATAAAAGTCCAGCATCAGACTGCATTTTGCCACCAGGAGTAGAAGGTAGCAACTTTTCTCATCAAACTTCTCATGCGCAGGCCTACATTGAGACGTAATTTGAAGAAGCAACGTACAGTTCTGGCCATTGCAGTTCCCCTCTTGCTTTTAAAAGAAGTCTAATTTCATTTTCAACGTGTCTAGGCTGAGGCGAAGTTTTTCCTGTAGGCTGTGGCGACGGATAGCAATGCTGCCTTTAGAGGAGGGAGAGGGCGAAAATGTTAGAAAAAAAGAGACAAATGAGGAGAGAATGAGGAAAATGCAGAGGAAGTTACTGAGAAAAAAGTTGAAGGATGTCTAAGAAGAGCCAGAGGATAAGAATGAGGAGAATGCGGATAAAGGAGAAGGACGAGGAGGAGAAAAAGGTGGTGGGGTACGAAGAAAATCATGAAAAGCTGCAGGACGCAGAAAAGTGGGAAGAAATAGGGCAGAGAATTCATGGACAAACAAGATAAATATGTAAAATGCAGGATTGTAGTGTATAGTCATACCATGAAAGAAGAAACCTGGAATTGGAAATTTTCATGCCAGCAGACAAAGTGAAGGGCGAAAAAATAAGAACTGAAAATGAATGGTAAAAAGAGAAGAAGATAAAGACGGCGGGGAAAGCAGGGTGTAACTATTTTTTTTTATTCATTGATACAATTCAAACATCAAATCTGGGAAAGAAACTAGACTGAGCATGTACTATTCACTATTGTATAGTACTACTGTACTGTATTTCTTCCAAATTTTGATGAGTAATGTAGTCAAAACAAGGTTATGTATTTTCACACAATAATTTCACACAATTGAGAAAATAGTGTCACAAGGATGAGATAGGAAGGATAAGAAGGAAAAGAACAAGGACCTGAGAAAAAGGAGGAGTGGAGTTATATGGAATAAAACAGAGGAAAAGAAGAGGAACTTGAAAAGATAAAGAAATACAACAAAGAAGGATAGATTGGAGAAACCACATATGATAAGGAAGACAGAAAAAAAGAAGAAAATGAAAGAATTGAGTTAAAAAACAGAGCAGCATGATGTGGGCAAAACAAGAAGGATATGAAGAAGAGGAGGGAGAAGAAGAAGAAGAAGAAAACGACAACAAAGTTTAGAAAGAAAAGAGAGGCAAGTTTTCAAGTCACCTCTTCTTGCTACTGCCACCGCCACTGCACTATAAATTTCAATCGAAACAGAAGAGGGCAGAGTGAGAGAGAGGGAGAGAGTGAGTTTGGCAAATGGAGAATGGAGTTTGCAAGACGTGAGGCGCAAAATAAAATGAAACACATAGCAGACAGAATAGGGCAGGGCATGCTGAGCCACTTTAAAGTTGCAATGACATAACCTCTATGACACGACTTCTATCCACACAGAGTAGAAAATCCTGGTTTTTCTCCTTGTAATACACTGGCAGCGCGGTAAAAATTGAAGATCGGCCATTCGAGGGAGTTCAAGAACCGATCAGCTATATTTGAGTAGATGTAACTTTAGAAACGGCGTAGTACGCGTAAGATAGGGAATACAATGTATCTGGAAAAGAAAGTCACACCTATTCAAATCAACTATAACTCAATTCTAGTGCTTTGAATGAACTACTGTGGTTCAAATAGATTTCAGCGGTATGAGAGCTGAAAAGATGCAGAATCATGCCAAACAATTCACATCAAATAAACATAGAAATGATACCAAAATGTTTGGGATGAAGTTAAGAATATCTGCCATGCCTTCGAATCTCATTCACAATACTTTATAAAGAGAACATTTAATCAATAAGTTTTTAGCAGACTTTTCAAGTATTGATAGTTTTCATGTGAATACTTATAGAAGGCCTACATTGTATGAAGACATAGTATGAAAGTATGAAAGACTCAGAACTTTTTTTCTAAATTTCTTTTCACGATCCAACTTTTAACGCTTATAAACAAAACAATAAAAACTAATCAACTGAATAAATGTGTGAAATGCATACATGAATAACTTCACCAATGATGATGGATAAATTATTAAAATTATAGATAAATAAATAGATTGATAAAAAAGATTGACATCAATACATAGTTAATAAATAGATGAATTTTAAATAAATAGACTGTGAGACTGGTTAATGCTAAATTTTAGTGTCGTCTGATTGGCCAATGCGTAGACCATCCTCCATTTTGTGATTTAAACCGGTCAGCCAATGAAAGTTCTGATGTGACGTACACTCACTGCGAGCTTCTGATTGGTCGAGGACGTAAAATGGAGGTTGCTCAACGCTTTGACCAATCAGACAGCTGCTTGAATTTGAAGTCGTAGCTTACTACGAAATAAATGTCACTCTTATTATTTTTGGTCACCGTTATTTCAGTTTTCATAGTAATATTGTAAAAATATTCATTGGATCAGGTTTTTTCTTCATTATTTGTTATCTTTTGATGGCATTTTCATGAAGATCTTTCTAGTGTCTAATAGTTGAAACTCAAATCTACAATTTATAAAGGCGAATGAATACGATGGAGTATTTCATCAAATTTGATCCAATAAAAAACCTTCAAAACAACACATAACTTCTTCAAAATCAAATAATTGATTTGCCATATACAATATACAAACTATATATACTTCTAAAGAACACATATCAAAATAAAATATGATGCGTCAAAAAAGCTTGTCTAGTGTATGTGCACCCAACAAAATCAGTTGATCATATCAAGGTTATTTTACGATGAATGGAATTTTCATAATAATTCAATAGTGTAAAAAACATTCAGAAAAATATACATGTACATCCACATAAATTTATATAATACAAGAATTTATTCTAGAACATACTTTTCAGTAAATCTCTCACTGATGATTTCAGGTTGAGGTTAACGGGATAAGATAGGGTGACTGCTTCACCACAAGCATTTCAAACAAACGATGACACTGTTAAATTTAACGACGAACAACGCCACCATTTTTACGGGAAGAAAGACAAGATAAGAGAATCGAAATGACGACTTCTTGCTATCAGTTCTGAAGCAGTAGTTATCGACTATTGTTAGTAGATAGAAGAAGAAGAAGAGGAGAAGGTGAAGAGAAGAAGAAGAAGAAGAAGAAGAAGAAGAAGAAGAAGAAGAAGAAGAAGAAGAAGAAGAAGAAAAGAAGAAGAAGAAGAAGAAGAAGAAGAAAAGAAGACGAAGAAAAAGAAGAAGAGAGAAGAATAGGAAGGAGAAGAAGAAGGACAAGAAAAGAAGAAGGAAAAGAAGAAGAAGGACAAGGAGTAGGAGGAGGAGGAGAAGGAGAAGAAGAAGAAGAAGAGGTAGAAGTAGGAAGTAGATCGAGGAGCAGATGATAAAGAAGAAGGTGCTTATGACGGAGTATAAGCCGAAGGAGGAAGAAGAAGAAGAAGAAGAACAAGCAGAAGAAGGAGGAAGAAAAGAAGAAGAAGAAGAAAAAGAAGAAGAGGAAAAGTAGGAAGTTGGAGAAGAAAAAGAAAACGAAGAAGGAGAAGAAGAAGGAGAAGAAGAAGAAGAGAAAAAAAAGAGTAAATGAGAAGAAGCCTGTATGGATGCAGGGGGGGGGGGTAGTGCAGCAGCGGTCCATGATGTCAAATTGAGGTCATGCTCATTCAATTAAGGGAAAATGGTTATCTACAGTTAGTAATGTACCTACAATTTCCATCTCTTGATTAGAAAATGGGGAAAATTTCGCTGAATGTGCAGATAGCTGTGGTGACTGATGAAATAGTTGGCTATTCCACCAACCAATGGTTTCAATTCAATTGATTGCACTCAATGAATAGAAGAGTCACTTTGCAGTCCCTATAGTTCATATTTATGTATTCAATCGTGAGTGAAATAGATTTCAAGATATAATAATATTATTAAGTGGTGTTTCAAAGACGATACTTGATGAGACGTCGATATATATATTTTATATATTTATCAATGGATACAACGATTGATTTTGCTAAATTATGCAACTAAAATATTTCATATTTGCCATTAACTACACATACACGGACCTTCAGAATTTTTATATTCACTGTTCCCTATGCTGATTTGCAATTTAATATAATTTTTCAACCCCAATTGACATTTTTTTACTGTGTAGTCTACATATACGTTTACATTCTCATACATGTATGAGATACTCTTGGACAATACTTGTATGACGAGCGAAAATCTAACAAAAGCCCCGTGGCGAAGCGTGGTATACTTAACCGGTCATCGCCGGCTATATTTCCTATAGGACATTTATGACCGGTTAAGTATACCACGCTTCGCCACGGCAAAAGCCATACATTGAAACAAAATTTTTATCATTGCACTTTTATGAGGAATCGTTGAAGCTCACACTCAATTTGTGAGCAAATGTTTCTGGATTTGTATATTATACAAGTGCAGTATCTCATACAAATGTCACATACACATACACATATAAAGTGAACTCACTTTTATCAATCACAATTTATAAAATGACTTGATTGGAATATTTATAGCTACATTGATATTAAACAAGAGAAAAATTGAAAGTTTATAATTTAGTAAAAATTAAGTTATTCCTAGACCTTTAGGAAATGTTTCAATTCACAAAGTACAATCGTCTACAATTTTATTTATCGTTATAGAATCAAATTTTCAAAACCTTCTATGAATCTTGCACTACTAAGGCTAGGCGTACACCGGTTAGTCAAGACAAGACAAGACGAGATTAGTAACGTTTAGTCACAGTACTTCACACAGTTGCTTATGCAGCAACACACACACCGATTAGTCAATGCATCGGTGTGTGCTGCTTCATATGCAGCTATGTGAATTACTGTGACTAAATGTGACTAGTCTCGTCTTGTCTTGACTAACCAGTGTACGCCTAGCCTAAGCCTACACACATGCCTTGGAAGAAAAGGCTAAAAGCCTCCAGCTACCTTTTTACCCATTTCGAAAGGCGAGCGGCTACTAGTCTTTGTCCGTGGCAAAACAAGATGGAGGAAAAAGCGGGAAAACATGAAAAAACAGCAGAAAAGCTGGGCCGTTCGCAGTGGGCGCACCTTCTTTTACGTTTCCAGAATTTAATTTTGTCGTTTTCCCGACTGCCAGCAAAAGACGCGAAATTTCAACGAAATTCCTGTTTGAAAAGGAAACAGACCTTCTTAGCGCGGCTAGTACAAGACGGTGTAGTAGGCCTCCTTCATTCTATCTTGGTCAGCGAAAAAGTAATAAAAGAATGTTGTCGTGTTCCTCTGGTAGGTAACAGAGAAGGAAAAGAGGAAACGGAAAGGAGAAGGGAAAGAAAAACAAGGAGATGGAAAAGAAGACAAGATCAATCACAATATTTGACGATGAGGATAATCGATGATTGCTCCATTTTTTAATCAATTTTCCAGTAAATAATTACAAGCTTAGAAGTCAATAATATAGTAACGGTTCAATTAGGTTTGAAGGGAGATAGTGAAGCACAGTTGTATAGGAAGAACGAGCTGTAGGCTGCAGCATATTTGTTCTGTAAGTGACATGCTGTTACTTTTCTGTTGATAACAGGCAATCTTGGATTCACCCCCACCCCTCACCACCACACCAACTCTTCCAATACATGATGATATTGACATTTCAATAAAGCTACAATCCACTGCTGGTGATAAGAAAGTAGAGAAGAATAAGCATGTAAAGTATGTGTATCATAGTGCAAGTAATTCTACAAGTATAACCAAGGGTATAAGATTAAGGATATTTTTGGTTCTTGCGAATAACTCAATTTTGAAACAGGTGATAGCCAAAAAATCCTATGAATGACTAAAATAAATTAGCGCTAATAAAACAGCAGAAGCATGAAGGCAAAACGGTATAGGAAGGGAGGGAAATGGAGAAGAATGAAGAAGAAGAAGAAGAAGAAGAAGAAGAAGAAGAAGAAGAAGAAGAAGAAGAAGAAGAAGAAGAAGAAGAAGAAGAAGAAGAAGAAGAAGAAGAAGAAGAAGAAGAAGAAGAAGAAGAAGAAGAAGAAGAAGAAGAAGAAGAAGAAGAAGAAGAAGGAGAAGAAGAAGGGAAGAAGAAGAAGAAGTTGAAGAAGGGCTGAGAATAAGAAGAAGGAGAAGAAGAAGAGATGAAAAAGTGGAAAAGAAGGAGGAGAAGAAGAAGAAGGAGAAGAAGATGAAGCAGAAGAAGAAGAAGGAGGGTGAGAAGAAGATGAAGCAGAAGAAGAAGAAGAAAAGAAGAGGAAAAGAAGAAGGAGACGAAGGAGGAGGAGAAGAAGATGAAGCAGAAGAAGGTTGAGAAGAAGAAGAAAAGAAGAAGTTGAAGAAGGGGAGAAAGAAGAAGAAGTGAGTGATCGTTTTTCACAACAGGAGAGTGGTAGCTTCTGTCGAGTCAGCAGGCAGGAGGAAGGTGATGATTTCGCTGATGAAACAAGGATGAGGGGGGGTGGAGGAGGGGGAAGTGGTGGAGGACAAGAAACAAAGTAAGGAGTGAGTAGAAGTGGGAGGGGCGAATGGCCATTAGATGTCGACCCCCCCGGATATTGTAAGTAAAGGGCAACAACTCGTGCTTGTCCATAAAGTGGCTATTTTGGCCGAAAGCAAGCCACACAATAGCGCATTCAACAACCATAGAACAATACTCTTTCCACTTTTAACTGGTCTGTTGAACGGTCATAAGAGGTACAACCATAACTAAAAATCATAGCCTCCTATATACAGTAATAATGCATTTCATCAGAGGAGGGATGCTCCTCTACATTATGTATGCTCCTCTACATTACAGTTTGGATGGAAAAGTGAATATAATGTTATTAAGATGGAAAAATACAATATTTGAATTCACATGTTTTGAAATCTGCAACAATTCAAAAACAAATAGTATTCAATTTTAAGAGAATTAAAAACTCATCACAACTATCAAGTCACCAAAATTTTACTCTCGAAAAAACAATGGTATTGGTTGATTTGGAGATTTTAAAAGAAAAGTATTGTATGGAAAGTACACTCAGAAGTCAGATTCATTTAATTTGACGCTTGGCATGAGATGGATAGATAGATATTATTTCTTGACGTTGCTGATGACCGTAGAGTACGATGGCAAAGAAATAATACCTCTCTATCTATCTATCTGTTTATCGATCTATCTATCTAATGCCAAGCCTCAAATTAAATGAATCTGAGTGTATATCCTTAGTTTACAAAACAAGTCATGATTTGGGGAATTGACATTTCCACATAAAATGAGTTTCTACTAATATTAGTAATGCATATTTAAAAGCAGTTTAATTTTGAAGAAATGGTGTTTTTGGCGTATTGGTTTGGTTCCAATCTAACCACTTTTTTTCGTGAATATTTTGTTTTGAAAAAATGAAATTGTGTGTGAATAAATGAAATAAGAATGATCAAAAGAGAGAAGGATCAAAATAATCTGTTCTCATACATTGAACAAGCGTACATATTACTAAGTACTCATACATTACAAAGTTACTAATGTCATCTGATTATATCTGAATGAGAATGGAACGATGACCCAGTAACTGCAGCCATCTAGCGGCTGAATTCAGAACTACCCTGTCGACTAAACAGGAGAAAGTAGGCGGAGCTCGGAGGTTGGCCTGTAGGCGTGGATCTCGTTCATGATTGGTCTGTCGTTCTCAGTCTTTGTTATGTTCCAGTATTGCATCCACTAACCACAATGTTGTCCATTGTTCTGTCAGATTATCCTCCATTTTGTCTCATCCGTTAAACTATTTTACTGCCCATTCTCCTATCATATCCTCCGATTTTATTTATCTTACGAATCTTTCTATTTTTCTCCATTCTATCAACACATGTTACCGCTGGTGTTATTGTCACAATATTATTTCCTTCTATTCTATTTCCTCCTTTCTATCTTTCAAACTTCCTGAATCTATCAATTTCCTTGCATTTCTATCATAGGTGAAGGAAGTACTCCTTTTGCTATTCAGTTCAAGAGCCATATAATTCTAAAGATAGAATTATCATTCACTGGGACAGTCTTATTCTCCTCATTTTTCTTCTTCTCCATCAATGTTTTTTCTATTATTTTCCTGTCAACTCAGGATACAGTGATATTATTCATTTAACTTGGCGTATAGCGATCATTAAGCAGCTGATTTTACGCAGCTTTGACACAATACTTAACCTACAAATGCTCAATATCACAGATTATTGCAAAGACTTTAAAAAGGTTTTTAAAAGGGTCTTTTAAGGTCTTCAACACTTTAAAAAGTCTTTGGATTATTGTGTCAAAGCTGCGTAACATCAGCTGTTTACTGATCGCCATTTGCCAACTTGAATGAACACTACTATAACTTACATTCAAATTCTACCATATCATCAAAATGTTCTACACAACATTGTCGTTAAGAGTGTCTAGTGTTTCTGGAATTGATTATTCAGATACCGGAAGAATCAATGCTCCTGTATTACGTTACGAAACGTAAATACCCCTGGCTACAAAGAGTGTATAAATATACACTCTCTGTAGAGTGTAGAGTGTATATACACTCTTTGTAACGCCTGTTTCATGTAAACTCCGTATTCATAAGAATAGATTAATTTTTCTTGAAAACAGACATACACCATGCATACATGCCACTATACATTTTGTAATCTTGACCCATCTTGAACATTTTTTGTGATTGCTCACCAATGCGATCCTAGGGTTTTATCAATCATTCGGTTGCAATATTGGTTCTTACCGATTTCAGGGGTGGAGAGAAAGAGATTGACAGAGAGAGAGGTCTAGCGCCCCGTGTCATATGGGGATATGCACTCGCCTCAGAAGCACTTGTGGGGCTATATGTCCTTATGGGGATGTCCTCATAAGGACGTGGCCGTTTTTATAGCTGGAATCGTTAATATTTGCTTCTGGAAGTATAATAAACTCATTTTTATCGAAATCGAAAAATATCCTCATAAGTGTTTTTCAGACGATTTGCCAAGTTGGGGTATAAACCGCCAGGGCTGCGCTGAAAGCAGTTTTATCTCTTCAAAAAGAGAGAAGAAAATGGTCCATATGGGGAGATGAGCTGTGATTGGCTCATTTGAATTCAGAGAGAATAATTGTGTGTCAATGGTCACTTGTGAGACTGCGAACTGGCAACAGCGCCTCGGTGTTGCCAAGTTGACATACTCATAACTCCTAGCGTCCAGGTCCAGTGCCCGTGTCTGTCTAATATGCTTTACAACTTTGAAGACCTAGAGACCGATATTAAAGATTTTGATAATGGGGTTTCGTGGGATTGATTCGATTTTGGCTGAAACCGTCAGGAAAAATCTGACGTTTCGAAAAAGACTCCCCCTTTTTTTTTAAACCGCGAAAAACCCCCCTTATTTTTTGTGAAATATTAAATTTTATTTTATTGCTTAAAATTGATGAGGAAGGGATTCTATACAGGTTTGCATTGTTGTTTTTTTTATTTTTGGGCGATTTTTAGGTACAGAGGGGGAAGGTAAAAAGTGAACTTTCTATTCTTTGCGATATTTGAGAAATTTCAAATGCCAATCGATTCAGTTTTTCAAGGAGATTTTTTTCGTTTTTTGAACTCTTCTCTATTTTGAATAGATACAGAGTGGTGCGCGAAATAGTGGTCAATTATTGAGAAGGAAAATTTCGGTTTTCTCGACCGGAAATGGTAAAAGAAAGTGAGTAGATGACGTTTTTTGAGACTTGAACTTTTTCGGGTGATTAGGGTAAGTGCGTCTAGGGGTGAAAATTCTCGACTTTTTAAATATTCGAATTTTTGGAAAATTCTTTTTTCCATTGTATAGAGCTTCGAAAGCTGATTGAGATGGTATGTGGGAAAAGTTTTTCGGATGAAAATTTGAGCCGCCATATTGGAAAAAGGCCTCTTCTATATAAATTATTGATTAAAATTTTTATTTTTAAAGTCTTTTGTTTATTTATAACTTTTAAGGTGAAAGTTAACTAAATTTGAATTAGATTATGAAAAAATCACGTTTCTCGATTTAAAATGGCGGAATCTAGAGGGGGGTTTGATGGGGGGGTAAATCAAAATATTGATATTTTCGAAAAATGAATTTTTGCATTGGATACGGCTCCAAAAACTGTGTTGAACACCGTTTGAGTTAATTCTTTAAAATCACGCGAAAAAGAGTTAGGGTTGAAAAATCTATTTTTCATGAAAATCTAGGGCACAGTGTAAAATAAACTTTATTGTTTGATGCAAATTTCGACTTTTTCTGAAGGGATGAGGTGAGCAGTGATTTACTCGTTATGAAGATGCAAAAGAAAGCCAAGAACTGTTTTCTGGGTACGGTATTATATAGCACCCCTAAGTCACTAGAGGGGAAACAATGTTCAAAAAAGGCTTGAAATTAGGAAAATTCAATGATCAAAAGCCTGTAAAACATGATGAAATCGGAAAATGTGCGAGCGAAGCGAGCCTGTGGGTCACTTGTGACTCACCAGTTGGAACCCAGGGGGCGCAGCCCCTGGTAAAGCGAGCGTCACACTTTAATGTTGGATACACCAAATATAGTTGTAATAGTTATAGGTTTTATTGGAAAATAAATAATTATTTATTTAAAAGAATATATAATCATACACCATACAACTATCCTATGATTAATGTTAGCCTTGAATGGTCAGCTGTTCGGACATCGAACTTTCTGACAAAAACGTTTTAGTGAGTCGTCAAACACCAAGTTTAAACTAAAAATTGGTTCAATTGACGTTGGAGAAACCGGCACTAATAATCCTAGCCATTGCTGTACTCTCAACTATCCAACTTGATAGTAGGTTCATCCGATTTTGAATACAAACAAATGCCACAAAATAATATCTCTCATTGAATTTCCTGCATTTGTCGAATTTAAATAATTTATAGACAAATTGGAAATTTTCAAACAATAATCACAGCTTCCCAGACTTCCATGTGATACCTGTTGTTAAGCCTGTAGGAGCAAAGCTCAACAGCTATTCCAATTATTTTTAATTACAAACAGCACTAACTCATAGGGTATGCAACATTTTCAAATTAACCATTTTCTAACCATTGTACGGACCCAACGGTGGTGCGGAGGGTGTAACCACCTGCGAGCTCCGCAAAGCGCGAGTAAACAATTTGTATTTTAAATATGGTAGCCTACAGCTATCTAGTTGAATTGAAACTGGATGGATAGGAATGTTATTACATAAATACATTAGAAAACAGGTAAGTTTTATTGTTATAAGGCTCAACCCTTGTCCAATATTTAAAAATTACATATCTTTTATCTCTAATTTTGAAGAATTCAAAGCAATTTGAAAATACTTTGAAGACTTATTAAGTCTCATTAAAGATTTTACAAGATTTCAATAGATTTTACACTTGTTTGAAAAATCTGCATGGAGTATTTTGGTTGTATCGATCATAGTTTTTTCAAATATAGTTGTTAGATATTTATCTAACGTAGCATCAGAATCCTGACGTATGATAACCCTATCCCGGAGGTGGAAGGCTAGGAGTTAACTAAAGGAGGATGACACAATTCTAATATAATTATGATACAAAAGGTCGAATATGACTACTGACACAATCATGAAGAACTCTCTCAAACACTTTAGCAAAAGGTGACAATTGAGTTATTGGGCGGAGGTTGGATATGTCATTTCTCCTAGCAGATTTGAATATAGAAGTAACTCTGCCAATTTTCCATCTGGAGGGGAATACCGAGGATCTCAAAGACAGATCAAAAATGATCTTCGAGGGGGGACCCAAAATTTCAGCACAACCCTTACATGAAGGAACATTATCTGGTCCACAACCAGTACAAAGTCTCAAATCACCTATTGCTGCAATTATGGCTCTCAAATCAACAGAACTGATTGAGAGAGAAGGGACATTCAGTCTACTGTCTAGGTTCACCTCATTGTCAACATCCAACTGCGACTCATCAGAAAATACTGAAGGAAAATACTGAGCAAAACTATTAGGCAAATCATGGAGTCCAAAGATTTGATCACCCCAATGCATACCCTCCTGTGTAGAACTGTTAGCTCTTCTTGCATTGTCAAATCCCCAGAAGCTCTCAGCATCGCTCTTAATATTAGTCTCAACCCTATCTAAATAATTATGATATTCATGAGCAATAAATTGCTTAACGTGAGTTCTCAACCGAATTGCTCATTGTGATATAGAGAGAAGTGCTTCTTAGCGCATCTGTCCTTCCTCTTTAACAGCCGAATTATTTCAGCATTGAACCAAGGTGTATACTTAGTACCCCCCGGCCTGACCATCCTCTTTGGAATACAATTGTCAAAGCACTCATAAATGAAGGTATCAAATAAATCCACAGCCTCATCTACATTACTTAAATCATCCATAAGCTCCCAGCGATAGGATCTCAACTGATTATAAAGCAGGAGATAGTCAGCCCTCCTAAAGTCAAACAGTTCAATGCAATTCAACTGAGAATTAGCAGTGGACCATACCTGAACTGTGACAACAAGAAAAGGATGATGAGGGTCCTCAGGAACCAGGGAACAATCACTTTGCTTAACCCTGATATCAACATTAGAAAATACTAGGCCCAGAATACGATCATTACAATTAAGAACTGAGTTACAGAGAGCCAGATCATAGAAGCCCACAAAAGAAGCCAGTTTCCTAGCAGAAGGAGAGCCCAATTCCAAACGATATCTATCATTATTAATCTCAGGTAGGTTGACTTCGTAGATTTACGTATCCTATGAGCATACTTTCCAGTACATATATTATATAAACTCTTCTTCTTTTGGTATTCAACCCTGGGGTTGGTTTGCAGCAGTGCGCCATTCTTCTCTTCTTTCTGCTTTCCTCTTCATTTCTTGATAGGTACTGCAGCCAACGTCATTCATGATTTGTTGCAGGTATGACATCCTTGGTAATTTATAAACTATAAATTATAAACAGCTATAATTCCCTATAAACTGCACATCAATATTAATATTTGCCAAAAAAAGAACATTTTACAAAATTATATATTTACATACAAAATAAATACTAAAATGAATATTGAAAATTAGGTAAGATGGAGTGAAAAATTATCTGATTTCAAAATATCCCTTGTCCTGTTTCATTGATCATAAAACAAATAGCTTAATAAATAAAATAAAATCTTAGTAATAAAAATCATAATATTATTATTAGAGGAACAAAAATCCAAAAAAAGCTATATATACGATTCTATGCAATAATAATTCATGTATTCATATCAGTTGGACTGCCACATCTAATAATTCCTTCCAATAAAATTCGTAACCTTTACCACTGTAAATTAACCCTGTCAATTGTAAACATAGTTTTGTCATTTTAATAATTCATCCACAGTCTAATAATTTTAAATCAATAATTATAATTATAAATTATAAATTATAAATTATAATTTTGTCAATTTTAATAAATCATACTCACTACAGCTCTAATATTTTTACACCTCATTCAAGGTCTCAACTTTCTTATAATTTGCAGTTTGTGGTACATATCTATGATGAGTTAGTGTTGATTGCAAGGATATCCTTATTCTAGGAATTAAACCAATTTATTTACAAATAAAGAATAATCTAATCTAAACTTTCTTGCCTTTTTGCCGCAATTTTCTGAATTATGCTATCAAAAGAAATCATTGAAACCCTTTCGTGTTCAATTGAGATGATAATCAGATTTGTGAGTATTTTATGTTGCATAGCATTCCTCAAATAGGTTTTCATGAGCTTAAATTTACTGAAACTCCTCTCTCCAGTTGCTACAGACACTGGAAAAGTAACAAAATTCAAATTTGTTTGAAGAAAACAAATATATTAGGGTAAAATATCCTTCTCTCATATCCCCATAATTCATCTCTCATATCCCCTTAATTCCCTCTAATATCCTCATAATTCCTTCTCTCATAGCCTCATAATTCCTTCTCTAATATCCCCATAATTCCTTCTCTCATATCCCCATAATTACCTTCTCTCATATCCCCATAATTCCCTTCTCTCATATCCCCATAATTCCCACTCCAATATCTCCATAATTCCCTCCCCTCATATCCCCATAATTCCATTCTCTTATATCCCCATAATTCCTTCTCTCATATCCCATAAATTTCTCTTGACGACCGTTATATCCCCACACGGCCAAAAAATATTGAAATTTCAAACGAAAATTCCTGAGAGAGGGAAGAGCATCTGATTCCTCATATTTTTTGTTCAATATTCTCTCCTTTAAACTTCGATAAGTGGTTTAATAAGCGAGTTCTCACAAGTGACCCAGGGATCCAATATCGCCATAAAGTACGGGGCGCTAGACAGAGAGAGATAGAGAGAGAGAGAGAGAGCGAGAAAGAGAGAGAGTGAGTACGAGAGTATATCACAATGGCAGCGTATCGTTTATACGTGTGTCGATATCCGATAAGGTCGTCTCCCGTATTATTCCCGACGAAAATCTTATTTTTCAATATACCCTACTGCTGCTGCTGCTGCTGTTTCTAATCCTGTTTCTGCTACATGATGTCGGCTTCTCGGGTATGTCTCCGATGCTTATTTCCTCATTTCGCTACTTTTTCTTCTTATTTTTTGTCTTCTTCTTCTTCATCTTCTTCATCATTGTCGTCTTGTCCTTCTTCCTCCTTTTCCTCATTCTTTCCTTCTTCATCGTCTTCTTCTTCTTCTTCTTCTTCTTCTTCTTCTTTCACTTCTTCATCGGCTTCTTCTTCATCATCGTCTTCTCCTTCTTCTCCTTCATCGTCTTCTTCTTATTCTTCTACTTCTCCAACATCATCGTCTTCTCCTTCTTATCCTTCTTTATCGTCTTCTCCTTCTTATTCTTCCTCTTCATCTTCTTCATCATCGTCGTCGTCTTATCCTTCTTCTTCCTCCTCCTTTCCTCATTCTTTCTTCTTCATCGGCTTCTTCTTCATCATCGTCTTCTCCTTCTTCTTCTTTATCGTCTTCTCCTTCTTATTCTTCCTCTTCTTCCTCCTCCTTTTCCTGATTCGTTTCTTCTTCATCGGCTTCATCTTCTTTATCGTCATCTCCTTCTTATTCTTCTTCTTCTTTTCATCATCGTCGCCTTCTCCTTCTTCCTCCTTTTCCTCATTCTTTCTTCTTCATCGGCTTCTTCTTCACTTCTTCATCATCGTCTTCTCCTTCTTCTTCTTCTTCATCGTCTTCTTCTTCTTCTTCTTCTACTTCTTCATTATCATCGTCTTCTCCTTCTTCTTCATCGTCTTCTTCTTCTACTTCTTCTTTATCGTCTTCTCTGTCTTCTTCTCCTTATTCTTCTTTATCGTCTTCTCCTTCTTATTCTTCTCCTTCTTCATCTTCTTCATCCTCTTTATCTTCTTCATCATCGTCGGCTTCTCCTTCTTCCTCATTCTTTACGTCTTCACGTTCTTCTTCTTGTTCGAAATTTCCTTCTACTTTTTTTGTGAAGCTAGCTCGGACAGAAGGCGAATTTTCGTGGCTCCATTGGAGAGTATCACTCATGAAATCAATGAACTAGGTCGTCCGTGGCGGCTATCTCCTGTGCAGCTCTACACACTCACATCCTTCGCACACGCACCCACATGTACGGAACAGCCTCCACATACTCATACACACTACACTCATGCTCGTGCACAAGTTTGATTCGCCAGTGAGCGCAGACGACCGGAATAAAGAAGAAGAAGAAGAAGAGGGAAGAAGAAGGAGAAGAAGAGGGAAGGAGAGTAAGAAGAAGCAGAAGAAGAAGGAGAAGAAAAAGAGGAAGAGGAAGCGAAGTTGGATATGGATGAGGAAGAAAAGTGATAAATGGGCAGCGAAAGAGAAAGAGAGAAGATAACGATATGGAGAGAAATGAGACAGCGATAACATGAATGTGGTGATGATGATAATGATAATGATTACAACGGGAGAACAACATAATTTGGGAACAATGATAACTCAAAATGAGAAATTTTATGAGAACGACATAACCTGGGAACAAATAAAACTCAAAATGAGTTTATAAGATAGGAAGGCTGAGGAGATAGGCACAAGATAGAGGACAGAAAACGAAGCAGGTAGAAGAAATTTGAAGGATAACCTAGAAATAAACAAGACAAGCATAGATAAAGACAAGCTTGGACAAAGAAGAATAACAGGATAAAGAGCAATAACAAGGATAAATAGTAATAACGAAGTTCAAGAGAGAGAAATAAGAAAGAAGGTAGGGTACTGAATAAGGAAAGAAAAGAGTAGGGACAGAAAATGATTGAAAAGACGTGAAAGGAGGATAGAGTCCGAATAAGGATGATGAAAACTCAAAGGTAACTATTGAAAGTGAAGAGAGATAAGGAAGCAAAACTAGATATGGATAAAGCGATCAGAAACCTGCGGAAATAAGACATAAAACGATAGGAATATAAAAAGCGAAAACGAAATGGGAAGGAAAGAAAAAGAGGATACAGCAAAAAACGAATACAAGAAAGTAGGAAGAAAGTGAGTTTATTGATACAGAAGTTGGTGCAGCATTTCACGGTGAGAGATGGTGATGGGTGGAAGGAGGGGGGGTAGGTCGCCTTGTGGGGATTGATTTCCAATCGAGAAGCGACTTGGGACGAGAAGCAGGAGGTGGAGGTGGAAGAGGAGCACTATGTGTGCAGTTCTATTCCGTCGTCATGTGGCCAGGCCAGAGCAGAAAAATGGAGAGGAGATGAAAAAGAGAGGAAGAAGAAGACGAAGAAGAAAAGAAGAAGAAAAAAGAAGATACCAAAGAAGTCGAAGATGAAGTTACGAACAAGAAGAAGAGACGAGAAAAAGAAGCAGAAAAAGATGAAGATGATGAGGAAAAAGAGAGAAGACGAAAAAGGAGAAGAAGGGAGTGAAATGAAGAGATGATATGAAATATGAAGGAGACAAAAGGAGGTGAAGAAAACGAAGATGATGTATAAGAAGGAGAAGAAAATAAAGAAGAAGTAGGAGTGAATATTGAAAAGGAACAGAAGGACGAGGGAGAGAGAGGAAGAAGAAGAAAAGCCTAAGAAGAAGAATAAATTACAGAAGAAGTAGTAGGAGAAACACAGAAGAAAAGAAAAGGAATGGGAAGAAGAAGAAGAGAAGAAGGTGAAAGAAATAGAAGAAGGAAAGAGTAAAAAAAAGAAACATAAGTAGAAAGAAGAAGAAACCAAAGAAGACAAAGACGAAGATGAAGTTACGAACAAGAAGAAGAGTCGAGAAAAAGAAGAAGATGAAGAAGAAGACAGAAGACGAAAAAGATGAAGATGAGGAAGAGGTGGAAATGTGGAAATCGTAGTAAATTTACACAGTAATCGTCATAGTAAAAGATGATGCTGGATGAAAGAAGGGGAAGAAGAAGAAACACAGGTAGAAGATGAAGAAGAAGAATGAGAAGCGAGATGGCAAGGCAGAAGTTGGGTGGATCATATAAGTAGAAGAAGAAGTGGACAATGAGAAGAGGGAGGAGAATAGGAAGAAACAAAGGAAACAGCCAAATAAAGAAGAAAGTGGAAAAGGTAGGAGTAGATAAGAAGAGGAGGGAAAAGAAGAGGAAAGAGAAGGAAGAAGGAGAGAGCAAGATGAAGAAGGAGCAGCAGTAGGAGAAAGACTAGCGAGAAAAAGAGTGAAAAAAGCAAGCGGCCACTGTATTGAGTATTTGATATCGGGTGGATTGACACCATCACTGCATCAGTAGCAGCAGATGTTCTTTTCGACTTTCTTTTGTTCCAACCATGTAACTGAGTAAGAATCAGAGAAAGAGAGGAGAGAGAGAGAGCGCGGGCAGACAGCAAGTGATGTGATGAACAATGGTGGCAAATCTCATAACAGAGCGACTGACGACAGCGCTATCTGTGCCACTTTGATTGCTGCCGCCACTTTTGCCAGACAATTCGTGTGAAACACTGTGTGCTCCTCATTCTGATTTATAAAGAAGAAGGATTTATAAAGTGCAAGAAGAAGCGGAAGACGAAGAAGAAGGTTCTGTTTCTGCAGAACTCTTGAATCAGTATCGTTTACATCCGACGTAAACTAAGGCTAGGCGTACACCGGTTAGTCAAGACAAGACAAGACGAGATTAGTCACGTTTAGTCACAGTAATTCACATAGTTGCTTATGAAGCAGCACACACAGGTGCAATGAAATCGGACAAGACAAGACAAGACGAGATTAATCACAGTCATTCACATAGTTGCTTATGAAGTAGCACACACAGGTGCAATGACTAATCGGACAAGACAAGACAAGACGAGATTAGTCACGTTTAGTCACAGTAATTCACATAGTTGCTTATGAAGCTGCACACACACGTGCAATGACTAATCGGTGTGTGTTGCTTCATAAGCAACTATGTGAAGTACTGTGACTAAACGTGACTAATCTCGTCTTGTCTTGTCTTGACTAACCGGTGTACGCCTAGCCTAAAGAAGTGGGTTCAAGCTTTGCTTATGTATAAAAAATGAATTTTTAGAAAAACTGAATAATGAAATACATTAGATGAACGCAGGGAGCTGACGAACATACCCTCATCTTCTAGGGAGTAGAAGTAAGAGAAATCAGGGGAGTAGGATGTCGGCCATTATTATTAGACCTAATTTTGACAACATCTACATTACTTCTACCCAAACCAACCTAAAAAACAAAACATTTTGTATTTTGCCGTAAATATTAACTATATTCTCCCAACAGTTTTGATTTATACCGCAAAAGATACCATAAACTTTCAAAACTCTTCATAAAAATTAAATTCAACATGATGGCTCTGAATTCAAATACACCGCCAAAATTCGGTCCAGAGTGTATTCGGCCAATGAGAACTCAGCTACAATTCAGTCCAAGTGAATTCGGCCAATGAGATCGAGACACAGGCTTCACCCACCTTTAACATAGGGAAGATAGGATTGTTCCACTCCAGCAATGACAGCCCCCTGGATGAACGTGATCAGATCATTTAATACAAATTACGAGAGATAATGCTTCAAAGTGTAGATAAATAAGGTTAAAAATACAGTTCATTTTATTGGATGAATTATTGTAAACAACATAGACTAGAGAATTATTGCAAGATGATAAGATAACGCAATATGATAACGATAATAATATTGTGATGTCTGTACACTAAGGGCCGGTTCATGAGCTCGGGATTTAGCCAAGTCCTAGACTAAAACGGGTGGCCACCGTAGCATCGACAAACGTTAGCCTCAAAACTATGTACTAAGGGCTCTCTATGCTGCTAACCCACTAACCTATCGAGACAAACGTTTGTCGATGCTATGGTAGCCACCCGTTTTAGTCTAGGACTTGGCTAAATCCCGAGCTCATGAACCGGCCCTAAATCGGCTTACTTGCTTTTCCTATAAACGATCAGCTGTGCATTCTGGCAGTATTGTAGCCTACTTCAAAAGTATAGCAGGATTCTTTTAAATTGTCAGAAAACAGCTGATTGATGTACGCCCGTTTACTAACGTTAAATCAGCTGTTTTCTGACAAGTTAAAAGAATCCTGCTATACAATACTATAGTCTTCGCATTGGTTTCCACTATTAATACAGTGGACCCAACCCAGTAACAAACCCTTTTCGCTCACACTGTATCACAATAATAGCACACCCAGAAAGTGTAGCAGAACACACGCAAAACGCATCGAATTACTATCGACCTGAATTTGAACCGACGCCCGACCAAAACTGATTAATTTCAAAGTGGTATCAATTTACGCATGTACTGTATGCAGCTCTGCTTATTGAGAAATACCGTACCGCACTCACTAACACACCTAAACACGCAGACTCACGCACGCGTATCCTCATGCATGTCCCTTTGTTGTTGAATAGTGCAAAAGAGAAAATAAACAAGAATAGGAAAATAAATAGAAAGAAATTGAAAAACGAAAGAAGAAGGAGAAGAGGAAAAATAAAGGAGGACATGTGGAAAATGAGATAAGATTACTTTTACTTCATTGATGCTGATTACGTTTTTTCTTAGACAATACAGGATGACAAGGAATTGATATTATTACAAACTTTATGAAAATATATGCGATACGATGATGAGAACAAGGGCTGCTATGAAAAAACCGATGAATTTAAATATGAATTTCTTTTCTTAGCAAATAAGGATCTCTGAGTATATACTGTACATCCTTTCCATAACACTTCACAGAAGATAGGAAGAGAAGGAGAAGCATCTACAAGAACATTCTTCTATTTTCCAATAAAAATGATCAAGGTTCCAAAGCAACAAAAAAAGAAGAAGAGGAGGAAGAAAAATGGAGAAAAAAGAACAGGAGAATGTAGGAGGATGAAATTATACGAAATAGAATGAGGGATGAAATTGAAATAAGAAAAGAACAAGAAGGAATATGATAACAAGTAGAGGAAAGAGTAATGAAACTTTTGAGAAACTATATGAGAAAATAAATTTAATTTCATTCCCCAACAATAAGAAGATGAAAAAGACGATGGAAGAAGATGTAGAAGAAGGGAAAGAAACTTACAAATAATAAGAAAGACGGAATGAAGAGTGGAAACGTGGATAAAAATGAATGAGTGTGCAAAAAATGAATGGTTGAAACAAAAACACACACACAAAATACACCTATACAGTATGTTGAGAGTAGGTTATGGATAGGGCATTTTCCCCCCTTTCCCCATCAACAACCAACAAATCCGCACCTTCGGTTCGAGGGGGGTAGAACGCGGGAGGTATTTGAGCTCCCCCCGAAACCCAATTCGCCGATGCATTCATTATTGACCAGCAATCATTGAAAACAGGAACAAATAGGATTCCATTATTCAGTAGTCGCGGCATCGAGCAAAAAACAAAAAATAATCGACGATCCGCCGAGTTGAATTCCATGGAGCCCCGGGTTGAAGGGGGGGGGGTATCATTGTGTCCGCGAAAAGATATTGGCAAACAATAATCGGGAGCGCGGGAGGGGTGGAGGGTTTTCATTCGGCTGTTTTGTTTGCTCGTTGAATCAAATAGTAATTAGAGTGTGCTGTGTAATCATTTTTATCAAATTGGTTTTCAATGAACAACTGATTGATCAAGACAATAAGTTTCGTTGCAGAATAAAGACAAACTCTTGTTTTATTATTGCAGATTAATTTTATTAACAAGAAATATCAGTCAAGCTGATGATGTAGCCTGTGTGGCCACGAAATTGACAAAGTCAGAATGATTTTTTTAATTTCAATTATCATGAAACGGTTCTACAATCTCAATAGTGACTCTTTAGAATTTTTGAGGTAACACAACACCTGAAATTGACCTTGCATTGATTCCTCACAAAACTCCAACAATACCACACAGGAATCATACAGGATTGAGATAAATTCAATGTAGGTCAAGTCAAGTATTCCTGTTACCACGAATTCATTTCTAAGTTTTCTGATCGTATCAGCTTTCAATGGAGCAAGCGACAACCTTTCATAACAACATTCAGCATCTTCCAAGAATATTCTGCTTCTACAAAAAATCGTTGTGACATCACACCACGAAGAAAAGGAAGAAGAAGAAGAAGAAGGAGAGGAGGGAGAGGAAGAAGAAGAGGGTGTGGAAGAAGAAGAGGAAGATGAAGAGACAAGAAGAAGAAGACAAAGAAGAACTAGAAGAGGAAAGAGGAAGGAAAAGGAGGAGAAATAGAAGAAGAATTAGAACAGGGAGGAAGGAGAGGAGGGGTGAAGAAGAAGAAAAAGATGAAAAAGAAGAAGATGAGAGAAGAAGAAGAAGAAGAAGAAGAAGAAGAAGAGAAGAAGAAGGAGAAGAGGAAGAAGAAGAAAAAGAAGAACTAGAAGAGGGAAGAAGTAGGAAGAAGAAGAAGGAGGAGGAGGAGAAATGGAAGAAGAAGTAGAACAGGGGAGAAAGAAGAAGAAGAATTAGAACAGGGAAGAAGGAGAGGAGGGTGAAGAAGAAGAAAGGATGAAGAAGAAGAAGAAGAAGAAGAAGAAGAAGAAGAAGAAGAAGAAGAAGAAGAGAGAAGAACAACAACAACAACAACAACAACAACAACAAAAACATCAACAAGAACAAAGACAAGAAGATGATGATGAAGCAGAAGAAGAAGAAGAAGCAGGAGAAGAGGGAAAAAAGAAGAAGAAGAAGCGACCTAACGACGTCTGTCTCTGGCTTGGGTATCATGTTATTATTTTGTGTGCAGCACCTGAAAGTTTCCTTTGATGCATCAGCAGCGCGACCAATGATCTGCAAGTCTGCTCTCCGACTTGTTGGAGAAAAACTGAAAAGAAGTAGGTGTTCACCTGGTGTTTGTAATGACGGTGGATAGATACTGTTCAGAAGGGTTATAACGGCAGCTTTTGTTACATATTTTTTGTTATCTGCGTTTGTATGAACATTGAAAATATATGTACAGTATTCATGCATATAGAGTTACTGTACAGAAGCATATCACGCGAACCTTTGTTGGATATTTTTTTATGTAGGTTGATGTGTGAACCATGTTATTAAATTTATATATTTATGTACTTTTTTATATGGATAAGTACAAGCCAGGTCAAGAGAATATAAGTAGTTTATTGCAAAAGAGTGTAGTAGGCAGTGATGGCAAAATAGCATCAATGTTATGAACAAGAGAGCATAAATGTTTTTCAACCATCGATTTTTCAGTAAGATATACAACGATGGTATTTGTAAAGAATAATGTAAAAACATCGATATTTCAGTAAAAAATACATCGATGGTTTATTAGTTCGATATTAACAATAACAAGTATCCTTAGGCTAGGAGTACACCGGTTAGTCAAGACAAGACAAGACGAGATTAGTTACATTTAGTCACAGTAATTCACATAGTTGCTTATGAACCAGCACACACAGATGCAATGACTAATCGGTGTGTGTTGCTTCATAAGCAACTATGTAAAGTATTGTGACTAAACGTGATCAATCTCGTCTTGTCTTGTCATGACTAACCGGTGTACGCCTAGCCTAAGATTTAATGTTCGATACATTGATGTTTCTCCACCAAAGAAACGTTTGTGGAACTCTTCCAGGTAACAAGATCTTCCTGTGACTGTGGTCTTCAAACATGATTTTGTTCTTTCATACATTATCATTATTTTTCGCCACATTAGGACGTAATTAACTGTTTTTTGTACGACACATAGAGGCCGAAAACGTTCGGTTTCTAACGAGGTCAGCTGGAGGGCTGTATACGTTTACCGCCCTAGGACCGAAAAGAAAATGACCTTGAATAACAGCTTTCTCTATCCGATCAACAACATGGTATGAGTTCTACGATGGAGAAGACTTGTTCTCGAACTTGAAAACCGCGATTTCAAGCCGACAAACAAACATTTTCCGCCCTAGGTGCGAAATATTCTATTTTTTTCTACGATGCTGGGGAGATAATCATTACAGCCTAGACTAGAGTTCAGTAACTCCAACAAGAACTAGAATTATATCAGAAAACAATGGCTAAAAAATAACAATAAACACTGGGGAATTAGTTTACATCCATTTTGTCAGATACGCAAGGAAAAGTGGAACATTCCGGACCAAAACACAATTAAATACCGATCAATAATTAACGAATTCCTACAAAGCGGATAAACAATAACAATGAAACATCAATGAATAATAGAATATTTATTGCCCAACCCAGTTATGACTGGATAGAACGCCTCCTGGTTCCACTAAATAGATGATACTACCTTTGAATGTTAATCCACTCAATTATTTCCTACGATCTGAGCGTAGCGGAGACAGTTCGCAAATGATTTATTGATGGACTATGTCTAGAATAAGGTAATAACAATTGATTCTATTTTCTAGTATACAACAACTGATTTCGCAATTTCTTGTTTATTTCATTGTTTTCTCATTTACAAGAAACTGATAATCCAATATTTGATTATAATATGTTATATGAGAAGTGACTGCATTATACAAGAATTGATTATATGAATAAAAAATGGTTCATTTCATTGCTTTCCCATTTACAAGAAACTGATTATCAAACTATTGATAGTGTCATAATGAGAATTGACTCTATGATACAAGAATTGATTATTATATGGATAAAAATTAAAATTGAAAGATAGCGATTTGCATCACACGCGGACATGAACACAAAAATTAAATTGAATGAAAACGCCGTAAAATGACGTAATGATAAAACCAATGTAACAAGAACCAAGGAACGAATCTGACGTCATTCTACGGTGGTTAAATTCAATTGGATTTTTGTGCAATGATTCATCTGTTGATTTACTTAGAATTCTAGGATTCTATTTCGTATAATGTAAACTAATTTGACGTGATGCATATGGACAAAGAAACATATCTTATCTACTTATCTATTCTGTAATTTATGTTGCCTAATCCATTCCAAACAACAATATGGTATGAGCCCAATTAGCCTACTAATGCTATCTACATTAGAAATTGCATATCACCCAGTAACTGCAGCCATCTATTGGCAGAATTCAGAAATACATTTCACCTTACTGGCCGACCAATCAGGAGAGAGTAGGCGGGGCTGGCTTCAATGTGTTTCTGTAGGCGTGGTCCTAATCCGGATCTTGTTTGTGATTGGCCCATGCTCAGTCTGAGCTCGGTTTCATTATCTCATCCGTCTACTTAGAATGTTATTAATTATTCATTGATTTTACCCATGTTTTTCATCGTTTTGATCGGATCTTAAGTAATTACTGTGCATTTAAGAACGGATTACCTTGAATCATAAACGTGATTCGATGGAGCTATTTGGGCCTTTCTATAACAATTTCAAAAAATGATTAATTTCAAAGAAATTAATCCAATTTTAGAGCCTCACTCTCAAGTCCTTTTATCTGAATCTGTTTTCAAATTCAAAGATTTTTGCCTAGTCATTCAAAAAGAGAGTAAACCGGAATCGCTGAACAAATCTTGATTTCGGGCTAAATTTTGGGGAATTTATAAAAATGAGATCGTTTCAAGTATGCTACAAGTTTGCAACTTTGGTATTTTCAAGAGAAATTTGCTATAAAACAAGTAATCCCAATTATGTGAAGGTATAACTAGTTTATGTTATTAGCAGAGATACCTGTGAAAATTTTGATCTATTTTTCTCATTTTAACTTTCTAAGCTTCATAACGTTCTAACTTTACAACTTTATATTTCTAACTTTCCCCGAGATTTGAATCACGGAATATTAATTTCGATTTTTTTGTTGGTGCTGGAAGCCAGAAAAATAAATGAATGAACTTCATAATAATTTGAACTTCACGCCTTTAAACAAAGCATACAGAAATCCATTTGAATAACAGGAGCTAGAGTTGACCACATTATTCTTATATTTCGATATGAAAGTCATAGAAATTTCTATTATAGTCAGAAGATGGAATTTCTAGTCATCTAAATTTCCAAGTTAAATAACACATAACCTATCATCCGAACCTAATGAATCAGGGGTTTTCATCAGTAGAAACGAAATGGTTATGATACGAGTAGCGTACAGTAAACATGAATCGTTATTGAGATAAATAAAACAGCGTACAACTACAATTGCTTTCACAATTGTCTCCAACAATTACGAAATTGAGTATACTTGCCGGGTAGAGAGAAAACCAACAAATAAAGAGTTTTGCCAAGTTGGCGGTTTGAGAAGGAGAAAGGGGAAGCGAAGCGAACCCCCAGTGAACAAGCACAACTATATTATTTCAGCAGGATAATGTTACTCTAAAACATAACAGTCCACTTAGTTTCCTTGGGGAATTGACAACAGAGATGATTCAGCATGGATGGGGCGGGGGGAGGATTCGAGCTTCTTCCTTACAAGGAATGTGATAGGGTGGAAGAAGGAAGACGAAGAGAAAGAAGAAGAAGGAGGTGGAGGAGGAGGTGAAGGATGAGGAGGATGAGGAGGAGGAGGAAACAAGCTAGAAAGAAAGGACCAAGCAGACAGAATGCGAGTGCTGATTCTTGTCCTGAAACTGAAAATATTTTCCTCAGCCAGCCACGTTGTTATAATATCATGAGCAAGAGATATCTCTTTTCCAAGATGGGATAAAAAGCATCAGATTCACTTTTGTGGTATCTGATAGTTGTAGTCTACTGTATTTGAGAATATTTCCAAGTAGCTGAAGTAGGATTTAAGTTCATTTTGAGAAAGTCTTTATTATTATCCAATAAAATCGATTCATCAACTACTAATCTAGCTGATTTATATTTGTTTTTAGATTGGAGTTGACAATCAGAAGAGATTCTAAAATTCTATAAAATATTTATTTTGGATACTATACGAGTATAGTGTTTATTGATTCCAATAGTGGACATTCAAATTCTGTAACAGCATACGGTATAGTACTGAATAGTGAATACTATTCTGAAGAAAGAATAAGTATGAATTATATTATACCTTCATTTCAAGCAACTCTATGATATAAACAATAATTGATACCTCATAGTTTTTATCTTCGGAAGTGGAAATAAGTGATAAAAAGTGAATGTAAACATAACCTACATTTGAAATCATTATCAAAATTATGGAAAGAAGACGTTTTGGACTTTGTGTCTGTGTTTCCACCATATCTTTTGATTTCTTACTTTCTTGAACAAATAAATAAATAATTATCACACTGTTGTAATACTGTTGCAAAGTACAGGAAAGTTCCCTCTGAACAATAAAATAAAATACACCTGGCCAAATTCTATAACACAGATCTGATCTCACACAAGAACTATACAACAACCCTACTTATAATATAACTGTATGAAATAGATAAATTAATACAATAATAAAAACTTATTAAATTATAAACTTTTCAAAGAATTTCAGGTAACTTTTGATAAGCTACAAAATAACATTTACGATTTTCGAGGAAATTGACACATAACTTGAGTGAATAAGAAATAATTCAGTCTACATTATAAGCAGAACAATAATCATCGTTAAAACAATTTTTGAGCATTGTAGAAAGTCATAACTTCCTCAAATTATACAAAAAAATCAACCAGAAAACAAAGACAGCCATTCTTGAAACAATTTTAGAACACAATAAACACTAATAACTCGGCCAAATTACCCAAAAAAATCAACCACCCATCTCATAACTAGGAGAAACGAGCCATTTCCTGTTTCACGAATCTCATCCGACTGCATCTAATCCCAGCAAACATCTCCAGCACTTTTATGCAGAGTTTAGTGCACTTTAGTGCGGAGGCGCGCTGACTGTAACACAGCGCAGTTAACTGTCCACATTTACAGCTCTCTGTGTCTTTACAAAGTGGAGATAAACTCGTTCATGCCTTACAGGTGATGTGTGCCGGGGAATAATAAAACGGCGGACCAACAGCAGTGCATTACCGGGATTATTTCTCGTTCTATAGGAGTGCTATAGTATAGGTTAGATCTTTGGGGTAGGAAATCTTTACAACGAGATGCCATCCCATCTAATCGAACATGTTAATGGCTGAATCAGTCCACGATTTAACATCCTATTATGAAACAGTTTTGTGATTGAAATTGACACCAGAGATGATTCAGAGTTTTTTAAAAGATTTTTCCTTTCTTTTATTGTGCTTCAACTCATCGGAGGGTTTTTGTGTAGGCCTAAATATCTTTCACAAATAAATAAACAATCTAAATTATTTGTGTGAATGGATCTATTGATTTAAGATTTATTGATCTATTGATTTTTAATGGATTTATTGATTTAATGATTTAAGATCATACTCTTAAAAACATTGATTACAATCATACACAATTATGTGAGATTATTCAATGATTTTCTCAGTTTCAGGGGTTTTGGTAAGTGGAAATACAAATTCAAGTCTCATAGGAAACTTTGGTTTGACCGTTTGATTTTTTGAATGTATTTACATTATTAGTCAGTCAGTGGTCAGTACTATTTGTACTATTGATTAAACAAATTTACAATTTTAAACAGCTGAATGAAAACATTTCGAACATTTATTGAAATGATTGACTCTAATTTATTAAAATAATACTAGCCTAACTAAATTTATTTAATATTATCAATTATTTAATTCTTTAGCAAACACTTGGGCACGGTCACGGTGCACATCAAGGAAACAGGTTTCATGTTCACTTGCATACTGAAGAAACGTCTTTCCATAAGTTTCACGATAAATTTCGACGAAGAAGATGTGTTTTTACGGCGGTGATTAGAAAACAAGAGTGAAAATCGAAGTACTGGGTTCATCCCTTGATCAGATCAGGAATCGACAATACAACTGTTAGCGTTATCTCAGTTTTGGTCCAGATGAATTTGATTGGAATATCAATGCCAGTTTCATGTTTTTTAACAGCTTCTTCCACACTAGTTTGGAATACCTAAGTCTTCCATACCTTCTATCTGATTATCTCCCAATCCCCAAAAACAACAAACACTATTTAATTAGAAACGAGCTCTACAGAACCATAGAGATAGTATAACACAAGAATTACACCACTTTCGTAATGTTTTCTCTATGATGGAACCACAAGCTCAACTAGAATGTCCAGAGACAGTGGGACGAGACACCGAGTTTCAATTAAATCTTTTTTTAAGTTTTGATCGAGTTTCAGTTTTATGAAATATCAAGCCATTCTCATACTTTTCACCCACTCTGTATACTTCAAGCAATATCTTTCATTAAAAATAACTGACCGCACCATTTCCAGTGATCGATTTTCGAGTTTAAAAAGCCACCAAACCCAACCTCACCGGAAGTAAAGGTACGAGTGGCTTGTATAGATATATAGATATCTGCAAGATATCTTGCAGAATGCGGGAGGAGGCAAGGACGTTTACCGCCATTGTGTGGTAGTGGGGGGGAGGGTGGTAGGCAGGGGTTGGACAAGGGAGTCAACAATGCTTCTTTATCGCGAGTACCCCCCTCAAAAAAAGGGGGGGGGCCTTTAACGGCGCCGTAAACCTACCGTCACCGCGCCGCCTATCCTCTGTCACATTACACTGGTAATTGTATCGTAAATCTTTCATCTCTTCTCTTTCGTTTTTCTTCTGCTTCTTCTCTTCTGTTCATCTTCTTCTCTTTCCACTCTTCCTACTGCTCGCTTTTCATTTGTTCCCCTCTTTTTCCTTCTCTAACATCCTCTCTTACTTCTCGTTCCTTTTTTTCGTCTCGTTTTCTTTCTCGTTCTCTTTACCTTATATACACTTTTTCTCTTCTCCTTCCTTCTCATCTTATTTCTCTTTCTGCTTTTTTCCTCCTTTCACTCCTTCTCATTTCCTTTCTCCTCTCCTTGTCAAGCTATTCCTCAAGAAATGTCCAATCACTTTTTTCTTCTGTTCCTTCTCTTCTGTTCTTCTTCTTCTCTTCCTTCTCTTTCCACTCTTCCTACTGTTCGCTTTATAAAGAATGTATGTAATGAATGTATGTAATGTTCGCTTTATAAGAATGTCCAATTTTTCAGTCACTGTCCTATCACCACAGAATCCAGCCAAACATGACGGTTAGAGAATAGAATGAATTTGATTGTCAACAGGAAATAACCAAACGATTCTTTTAACCATGTATGTAATGTATGTATGAATGAATGTAATGTTCGCTTTATAAAGAATGTCCAATTTTTCAGTCACTGTCCTATCACCACAGAATCCAGCCAAACATGACGGTTAGAGAATAGAATGAATTTGATTGTCATAAAACAGTAAATAACCAAACGATTCATAACCATTGTTCATCAAATACCCTCTTCAACAATTGTCGGCATATTTTCTATGCAGTATGTCATCTGGAGAAGTGATTAGTTATCAATTCATGTGCCTTAGCAAAACGAACCGCAACAAATACATGTTTATACAAAAATGGCAACAATTTCCTTTGTCCTACTCCTGCTTGAAGTATGACTCAAACACCCCCTTCAACAATATTATTATCATTGACAGACCAGTTCAGTTACGGCCACCCGAAATGACAGCTGATGATAATCTGACATGGAAGCATAACAACTACCCCGTCCCTTGGGGCACCGAATTCTGTGATCTGCCCCAGTCAGTCCCGTGGTGTGACAAGTGACTGGTCGGTCATAAGGGCAAGGGATGGATGTTCAAATTGTTGTGATACTAACACAAGTCATGGATCACACTGGAACGATCCTTCAGCTACAGTGTTCACTTTGCTTGGGACACCTGTACTGACAATGAATGTGTCATGTATCATTACAATGATAAAAATGTTTAAGATTTCGTACAGAACTATTATTATTAGTGAATCGACTTTGAACGGTGGGGAGACCCGAGGGTAGTTCCTCCTCGCCGTGTATAACCTATTTTTCATTTTGAAGCTCAGTTTGAATTTTTTTTCTCAAAAGCTCTATTTCTCAGTTTGAAGCTCGATATCACTTTTCAGAATAATCACTAAGGCTAGGCGTACACCGGTTAGTCAAGACAAGACAAGATTAGTCACGTTTAGTCATAATAATTCACATAGTTACTTATGGAGCAGCACACACCGATGCAATGACTAATTAGTGTGTGTTGCTTCATAAGCAACTATGAAGTACTATGACTAAACGTGACAACAACAAGAATAAATTGTTATTAGGAGGATTGGGTTTAGTTTTAAATAGCAGTGATAAAAGCTGTGCAATTTACCTAACTCACCGCTTCACTAAATAGTTTACTAAAAAGTAAGTAGTTTATGAAATTGAAAAACAAATCAAACCTTTATAATAGAAATGTTGAGTCAAATAGACCCATCTCTTCTGAAGACAATATCACATTGAAGCAGCACACCGATGCAATGACTAATCAGTGTGTGTTCAAAAGCAACTGTGAAGTGTGACAAACGTGACTAATCTCGTCTTGTCTTGACTAACCGGTGTACGCCTAGCCTACAAAGCCTTTGTGAGGCTACAAAGATCGGTGTACTGAAAGTAAGAGAGACAGTTAGAGTGATCTACAGAGAGTAGCCTACGAAGAGATCAGTCTACTGACTCAGAGTGCGAGAGAGACAGTAATATTGGTCTACCGACAATTTGAGACAGTTAGGCTAGGCATACACCGGTTAGTCAAGACAAGACAAGACGAGATTAGTCACGTTCAGTCACAGTAATTCACATAGGTTCTTTTGAAGCAGCACACACCGATGCAATGACTAATCGGTGTGTTGCTCAAGAAACTATGGAAGTGACTAAACGTGACAGATCGCGTCTTGTCTTGTCTTGACTAACCGGTGTACGCCTAGCCTAACGATTCGTACAGCTGGAAACCTCGAATACGATCTTTGTAACTGTACAGCTTACAAATCAATTCAATAGACCATTTTGTTTAACAAATTGAGAGCTTCCAATTTTGTTCAATACTTCAAGCCCTTGAAAGACTGTCGTTTAGTCTTTAGAATCTAGTCGAGTATTGTACACGATTTGAAGCTATTTTATTGCAATAAAAAGTTCATGTAAGTACGGCTCAACATAACACAGTCGATCAATTACCACACAAAAGTACCTACCATACAATCTCCTTACAACGTCTCAACCATTTCAGAACGCTATCAAAGCGACACAATTCCTCGCAAACGTCTCGCCAAAACGTCAAGATAAGGAAAGCTTGCAGAAAAAATAACATTTCCAAAGCGTTTATCGCGCAGCAACAAAGTTTATGAAAAAAAAGGAAAGACCTGAACTTTTAGTTCAATTAGTGTGGCCAACGATATTATTCTTTCTGTGAAGAACAACTGAACAATTCCACGAATTCCATCTTGAGGGTTGGTTGAAGTTGAGGGGGCGCTCCATTAAAAGGCATGATTAAGGCGTTACGAATAGTATTTTGTTTTGGCAGTGGCGCGCTCTTGTACTAAGTGGGAGGTGGTGTAATTAAAACGAAACTTTGTGAGTGAGTGTGTGTGGTGCGTGCGTGAGTCGGGAAAAGTTCTCAATCAACTTATTCTTCTCCATCTTCTTTGTAATAATTCTTCTTCTTATCCTTCTTCTTCTTCTTCTTATCCTCCTTCTTCAACTAATTCTTCTTTTTCTTCAAACTCTTCAATGTTATTCTTTTTCTCTTACAAAAGTATATAATTGTTTTATCACTATTACGATGTACTTTATTCTTTCGTCTTGTTCTTCTTTCTCTGTTTCTCACTCTCCATGTTATTCCGTTCCTTTTTTGATCTTCCTAAGCTATTTTTTTATACTTCTCTTTCTCTATTTCCTTCCTCTTTCATCGTCTAAGACATCTAATCTATTCATCTTCTTCTCCTTCATCCTCACTCCTCTTTTCCTTCAACCTCATTCTTCTCCTCCTTCATCCTCATTCTCCTCCTCCTTCATCGAATTCTTCTCCCCCTTCATCCTCATTCTTCTTCTCCTTCATTCTCATTCTATCCGTTTTCTGTTTATAAACTCAACTCGAATCCCCCCCACACCCCACTTCAACAGCATGCGATTGCATGCGAAAAAAAACAGCGCAATTGCTTTCCTTCCGGCGCTGATAAGAGAGCAGCTTCAATCCATCACAAGTTCAAGTTGTTCAGAGCAAGAGTGGCATGCATGTACGTATAGCAGGATTCTTTTAACTTGTCAGAAAACAGCTGATTTAACGTTAGTAAACAAGCGTACATCAATCAGCTTTCTTCTGACAATTTAAAAGAATCCTGCTATACAATTGCAGCAGCAACGCAGTGAGCTTTTATTAAAGCGATTACAAAAACTCCCGTCGCAGCTCTACGATGCAAATTAAAGAGCATCGCTAGAATTTCTGCTCCATCAAATTCAAAAACAGCTCTACAGGTTACAACAGATTACATCAGAACTTTTATCTTGCTGATTTACTGTGTAATCTGTCACAGTCATGACCTCAGTACAACACAGTAAGGGCTGCACCGTTCTGTACGAATTGTGTTATAAAAAAAAAAACTTTCAATGTTAGGCTAGGCGTACACCGGTTAGTCGAGTCAAGACAAGACGACATTAGTCACGTTTAGTCACAGTAATTCACATAGCTGCTTATGAAGCAACAAACACCGATTAGTCATTGCATCGGTGTGTGCTGCTTCATAAGCAACTATGTGAATTACTGTGACTAAACGTGACTAATCTCGTCTTGTCTTGTCTTGACTAACCGGTGTACGCCTAGCCTAAGATTGTTGATATCGCTATTTTACCAAAACCAGCATAAAATGAAGGCCTATCAAATCAAATCACTTATTTATCCTTAATAACAGAGATAGAAACATAAAAATAGAAAGCTTTCATGTGATAGTTTTCTCTGACTTATGAATAGTCTGTTACAGTTATGACTTGGATTTTTGTCATTATGACAATGGATCACTCTGAAATTATTGGTAGATGGATTATCAATAATAAAAAAAACAGCGTAAATTGAAGGCCTATCGAATCGCACTAAAATTATTGGTAGATGGATTTATCTAAAAAAAATCCAGCGTAAATTGAAGGCCTACCAAATCAAGTCATTCATAAATCAAATCCTCAATAACAGCGATAGAATCATAAAAGGAGGACGCTTTCAAGTAATTCATAAATCAAATCCTTCATAACAAAGATAGAATAATAAAAAGAGGAGGCTTTCATTCGATAGTTGTGTACATTGTTGCAGTTATGGAACAGAATGAGAAATCCCGGGTTTTTGATGTACAATGACAATTTAATAATTGAAGAACAACTATAACAAGGAATTTAGAGCCCATTGAAGCATCATAAAGCTCCACACTTGGTCGATGGTTGTGTGCTGCACAGCATGCGGCAAATGTTCAAAATATGAATCGACCAAGTCTAAATATAGCAGGATTCTTTTAAACAGCTGATTGATGTACGCTCGTTTACTAACGTTAAATCAGCTGTTTTCTGACAAGTTAAAAGAATCCTGCTATATTTAGATAACGTCAATTGAAAACACTACCTTTTATATATTTCTTCTCAACATGAATTTCCACTCCCAAAGTTGAAAAAACCCAAGATTTATCAATTCAGAATTAAAAATATTGATATAAGAGGGAAAAAGCACTGAGGGCCTCTTTCATAGATTTTTATAGGTCCTTCAAAATAGGAAATAATACAAACTTTAGAAATAATGGCGTACATTCGAGTCTAATGTGTGAAAGCTATTTCCAGGTATACAAAAATTCTGAAATTAATGGAACAGACCTCTGGCTAGAATATTAAGTGAAAGTTTTGAAAATACTATTGTGCTTGTAGCCGAAAGAGAAGTTGATACAGCCGTTACTCTAATAGATATGAGGTTGTGACAATTTATACTCTTTTTACACATCAATTTCATGAAAGGTGATCAATTTTTTTCTAACGGAAGGGCCAATTACACGGTTTCCGTGGTCCTGTTGGATGACGTCATTTTACGCCTGTTAAAAATCAATCGTCTGTTTGTGCGGCAGTCTTAAAACTTATCTCTAGAATTCTTTAAATCAGAAACAGGGGAAAATAAATTGAAACAATATTAATTATTTATCAAACAATTAAAAAATCAAAGTCATTACAGTACAATTACCGCTCGCTCCCTGTAATGCTTCTTTCACACCAAAGCGGTGCGGGCCCGGATCGGAGGGGTTAACTGATTCACACTAAATCATATGATTCAAAAGTGATACATTTTCATCCCGTCCTATCCGGGCCCGGTCTACACTGGAGCGAAAGAAGCCTAAAAAAAGCCTAACAAATTATGCACATAGTAGGCCTACATTAATTTAATTTGACGCTTGGCATTAGATAGATAGATAGATAAATACTGGGTGGCGCAAAAAGAATGGATGGATTTGAGTAGGATAGTATCAGTGGACTAGAGCTGTCTGTGACCGCAGAGCGACACCATTTTGTAGGTTAAAGTATCCAGTTTTAGTATCAATGGCGCAATTGACCTTGCAAAATCTCGTATTTTCTGTAGAACAATATCGTTCAACCGAGCTTCAGCAGAAAGTTTCCAGTCGAGCTTATTGGCATAAGATTCTTCTTTACTTGAAATTCAAGTTTACTATCGTAAATATCGTTACATTGAAGATTTGAATACTGCAATACATGAATGAATTGCTGCTGTATCAAAAGTTAAGGACCAATTTGAGGCTTTTAATGAGCAATAACGCATTAAGGGAGCCATCTTTCCTATGTAATTTTTAAAATATACTCAAGTGTTTTGGAGTTTTTTATACAAATTCTCAAATTGGGTTATTTATTTAGTATTTTGGTGTAAGGAAGATAAATTTATGATTCAAATAAACTTTCTTATAACACTGAAAAACGTTCGTTCTTTATGCGCCACCCTGCATTATTTCTTGACGTTGCTGATGACCGTAGAGTACGATAGATAGATGAATAGATAGAGAAATATTATTTCTGACGTTGCTGATTGAGTACGATGGCAAAGAAATACCTCTCTATCTATCTAATGCCAAGCGTCAAATTAAATGAATATCATTGTACACAGTAACATTCTGGTTGTAACAAACAGTAGCCTACTGTAAGCAACATACAGTACCTACTGCAACACGGTGTTTGAATTACACCAACTCAGCAGTGACAGGTGCAAATCCATTGTGGCATGGAGCACTAGAGTGGCCCAAATCCGCAAATCTATTGTAGACGACTAGAACACTAGAGTGACAGAGCTTTGTCGTCTGTCTGTCCCATAGTGTAGGTCATCGACTAGTTAAATAAATTAGTCGACGGACCACCACGCGTTTACAGGGTGAACCGGACCGAATTCCCAGAGCGCGGTGGTTGCTGAGAGGGGTGAGGGTGGGGGGAGGCGGCATTGTCACTCCTGAGCCTGGTAGTGACACACACACACACATACACACAATTCTACCAGGCGCTGCAACCAAATCGGATATAGCACGATCCTTTCAACTTGTCAGAAATCAGCTGTTCGGTAATAATTAAACAGTGACTTCGACACAATAATCAAAAGGCTTGAAAGTCTTAAAGACCTTTAAAGTCTTTAAAAGACCCTTTTAAAGAAGACCTTTCAAAGAATAACTTTTAAAAATACCTTTTCAATAATCTACGAGATTCAGCATTTGTAGGTTAAGTATTGTACTAATGGCCGAGTAAAACATATGTTTTCTGACAAGTTAAAAGGATCCTGCTATACTAGGTGGCTGCACAGCACACGTGAATTTCAACGCTACTGAATCGAATCACAATAAAATCAGGCTTATTGAGAATTTTCATCAACATTCAATCAACTGTGTTATCAACGCTTAGCTGTATAGTTCGTGAGGTAGGCCTATAGCTTGAACTATCGTCGACAAACCGTTAGGCTAGGCGTACACCGGTTAGTCAAGACAAGACGAGATTAGTCACGTTTAGTCACAGTAATTCACATAGTTGCTTATGAAGCAGCACACACTGATGCAATGACTAATCGGTGTGTTGCTTCATAAGCAACTATGTGAAGTACTGTGACTAAACGTGACTAATCTTGTCTTGTCTTGACTAACCGGTGTACGCCTAGCCTTAACCAGTATTTGGTCATTTGTAATGTAAGACCAACTCAATCAGCTGATTTGATAACAATGCCACTGAAAATATTCAAATACTACACCCAACCGCCATGATAGCTCAAACTATACCATAAAAACTATACATACTTTAAAATGAGATTATATTCTTATTAAGCTTTTGAGTATTTTCATGGATATCTAACCAAAGTTATCAATGCTGAGCTACTGTAATGGTATTATCAACAACACAAATGAAGCTTATCAAATTTTGGACCAATGAAACAATATAAAGCTTGTCAAATATTAACCCAATCAAACTTTATCTATTTGAATTACTGCATTCATTTGAAGTAGTAAAAGAGGATTGAAGTATAAAAATGATAGCTAAATTTGGTATAGCAGGAATAATTTAATTTGTCGGAAAACAGCTGATTTTACGCAGCTTTGACACAATAATCCAAAGACTTGAAAGTTTTTAAGACCTTTAAATTCTTTAGAAGACCTTTTTAAAGAAAACCTTTCATATAATACCTTTTTAAAAGACCTTTTTCAATAATCTGCGAGATTCAGCATTTGTACGTTAATCAGCTGTTTTCCGACAAATTAAATTATTCCTGCTATACGTGATAAATAATTAACTAATCCATGACATGAAGCGATACAACTGATCTATTCATTTCCTACAAATTATATTCTATTTCATGCAATTCCTGAACAATGTTGACGTTAACAATTCTGTATAATTTGCTGAATAATTTTCAAAATATTCAAGTACAGCAATTGTGTAAATGTGATAATATAATTAAAATAGAATAAGAGGAGCCTTGAAATAAAATAACAGTAATCTTGGAAGTACTGAATTCCTCGAAGTTATTTTGTATCTTGTAAAAAATAAATAAATTCCTTTATCAGGATTACAAAAACTCGTAGGCTATGATACAACATGAAATGACTACAGTGTCTCTTCACTCTTGACAAATAAATTAAGCAGCTTGGTAACGCCATCAACCAACTAATCTTTAGTTCTTGCTATAAAAACGCAAAATAAGTTTTTGTGCACCACTGAAACCAATCATACAGCACACACAGAAGCGAGGCAATGCTCCACAGCCACACTCACAAACCCACATCACCTCGCTCCAATTTGCGCCGCCTAGCCTGTTATAGGGGTCACCTGCCTTACCAGCCTATAGGCTCGTACCACTCGTTCCCATCCCTTTCGTATATTGATCTCTTCAGACTGGCTCTACCACCCCTTTCAACTCACCCCCCACCCCACCGCCAAAACCTCCAACTGTCGTTCTCCGCTAGTCCGAACCACCCCACTCTACTCAGCTGCCAAGTTACTTTTCCATAGATATATATATATATATATATATATATATATATATATATATATATATATATATATATATATATATATATATAGAGGAGAGAGAGAGAGAGAGAGAGAGTATAATATACACTGACAGGGAGAGAATTTCTCTAATTAAACACATTTTCAGTGGCAAACACGTAACCTACTGTAACAAACAGCCATCCAAATAGCTGAAGCTGTGTACCGAAACAGAAAATGTACAACATCGGCTGAGAGTAGGCCAACTACTGTTACTAGTCAACTTTGTACTTATGCAGGATATGAATTACTAAATATGAAACATGTCTTCATATTATGAACTCAAACATATTATCATAGAGAGACTATAGATCCATTCCTATTCTGTGATACTATACCGTATGTATAGGTCTATTAATTTTCTAATAGTTCTTGCAGTATAACTTGAGTTGAATGAAATAATGAATTTTGTGTGGTAGTGAAGTTTGTGGTAGTTATTCATATTGAATAAAAATACTCAAAGTTGTCATAACCACAAACTTTTCAAAATAACGGTTATTAAGATAACGGTTTTGGTTGTTACACAATTATCAATCTCTTACAATTTTTTTTATTAATTTCATTTAATCTTCTAATAGTTCTTGGGGTATAGCTTGAATCATTGAATGAAATAATAGTTTTCGATTAGTAGTGCGAAGGTGATATCACAGAGAACAGATTAGACGAAGAGAGTATCGTTTCTCTATGGTGATATTGTGATAGTTATCCATATTGAATAAAAATAGTAGAAGTTATCATGACCACAAATTTATTAAAATCGGGATAATGGTTTCGGTTGTTACAATCAATCTCTGGTAAACATTGCCTGATTTTATAGACCTATTCATTTAATCTTATATTAGTTCTTGAGGTTGTAATAGTTCTTGAATAATTTTGGATGTAATAATAGTTTTTGATTGCTAGTGACGATGAAGGTAGTTATTCATATCGAATAAAAATACTCGAAGTTGTCTTAACCACAAATATATTGAAATATCAAGATACCGTTGTCGGTTGCTACACTATCAATCTCTAGAAACTCTGATAATGTTATCTCGAATTTTAATTTCAAGGTTAAGACAACTTCCAGTCTTTTTATTCAATATGGATAACTACCAGAATATCACCTTCACTTACACAAAAACCTTTCAAGTAATAGTTTTTATTCAAGTAATAGTTGTTCAAGTACAGTAATAGCTTGTTGACCTGTATTTGGTCATTGTACGACAATACTTGGTGATCAAACAACAATACATTGTTTATAATAATTTAAAGTCAGGTTTTATCTTCAATCGGATTCATTTCATTGAAATAATAATTAATTGGTAATCTAGATTTTGTTGCACTAGAATAAGACGATTCTTTAGCATATATACCTCAAAAAACACAAGGAGTATTACAAGGCATTGAAAGTAGCGAATAGAACCAAACGACATTTTTTAGACCCGTATGCAGCATCTTCGTTTAAAATCAGTCTAAGAAAACGAAGTTTCAACTTGGGTTAAACTATAAATCCACGGTTTAAACTTAGTTTGAACACAGAATCAACAGTTTAAACTTCGATTTGTAAAACATAAAACGAAGATAGTGCATACGGGCCTTTTCCTAGACAAACCTTTTCCAAGTACGTTCCGCTCTTCTCACATGAATGAAAATCAAATATTTCCAACCTGAATTAAATCGAAGATAAATGGAGTAGATATAACTTCCGTATCGGCGTAGCGTAGCACGTATAAGATAGGGAATTCCGATACGGAAGTTACAGCTATTCAAGTTTAGTCTCAAATTTAAGGTAGCCTATAGCAGATTGCCTATCAATATCTCATGGTTCCATTTATCTACCGCTAAACTGGAGTTGTAATCACAGTCAAATTCCTTGAAAAAGTTATTTTTGTGTTGTTTGTTTTGTGTTGCTTCATACAAAACTTAAAATAAGATGTTTGTTGAATATGTTAGGAAATTGCTCATTGATACCAGAGTCCTCCATTGGTACAGAGAGTCCTCATTCGCTTGCTGACTGTTTTGATGGTTTTTTCTTGACGTATTGTTGGCTATTAACGGTCTATTACAGACGGTCTTGATTCAAGATAGCACATATATAGGCTACAGAGACTGTATAATCACAGTGTGGTCATTTGTGTGAAAAGGTCTATAACAGTGTGTTGGAGCATTTTTCATTTCCGCCATACTTTTGCCAAATTACTAACTATTCTGACTTTTATAACATTAAAAATAGTCTCACTACTTTAGGTATTGTTTTAAAAGCATTAAATGATAAAAACTAACACTGACAGAGGCAAATTGTAGGTAAGACAAGAAGACAAGACAAGATTTAGTCACATTTCACATAGTTGCTTATGAAGCAACACACACCGATTAGTCATTGCATCGGTGTGTGCTGCTTAATAAGCAAGTATGTGAATTACTGTTACTAAACGTGACTAATCTCGTCTTGTCTTGACTAACCGGTGTACGCCTAGCCTTAGCCTACAATAATAGCAATAATAATAAACTTCTGAATTGAAACATTGCACACCATGATTCAATTAATCAATTACGGTATTTTAATTCGCAACAATAATAGCCTACTGATGAAAATGACTGAACTCGATTCCAGGAAGAAGCAACATTTTCACTCTTCTCACCTTCATGCTGTCGATAAGAGGAGCCGTCTCGCAAATCAGTGAGTGACGGTGGGCGCAACGAAGGATATACGCCTCCCCTGGGCTTTCAATGCAACGCCGGCTATGCCAGCGATAAAATTAACTCTTGTCGAGCGATAAACGTCGCTTCGCTCGTCTCTAATGTCAGTTTAGAGGAACACACAGACTGGGTGCAGGTGGAAATCTGTACTGTGTTTAGCCACAAAATTTCCAAAACTGTACTGTATTTAACAACAACAATTTCCAAATGTGTTCTGTATATAGCTACAATTTCCAAAAGTGTACTGAATTCAATTACGATTCTAAAAACTGTACTGTATTCAATTTAAATTCATAAATACCTGTACCATGGCCTACTATAGATAGATCTACAGTAGATACTATACTATAGATCTATAGGTGGATCTCAGATAGTAGGCCGTGTCTGTACAGTATTTAATATACTATGTACTATATTTTAGTAATATAGTTTTAGAATGATTCCATTTGCGTGTGAAAGGGTGTGTTTGTGTACGTGCGTGCGTGTATGTTATTGATGAGAAAATTAGAAGTTTTTTATGAGCTCCTACTGACAGACAAAAATACATTATTGTTCTTTTTTTGTTAGTAGTAATTTTGTTTTGCCACTAAGTATTAATATCCTAGTAAGGTTCTTTTCTCTCTTATTATATCTTTTCATTTTGATTAAATTGTGTTGTCCTTTGAGGAAAAACTGTAACAAGTTATGTTATTTCATTTTTGGTGTGCAGAATAAAACTTATTTGACTTTGATTTAACAACAACTTCCAAACGTGTCCTGCATTCAACTACGATTCACAAAACTGAACTATATTCAATTTCGATTCAAAAAACAGATTCATCTTTCAGCTGGTTGAGCCCATATTTAATCCTTTGAGAACAGATTCAGGCCTTCTAATATTGAGAAATTTCCCTATTGTAATATTGAGGTAATGTTCTGAACTTGTACTGGCCGATGCTGAGCTCCGTGTCTCTGGGAGGTATGCAATACGTCATCGAAAACCGATGTTTTTGCAGTGCATAAGAGTGTAGTCAAGACAAGACAAGACGCAGCCTCAGAGATCAGCACAATACATAGCAAACGTTTTAGATCAGAAAGCACATACTACCACAAGATGGTGCAGCCTCTTGCCACATCTATTATTACATATAGTAGATTTTTTTCAATTTGGCGGATGGCGATTGTTGCCATATGCATGTTTCCCCATTTGTAAATAGCTTATTCATCCATCAAATTAAAAAAAATCTACTATACTTGGTAGAGGGATGTTCTATCACGGAGTAGACAAAACTCAATTGTCTTCAAAAATGACTATCACGAGTCTATTTCATCAATCTCATGGCTTTTCTAATACAGCAATATATCTTATTTTACTCACGAATAATAGAATACACGGTAGAGATCACACGTATTTTCCAGCCTAGATGTTGATAAGTGTGACGTTACCCTGGACCGAAATAGACAAGTATTATTCAACTTTTCCAAGGTTAATAGCTTCGTCATAATTGTAACAGACTTCTGTGCATCCTACTCGTGGCGCCTACCGTGTATTCTAGTATCCATGATCTTACTGTATATATACAGAACCTGTATAGCAGGATTAATTTAACTTGTCAGAAAACAGCTGTTTTGGCAATCAGTAAACAGTGATTTTATGTAGCTTTGACTCTATAATTCAAAGGCTTAAAAGTCTTAAAGACCTTTTTAAAGAAGACCTTTCGAAGAATACCTTTTTAAAAGACCTTTTCAATAATCTGCGAGATTCAGCATTTGTAGGTTAAGTATTGTGATATTGATTGTCGAAACAGCTGTTTTCTGACAAATTAAATTAATCCTGCTATAATTGGAGTGCATGTTGAAAGTGATTTTTCAGAATTATGAAACAAATACGTTTTATGATCTAAGTCTCAGATCTAAGCAGATCTAAATGGTAAAATATTTTCAGTACTGATACTAGCTTACAACACTGTTTATTTTGGCTTATACTGTAATTACGATACAATACCAACATATAGCAGGATTCTTTTAAATTGTCAGAGAACAGCTGATTGATGTACGCTCGTTTACTAACGTTAAATCAGCTGTTTTCTGACAAGTTAAAAGAATCCTGCTATACTATACTTTCAAACTACTCTGTCTCTACTACAGTTTCCGCTTAACATGCAAACCTTTTCAAAACTGCTCTGTTTTCACTACATTTTTCGCTGCTCGAAGTACTCCCACTACAGACTTTTGAATCTTTTCTCACACCTCATTACAACAACAGGCTAAATCGAAGATGCCACCCTTAGCCATTATTTCAAGGACATCCATTTTCGCTCAACACTGGAGATGATGAATGCCTAAAATATTGCAAATGGATCGGAAGGAGCAGTCATCAGTCGAAGAAGAAGAAAGTGCTAGAAGAGAAAAGAGGGAGAGGAGAAGAAAGGAAGGGGAAGAGAGAAAGAGAAGAAAGGATAGATGGATGAGGAGGATATGAAGGAGGAGGAAGTTGACTTTTAGAAATAGGAAAAGGAGGAGGAAAGAAAATGTTAGAAATAAGAAAAGAAGAAGAAGAAAACGGTTAGAAATAGGAGAAGAAAGAGGAGGAAAAGTGTGAACGAGAAGTAGAAGAATTATGGAGAAGGAGAAGAGAAAGAATGGAAAAGAAGTAGGAAAGGAACAATAAGCATAAGAGAAAGCAAAATGTAAAAGGGGTGCAACATGGTGCGGAAGGTGAAAGGTGAATGAGAAGAAGTAGAGGAATAATGGAGAAGGAGAATGTAAAAAGAATGAGAAACTAGAACAAACAAATAACAAAAAGAGGAGAAAAACCGCTAAAAGAAAAAGATGAAACACGGTGAAGAAGGGAAAAGGATTGGAAGGAAGCAGAAGGAGGTGGAGAAGAAAGAGAATGAGGACGAAATGAAGAGAAGAAAATTTATGAGGAGATAACGAAGGTGGAGAGAAAAAAGGGAAAGGTTGAAGAAGTCGTAAAGTAAAGAAAGAGCGGAAGAGCGAAAGAGAAGAAGAAGGGAAGAGAATGAGGAGAGGGAGGAGAAGAAAGGAGAGAATGAGAAGAGGGAAAGGAGAAGAAGGAAGAGAATGAGAGGAGAAGAGAAAGGAGAAGAAGAAGAAAGAAGAAGAAGAAGAAGAAGAGAAGAAGAAGGGAAAGGAGAAGAAGAAAGGAAAAGAGAATGAGGAGGAGAAGGGGAAAGGAGAAGAAGAAGGGGAAAAGAGAATGAGGAGGAGAAGGGGAAAGGAGAAGAAGAAGGGGAAAAGAGAATGAGGAGAAGGGGAAAGGTGAGGAGGAGAAGGAGGAATGGGGGAAGGACGAGAAGAAAGGGAAGAGGAGAAGAAGGAAGTGAAGAACGGGCAGAAGAAGAAGGTGGAGGAGATGAAAAAGGGAGTGGAGGAGAAGAGGGAAGAGGAGAAGAAGAGTGAAGCAGAAGAGGGGAGAGAAGAATGGTAAGTAGAAGAAGAATTAGAAAGGAGAGGAAAAATAAGGTCGAACAAAGTCATGGAGAAGGAGATATGGATAAGACAATGAGGATAAGGCATGGAAAAGGAAGAGGAAGAACTAGAAGAGCAAAGAAAGCAAAACTGGAAGCGAGGAAGTGGAAAAGCAATTTCCTACGGGAAGGAAGTACTGCGCTGCACTGTGTGGTGATCAAATCACTAGAATCGAACAAATGGCTGCAAGTAATCGAACGTGTGAAGAGAAACATACAACGAAAGAGGAATCAGGGAAGAATAGGGAGAGAAAGAATAGAATAAGAGTAGAATAGAATGACTGCCTTTATTTTTTGCCTAGGAGGGCCAAGTTAGGGCGCAGTCGGCCCTCTCTTACACCTGACCCTCCAATACAAAACAAACTCAATTTAAATTAACAAATAATCCTGAATCAGAAGAAACATGTACAATGATAGATAGATAGATGACTTCATTTTTCTTTATTTAGAAACAAGAGTACTATTACCAACTAGATTCAGTTTTATTGTGAACAAATGTAGATAATGACTAGATATCTGATATCAGTGTAGATATTAATAGAATGACTGAACATTATCTAGAAACTCTGTACATTACATGTGATTACTTTACTTGTACATTACTAGTGAATATGAATAAAAAAGGTTATAGGTCATTGAAACTGACAAATAAATACATTTTTCAGAATGGGAAAAGAGTAAGGAAAAATATAATTAGATACAGAACTACTATCATAAAATGAATCAAAAAGTTAAAAGTGAAGCAGATAACTGAAACTGAACAGAGCAATCTCGTACAATCTGACAATGATTTTAGTTTTAGTTATTTTTCATTTGTATTTTTAAATATTATTTATTTGACCAACACCAACTGGATAATGTGACCAATAATTCTTCATTTGTTAACTGAAAATTTATATTGAATTTGTTGTATGAGAAAATAAAATTTCAATTTGAAATAAAACATGAAGCTGCCAGCATATCGGAAATTGATAGGAAGTTAAAGACAGAATAATCAGATTGAGAATACAAAGTTAAAAATCAGAATGGGAAAAGAGTAAGGAAAAATATAATTAGATACAGAACTACTATCATGAAATTAATCAAAAAGTTAAAAGCTTCTTCCCTTCAACTGAAACTGAACAGAGCAATCTTTAATGAGAAAATTGAAATAGAAAAGAACTTTCAAACTTGAGAATATTAGCAGATATAAGGGTACAGTATTAATGAACATAATTACAATTTACAAATGAAGAATTTACAAAAACAAAACGCGCGTTGTTCACAACAAACAGCCAATAGCATACTATAACCAATGAGCTTCTTGCAAGGCCAAATTTCCTCCACCATTTCTGATCCACCGGGAGATGGCCACACGGAACCGACGGTATTGGAACAAAAAGAAGAATAAGAAAAATAAGAAAGAGAAAGAAGCAGAAATAATATAGATATTATACAAATAGATATAATATAGATATAATTATGAATTTATATATAAATAATATCGATTGGGAGGCGATTGGAGAAAAAACTTGAAATAAAAGTTGAACAAGTGTAGAGAGGAAAAATAAAAAGAAAGGAGGGGTGGGAAAAGATGGAGAACATAAGAGAAACAAAAATACAGGGTGGGTAGGAAGGAACAAAATGAGTTTCCACTTTGTTGTAAATATGATCGCCACGCTCTAAAAGTGAGCGATTATTGATAACACAAAAAATAAAAGTGTTTCCATTCACTGATTGAACATTACTGTAGAATTGAAAAGATTTGCACTTGAACGATTCTTCCTCATTATTAACTTTTGGGAGACTTTTAAAAAGCATTTCACTTTCAACATCAGCTAAAAAATAAGAGAAAGAATTGCATACTTACATGAACAATCTCAAGAATATTTTTTAAAAGAGACCAAGTGTAGTAATAAATAATCCTTATAATAATTTAAATAATCCTTTTAATCTGGATTAATTTTTAGAGGATTGTAAAGTGAGTACCATTTGTAGAAAAAAAAATAGAACTGAAAACTTTTAAAAATACATTGCTGAATTTTGAGATAAGTTTATAAAGAAATATGTTCTTATACAGGAATGAACATTTGATTTCAAAATACATAAATCTCTAACAAAATAAAAATGTAAAGGGAAATTTTTTTATTGAATATGATGATTAACTGAAGACATAGCTTGATGGGGAAGAAAATTATTAATAATTAATTGCTACTGTTTTTTCGTAAATTTAGACAAATTTGAAGGTTCCTCATCTTGGTACTATACAGCCACAAAAGACAAAATAGAACCACAATTAAACCACAATACTTACCTTTTTTATTAGAATAATGTTGCTGGTAAGTTAGCTCATCAAATTATAGCTTTACTATTAGTAATAACATTAGACTAATGTATTTGCTATTGTTAGTATACTTTGGATGTAAATTGCCAAGTCAAAATTAATCAATACTTGATGATATCAAGTAATACCAATACTATAATATCATAATTATGTTGGGTTGCACAAAGCAAAATCAATTTTGATCCAGAATCAGTAAAATGCTAATCAAAAGGTCAGCTAATTCAAAATATAATTACAATACAATTTGATCCCGCATGGTGCAACCCAACAATAGTAGATTACAGTTTAACTGAACCAATAAGGTGCAATACAAATAAAAACTGAAGGTAAACATCCCGTTAAAGCTAGGTTAGATTGCAATTTGGGGGTATCCAATATTCCAGTATTAACTAATCTACATACGGTAATGCTATTCATTGTAAAATACGGAAAAATATAGGGTTTTAAAAATTCAGGTAACATACACTTGAAAAAGCTACGTCAGTTAGAGGGTGAAGATGGCAAATAAGGGAAGAGGGTGAAGACTAGAATGTAAGGTTAGAAAAAGCTAAGAGTTTGATTCCAAGACAATCTAAACTCAGTTTTGCCTTTAATTTAATGAGTATGGAATGAATTTTAGCTCTGTAACATTCGGGAGATATTGGTGATTGATTTCCATGATAATCAAAGGAAATAAGGGTGACAATAATGCATGTAAACAATGGCTGTGATCTGTATTGAGCTTCCCTTGGAACAGGCTTGGTAAGAACGGATCCAATGGTATTTAGTGTAATTGGAGAGTACGGAATTATAATACTCTATATTATTATCATGCTTTTGTTTTAAATTAAATATCAACCGATTATACAAAACTACATTACAGTAAACATACAGCATCGAATTACCTAAGATCCCGATGTTGAATGTGCTCAGTGTTGATCGCGAATAAACCGAATAAGGAAAATAAAACACAACTTAAAATACACTAGCAACTACACAAATTAAAATAGAATTGACGGTAACAGTCCACATAAATTAAAATTTGAATTTCATATTAAAATCAATGAAATAAACAAGCTCATTCAACCGATGTAGCAAGACGACGCGATTCTTCAACCGAACTGGCGCAGCGCTTCCAGTGGCCATTTCATGCACGATAATATATCGATAGCAAACTATCGAGAGAACGATAAGTCGATGATCAATAAAATTCAAACATAAATAAACAAACATAACCTAAAAATACAATGTGATAGCAATCACAGAATTTTAACTTCTTTCATTTCATTTTTATATTATTTTTTCATTATATTAAGTTTGTTTTAGATGATATACGATAATGGACGAAGCTACATCATTTTCGATGTTACAGAAATGTAGCATAATACCAAAAGCAATGAAGTGTGCTCGTTTAAAGTCAAGAGACTTGCTTTTTGTTTGGAGTTTTCAAGAGGTTTATGTTTATGAATTTAAACTGACAGTTGTAGACGGGCTGCCTGAATTTAATGGATTTGAGGTAATTTTATTGAATAGTTTCTATTAAATGTTATTGTTCATTACATACTACCGGTACCGGCTTTGAAAGAATAGAATAGTGTTATGAATACAAGTGTTTATCCAGTTGACACTCTAAGCTAGAATAATTTATTTATTACAAATAGATGAAGAGAATGTATGCTTTCGTCTCAAGGTGTTTCAAATGTATTCAATTTGGCAATCTATAAAATTATTTGCAATGCGATTTATGCTTAAAAAATAATATTGTTACCATAAATTAAAAATTATGCTTAGTTTTATGCATGCGAATTAGATAAATTAAGCATTGATAATTTTGTCGATTTTCTCAGGCATTTATACTGGAAATTCATCCCAAATCAATAATTTCTAGTCTTGGCGAATCATCTAAAAAAAATCAATTTTTGTTTCAGGAAACTTTCAATTTTGTGAACGGTGTATTAGCTGTGATCAGTAAAGAAGAAAATGTCTATGCTTTGGATAAAAAAGGATCAGTTTTTGTATTGGACCTCAGTGAAAAGTGTTCAAGGTATCAGTTTTATTAAAATACTTTTTCCAAAATTTTCTAAAAACTGTTATTTACAAGCATTTTCATTGCTCTACAATATTCAACCACCACTGTTTGACAACGGTTTCTGAACATTTCTTCTTTCTTTCCAGGTCTGTCGATGACATGGATATATTTGAAGCAAGTCCTGAAGAGGAGAACTGTGGGCAAAACTTAATCGGCAATTTAGATGAATGTGACAAACTTTTAGCCGCATTGGAGGTAGATGGAGGCTTTGCAACTTGTTCAGAGTGTGAAGAGAAAATGTTTGTGAAAATTTGGAAAATGGACCCTCTTGAGAAAATATCAGAACACTGTATTGTAACTGATAGTTCACCGAGTGAGGTTTGTTTAGTGTTAGATTAAACATTATCAAAAGAATTGATAGTTTCGATAGTTTTTCAACATTTAAAAATAATTTGATTTTTTTCTGTAATTTATTACTTTTGTTGTGTTGATGAATATGAATTTTACATTTTTTCATACTCTATTATTATATTCATAGATTTGTTATTTATGATAATCCTATCAGTTTTCATGAGTGAGAATGCATTTCATGTTATTGAAGAACAAGAGATCACAGTGCATTAATCTTATATATGAAAAGAGTTTCGTGCCCGATTTTGGAAAGTTCGTGGAGAAGTTTGAGTGGACCGATTTTGATGCGGTTTGCGCCAAAAGAAAGATGAGAAATCGAATTTTTGCAACCTCTATTTGTTTTTCAAAAATAATCATTTTAAATGCAAGAAATTTGCTGAAAACTTGAAATAGTTTCCTGTGGCACTATCTGTTGGCATTGAAATGCACTAAACTTCAGTTAGTTTGTAAAATCCCCCATAGATAGCTTAGAAGCTGAAAGTAGTACGTGACCAGTAATCAGTAGAATTTAATTGGTATGACTGAGCTGCTGGCTGTCAGCTGATGATAATCAAAATGGCAACTATTTAAAACTGAGAAGTTTAGAAAATTCAAATGAGTGGTGCTTTGCGCTGCACGGGGTGGCCTCGTATCTTTATGAATATACAAGTGAATAGTTTAGTGTAATTGAATAATTCAATTACAATAGTACATTATTCACTATTGTACCAAATCTCTGTTCCAGGTGTTCCTGTCTTACAACGAAATTCCTATTTTGGTCGAACTGAAACGGAAACATTTTAATTTTCTACAAGAAGATGAACATAATGTATTAGTAGTAGGCTTGAGTTCAGGCCAAGTTCATTGTATATCTTGTTCTAGGAGTTATCAAAGTAACATTTCCACAATACTTTCCACGCCTTACTCGATTTCTTCAGTGAATTGGATTGTAGGTGGGTTCAATTTTTTCATTTATTTATCATTTTAAAGAATGTTTTTTCATTTTTAAATTTCTTATCAGTTTAGGAGGTGTTTTAACATTTATAATGTTGCAATACCTCTATGATTTCTCAATGATTCTCCTCTGATTCATAACTATTTTTTAAAATTTTCAGGAAACTTTTTATATTAAAGGAGAAGAAAAAGAAGAACGAGAAGAAGATGGAGGAGAAGATGGAACAGGAGGAGAAGAAGAAGAAGGAGAAGAAGATGAGAAAGAAGGAGATGAAGAAGGAGAAGAAGAAGGAGAGAATGAAAAAGAAGAAGAAGAAGAAGAAGAAGAAAGGAGAGAAGAAGAAAAAGGAGAGGAAGGAGATGAAGAAGAAGGGAAGAAAAGAAGATAAAGAAGAAGAAGAAAAAGATTGAAAAGAGGAAAGAAGGAGGAGAAGGAGATGAGGAGAAGAGAGAAGAATGAGAAAAGATTGAAAGGAGGAGGAGAAAAGAATTATAAGGAGATGAAGGAGAAGAAGATTAATAAGGAGAGAAGAAGAAAAAGGAAAAATAAGATGGAGAAGAAGAAGAAGAAAAAAGGAGAAAGAAGAAGAAGAAAGAAGAAAAAGGAAGGAGAGAAGAAGAAGAATGAGATAAAGAGGAGAAAGAAGAATGAGATGAATTGAAAAAGAAGGAGGAGAGAAGAAGAAGAAGAGGAGAAGAGATTAATAAGGAGAAGAAGAAAAAAGGAAAAAAGAATAAGATGGAGAAGAAGAAGAAGAAGAACGAGAAGAAGAAGAAAGAAGAAGAAGAATGATAAAAAGAAGGAGGAGAAGAACAAGAAGAAGATTGAAAAGAAGTAGATGAAGGAGGAGGATTGGAAACTATGTAGTTCAATAGTCGAAGTTTTATGCGACCTGGGTGACCTGGAAATTATTATTGGGGTAGTGCGATCCCACTAGACGTCAAATCTGCGACTCAAGTAGAAACCAATCTAAGTAAAAACAACCAAAAAATTTAATTTCTAAATTCATTTTATTATTTCAGACGAGGCACGCCACATTAGCACAGCGTTGCTGGTGCAGTTCCAGCACGGAGCTGCCATGCTTCTGCATGGCAACGGATCACAAACGCTGTACTTGGCTGGACCAGTTTACACGAGTCTGTTCGATTCAACATGTATGACCTATGCCACTACTGACGGCATTGATTGTGTGCTCACTAAACTACAGCTAAAAGATGAAGAAGAATACAAGTATGAATGCAGCATATCGCCTTTAAAAGGTAAATTAGGATAACGTATTAATTTCTTCCGAATTCTTCATATTTTGTAAACTATCAATGATTCAATTAATCTAATAATACTTGCTTTTTACAACTGGTGTCTAAATAAATACAATTTTATTGTCATTCAACATGGTTGCAGTTCTAGACAGAATCTATTCAAGAAAAAATCAATGAGGGTAATATAATTGAGGTATTTTCTTGGGTAAAAAGTCCTATATTTGGAAATATCATTTTATTTAAATAGGGTGTATTTCCAGTGTGTGACCTTTTCCTGCACACGACTAAAATTTCCATATGGTTTTCAATTATTATTTATTGTCGAGATGCAGTTACCACTGGAGTTTTCAGTGTATTATTTAGTTGCTTGAATATCAATAAGTGACCACACTAATTGCCATATCGGCTGATTTTAAGTGCATATTGGATTGATTGCAGTCCAATAACATACAAAAAGGAGATGAACAGTCTCCGATTCATCTTACTTTGCACTAAATTTACTGCCATTTCTCATTCAATTTTGTGTGTTATTTGACAGTAAATAGGGTTAGGTCAACTCGATTTTTGAGTAAATATTACTAATAACTGCTGCTAAACTATATTCTACAACAATTTAATGCTCCTGCCAAATAGATTAATTTTTGTAGTTATGGATGTATCGTGAGCAAAAAAATCAGGCAACTAGCAACATATGGATCATATGATTGACTAGTTTGTCACTAATATGTAGTTCAATGCACAACAGCTTTGGGTGTGCATTGGACTAAAAGATCAATAATATTTTTGTAGATAAAACTATATCTAGACTCACACAAATTGTTTCTGTATTAGTATAACAATCGTATGATATTTACTATTGCTGTATTACCAAATGTTAGTATTGTAGTATATGAAAACCTACAAAAATATATTCAAAATATTTATTTATTAGAGGAAATTAAATAGGGATATTTATCTTAATTGTATAAAGAAGTTAATGGCAATAAATGTGATTTGATGTCAATTTCAATTTTCCCCAATTCCCAGGTATCAGATCAATGTGCAAACTGCCCAATACCAGCCTGGTACTGGTGGGCACTCAGCACAAGTGCATCTACTGGTTGAATGTGGCCGTGCCGCCAGCCGGAGATCCAGCTGAGTTCGAAATGCCCGAGGACCGTCTGCTGGACGCGTTGCTAGCATCTACTGTCTGTTTGGAAAACATCTGCCTGCAAATGGAGAACGAAGACGCCATCATAAGGGCTGTGGCTCTTGTGAAACGCGCGGACCGAATGAGACAGTACTTCAGTATTCTAGCCAAAGTGTATGCTGGTGAGTAAATAAAGTCTTATTTCCAGTCAAAAACAATACATTGAATAAATTCATAGAAACAGGATTCATGAATTTATAGAGTGGATGATTGTTGAGGGAATTTGCATTTAGGGACCATTTTCAGAATTCCTTTTATTTTTCAGTGCTCATAGACTTATGGATCCACAACATTACAATAACTATTTATCAAATTCAGAAAAAGTTATTGATTCAATGGTTATTGAACGACTGAAACCGGTCATTAGTCATTCATGCAGCAACCCACAGCTATTGAAAATAATATTCTTATAAATGTGAAAAATGATTTTTAGTCACTAGCAAATTGATGTTTTCTAATATTGTGTCGGGTACAGTTTATTTCAAAAGTTCTCAGTCGTTCAGATTCATATTGCTCACAGTACTATGATGACTTCAGATTCTATAGTGTCAAAGCTATGTAGATGATATAACGTGACTAATTTAAACGAGCGTACATCAATCAGCTGTTTCTGACAATTTAAAAGAATCCTGCTATAAAAAGTACAGAGACTGTATAATAACGGTGTGGTCATTGGTGTGGATGGGTCCATAACATTGTATTGTTTTTTTATTCACGCCACCGCCATACTTTTGCTAAATTATTGAATTTTAGTATGCGATTACAGGCAAACATTAACCCATTCACTCATTTGTCAAACTTATCTCGAGAGAAACAACATGAAAAATAACTTTTCTAACATTAACCTGTTTTTTTCTTTCCTATAAGATTGTAGTACTGCTTGATCCGTCATATTGTATGCACCATTGCTCGAAAGAAGACAAGACAAGATACAGATAAGTTCACGTTTAGTCATTGAAATTATTACAGCTCTGCTATGAAGCAGCACACATCAACGCAATGATTAATCGGTGTGTGTTGCTTCAAGCGAACTATGGAGAAGTACTGTGACTAAAAGTGACTAATCTCTGTCTTGTCTTGTCTTGACTAACCGGGTGTACGCCTAAATTTTATTAGAGATAGTAAAAGTACAGAGACAGTAATAACAGTGATCATTGTGGATTAACCATAACATTGCATTGTTTTTTATTCACGCCACCGCCATTTTTTTGCCAATTTTTAAATTTGATACAGATTACAGGCAAAACATTAACCTATCTACCATTTGTCAAACTTATCCGAGAGAAACAACATCAAAATAACTTTTCTAATATTAACCTCTTTTTATTCCCTATAAGATTGTATTGACTTGATCAATAAGATTGCACATTGAAAGTTAGTCAAGACAAGACAAGACATTTATATTGGTTGCGTTTAGTCACTGCACATAGTTGTTATGCGGAGCAGCACACCGATGCTAATGACTGGTGTGTTTTGCCTACAAGCGGATATGTGGAGCTCGTACCAAACGTGACTCAATCTTGTCTTGTCTTGTTCTTGACCAACTGTGTGCTGCCCATTAAATGATTGGCAAATATTGCTCTCTACTCTTGGTATTGTGTTGAAAGTTAAAAATAATGGAAACTAACACTGGCCAAGGCAAGGCAAGCCAAGGCAAAACAACAAACGGTGCACATATTGAATTGTATTAAGTATGTAAAAAATTAACATTTTCTTTATACAATAGAATAAAAATTATGACTATCTCTTAGGCAGCTCGTACACCGGAGCAATAAGCAATAGGCAATAAGCAACATTTGTATCATATGATCGTCTACTCTATAGAAACAAATAGTCCTAACGCAGCTGTTTCGGTAAAATAACTGGCTGGTTTGTATAGAGTAGACAATCATCATGATCCAATGTTGCTAGTTGCCTAGTTGCTTATTGCCTGTGTAATGACTGACTTGGTGGAGTTAGAGCACTGAAGATTAGTTACAGGCAACTAGCAAACACATGGATCATATCTGAACATATCTGATCATATATGGAACATATTATCCACCTATATAAAAGCTGCTAGGTGAATTGACTATTTATTTCATGATATAGAGAACAGATCAGGCGATCCAAATGTTGCTAGTTGCCTATTGCTTATTGCTCCGGTGTACGACCGACCTAATGGTTTTTAGACAGTGAATTTTTAAATGGATGCAACCATTTTTCGATGACTCTATACAATTGACTGTTCTAAATCACAAGTGACTATTGTCACATGCAATTCATCCTCTCTCATCCACAATTTGAAATGTAGTAACCTCACTTTAATGTAGACAATTTCGACTTGTAGCAGATTATTATGTAAAAACACCAATGTATTCTATAAAAGAGTTCTTAGAATCTGATTACTATTATTGATTTTTAATTCCTTGGATGTTAAAATAAATTAAAATATATTGTTTAATATTATTAATATATTGTATGTTTTGGACACTGTAATTCTGACTGTATCTAAGATGATGTATCTATTTGACGTTGTCTAATAACTGTTACTGTTAAAATGGCAATAAAATTTTATAAACATATTTATTTATTTATTTATATTACTTTGTTGCAGCATCTAGGCAGCCCACAGACAGAATCAAAGTCAGAGTGGAAACATCGTGTGATTTTGTTGATTTCTCAAGCCAAGTATGGAGATTAGAATTGACAGTAGTGTCTCCACAAGGCGGTCAATCGGAAGTGATACTGAAAAAACTGACAAATTCATTCAACTGCGACAATCCCTTGGTTTGCGAAATGGAAACCGGTTCGATTGTTATCGGCTCGGAAGTTCGATGTTGTATGCTGGCTTCTATAGAAGCCGATCAACCGTGGCTAGCATTTCCTATTGGAAAGGTATGATTTTGGAATTTATTTTTATTATTTATTGTATAGAATTATGTGAATTTTGTTATTTATTCAGTGAAGTAACAACAGTGAATTGATAGCATTTAATTTTAAAGTAAAATATGTAATTCATTTTATAGAAAATTTGGTATTTTGAATTACTGTACATTTTTTATTAAATACATATTTAAATTAAAATCTATTTATGATTTGAAATATTTTATCTCAATAATGGTATACTAGTAAACTTTCAACATTTACACCTCTAGTCATATTATCTCAATTAAAACAAAATGGCGTGAGTTTTTTTGTAACTAAAACGTAATATTTGAAAATTGTCTAAACTAACGTTTTAGTAAATTTACAAATCGATTAAATATTTGTAAAATTGGAATTATTAAAATGACCGATTTAGTGTTATACTTTTTACTGTCTTTGAAATTACGCTATCTAAAAATCAAGCTGAAAAATGATGCATAAAACATAACTCTTAAGACTATAATCAAAAGCCAGGAATTATAATATAATATTATCATATAGATATCTTTTGGTATTAGCCAACGAATCATACAATAATAATTTATTGTAATTATTCTTGTAACACATAACTCCACTTCACATTATTACATAAAGGTATTTCCTTTTAGAATATATTACATCTACTCAATGTACATCTTAAAATCTATCAATTTCAATATTCTATCATAAAATCCAATAATGCAACACGCTTTAATATGTGTCATTTCATTTTGTACAAATTCCAGATTAAAATTGACGCTGGTTATCTCCTGAACGTCGTCAATCATGCTCCGAAGTCAATGGGCGGTGATTCGTCGTCAAAATCGATTCTTTCTCCTTCTGAAACCAATCAACAAGTCGATACGGTTCTAACGTTAACGCTCAGTCCGTCTGTATTGGATGATGAATTATTATTTCCGAAAATATTTTTCAATTCATCACATCGTATGCTGAAAGAACAATGGCTGAGCTTGAAAGGTGGGTGGTGAAAATACTGTGGCGAATGCGAACTCTGAATGTAAAAAGTTTATTATGATTTTCATGGGAATGAGAAGGAAGACTATCTTTTCTCATTTGAATATTTTTTTCATGTTGATGAATAAGGCTAGGCGTACACCGGTTAGTCAAGACAAGACAAGACGAAATTAGTCACGTTTAGTCACAGTAATTCACATAGCTGCTTATGAAGCATTCATCGAATTTCCTTATACTAGCTATTATTCTGTTGTCAATATTTGCAGTAGCAGAAGTCTTCAGAATATTATATGGCATTAATTAGGAATTTCGTCCAATTAATTATTATGAATTAATCTGATTATATCTTGGGTTAAACGTTGTTCAATCTTGGATTTGTAAAATATTGTCAAACATAGGACTAGATTTGAAGCAATTTGATAGATTTGGAAGGGATTTAAAGCTGTTTCATTTGACGAAAAACTTGATTGTTTATAAACAAATAAATTAATAATTTTCATTCATTACAGACAACTCTACCACATCAGTGAATGCAACAATTGGTGGCGATACTGTTTACATCAAACTGGATAAAATGTCTAGATCACTGAAGATCAGTTCCAATAATTTAGAAACGTGTCATCATGTGAAACAGGCGATACTTTCAAGAATAATCAGCAATAAGGATGTGGGCGTTGACGAAAAGGTTTATGTTGATGCTGAGGTTAGTACCGTTCTATTATTTAAAATACAGATCATATCAGAAAACTTTGAGATTTTAGAAATCTGAAGAATCATTTTTAGGTCGTGTTTATATCCTTCCATGAAAAAATTTCAATTTTCCAAGTCTAGTTTAAGAGAGATCTATTCCACTCTGAGAGAGATTATAGAATTGAGGAAGAGATTTATTTATCGACCAAAAGCGATTAAATTTAACTGCTGTAGAATCACGTCATCTAATCAAGCTCTAGAAGAAAATCATTGCTTTCGTCAAATCTATAATTATTACATTCTATTGAGTATATTTATAACAGTCTAATCTTTTTTATATTTTGTCATTACTTTTCACTTTGGTAGTTTTTTAATAAATATTGTTTATGTATTATGATAAATATTTTGTATAATAAAATTCGATAAGGCCGGTATTAGACTATAGTTCTATATCATACATCTACCATCAAACATATCATAAAAAAGTTCTCTCTAGGAGAACATATTCCATCGACATATGATCATAGTTCAACACTATTATAACAGTTGAGCCATTGTTAATTGTTAACTGTAATATTTTTCATCACAGATATTTGTTAATAGATATATGACATAGAACTATTTTATAGTCTAATACCGGCCCAACAACGCTAGTGATTTATTGCAGAGATTAGATTATATCACTTTATTCATGTAAATTACAAAATGTTCTGTTTAGATTCTAGATAATGTTAATGAACAGAAGTGAATGGATGTTGAATTGATTGCATTGAATGGATGTTAACTTATAGGTACTATTTCATAAATTTTATGAAAATATCCATAAATAATGATTTCACTTTGAAGATGATAATATGCATGTATGGTTGTTGGTTATTGAAGTTGTTCTGTTTATTGGTCAGGTAAGTTGGTATGCAATTATGATTACGAGCGTATAAACGTGTTGTATCTATATGAATCGATGAAGTTAGAACCTATATAAATAATATCCTTTTCTGGAAAATGAACTGAAGGATGTCCTTTCCATTATCACTTGACTGTAATGTAATAATGATATTATAATAGAATAAAATCATATATGTAATAGAATAGAATATATATGTATTTCGATTTTTTCTTTGCATTTCTAAAATAATTTATTATTTCATTTTTTACAGGCGGTTCGATTGTCTTTCGAAGTGGCGAAACTAAAGATGGACTTGGACCCAAAAAATTTGAAAAATTTCAGAGAACAAATAAGAAGTATCAGTAAAAATCTCCCAACTTGAGAATTTTGTATTAAATTTTGTATAAACCCAACATGTACGGTATAATTTTTTATGTATATAGGTCCTATCTCGTTAATTTGAATAAGATATTTAAAAAAGTTCAGGAAGTGTGGTTTCTGATTATTTAAAACCTTGTGAAATTTTGTTTACACTTTTGACTTTGTATACCACCAGGCTAATTGCTTGAAACATGGTTGATGATTTTTTATAAAAATTTGAAAAGAGCGGTGTTCGATACTTTTAAATCCATACGATATTTTGTAGTCGATACTATGTTATCGATAGTATCCGAATCCATCAACCCAAACGAAACCGGACCGGAGTGATTTGATTATCATTCAGCTGTCTGATAGCGATTTTTGGTGATAGGCCTAGTGATTCATAACTAATTATTGCATGGTAAATTCCATTAGTTGAACTTTATGACTAGATTATGAAATTGTTCAAAGTGCCTTATTATTACAATCTTCTCTGAAGATTTCTTTTGTTATTTACAAATATTCTTCATCATGCTGAATAGAATTAAGGTAAGTTTGAGGTTATGTTTCTTTGACAATTACTGCAGTTTTGTTTATAGCATTGATGAAATCCGCAGTATGCGTGTTTTATCACTTAAATGTTATAAAAATACATTCGAAATTGAAAAGGACATCCTATTTCAAGTTCCAAACTTTTTTATTGCGTTACAGTTTTATGGGTTGGATTTTACTTGTCATTGTTTTTCGACAAAGGAATATTTCTGAGACAATGGAAAGTGGTTTTATGTAATTTGAAAAGGATTCATTTGCTTCAGGTTGATCAAGAATTCCAAGGAAGAGACAATAATTTATTTTTCCTTTTATAATAATATTATTCTTCCTTGCTGAAACTTGAGAAATGAAATAAAAAATCTTAATTCATTGAGAATCAGTCAGTCTTGATTGAATTATTATTACCTCTATGAATAATTGAGTAACTGACAACATTGTTGCACTTGAAATAATATAGCCATCAACATCAACGTTCTGGATAGAATTAACTTAAGTTGGGTTAATTCAGAATCTTCGAATAGAATCAACTCAGCCAATTAAGTCTGGATTTCCAATTCAAGTGATTGTTGCATTTGAAATAACATAGCCATTAACGTTTTGGGTAGAATTATGATGGGATTGAATTTGGATCTTCAAATTGAATGAACTCAATTTGGATTTTCTAACTTCATCAATTCAGACTAGGTATTAAATCAGCTCAATTGATCTGAGTTCAACTCCTTAAATATGTGCCGTAATGAAAAGACTTGGATGTAGTAAAAAATATCACTGTATTTAGTAGAGAAAATCACAAACATGTTTCGGCATCATTGTGCCATCTTCAGTGTACTAGGTAATAAGTACCAAGAAACTCTACTAAATACAGTGATATTTTTGACTACATCCAAGTGTTTTCATTATGTATTATAAATATCACAACATCTCACCAGAAGTCTTTAAATTTGTTTCAAAATCTCTTCCTTATTCTTAATTTAAACCTTATTCAGGTTCAAGTGGCAGAAGTCAATTTAAAGAGTTATGTGGTGGTAACTAACAAATAGCTAATAACTCTTACTTCACTTACAAGTACTCTACCATCACTCTCTACTATGAACTTTCATTAGAGTTCACAAGATAGTTAGTACTCCCCAGACTCTACTAACTCTAATGAAAACCAGGCTTTAGTGAAGTGAAGTCAAGCGGAGGAGGAGTGTGGCCAGGCCCTAAGTGAAGTAAACTAAATCAAACTCCAGGCCCTTAAAATTTGATTTCTTATTATGCTTGTTTTACATTATTTCTAACCAACCTTTCACTTCTAATGCTTTCAATACATTATTTCCAATACCAGAATCCAATTTCCAATGATTTACCAGTTTACCAGAGATTAAGAATGGTGTAACAACCGAAACTGCATTATCTTGTTGTTTTATTAAATATGTGGTTTTGACAACATCAAGTCTTCTTATTCGGTAATTTCCAATGCTTTTTTCCACGTTGATTCCAACTAATCTCCCTTTTTTGCAGAGCGACAGAAGCGAGATCCGCTACCGCGCCAAGCTGCGACATGAGAGCGTGCTGCCCAAACACTACACCGACCAAAAACACGCTTTCCGCAACCTGTTGCCCGCCTCCACACTCTGCTACATCACCATTCTCATCTCGTTCGTGTTGATATTCGTTGTCATCGAAGAACTCGAAAAAGTCCTCCCCCCACCACTCATGGTCAAGGACGAGCCGGCCAATCCGGGCCGATTTATCGCTGAGCGTGCAAAAAATCACGTGGTCAACCTGACCAGTCTCGGTCCGCGGCCGACGGGCAGTTTCGAGAACGAGGTGTTGGCTGTGAATTTTCTGTCCAAAGAGATCAACTACATTATTTCGAAGGCGAAGAAAGTGCATAGGATTGTGCTGGACGTGCAGAAGACGAGTGGCTCGTTTCCGTTGAAGTTTCTGGACGGCATGACCAATGTTTACCGCAATGTGCAGAACGTTGTGGTGAGGATAAGCGGTGTTGAAGAATCGGCGCACAGTCTGCTCATTAATTGTCACTTTGACACGGTCACTGATAGTCCAGGTGAGTTCAGGTTTACATTTTTATTCTATTGCATACATGGTTTTTGTAAAACAACTCTAGAGCGTACAACGGTACATACGTAAATACAACTGTATATAATTACAGAAACAGAATCATCAAATTTGTTCGTTTCTTTATAGCTATTTACTGTAATTTATAATATCCAGTGGTAAACTATCGGTGAGATTAGATAATACGTTCATGAAAATGATGAGAGATGAATACCTACAGCTTTATTGGGTTTAAACCAGCGATTTTGAAGCTCATACATTTTGTATTCAACCGGTCACCGTTACAAATTGCTGTTTTATCTAATATCACTGATTTCTATCTGAATGGGACTGGTTACAAATTTTTTTACTCAGCGTAGTATATCACAGGTTGATTATTTGATGTCTGCCTCTGCTGTTGAAGTCATGCAAATCACTCCGCAGACTCATACCATGCTGAAATCATAACGCAATGCTCTCTCTAAGCTCATACTCTTCAGGGAAGCCCTGACTTATTTGAGAGATATGAATAACTACGATATAGATACTGTACAATAAATTCAGTGATATATCATGTTCGTTCCAGTATAGCTCTTAAATCTACAAAGATAGACACAATAGAAGTAGTGAGAAATACAAGGGAGAAATTAATTTTATTATCAAACAAGTAAATGTTATGGTGCAGGAAGACAAATACAAATTGTTCACCACTAAACTTTGTTAACAATATGATTTACAGTCTGTTGAAATTGGGATTATATCATAGGAATGGCAATCCAATGTTTCAGTTTTTAATGCTGTCACTTTTGTCTTTATTGTAATAATTATTGTTATCAAGATATTGAGGACTTTGATTAATCCAAAATCTTAAATGGGGGTTTCATTGTCTTGAGTTTTTAGTCTTGCTAGTGCTTGGTTTCTTGTTTCACATTGTGCTATATCATAATTCAGATATTTTATTCTATTTATATGATAGAATTATCAATGGTTCTTTGGTTTTGATGATCCTTCTGATCTCTTGACAGATAGTAATGTTATTTTGCTAGTTTTCTGTTGTTGATTCTGGTGTAACTTTTGTTGTCGTAATACAGATCTCTACATTCGTTTGTCTCACGGAAAAATACATTAGTTCATAATTTTTTTTGTGAATTATTTTTTCTTTGTCTCTTCTTTCTTGGCTTCCGGTTTTTCCTTTGTTTCTTCCGGTTGCTTAGGCGGCTCCTTCTTTTCGCAGACCAGTTCACTGATAGCCGTTTCACAATTCTTGGCAGCATGGGCCAGGCCATAGGTGGCTCCTAACAGCATAGGCCACCGGCGTTTGCGCATAAACAGTAGACAGGCAAGGCCTCCAATGAGCGCGCCGGTCGTCATTTTCACCAGTGCGTCATTTGCGAACAGTCGCATTTCTTTGTTGAACTTGTCTTCTGTGCCAACCATTTTCTGGGCGGAAATGTCGCTTTTTGAAACGAAAATCAGTTTTTAGTCATTCGAGCTCACCAACTTTCGAAAACTGATTTTTCAGTCTAAATCCACTAAGTAGGCTACAAGTTTTGCTCTGTTACTGTATTCAGAAGAATGCTTTCTTTTGAAAAATGTTGATCAGTTTCTTGGATATGTTCTTTCATTCAGTAAAGTTGGTACACTTGAAACACACCGTTGAAATTTCTACTCTGTACTTTCTCTGAAAGTTTTTCTTAAACTTTCTGTTAACGTGTCACTCTCTTTCTCTGAAGTTATGAGACTATACAATGAGACTATATAGCAATATACAATATATTGACTATATACAATAAGACTATTCAAATTATGAGACTATACAATGTGGTTCAATTGAAAACTCCTTTTAGATTTACTTCTCCTATGTACCCTTCTCTTGTAAATTTTGTTGATCGTTATCTTCTTTGAAACTGTAGGCCTATAATTGAAATTATGCAAACATCGAAAATTATATAGGCCTATTCAATTTAGATTGCTAAAACAACGTACTTTTGTTCATTTAGGTATCGGAATGTTATTGAAATTTGAAACGACCTAATTTTGACTTTCACCGTTCCAGAACTACAAATCTGTTGATTAAAACTTCAAAACCAATAAATTTTGACTCAAAATTATTCTCCCACACCACAAACTCCGTCAAACGAGACTTGATGATTGTAAATAAATAAGGTATACAGCTGAGAGCTTCAGTGTTTATAATAGGTACCACATCTGTTGATTTTTCTATTTCATACATATGTTATATCACACCGCTTGTATTGTCATAGATGGTCTATATCAAGGTTATTAGAGAGATTATTATATCTAATAACCTTGGGTCTATATATCCTTGATAATAATCGAATTCATTTAATTTGACGCTTGGCATTAGATAGATAAATAGATAGAGATATATTATTTCTTGTCGTTGCTGATGACCGTAGAGTACGATGGCAAAGAAATAATACCTCTCTATCTATCTAATGCCAAGCGTCAAATTGAATGAATCTGATTATATTGAATCTGAATTTCAAGAAAAGCAAAGTCTGGTTTGGAGTAGATCAGTCTTTAAGATTTGAAGATTTAATCCAAAGAGTAGAGTTTAAATCAAATCAAAGTTTATTCAACAAAAATACCGTAATCACAATACAAAGTTGAAATCTATACAAATAGAGCAAATACATTTCATTCATTGAATCATTTCTGATAATTTAATTAATAAATATATATACCACTATAAATATATGTGTTGGGGTGTATTAATTGCTTATTATTTTTTCTTATGATGATATAGTGTTAATTGAAGAAGAAGAAGAATAAGAATATAGGGTTAATTGCTAGTGGATTAATCTTTGAGATTTTATCCCATAATTCTCTTCATTTAATAGGCTAATCACGTGGAACTAAATTATTTAAAATTTGTTGCTCCAAAATGATATTACAGAAGGTTCCTTACAACTGTAACTAAGAATCCTATAACATCTACAGTGAAATACCAGTCGTTATTTAAATAGAAAATCCTATAAATATAAAATCTGAAATTATTGCCATTATTAAATTGAAAAAAGAGCTTCAGTAAATTATTGCAAATGACATAAAATTAAAAAGGATGTCATTGACTTGATGAAAGAAAATTAGACATAGATATTTTGCAAACCACATTTGCTAATTGCAAACCACATGATATTTGTGTCAAACCACAGTTTTTTTAATTGACTTACTCAAATTCACAACTATTCCGTTCTTTTTTCAATTTTATGTATTTGTGTCTAATCCTTGTGAAACTATTATAGAGAAATTTTATTTTTGTGAATACATTTAGATGAATTATCTTTATAAAGGCGATTCATTGTAAAACCGTTTTATGGAATTATTTCATAGTCGAAACTTATGTAAGGTATAGCGTGCGTGTGTATGCGTTATCTCTATTGTCTGTTAGTAAGGTCGGACAATAACAAGTAGTGTGTAATAAAAACACAATGATTCACTTAAGCTAGGAAATGACCACATTCAATGAACATGACTGGTGAACACGCTTGCCCATTTATGCAGGCTGAACAAACAATGATTTAAGTCTTATCAACTGCCAGCTATCATTGGGAATTTGGAGAACAATGCTCATTATTACAGGCAGGACAAAGGAAATGAATATTATTGTATAAATGCCTGCTAAATGTCAATTTAAAATTCTAAAAAATACAGTTTCTCTCGTTGCATATAGTTATAATATGTCAGAATCGTTGCCAGAACTAAAATTCGTGAAAATTGTAGAGACATTTGATCTTTGTTCTATTTGTGGGAGAACTATATTAGACTAGAATCGTGAGGCTTAGGCTAGACGTACACCGGTTAGTTAAGGCAAGACAAGTCAAGATTAGTCACGTTTAGTCACAGTACTTCACATAGTTGCTTATGAAGCAACACACACCGATTAGTCATTGCATCGGTGTGTGCTCATAAGCAACTATATGTTATGACTAAACGTGACCGTCTTGTCTTGTCCAACCGGTGTACGCCTCATTAGCAAACACACACCGATTAGTCATTGCATCGGTGTGTGCTCATAAGCCATGGAATTACCGTGACACTAATCTCATCTTGTCTTGTCTTGACTAACCGGTGTACGCCTAGCCTAAACGTTCACCATCCACCAAATTGAATAAATACTTCTATACTATTAATTTTCCAACATATTCTACTACGTAACTCCATTATTTGACACATATTATTGTACAGGGTGGCGCATAAAGAACGGATTTTTTTCAAAGTGTTTATATGGAAAGGGTTTTATTTGAATCGTACATTTATCTTCCTCCTAACACCCAAATACTAAGTAAATAACCCAATTTGAGAATCTGTATGAAAAACTCCAAAACACTTGTAAGATAAAGTATCAAAGTTCAGAAATTACATAGGAAAGATGGCGCCCTTAATACGTTAATGCTCATTAATGTCAGCCCCTCAAATTGGTCCTTATCTTTTAATGACAGCAGCAATATTCATTAATGTATTGCAGTATTCAAATCTTCAATGTAACGATATTTACGATAGTAAACTTGAATGTTCAAGTTAAGAAGAATCTCATGCCAATAAGTTCGACTCTAGAAACTTTCTGCTGAAACTCTGTTCGAACGACGACTGCAGATTCATTCTATGGAAATATTGTTCCAACAACGAATACGCGATTTTGAAAGGTCAATTTAATAAATGATACTAAAACTTCAGATACTTTGACCTACAAAAATATAATTGTCGCTCTGCGGTCACAGACAGCTCTAGTCCACTGATACTATCCCATTCAAATCCATCCGTTCTTTTTGCGCTACCCAGTACTTCGTAACTCCATTATTAAACCCATACTATATGTATTACTGTATTTGTAATATTGTGTGTAATTTTCAAAATGATTCATTTATTTTTTCCTATATATTTTGGATCTTGTTCTAATCATATAGATAAAATTTTTGTCATTCAAAAACCCTAATCAAAGCCATACTAGGAAAACCTAGACGCTATCCAAGTGAAAATCTTTTCTTGACTTCAAGGTTCTAACGGTAAGGCAGCTATATATAAAATTCTCATAACTTATATAAATAAACATAAAGATCTATTCAATTTGCGTGAATCTACTTATAATCTTCGTCCCTCAACCATAACTTTTCAGGTTGCTGACACTAATTTGTCCATTTGCAGAAAACAATTTTCATACATTGCATCTAAACTCATTAATAAAATCCCTCATCATTTCATCACCAATAAATTGAGTAAAAAGCTGGTAAGAGATATAAATGAATGGTTATCTTCGAATGACATTAATTTTTAAATATCTGCTACAAAAACTAAGCCAATTTTATCCATTTTTTTCTCTTGAGAAATAGAACAATTTAATTCTATTAGGTATCCCTCTTCTTTCTTTCCTGTCCTTTCTGTTCTCTCTTTTCCTTCTTCCTTTTCCCCTCTTTTTTCTTTTTCTTTTTAAGTTAAGTAACTTTGATTTTCTAAGTTTAAAGTTTAATATTTTCTATCAGTTATATTTTTCCTTTCACTGTAATTAGTTTAATATTTATTAATTAGTTTATCTTTTATCCTGAAATTTAAAATATCTAGATTTTTAACACTCGGCCCCTGCGCACAGGTTCTTTAACCTTGCGGGGACCTTCCTTATATTCATTGTATAATTTAATTTTATACTGTAATACATCATTCTAATGTAATTCTATTTCTATGTTTCTAATTTTCTGTTGATGTTATTATTATTATTATTAAGGATAAATAAACGATTTTCATTTTTATTTTTTGATTTATGCTTGTTTTTTAGGCGGCAGCGACGACGGCGCCAGTTGCGCAGTGATGCTGGAGATGTTGCGTGTGCTGTCGCAGGCGGACGCGGCGCTGCGTCACAACGTCATCATGCTGTTCAACGGCGCCGAGGAGAACCTGTTGCAGGCGTCGCACGGCTTCATCACGCAGCACCGGTGGGCGGCCGAGGTGCGCGCCTTCATCAATCTGGAGGCGTGCGGCGCCGGCGGGCGCGAGATACTCTTTCAGGCCGGGCCTGAGCATCCCTGGCTCATGCAGGTCGGTACACTGCAGGCTAGATTCATATCGAACCAAATTCTTTGTTTTCATTAACATTTGTGTTCTATGTAACAGCATCAGTTCGGTGAACAGTAAGGCTAGGCGTACACCGGTTAGTCAAGACAAGACAAGACCAGATTAGTCACGTTTAGTCACAGTACTTCACATAGTTGCTTATGAAGCAACACACGCCGATTAGTCATTGCATCAGTGTGTGCTGCTTCATAAGCAACTATGTGAATTACTGTGACTAAACGTGACTAATCTCGTCTTGTCTTGTCTTGACTAACCGGTGTACGCCTAGCCTGAACCTCACGCAGTTATATTAAACTCAAGTCCTGTGCTCATTCATCATTTACATAATAGATCTTTGGGTTGTATATCTATACTTTCTTCTACTGATAAAATAACACTATTCGAAAACTGTTTTCTGTAGAAGTGTTTTAAAAGAGTGTTAAATAGATCCTGTAACCTGGTCTTCAGCAAAATTGAACTACAAGAGAATGTGAAAATTGAATTGGAAAATCAAAAATCAAAATTGAACTACAAAAGCATGCTCAGATGAATTCACGTTCATCATCAATTTTCCACATCGAAGCCAGATCATCTGTATTGAATGAAATCTCTATCATCAAGAAAAAAAAATCCGAAAAGTAGTTTTCTCTTCATTGTTTCCTCTATTAATCATAAATGGTTGATAATTAAATTGGGCTTAGCATCTAGACTAGCAATGAAAATATCTCTCAGAGAAAGGAAAGATGTGACTGACTAAAACTCAAGCTGAAAATGTACAAAGTTGTAAGAGAATCACCTTAACTAAACAAATTTAATAATTTTTTATTGAATAATGCATATTGATGATTTCCTGAACTCTAATTTAGAAGCTTTAGTTTATATTGATGTGTTCCTTAACAATAATGTTGCGGCTTTGAATTTACCCTGTAAATTATCTTGATATACTTCACTTCGCATCTGACTGGATTACACCTTGCGTCAGAATCATTTCGATAACAATGTTTATTTTCTTCAATTATTTTGCAGGCGTATGCTGAAACAGTACCTTATCCTCTGGCTTCATCGTTGGCGCAAGAAGTGTTCGAGAGCGGCATTATTCCTGGAGACACGGATTTCAGGATATTTCGAGATTTCGGTCATATATCTGGTAAGTTCTGTCATTCTTAGAAGTTTCTATTCTGACAATCCAGAAGGGTGTTCATACTCGTTTTATTGGAGTTTATCACATCTTTTGACTTATTAACGGACGAAAATTTATGCTATTGTCACTTATAACTACATTTTAGACTTATTAAATATAAAAATACAATACTTTCACAGTTTACATCCGTTTTAAGATCTTATTTCACCTTCTGTCACCCTATAGAGGTGACACACCCTAAAAAAGTGTGTCATTCTATAGATAATTGTTTATAGCCTAGCTGTCTCAGTAATAATCGAATATTGATACTTATCTCATTCCTAACAATATAAATAAATAATTTACACTGAAATATTTCTGTGTATTCGAATAATTTTTAACAATACTTCCCTTTTCTTATCATGTTTATCCTCATTATGCTTTTCTTTGCACCTTCTTCTGAGAAGGGTGTAGGCAAAATATCCTCAAAAGCATTCTTTTCGTACCTTCTTCTGAAAGAAGGTCGTTTGACCAAAGCACATATTTATATGTCAAGTATGTCATACCTGTGTCATGTATTTTGTAAACAAATAAATGAAACTATTATTATCAAATAATAATTTTTTTGTCATATTTTCAGTTAATAATAATTTTTTTATTATTATTGCCAATTCTATGTGAAAATGTCACATAACCTAGCCTGTGTTTATTTTTGGACTGTTTTCATTAATATTGGAAAAATGACAGTTTTGGGTGTAAGCCTGTTGGACTATCCGACTATAAATTATTGTACATTGCTGAAGAAATAAATAAGTAAATAAATAATCAAGTATCAATATTATTCAGTAGAAGCTTTCATAATTTGCATTGTACAGTAATTAATTTTATTTATTTAGTAATTTACACATAATACTAAATGAATGGTTCAACAGGCTTAAGCCCAAAACTGTCCCTCTCCAAATTTAGAAAAAATTACAAAGTTTAGGTTACGATCCATATCTTTCAAAGTCACAATTTTTCACTCCAAAAATGAAACACTTGAAACATTTTTAATATTACAGCAGATTATATGAAAGTTTCGAACCGAAAATAGCCAAATTATTAAAAATGTTAATTCTTTAAATTTTAAATTTTGATTCTATCATTTTATGTATGAAACTGTCTTTTGTTATAGTTTTTTAAAATTATGTTACTGATTTGGCAAAAAAATCTTTCTCTCTTTCTTAATAAATAGTCGCCTTTTCCAGGTTTGGACTTGATCATTTTAATAATTTTCATTTTTATTATTATTATTGCCAAAATTATTTAGTAGAAGCTTCCATAATTTGCATTGTAATTGATACTATGTATGAAACTGTCTTTTGTTTTCATGTTTTTAGAATTATGTTACTGATTTGGCAATAAATCTTTGTTTATTTACAATCTCTTTCTCTTAATCTATCTCTTAATCAAATCTTCACGATTGAGTGTTTATGGGAAGGATGTCCTTGCATATCCTTCTCCAAGAATGGACATCTATATGTTCAAACTCCGCCGTTTCATGTGGATACAGAACGATCATTTTACTGTTAGCGTATTGAATCCCATATCTACTCGTATATTGTTTATTACAGCTGTAGAGTATAATAAAGAGGTTCCACAGTTCTCTTCTGCTCTGTTTATTGAATGGATTATTGTAATATTGCTTTTAGTTTCAAAACTTATCCACCGTCATGCTTTAGAACCTAGCCATATATTTGATGAATTAATAAAATAGCTGTATGAAATTATCTAGAAGTAAAGCTCTTATTCATATTATCTGATTAGCTTCCATAGTATAAGTTTTGTTGAGTGAATTATTGAAGATTGTAATTATGGTACTTTCATTTTTGACGAGATTCATTGCTAAACTATATAGTCTAGAATTTAAGCTGACATTGTAATCTACATGAATAAAGTGATAAATCTAAATCTAAATCTCTTCCTTTCATCCTCTTTCTTTCAATAAATGTGCAGGTTTGGACTTTGCGTGGTCGACCAACGGCTATGTGTATCACACGCGGCACAAGACAGCACTGGCTCGAATCCCTTCAGGCACGCTTGCAGCCTGGGCCGGGCGACGCAGCTGTTCTGGCGTTGATAACGAAGAGGCTGGCCACCGATCAGCTGGTCGACTCCAGCCAGTCGGGCAAGATCGTATTCTTCGACGTGATTGGCGCGTTCATCGTCTACTGGTCGGAGTTTGTCGGCAACCTGTTGAGTTTGGCGGTGCTGGCGTTCTCGTTGTACACGCTCAACGCCAATGTCAACAAGTCTGTCAGCGAAGGTATTATCGTTATTGTACGACAGTGTTTTTGGGGTAGAGATATTTCTAAATGAGAGATGTTATATTTTTGTGATTTTAACCCGAACAAGAAACAATTGGTTCAGTCAGTTCCTGCAATAAGTATGGGGTTGGTCATGTAACATTATGATGCTTACATGGAAAAGATATTTATCATGCAAAAAATGATAATAAAAACAATCCTCAATAAACCAAGGATATATTCCAGTAGAGACCCTTTCAACCAATACAAGGTAATGACTATTCGCCAACTATACATACAGAAGGTATTGCAATACATACGGGTAAATAAAAATGATTTTACAGTGAGAGATAATATTACTTTATATAACTTCAGATTGAATTCACATAACATATATAACATCAACCGCACCACCAATTTACGACAATAGTACGCAGACAATTGAAGAGTTATCTTAGCACTAAACTGATAAATTTCATCCCCGTTAACAGAATCAATAGATTTACCACGTAGGCAGACGAAGGATGGAGAGAAGTTATTGCTACTGGATAGTTGAAAACTTTCTTTGACATCACTAAAATATTATAGTTTTTTTCTTCTCACTATTATCTCCTTTATTATTTTTCTGTTTGATATTAGCTTGATTTATTTTTGAATCGATACTCTCACTCAGCGGACAGGAGTTTTCCTTTGCTGGGTGGTGCCAAATGGTTTTTTGAAGATGGGTTAATTTTGTTGAAGATTTGTTTTTTCTTTCTTCTTTAAATGTACGCTAATGTATTAGATTTATTTTTTGGGTATGCGTATTTATTGTTTGACATTGTTTATTTTTTTTCTCTCTCTTTATCGTTGTATTGTGATTTGATGTTCAAATGTTTGTTGAATGGCAAATAAAAAATATTTCATTTCATTATTTCATTTCAATTAGAGAATACACGGTAGTGTTCATGCGCATCGCAGTCTATTTAAAGTTCTGAGCCAGCTGATCGTGTGACGGTATAGATGGGCCAAAATTTCTTGGCACTTGGCCAAAACCGGTCGAGCTATGGCGAGGGGTGTAGCGCGGGTACTTTTCTGAGAATATTGGGCTACGATTAGTTCTTAATTTTGGCTCATCTATACCGGTACTGGAGATCAAGAAATTGATTTTTCCCATATTTCACATTTTAAACTCAGTTATTAACGATAGAACCCTATCGGGTCCTTAATGCGATCGTACTGGTGTCCGTCTGTCCGCCCGCACGATAACTAACGAACGGAAGATCGTACACTTTTGAGATTTGGAATATAGAATCTTCATAGATGAAGTAAGAAGCCTATTGATTTTGAATATTGAGGGTTGAATTATAAAAACCTTACAAGCAAAAAATAGGTAGCCTACTGTAATCTCAGGTTTTTTACTTAGGTCACAGCTTATTAGCTTTTGGTACTGTCTTTGCGCCTTCCTACTTCAAGAGTCCCGTAGCCTGGTGGGAATACTCGCGACTGATAAACAGATGGTCCTGTGTTAAATTCCCACTAGTGGCTATTTTTTTTTCAAACGACTTCTAGTCGTTCAATAAACTTATTGAATCAATAACTTTTTTTTTGCATTTGAAAACACATGGTTATTGATTCAATAGTGCTATTGGATCTATAAACTGTCTATTGAGCGACTGAAAAACCAGGCATTAATCAATTATTCATACAGTTAATTATGTAATATCAAAATGAAAACAATTTATTATTAATAATTTGAAATAATTTATTATGTTGATTATCTTTTAAAATATTTTGATCAAGAGAACAATGCAAAAATGGCGATTTTGAATTTCATTAGCATCGGGTCCTTGGATACTACGTTGTATCGGTTTATTTCACATGTATTTTTCTCGAAAACTGCATGTATGTAGAACCATAGCAGCGGGCTTCATTTTATATTTATCTTCAATTCTTTATAGTTTCAATACTATCAGACCGCTAATTATTTCAGAACACTCAATATTATTTAATGGCATGCATACCGGATTTGCGGCAAATTCAAACATCGAAAATCATGACAGATACTACTGTATAATTGTTATGTATTTTTTTTAATTATTGTTTCCAGACAGAGTTCTAATACAGGGTGATTCAAAAAGAATACCACAACTTTGAAAATGTGTATGTAACGAAATAAACATAATAGAACCTTCTGTTATACATCATTACAAAGTGTATTTAAATTTTTCATCACAAAGTTCAGAGATGTTCAATATGACCCCCCAGACACTGACTAATATCAACCCTAGGTACTCAAACTCGTTCCACTCTCTGTAGCATATCAGGCATAACAGTTTAGTAAGCTGCTGTTATTTCTTGTTTCAAATCATCAATATCCACCATGATTTGAGAAATAAGCGATCAACTGTTACGCTGATATGCTACAGAAGTGGAGACGTATTTGGGTTGTAGCTCGAGTGTCTGGAGGTGTCCATATCTGAACTTGTTGGAAAACTTCTTTGTAATGAAGTATAACAGACGGTTCTATTATGTTTCTTTCATTAAATACACATTTTTAAAGTTGTAGTATTCTTTCTGAATCACTCTGTATAATTTTGTCGAATCTGTTGGCAGACATAGTGAAGCACCTGTACATGCGTCAGCTGTTCCTGTGCACCGGCGTGATAGTGTGCTCGTGGGTGCTGTCTCTGCTCACGTCCGGCTTGACCGCGTTCACACTGAGCATGCTCAATCGCTCCATGAGCTGGTTCGCGCGGCCCGTCTGGATATTCTTTCTCTATGTCATACCCTCGTTCCTGGTGCCCATATTCGTCACCTTGTTGGCCGCACGCAAACAAAGACTGGTCAGTAGTAATGTTTTTGATTTTCAGCTAGATATAGATATTATACTTCTTGAGTCATGGGCTTTAATATGTAGGCATAAGATCAAGTTAGGTAACATCATTACACATAATATTTATAGAGTCGTATTTCGAATAAGGCCAGTATTTATGAACGTCTCTAACGAAATAATCTTAAGTGAGTGACAGATACGGAGCGGAAGAAAAAGAAGGCATGTTGGATTTTTATTTTACTTCAAACTTTAATTAAAGTACAATAATTTTCAATTTTTTACAAAGTTAAGTACAATTTACGTTCAAACATGAGATTTTCAATTATTTGTTTTAATGTTTGCAACTCTAACAAACGTTTCAATCCATTAATTAATATTTCAAGAATCGGGATTTGATTGTTTTCATTGTGTATAACAGAGCCACTATAATTATTTAATACAAGACTTCTCATCGAATGATATTATATTTACATCTCTCATCATCATCATCTTCATCATCCATCCATCCCATTACTCACGCACAAGCCAAAAGCTTATGTTGGCAACACCACATCAAGAAAAATTGTCTACCAAAGTTCTAATCCTTTTGATGTTGAGAATGGATTTTTGAGTAGGCCAAGTAATAGATCTTTTTCATTGTAGTCTGTATATTTAATTCATAATTTACTCTTTTCTTATCAATTTTTCATCGTTTTTATTTATTTACAGGTAATAAAGTCGCCCTGGACTCTTTTTCGACTATACTGTGATGCAAATCAAATCCTCTACACCACCATGACACTAATCTGCCTGCTATTCCGGATTAGATCCGGCTTCGTGCCGGCCATGTGGCTGTTCTTCAGCTGTATAGGCAGCGTGCTTCGCGAGAGGATTTTCGCTCATTGGAAAGGTATGTAGTAGCCTGGCCATTTTATTTCTTAAATATAAATCTTAGGCAGCTCGTACACCGGAGCAATAAGCAATAGGCAATTAGCAACATTTGGATCATATGATCGTCTACTCTATAGAAACAAATAGAACAATGCACACCTAAAGCAGCTGTTTCAGTGTGCATTGAACAATTGGTTTCTATAGAGTAGACAATCATTATGATCCATATATTGTTGTTGCTTATTGCTTTTATTGACGACCGGGGTTAGCAGCTCGTACCGGGCAATAAGACTAGCAACATTTGATCATATGATTGTTCTATAAACAATAGTTCAATGCACACCAAACAGCTGTTTGTGTGCATTGGACTGGTTTGTATAGAGTAGACAATCATATGATCCATATGTTGCTAGTTGCCTAACCCCGGTCGTACACCAGAGCAATAAGCAATAGGCAACAAGCAACATATGGATCATATGATTGTCTACTCTATACAAATTAATAGTTCAATGCACACTGAAACAGCTGCTTTAGGTGTGCATTGGACTATTTGTTTCTATAGAGTAGACGATCATATGATTCAAATGTTGCTTATTGCTTGTTGCTTATTGCTCCGGTGTACGACCGGGGTTAAATGTTCTTCTAGTTCATTGCTATGAGAAGTAGCCAAGTGGAATTCAATAATAACTTTTGTTCTGAATGAAAATGTACGTAGCAAATTTTTAGAAGAAATTAAAACAACTGAAAACCTATCCAATCCAAAACACCATTTTGTGAACTGAAACCGTATGTAAACGATCAAAATTCTCATCAAACTCTATGCAATAAAGTAGCATTGAATGAAAAATACGATTCCTCACGCTAGAAATGGACTGTTATAACGCAGCAAACCATTATATGCATGTCTAGTGTGTGGGTACGATATCAAGTCAGCTGTTCTTTCCAAGGTTATTGTATTGGATGGAAGTTGATGGAAAATTTGATAATGTACATTAGGGCTTAGGAGATATGGTAAACTGACATTCAAATATTCTTAACTTACTCACCTATTGAAAAGGTCTTTCAAAAATTCTTTGAAAGGTATTCTTTAGAAAAGGTATTTAAAGACTTTGAAGCTAGTAATACTAGCGTTGTCACTATGGTTATTGTGCCATCTGACCTTCACTGGTTTAATTATTACCGAACAGCTGATTTCTGACAAGTTAAATGGATCGTGCTATACACTAGAATTTAGGAGATATGGTAAACTGACATTCAAATGTGTAGCACTCACCTATGTTTCTTTCCAGATAGTATATTTGAGCTTCATAATAAATAAGCGTGATAATGCTCAATTTTCTCTTATCAACAGGGGGAAAGATGTTTAAGGAAAAGGATTTGTTCCTATATTTTAGTTACAATTTTTGTTCTTTTAATAGAACACAATTTCATACAATAAACAAGTGTAGAAAATCGATGACTTTACTCTTGAAACAGATAGGGCCGGTTCATGAGCTCGGGATTTAGCTAAGTCAGTCCTGGACTAAAACGGGTGGCCATCGTAGCATCGACAAACGTTAGTCTCAACACTATGTACTAATGACTCTAGGCTCTCTGTGCTGTAACCCACTAACCCCACTAACCTATTGAGACAGACGATTTTGTGTCGATACTGATAGCCACCCATTTACCGTCTAGACTTAATCCGTCTCGGGATCCGGCATAATCTGACTCATTTGTCATTAATTATAAACTCATGCAAATAGGACTCATGCTATCCGTATTAAACAAGCGATAAATAAACAAATTTTATTACTCTTAAATCAATAGCAAATGTTGAATAATTTGATTTCACTAGTTTAATAAACTCTAAAATGATTTTCAGACTGGAGAATACTAGTGCTCTATGTGGGTTGCCTGGTGCTTCCTTACATTGAATGTGCCTACATGATAAATGGCTCACTGCAACTGATCATCCCCATAATGGGACGGTCGGGCTCCGGCAATCACGCCGAAATCGTGCTGGGAATGATATCGTCGGCAATGTTCACTCTGTTGTTGAGTTTCCTTGTGAGTACATTCATCAATTAATCTAGTCAGTTTATTCATTTTTTGAGGGCCATAGCCTTTAAGTGCTATTTGTACTAGAATCTTTCAGATCAGACCGAGAATTTTTAGCTCAGATGTGTAAAAACATGTTGGGGTGAAACAGTCGTTGTCAATAGATTTATATTCTTCAATTATTAGTTATAAGACAAGACAAGATTTCTTTGGACAGTACCACATGGTTGCTTTAAAAAACAGATTTCATTAGCTGTGTAAATAATCGATGATTAGTGAAACTGACTAATATTTCTTGTTATTGCACTAGTATTTTCAATACAGATCCCTGATATTGGTTTCTAGTATTAGATCCCTGATGTTATTTAACTATATGAAAATTTTCATGAATTGGACTTTTTGAAATTTATATTTGTTGTTGTAAGACTTCATGATAGAAAAATGTTTTGATTTCAATCCTCTACTCTATCGATTCGTAGTATTTCACTAATAATCACATGATGGTGTACTACTAAAGCGATAAAGTAGTGTTGATATAGGCCGTTGTACAAAATCATAATTGAAGATCTTATTACAGAAATATTTTTCTTTTTTCGATTACTGAACGAGAAATCCTCAAGAACCATTCACGGTAAATTAATCTTGAGTTTAAACAAAATGGTACTATAGTCGATTTAAAGAAGTCAGTATTGTTTTCGAACATTGATGTTAGTTTCATTGAAGATAGAAAAACTGCACCAAACGTGTTTATGGGACTGTTGCGACAACAATGCACAGTGCGCAACTATGCATGAATAGGATAGAGACATCAACAATTTGTGCTGAACAAGGATGCAGCTTAATGCTGACTCTTGACGTGGAATCGCTTTTAGATTTGAAAATGGTAAATAAATACAACAGTATTAGTGTTAAAATTGACAACATCGAATAATTTTTTATTTTGTAAATTGTTTTTTTTGAACTAGATTGTGATATTTCTGTTGTTTGGGTAAATTAAAAGTGATTTCATGATATTCAAATTTTTAAAAATTAGTTGACATTGACAATTTAATACGTTATGAAAGAAGTGACCTATGAAATTATCAATGTGAACTACTAGCTGTCTTACGATAGTTTGAGTATCATAAAATCAATTGTGATTCATTCACGCAACAGAAATATAAATAAATGAATAGATTTTTATTTCTCAATAGAATAATGATCCAGACAAAAATCAATTTACAAAATTCATCTTGATATTTACTGAGAAATAAATAATATGTCATGAACTACTATATTTTGAAAGAAAAAACAATTTACTCAACATGAAAAAAAATGGAAATGCTGTGGACGAAATCTGTTGGTAAGATCAGGAACTGCATTGAGAGATGCCGCTACTAATCCCTATGTCCACACTTGGTCGACTTCAGTGTGCTGTATGCATATGCTTAAGCATTGGTAGCATGCTGTGCAGCACACAAAATCGACCTATGGACATATATGGCCGGTTTGACTTTTCACACTTTTGCCTCGTTTATACCTCTTTATTTACTTATACCTTTCTTCCTCTTCTATTTCTTTTTGTACTCGCCCTTAATGATTGGTATGTTCCAGGTGCCCGGTATTCTCCTAGTTCAAATTCCGAAGAGGGTTGTGAGCTTCCTTAGTGCAATATTCTTCATAGCCATACTGGTGCTGATCTTGACTCCGCTCGGCTTTCCCTATTCGTCCGATCCGGCTGCGCCAGCTCCGCAACGGCACATGATACTGGTCAGTTGTAGTTGAAATAACTGTTTATAACTGTTATAAATATTATCAGTCAGTTGTAAATATTATCAGTTTAATAATACCAGTTGTTTACAGTTGAATAATACCAGTAGTTTACAGTTGAATAATACCAGTAGTTTACAATCAACTATTTCCAGTAGTAAGATACCTGTAAAACAACAATAATATAGGGACCGAGACTTGAGACACTGGCGATCACGTGAGAAAAAAGCATCAAGCGATCATATTTTAAAATAATCATACAAGGTATTCCAGGAACGCTTAAAAACAACAAGGTTATCATGTTATTATATAAGATGGAAGAAATTAGTAAACGTTGCAGTAAATCAACTGCTAGACTACATCGTAATTAGTGCAAAGAAAGCTGTATAAAAAGTTTCGAAGACCTCTGCAATTGCAAACATTGACAACAGAACTAAATAGGACATTCGATGGATGCAACTGTACAAAAATGTGTGTTCGGAATTAATTCGTATTGAATTGAATGTTTGGATTTGTAGAGGTCTTCAGAACTATTAGGTATTCTTTATGTGTCATGATTATACTAAGGGCCGCTTTCCCCAACGCTGCTTAAGTAATAACAGCTGAAGCTCAATATTGACTCTCCCTATTCTCCAAATGAGGCTTAAGCCGGATGTATTGAAGAAGAAGTTACAAGAAGAAGAAGAAGAAGAAGAAGAAGAAGAAGAAGTAGAGAGCGAAGAAGAAGAAGAAGAAGAAGAAGAAGAAGAAGAAGAAGAAGAAGAAGAAGAAGAAGAAGAAGAAGAAGAAGAAGAAGAAGTTATGAATAGTTAAATAATTAATAGTCATGTAATAGTTGAATAGAAGAAAATAATAAAGAAGAAGAAGAAGAAGAGAGAAGAAGAAGAAGAAGAAGAAGAAGAAGAATAAATAAGAAGAAGAAGAAGAAGAAGAAGAAGAAGAAGAAGAAGAAAGAAGAAGAAGAAGAAGAAGAAGAAGAAGAAGAAGAAGAAGAAGAAGAGAGAAGAAGAAGAAGAAGAAGAAGAAGAAGAAGGAAAGAAGAAGAAGAGAAGAAGAAGAAGAAGAAGAAGAAGAAGAAGAAGAGAAGAAGAAGAAGAAAGAAGAAGAAGAAAGAAGAAGAAGAAGAAGAAGAAGAAGAGAAGAAAGAAGAAGAAGAAGAAAGAAGAAGAAGAAAGAAGAAGAAGAAGAAGAAGAAGAAGAGAAGAAGGAGAAGACGAAGAAGAAGAAAGAAAAGAAGAAAGAAGAAGAAGAAGAAGAAGAAGAAGAAGAAGAAAGAAGAAGAAGAAGAAGAAGAAGAAGAAGAAGAAGAAGAAGAAGAAGAAGAAGAAAGAAGAAGAAGAAGAAGAAGAAGAAGAAGAAGAAGAATAAGAAGAAGAAATGATCAATGATCTTTAACACATTCATCGATGATGAAATGCTTCATCAAGCATTTAGTTTTCTTTGGATTTTCCTGTCACTAATTATGATGTATGCTAGCAGTTGTAATAATGTGTTTGCGTGTGCAGCACGTGGAGAGGACGTTCCACGACGTGAACGGCGAGGTGGAGGAGCAGCGCAGCGGCCTGTGGGTGGTCAACCTGGACGTGAACAGTCCGCGCTCGGTGAGCAGCCTGGTGCCCGAGATGTCGCGCGCCCAACTCGTACACGACGACTGCCAGCAGCGGCTCTACTGCGGCCTGCCCTACATCATTCCCGTGCAGACGTTCATCTGGTGAGTAGATGCTAAAATAATGTCCTTCAATTTAAAATCACATTAGTAATGCAGGCAAAAGACTTGAAGTGGTCAAACAATATTCTATTGTGTTCAAGGAGACAGGCATCTGAATTACTCACTGTATCGACTCTTGAGTCAAGAGCAATAGAATTCAGCAAATCAACTTTAATTATAATATAATTAATCTCTATAACACTATTAATATATTCTATATCAATAATCTCTATAAATATATTATATAACACTATTGTTGAAGATATTTCATTATTCAAGGCTGGCTTGGGTCTATCAAGGTTCCACTCTTCTGACCGTCTATTAATTTATCTATTTCAACATTTGAAAGACTAGAAAGAAGGCATGTGTGAAATGAATCCTTATTTTTAAGAATAAAATTCAGTTCAATATTTCAACGTATCTTTCCTATGTGAAATAAATCCTTATTTTTAAGAATAAAATTCAGTTCAATATTTCAACGTATCTTTCCTATACAACAAGGAACTAACCCTCCCACCGCTCAGTACTATAGTTCGATTCACGTCAAGAAGTCAGCATTGTTTATATGAGGAGCATTAATGCCAAGTTTCATTGAGAGAGAAAGAGAAAACTGCACCAAACGTGTTTGTTGGGACTGTGTGCGACAACAATGCACAGTGCGGCAACTATGCACAGTGCTAATAGGATAGAGACATCAGCAACTGCCTTGTGCTGAACAAGGATAGCATACTCCAATCTAAGCAATGCTGACTTCTTGACGTGAATCGCACTATAGAGCATAGTTCACAACAACTTAATTTTAGCCAATCATATCTAATTAGACACTTCTGCTCAAGTACAATCTAATTAGTCTAATAGAGGAAGTATACTCTACCCCTCTACATTCAGTTCAATTCTTGCTGAATTGACAATTAAATAGCCTAAATAAATAAATTTATTACTTTTATAATTTTCAATTTCTGATGATCTTTTTTCTTGTTTTTGATAGCGGTTTTTGTTTTGCAGGCAAACTCATTGGATAACAGGACCTTCGCCTATAATTTCCATACCAACTGAACTAAGTCTGTTACATAGAGAGGTTAGGCCTCAAAATATCCATAGGTTGACATTCGAAGCTGTAGGTGAGTAGCCGTTTTTGTTCATGATGTGATATGAAAATTAGTTTTTTGGTATGAAAAATATTTGTTTCCAGTGTGTTTTCAATTAAATCACAATTATAACGAACAATCAGTATAGTATGTGTAGTTTGTAAACGTTTTTACTAACTCTTCTGCCACCAAAATAAGAATGTAATAATATTCTATTGGTAGTATCATAGATAAAGCATTTAAACGCTGAGGTTTCCCCACATTATAATGCACATACTGCTATCGCCATTGCTATTGCTACGGTTTTTGCTGATTGGAGTGCAGTATCATAGAGATACTTGGCGTATGCTTTCTTTAAGGCAGTATCTACCCACTAAAACTAAGGATAAGGGCAGTACAGAGCGTGCCATCCAAATTGGCGTCTCACTGGAGCATGCGCGTTGATCACTTCCTCCCACTACAGTGCCTGCTGACTCGCGGTACAGTAAATTTTAAAAGCTCATTCAGCTGGCAAACCCAGCTTTATAAAAAAATTCATATTCGCTTCGGTTACCTAGCAGTACTATGATGTTATTTGCTTCACTGACTGTACTAGCCTTAGCGGCTGGAGGGGAAGCGTGGTGGGAGAGATTATCCATCTCTCTCGCACAGCCTCCTCTAGACGCCAATTTGGATGGCACGCTCTGTATACCATATGCTAAAGAATCGTCTTATTCTAGTGCAACAAAATCTAGATTACCAATTAATTATTATTTCAATGGAATGAATCCGATTGAAGATAAAACCTAAATTTTAATTATTATGCACAGAGTGTATTGTTGTTTGATTACCAAGTATTGTCGTACAATGACCATATACAGGTCAAAAAAACTATTACAAAATAAAAACTATTACTTGAAAGGTTTTTTTGTAAGTTGTGAAGGTGATATTGTGGTAGTTATCCATATTGAATAAAAATAATTGATGGCACGCTCTGTAACTGACATGCAATTAATGATCTTTTGCTTGGTAGTTTTAGTTGGATACTGCTCTTTTTCTCAGTTCTTACTTGCTGGTTTAGGTAGATACTGCGATACTGCCAAGGTTTATTGATTCAAACAACCAGTCAGTTTCTCTTTCACTTTGTGTTATGTACCATGTTTAATAAACAAAATAATCAATACTCAATAATCGTGTACTTGAAGCTGGAAATCAAATATTCCGCATATCTCAAGAATTGTAGAAAAACTATAGTTTTCTTATTTATGACATTATAGCCACCTTTATCTCACCTTTTATCTTAGGAAGGTAGTATCATGTAGACTCATACAAGCACATTAATAAAGTGAAGTCGAGGCAAAGGAATGTAGTTTGATCGGTGTTTGTGTTGGCCAGGTCCAGACCACATGACAGTGCTGGTGTCGCCGCGCGAGGGCAGCGAGCTGGTCGCCTGGAGTCTGGACGCGTCGCAGCCGCTGGCCGGGCCCAGGTGGAAGGGGCGCAACACCTACTTTGTCTACTACTCGTGCGCCTCCGATCCGGAGCCGTGGCGGTTCTGGATCGATTTCAAGGTAAACAAAACGATCAAATTTATTTGTACTTCTTCGAAGGAGTGCAATACATTGAGGGCCGTATTTATGAACATTCCTAATAGAAGGTAAATTGAAAGACTGTCTGCTTGAAGAGTGTTTCTACCTTAGACCATGTATAGAATAGACACGGTCTTCCCTATCTTCACATAAGAAGTCTTTGAAGCAAACATCTCTACTGTTCTTGCCCCTTAGGCAGCTCGTACACCGGAGCAATAAGCAATAGGCAATAAGCAACATTTGGATCATATGATCGTCTACTCTATAGAAACAAATAGTCCAATACACACCTAAAGCAGCTGTTTCGGTGTGCATTGAACTATTGGTTTGTATAGAGTAGACAATCATATGATCCATATGTTGCTAGTTGCCTATTGCTTATTGCTCCGGTGTACGACCGGGGTAAGAGAGAGTGAGAGCGAGTGAACTGTGCGAGAGAGACAAGATTATATCAGCTGTTGAGATACTTTAATGCACGACTACACTAAATTCCAGGGCCGTCGCATGGTTTATTGGTGCCCGGGGTGAGATGTTGTCAGGCGCCCTTCCATGTATAGCGCTACTGTTAGTGTAGCCTATAATACGAAAGCAAAGAACGCTCGTATAGTTGTGACTTGTGGTCTTGCCCCAAGAACGCTCGTATAGTTTCGACTATAATGATTTGCCCCTAATCAGCCAATTCATGTTTGCTTCAACATTTATAGCATAGGCCGTGTCTATTCTATACATGGTCCAAGGTTTCTACAGTGTGATAGAACTTTTCGAATCAAGAAGTTTTTAAGTGTCTTTGAGTTTTCAAGTGGTTTAAGTTTTTAAGTGTTTTTATGAATCACATTCATTACCGATAATGAATGTGATAATAATTTGATAATTCTGTTGTGACTCATAAATTGTTATTGTTTATTTAAAATTGTATGACGACTGTGAAACATACCTGTTATGTACATACAGAGGCCCCACGCCCACTAATGGGAAGGATGATGATGATTAGAGATGAATGGACCTTCAGCTTTAGGTGGGTACTGAACCACCGAGAAGCGATTTTGAGGCTCATAAATTGTATTTAGAGGAACCGGTCACCGTTACAACAGGAGTGGTAGGCGCCGTCTCTTACCGATTAGACCCGCCTGCTACCACTGAGACAACCGTTTCCGTAGAATGTATTTTATTTTTGATCGAAAATGAATGAGATTGTTGTAATTTTCAGGTGGAACCGAGCCGTGGCCAAGACAGTTTGGTGGACGTGGCGCTGTGTGGCCACTTCATCCACGGCGCACACCAGATGTCGGTGCGACTGCGCAGGTTTCTTGCGCAGTTTCCGCCGTGGACGGTCACTTCCGGCTGGACGGCCACTTACAAGTCGTACATCTTTTGACCCGACCCGCTCTACAGCAAGGCTAGCCGCACTGCTAATCCACCTCTGTCCCACCTCTTTGTTGTTGTATTCTTCATAAATCTCTTCAACCATTTATCGTTTTCGGTGCATGTTTATCGATTGTTGATGTGTCGATTAGTGTAATCGATTGTTTATGTATCGATTATTGTAATTGAAAAATTGATTGTCGATGTTACGATTAACGTAATCGAAAAATTGATTGTCGATGTAACAATTATTGTAATCGATAAGTTGATTATTGATGTGTTGATTGTTATAACCATCGAAAAGTCGATTCTTGATGTATCGATTGCTATAATCGGAAAATTGATTGTTGATGTTACGATTAACGTAATCAAAAAATTGATTGTCGATGTAACAATTATTGTAATCGATAAGTTGATTATTGATGTATTGATTGTTATAACCATCGAAAAGTCGATTGTTGATGTATCGATTGCTATAATCGAAAAATTGATTGTTGATTTCACGATTAACGTAATCGAAAAATTGATTGTCGATGTAACAATTATTGTAATCGATAAGTTGATTGTTGATGTATCGATTATTATTATAATCGAAAGTCCAAATCAAATCATTTTATTTCCCTTCTTACAATATACAACAATAATTGACATCAGCATACAATATTAAATTTCAAAAAGCGCTACAAGAATCTAAGTACTATAACATAGAACAGAATTGGAGTTATTCATTAATATGGTACAAATATTTTAAAATCATATAAATACAATAAAATTATTACAATGTCCGTACATTGCTCAAATCTGTCTCATTCTTGGCTGTTCTAAGCAATTGCATTTAAAGTTCAAGGTGATAAGTACATCTGAAAGGAGACATTGAACCCTTTTTGAAATGCAGTTTTTGATCTGTTATGACTGGTGTGGTTGTTGTTGTTGTAGACTCAACAGTGCTTTGAATTTCAAATCAAATTTATTCCACAAAAACATCATAAATAACAAATGGAGCGCATTACAATATTCATCGAATGGAATTTCCTCAGAGACGATACTATACGTATAGATAAATAATCATAAACAGTAAGATAATAATCAAAAAAAGATATTTATTCAAAAAAAGCATGTGAATAATGTTGACAGTTGTCACAAATGGGCCACAATAAAAGTAAAAATTGATTTTGACAATACATTGACTCTCCGTGCTACAATGACAATGATTGAAAGTCTTCAATGATAAAACTCCTCAGTAGCATTCTCAGACAATGTTAAACTCGTTCTCACTAAAATGCTTGAAATTCGCAATTATTTTTCAAAAGTAGTCAATTTATTTCTGCCTCAATACAACATACGTTTGTATTAATAATGTTTGTGTATGAATTGAATTAATACAATATATTGAGAACCTAGTCATATGAAGCGTCGCAACTTCAGACTACTACCTCTGCATAGGTCATGGGTTCGATTCCCTTTTGGACTGGCATTTTTTGTGTATTATCCTTTACATCATAATATTACCCATCCACTCAAAATGAATTTTCATCATCATAGAAACTATTGTCGAAGAATTTGACTGAAGCTACTACTTTGGCATATTATTTGTAGTATTTTCTTTGTATTCTTTAGATTAGACTGATAAATAACTTTCTATATTCTATTACAATTATTGTTTTGGTATAGAGCGTAAGGTGTACTAATATGGTTGTTGGTTGGGTTAACAATTTGTCGGCCTGTATTTGGTCATTTGTGCGACCAACTCAAAACAGCTGATCGAAACTATAATAGTGCATTATAATTTCAATTCATAAATATATTCAATGAAACTAACTTCATTGCTGACAGTGCCTGCAACCCGTGCAAGCCTTTATTCCGAATGGGCTTTTGTCAACAATAGTTTACCTACAGACTGAATAGACATAATTATTATTTGAAAGTTAAAGAATAGTTCTATAACTTGTAAATTCAACATTTTCCTCTATCTGTTTCACAAAAAATTCTATTGAGAAAAAACAAAAAAAAATGGTTCAATTTTTTCTACCTTCGGTTTTTGAAAGTCCATAACTAATAAAATATGCCTCATAGAGGAAAATGTTAAATACAAAACTTGTAGAGAATTTTATTGTGCAAAGAAAACTCACAATACTGATGAAATTACAGGCAATCCAATAAATTATGGCGGCCATCTTGTTTTTGAGAGTTTGCGTACGCGGCTGACTGGCCACCATGGATTTTCTCATTATACTAGTCCTAATTAAGATATCTGCATAGATTTCAGAGCTCAATAAAGCATTTTCCCACGGAATTACATATGCCCCCGGACTATTAGATGATTGAGATAATAATTGTGTTGTACTAAGAAGAAAATTAGACACTAGTTTGGTAATATTTTGTGACATTACCACAAACTATGGTGTACGCCAGCGATATAATTATCAGGAAGTGAAAGAGTCAAAATGACCAAATAACAGGTCGAAAAATTGTTAATCCACCCAATAACCACAGCACAAGCTATAATCCGATTCATTCAATTTGACGCTTGGCTTTAGTTAGATAGATAAATAGAGAGATATTATTTCTTGACGTTGCTGATGACCGCAAAGTACGATGGCAAAGAAATACTACCTCTCTATCTATCTGTCTAATGCCAAGAGTCAAATTAAATGAATCTGATTGTACACACTATGGACTGTGCTTTATTATTTCAATTTTGTATTTAGTTGTATTGTTATGTTCTACAGCATTTCTAGTGTTAATTTGTTGATTCGTGGTAGTATAATCTTCATTTATTTAGCTCTGGTCTTTTCGTTACAACGATTTCTCTGTGATTACCATTTTGTGTGCACACTTCCTGTTGATTTTGTATTTTTCATACTTCATTCAACAATATAGTTTTTAAAAATGTTTGTTCTTGTTGTTTTCTTGGATTGAATGTGGTTTGGTTTGCTTTATTTGCTCAATTTCATTTATTTTCTAATTTGTGAACTGATTTTCGTAGTCTTCTGTTTCAAGTTGGCAGGTATTGGTGCTTTAATAATATAGTGGGGTCAGGGTTCTTGTAGTTTTTCCCCCAAAAAAGCCAATTTATGATAATCTCATCTTATATACCGGGTGGCGCAAAAAGAACGCATGGATTTGAGTAGGATAGTATTAGTGGCGTGGAGCTGTCTGTGACCGCCGAGCGACACCATTTTGTAGGTTAAAGAATACAGTTAATGGCGCAATTGATCTTGCAACATCGCGTATTATTGCTGTTGAACAATATTTTAAATAGAATACATCTGCCATCGTCGTTCACCGGAGCTTCAGCAGAGGGTTTCAAGTCGAGCGTATTGGCTTGTGATTCTTCTTCACTTGAAATTCAAAGTTTACTGTCGTAAATATCATATCGTTCAACTGAACCTCTGAATATTGCAATACTTGAAAAAATTGCTGCTGTATCAAAAGTTATGGACCAATTTGAGGCTTTCAATGAGCATTAACGCATTAACGGCGCCATCTTTCCTATGTAATTTTAAAAAAATACTCAAGTGTTTTGGAGATTTTCATACAAATTCTCAAATTGCGTTATTTGCTTAGTATTTTTGTGTAAGTAAGATAAATGTATGATTAAAATAAACTTTCTTATAACACTTTGAAAAACATGAGTTCTTTATGCGCCACCCTTTATTCAGACTAGAGGCCGATTGCACGAAAAGCCAATTGCAATTGTCGGTAATAAGATTACTTTATTTTACGGAGTCCAATAGGAACATCTTTGTATTGTTTCTGTTAGTTGACGTCATTTAACGAATGGTTTTTCGTTCAATTGGGTAATACTGTTGATATTTAATCGGAATCATACATATCCCTTAAAATTAATTACTTTACATAAGTTATTATTGAAGAAGCTTTTCTCCAAAATACTCCAAGACCTTGGTAAATTCACACAAAATGAAGACATACCATACACTAACTAAATAATAATGTAAGTTTATTTCAATTATAGATAAGTTACTACGTAGAGATCTCATTGTTATAAAGTATTGAATTACTTATCTCTATAGGATACTTCGCTTCGTTAGTTAAGATTGTGCCTTTCTTGTAAATGTATAGTTTGCTAATATCTATATTTTTATCGAACCCACATTACTTGAGATATTGTACATAAACATAAGTAATTTACTGAAAGTAAACTAACTATTTCGTACCTCATTTCACATCTAAATTCAATTTTATTTCCTCATTAAAAATTAAGTTTTCAAGTGAAATTTCACTTTGTGGTCATATTTTCCATGTTCTATCAGACCACTTTAACACAGTCAAGTATTGCAGAAAATTAGATGTGAAAATTCTTCTGTGTGTTAACATTACCATGACAATAAGACATCATATTGCAAATGAGTCTCAATAGTACCGTCTTATCAAATTGTTAAGAGAGTCACCATGGGGGACAATCGACTTATAATCAAATATTTTCTTACAATCGAATATTTTTATCCACCAATAGGAATCGAGATTACCATTCTACTCTATTACCGTAACAGAATTTTTACTTTGTTAACAGAAACAAACATTTTACTTTTTAATTGGCATTTAAATGTTACAGTACTTGATTAAACTCAATAACTATTGGTGATCCAAATTGTCCATCCCCTCCCCTATTACTCCCCTAATTGTATGTTCCCCTTTTCCCCATGAGAATACACTTTCTCATACTATAGTGTGTTCTCGTTGATACCTTTTCCTGTAGAGGGGGCTGTTTTATGAAACTTATGTCTGGTTTCACAGTCATTCAGTAAACAGTTTACTGGTCCAGTAAGGCCGTGTGCCCACGGAGCAACTGCTATCTGACTTCAGTCAGCAACCCAGCGTTGCCAGATGACATTTGGCTGTTTTTCGGGTAATCTAACCTATCAGCCAATAACGTCAGGCAACTTAATTACTAATTAATTTGTTAATTTTACACTGTCTATATTTGACCTGTAATAAGAATGAATTGTGATTTTATTGTACAGTATTAAAAAACTTGAGTTTCATGAAACAGATTCCTGGGGCCTATTTAATCGATTTAAGAAGTCCTGTACAACAGGAAAAAGGTGATCACACATTAGACTTGTAAGTTTAAATCGCATAGTACGCCGTGCGGTGTGTGTATGCCTTTTTCCTGTACTATATGACTCCTAAAGTTTCATGAAACAGGCCCTTGATTTTAAAAACACTGACACAATACGTGTATAATATTTATTGTTGAAACTAGTTTTAAGTTAGATAAATATTACTATGTATGAATTTATATATTTGATTTATAATCTATGGCAATATAAAATATTGAATAAAAGGACTGTTTGTACTCTTCAAACTGAGTGGCTTTATTTGCTTCTCCAACCTTCAAATCAAATTGAAATTTATTTTCTCATACAACAAATACAATATAAATTTTCAGTTAACAAAAGAGAAATTATTAACCAGTAGTTGTGGCTCAAATAAATAATACTGAAAAATAACAAAGATTGAGGTAATTTGTGGGTTGTGGGTCCAAACTTGCTTCTCTCAAAAAACTCGCTATCCATGTCGTCTATAAATTAAGGATATTCATACAACTAATTTATTATGCATAATAAATCAACATTTTGAAACTAAAAACAATATTCATGACACATGTAAAATCATGACACAATTTGAGAGAAAAAATACACAAATACAAAGCAGCTTATATCAATTGGTTGCCAAATACTCGTAAACGACTATCCTCATGCAGGATGCTCCATTGGCGTTAACGACTAGCCTCGTGAAGGGTGTCCGGGTCATGAACTACTAGCCTTATGCAGGGTGTCCTCTGCTCTCCAGCCTCTAGTCTCGTACCGGAAAATTCTTGCTAGACGAGTTCCAACAGTAAAAGTTGGCATGACATCGCATGTCGGAATAATTATTTTTGTCAAAAATCAGACATGCCGACATCTTGCCTTCTCTATACTGTGGTTTCAGTGAATTTCTTGAAGTTCTGGTACTGCACTTTCCGAATATTTAGAATTTATACTAATAATTTAGTATGTTAGTAATTATTACAATATAACATATATAAAAATTAATAAAATTCATGAATTTTACAGTATTATACTGATCTAAAAATTTGGAGGTGCTGTGTATCCTATGATTTAGAGTTTATTATAGACTACTAATTACAATAAAACTTATATCAAGCAATACAAAAAGATTTTATGAATTCATCAGAATTAATTAATTTAAGAATGAAAAGCACTATAAATGCTAAAAATTCACAAACCAAATTATAAATAGACATCAAATAAATGTATACAATTAAACAATTTATTCGAAATTTTAAAGTTATAACAACTTTATTTGTTCATCAATTCTCTAATGTTTCTATTAAATTATTTATCTATTGGTATCAATTGTTATATATCTCTCATTATATTTCTATGAAGTATACTTTTGTCACACAACTCATTCAAACGTATTTTCAGTTATTATATGTGAAATCTATTATTTCATATGTCCATACATTAATCAATTAATAAGCATCTTTATTTCTATGAAAGAACAATAACTATAAAACATACAAAATAGATTAAACCGTTCAACTCGGTTCCAAGTCCATTACCACTTAGGCTAGGCGTACACCGGTTAGTCAAGACAAGACAAGACGAGACTAGTCAAGTTTAGTCACAGTACTTCACATAGTTGCTTATGAAGCAACACACACCGATTAGTCATTGCATCGGTGTGTGCTGCTTCATAAGCAACTATGTGAATTACTGTGACTAAACGTGACTAATCTAGTCTTGTCTTGTCTTGACTAACCGGTGTACGCCTAGCCTTACCGTACTAAAAATAAGTTCACATATTGAAAAGGCTATATTTATGACTAGGTTGTCTGTCAGGAGTCACTATCGAGAAACAAAATTACCATACTATCAAGGCAGTATAAACTGATTTTTTCAAAACGATAGTTCAAACTGTATATAGAACCACAGTTTAAACCAAGGCTAATCATGTTTAAACTATCGTTTAGTTAAACTCAGTTTGAACGAATATGATGCATACGGGCCTTATTTGTCTAGCGCTTTGCCTTCCAAAAATTCCTCGCAGAGGAAGTGACCAATTTCTCAATGCCAGACACGTAAGCATTGGGTGGGCCCCCTCAGCCTCGGGCCACGTAAGGGGCCTCCACTGAGCCACGGGCCGGTCTCTGAATACTAACTAGCGACCGGAAAACGCATCAAAATACTTGAGCAACACTAAAATTTATCAACAGTTCACTGCATATATTGATAGGTAGGTACTAAACGTTAATAGTGTCAAATCTACAAATTTTGGAAATAGGAGTAGTATTCAAATTCAATTTTGAATTTCACTTATTCATCAATTAAAAAAACAAAATACAATTCACACAGAAGAGACGTAAGGCGGAGACGTGGCGCGAACATGAATCATATGATGGTCTACTCTATAGATAGAGAGTGTATAGAGAGTGTACTATACACTCTCTGTAGTCTACTCTATTCAATCAAACGACCAGTTGCACGAAATACAATGAATTTTACCACTGTAAAATGACGTCATTATATTGACATCTGATACGTTCATTGTTTCTCGGTTTATTGGTTCTGTTTGATGTCACCATTTTAAGGCGATTATTCAAGAATTCACAATTTTTTTTGCTAGGGATGATGCCCACATAAGCTCTAAGCTTGTGCGTGGGTAATGGAAGGATGATGATGAGATATGAACGGACCTACAGCTTTAGGTGGGTTCCGAACAATGCTTTAAATCAGTTATTATTTTACTTACGGTAACTTATATGTTTAAAAATCATTTATGATTACCTACGTCAAGTGGATGAAAATTAATATGTTTTCTTTGTAATAATCGAAACAATGTTGAATAGGTACTGCAGATTTTTGATAAAATTTACGATATTTCTAGTCATTGAGTCATAATTTGAGAAAAACAAGACGAATCGTCTTCGCACGATGCTATTATTGAGTTGTCCTTTCGATTATAGCACAGTCATTATTGGTTACAAAGGAACAAATTTCACATAGACTTGTAGAAAAAAATACAATCTACTAAAAAGATGTCTTGTAAATTTCCAATTAGAAGCGTATTTCAGGAGTTATAAACAGTTGATTGGAAAGTTTGTTGAAACGCTTCAAAAATCGTTCTTCACAATACCGTAATTCCAAGCATCTCAGCCCCAAGGCAGAGACAACAGTTAGTATAGTTATAGAACAGTTGTATAGTTAGCAAAAAGCAACTCAGAACGCTCGCGCTACCTGTTGATTGAAACTGGAACTAATATTGACATTGCTCCGGATTTTTGTGAATTGTGGGCTTTTTCCGTTCATTTCATCGAAAACCTGCAGAGGACAAAATATGTTGACAATAAAATGGTCTAGAATTTATGTCCTGAACAAATTTCCGATATTTCCAGTCATTGAGTCATAATTAGAAAAACTAGACGAATCGTCTTCACAAGGTGCTGTTTTTTTAGCTGTTTTCCAATTACAACACAGTCATTATCAAAAATAAAGAAATAAATATTGAACCTTTAAATAGGAAAAACTATGGTCTACAAAAAATATCTCTTTTTTGATAAAACCAACCATAAGGTCACAATTTACAAAAAACCAGAGCAATGGCAAGATTAGTTACATTTTTTGTCAATAGGTAGCGCGGGCGTTCACTTCAGAAATTCAGCCGTCAACCTCAGCCTCAGTAGTAGTAGGACTTGGATTTTGGAGGCGTTTCAATAAAAGATTCCAATTATCTGTTTATAACTCCTGAGATACGCCTTTAATCAAAATCTTGAAGAGACCTTTTTTGTATATTTCAGTTTCTCCTACAATAGAATGTGGCATTTGTCTCTTTGAAACCAATAATGAGAGTGTTATCGAAAAATAACACGAAAGCGATGTGAAAACATCGTGTGAAAACGGTTGGTCTGGGTTTTGTAGAATTATGGCTCAATCACGTGTGATTTCAAAAAATATTACTGGACATAAATTGTAGCCCAATACATTTTCTACAATTAACTTCCCCTACATTTTTTTCTTAAAACGATCAGTAAGGCCTCAATCTTCAAAAAATAAAGGTATGTCAAGATAAGTTCCAATTTCTATTAAGAGATGGCGCGGGCTCTGCCTTTTGCAATCCAGTCCTCAGCTTTCCGATGCTTTTGGAAGCTTTGCAACAATTTTTGTTTTACTTTTTCATTTATAACTAGGCTACTGGAATATGCTTTTAATCGAAATTTTTCAAGAGATACGTTTTTAGATTGTAGTATTTTCTACAAGACTATGTGAATTTTATTTCTGTATAACCACTAATGACTGTGTTATAACATCTCAAAAACAGCATCATGTTGAACGATTCGTTTAGTTTTCTCAAATTATGACTCGATGACTAGAAATATCGCAAATTTTTTCAGGACATAAAGTGTAGTTTATTTTATTGTCTACAGATTTTGTTCTTTGAATTTTTTCGATGAAGTGAACGGTAATCTCACAATTTACAAATAACCGGATCAATGTCAATATTAGTTCCAGTTTCTATCAGCAGGTAGCGTGGGCGATCCCTTTATCCGCCTCGCCTCTCTCATGCTTTCAAATTAATGTTATGCCCTAGCATTGAAATCCAATTAATGGGAATAACGTTTTGAGAAAATGTTGACGATTGTTTAAAAAGATCGGGTGAGATAAAAAATACAGCAAGTTTCAATTGTTTCTTAACAAATTTTTAAAATAAGTTTGCTCCAAGATTACTAGACAACAGGTTCAACCATCGCTAATGCTATTTCTGTCCACAAGCCGTTGGAGTGGGGGGACTGCATCGATGACGTACTCTGAATCACAACTTCAGTCCAAATCCAAATGCCCCAGTCCAGCACGCGCTCAGTGCAAATTATGATTGCAATTCATCAGTTATGATTGCAATTCATCGGCTTTATCGAGATCGGTTTATTGGTATTATATTACTGGAGAAGCTTATTCATACCTTGGTGTTTACTGTTGAGTAGTGTAGTGTTTAGGCAGTGTTTATCGAGATCGGTTTATCATAAATTATACCTCGTATTACCGTACTGTAGAAGCGTATTTATACCTAGGTGTTTACTGTTGAGTACTGTAGTGTTTAGGCAGTGCCTGTTAATATAGTGTTGTAAATAAATGTAAATAAATATATGGTAAATAAATGTAAATAGTGTGGTAATGGAAAATCAAACTTTACCGTATTGAACGTTTAATAATTGGTTAGTTCTTGATCCAATCCAGTGATAACTTAATATTTTTATCGCGATGCCTGGCTGTGCTGTTCAGAACTGTAAGAACTTTACCAAATATTCATGAGGATTCATGGGGATACAGTTTCAAACAACTATAGGGTGATTGAAAGCTATTTGAAAATTCTTAAGAAAACATTTCCCCAAGTGAATGACAGAATTTTAAAGAAATTCGCTCGTACGAGAACAGTTATTAGACTCAATTGTATGAATGAGAAACAGAGAATGGAAAGTGAAGAACGAAGAAACAAGAGGAAAAAAATTCAGTTTTCACATTCATGAAAGCTTTAAATATAATTATGTAGACTTTTTCAGATGTAAATATGTAAATGATGAACACATTATTATTTCACGTAGGTGTAGATATCATACTACTATCTTTTGTTCTACCGAAATCGAGTACCAGTGATCGAAATAGAAGTCAAATATAATTTTACAAGTTATTAGAGTGGAATAATTCCTCTGAAATTTAAATTAAATGTAAGTTAATATACCATCTTATTATATTTTTAGACTTAATTCACTGTGGATTAATTGATCATGAAATCATTATTTAATCATTCATATTATGATTAATCATCAGTGCTTACTTCTTTGTTCTTTGTGAGTATATGATTAGACTTCGAGTAAATAATGACCATGTATAGTGGGAAATCGATAGTTTGCTTTTGGTTGTTTCGCCTACGTTCCGCCGACAATATCAGGAGAACGGCTGGTCGTAGAGAAAAAATGTTCAAATGAAAATTAAATTCATCTTTTATCTATAACTTTCCCGCTTACAAAACTTGTCTACCATAAAAATGTATCGCTTACTAACTTTTCATGTCACGTTTTCAGATGTGTAAAAATCTGTTTACTTTTTCTTCTCATATAAGTTGAATATACTTGAAATCGGTATATTTATTTACACCATTAGAATCAGTGATTCATTCGCTTTAAGTACTGTGAATTTCAAAATTCTAACTCAATTCTAAGAGGGTTAAACGACGATTTATTCAAAGCAGAGTTGAGTGAACGGTAGACGAAGTCAAGTTACTGTCCACATTTTGTGATTCAAGTGACGTCACGCTGGCGTTCCCCCTCCACTTTGCATCTTATACCAACGATGGCTTAACCTGTTGTCTAGTAATCTTGAGTTTGCTCTACAAAATACTCTTACTTCAATTTTTTTAATAATAATTGCTGTGTAGAAAAATGTCTACTGTTTTCGAGATCCGCGGCGCCCCCTTGATGTTTTCGCCCGGGACGACCACCCTGGGTATAAAATACTCCCGGTAAAAGTAATTAAATGCCCAGGGACCCCAACCCCCTCAGCACCCCCCCAAGACCGGTCTTGGATTAGTGTTGAAAATCAACCTGAAACATTTAAAATAGTTTCCATAACACTATCATCCTCGATCCGACATCATATTATTTGTATCGATACAAATGGTACAGCCATTGAATAGTGTTGAGTGTCTGGTTGTTTTGCCCTTTTTTTATTGGCTGACAACATTATTACTTATGCGTCCCATCTAGTCAAAGTCAAAAGGACTCTCAGCCGACAGCCCCGCGTCTGCATAATATTCTATTTCTCGCTTCTTATTTTTTCTCACGTTTTCTCCAATCTTCTTCCATTATGTCTGCTTATACGTTTTCCATTCTTCTTCTTCTTCTTATCCTTCTTCTTCTTTTTCTTCTCCTCCTCCTCCTCCTCCCACTTCTTCTTCTTCTTCTTCTTCCTCTTCTTCTTCTCCTTCTTCTTCTTCTTCTTCTTCTTCTTCTTCTTCTTCTTCTTCTTCTTCTTCTTCTTCTTCTTCTTCTTCTTCTTCTTCTTCTTCTTCTTCTTCTTCTTCTTCTTCTTCTTCTTCTTCTTCTTCTTCTTCTTCTTCTTCTTCTTCTTCTTCTTCTTCTTCTTCTTCTTCTTCTTCTTCTTCTTCTTTCTTCTTCTTCTTCTTCTTCTTCTTCTTCTTCTTCTTCTTCTTCTTCCTCTTCTTCTTCTTCTTCTTCTTCTTCTTCTTCTTCCTCTTCTTCTTCTTCTTCTTCTTCTTCTTCTTCTTCTTCTTCTTCTTCTTCTTCTTCTTCTTCTTCTTCTTCTTCTTCTTCTTCTTCTTCTTCTTCTTCTTCTTCTTCTTCTTCTTCTTCTTCTTCTTCTTCTTCTTCTTCTTCTTCTTCTTCTTCTTCTTCTTCTTCTTCTTCTTCTTCTTCTTCTTCTTCTTCTTCTTCTCTCTTCTTCTCTTCTTCTTCTTCTTCTTCTTCTTCTTCTTCTTCTTCTTCTCTCTACGCAACCTGTTCTCTTTTACAATATTATTTTTTTCTTGAGTAAGAGCTGACAGACCTCCTGTACAGAGCAGCTGTCATCATTAGGCAAGCGATTGTTTGGCCCTCAGAAGATAGGAACCTGGCAGTTGATAAAATACCAAATTGTGTTAGAGCGAAATGGGGGATTTTAATCCTTATCTGTGAAAGTGAGAGTTGAAATCTCCACTTACTGAACATTTATAGCAAACGGCCCAAAGAAATACAAGTCCATAATCTGCATATACAGAGTGGCGCAAAGGCACTTGACAGTTGGGTTGAAATAGGAAAATAAATAATAACAACAGTTATTCCAAATTATGCAATAGAGTTTGTATCAGTATTACAGGAGGACTTGAACAATGTATCAACGGTGACGAAACACAATTTGAACATAAAAAACAACCGTAAGTGTTGCTTGTTAGAACCCGTTTGTTAAAACGGGTGGCCATCGTAGCATCGGCAAACGTTAGCCTCGACACTATGTACTAAGGGCTCTCTATGCTGCTAACCCACTAACCAGTCGAGACAAACGTTTGTCGATGCTACGGTAGCCACCCGTTTTAGTCTAGGTCTAGGACTTGGCTAAATCCCGAGCTCATGAACCGGCCCTAAGTGTTTTAAATGAGTGCCCGGGGACTTTTGTAAACGAAACAAACTAAAACTATTTTAACATGCCCTTTTATGTATATTGATCGCAATGCCTTGTCTCGGTTCTTCAAAGGCCATAAATATAAATAATAATAATTATATTAAATCAGATCAGTAATACTAGTCCGATTCATGTCAAGAAGTCAGCATTGTTTATATGAGGAGCATTGACGACATGCAGTAAAATTTTACTGTAAATAACATGAATGTTACTCACTGGACTAAAGCGCTTTCAAGTTCCTTTGAACTCTTTTTCAACAGTAATAGTAATATTTCAACGCATAATATTCAATATAATTCATGGAATTAATAAATAGAATATAGACAATGAACAATTCATGGGATATGTACAAATCCATGAATTGCTGAATATTTTTTCTTATACAGTATAATATTACAGAGTTTCAACAATCATTATCATTGGGCAGGTGAATTTGGGACTCACATGCTTTCACAGAGCGTTTTAAGGCCAACAAAACATCATTCACATGTTAATTGGTGCTAACATTCAACTTACACTATTATCGGGTTACAGCTATATAGGTTTCCAGTCAGTAGTTACTTACCTGGCCGGGTCAGGTTTTAAGACATTGTGATAAGAAAACGTTTTAGCCACTCGAAAGTAATTAACGTCTATCGTTATCGTGTTTCCTCATGTAGAACACCGTAGATCTGATAAAATGTTTCTGAAAATTCCAGAAATTTATTGCTCTCGTATTTTCTTTCAAAATTGCCGCGATAATGTTCTAGGGCTTAATAAATTGGGATATTTTAACCATTGTCACACTTATTTCTGCTGAAAGTTTAACAAACTGGTAATATTTTACCAAAAAAATATTACAATTGACTCTGGGCCGGTTGGAAAAAGTAAAATGAAGTTAATTTTCAATTCCTCATAAGAATTAACTTTGTTAGTTGGACATTTGAGAGTTTAACATTTTGTTAGTTGCCTTTGTGCAACTGAAGCCTGCCTATATAATAGGCCCATATAAAAAACTTCATTTTCGGTTGTTTTAGAGCCATTAGGAACTAGATTTTTGCGGATCTAAAAATAATGATAAAATACATTAATATTATTATGATGATAGAATTGTAGCCGAAGCCACGGAGATAGAATTGTAGAAGCCATGTCTTCTAAATTCCATAGAAATTTAGAAGACATGTACAACAGGAAAAAGACTATTTTTTAAACACTAGACTCTAGAGTGCTATGGATGTTGTCTGAGTGCATGCGTTTTTCCTACATTACAGGACCCCTTGATGTTTATGAATCAGTCACCAAAACGGTCTGTTTTGTATCGCTTATTATAATCTTAGAGAACCACCAAAAATTATCACTGGTTACGGGTTATTTAATGATACTTTCAGAACTATATTACACGCTATCTTAAGGCTCCTTTCTGGCCAAGAGTTATAGGCCTATTAATAGACGGTTTATTTTTCTAAGGCGCACCTGAACTGATAATGATGAATATGTAGCGTTTCGTCCGACACCCAAATTCTTGGAAATTAGTAGCGTTTCGTCCGACTGGTTTTCACGCTTTTGTGCGTATTACCAACGAGTAGCGTTTCGTCCGATTTTTGAGTCTTCTACCTGACTTCAGAAACCCTTCTATCACTGGCTAATCACTGTTATAAATAATAATCAGTATCAAATAAAATGTGAAATCTGCTTCTTCAGATTCTATAGCTGCAATAGTTGGCTATTTGTATTGCTTCATATGTGAATTATTTCTATCAAAGCCACTGATTCGAAGTCAAAGCCTATTTATTTGGATGTAATTACAAGTTTTCCTCCCTATAAAACTGTATCCAGAAGAAGCTCATATAGAAATTTATGCCAATTCATTAAACATTGGTAGAAGTTGAATCAATTTAATAATAGCAATGAATTGTGGATAGGTACATTTTTAAAATGGTAGCTTGGATGAAGTAATTTAATCTACTTTCGGCTTCACTTTGGGGATTCACTTTGGGGTAGAGCACCTCTGACATCTAGACGGCTGAATAATGAAGTTGTAACTTGAATGACCCAGTAACTGCTGCCATCTTACAACAGAATTCAGAACTAGCTGCGTTGTGCATTGCCGACCAATCAGGGGAGAGAGGCGGAGCTTGGAGCGTGTCTGTAAAGATTGAAGCTGTAAATCACCCAGTAACTGCAGCCATCTACCGGTCGAATTCAGAACTAGCAGAGTCATTTATTTCTGGATTATCAAGAGATAGTAGGCGGAGTTTGGAGGCTACATGATTTACAAATTAGGCTACGATTCATGGAAGAATTTTAGACACAGTCAAGCATTGTTCAAGTATTTTCATTGCTGAATAAATAAATAGAAAAAAATTGTCTTGGAAAACACAATAAATGATTGAATGACCGTTTCTGAAATATGTTTGAATTGTTATCATAATGAAATGGTTACACCCCATTAACCTATCTTCTATCAGATGTTGTTGAAGTTGAAGTTGATGAAGTTGAATTCCAATTCTCTGATCATAACTCCAAGCTCCTCCACTTCCTTTCCAACGATTCATGTGATTCAAAAACAAAAAAATAGGCCTATCAAAAAAATAAGACATTTTCCATGAAAGTATTTTTGGATTCACCTCAAAGTTTTTTCACATGCACGAATCCAATTCACAATCACTTAGTTCATTATTATAGTGATGCAAAAATAGGCTTCCTGTTTTCAATCTCCATTCACTAAATCGTTTCTATTATGCATTATGCCAATGCAGACATTCTTGTTTTTGTTATTATTTGTCAAAAGTTTTGTCGGACGAAACACTACTTCTTCAGGTATCCTGCCTAATCCCAAAACTAACTGAGACATTGCTGTCGGACAAAACGCTACAGGACCGATAATGATTTACCTCGTACAATGGCAGCTATAGTACAATTTCTGTATTCTGTAAAAAATTGTGTTTATTTGAGTGAATGAAGTAAATTAAATGAATGTCACTGTACATATACGCGGATAGTAACATTGACCTGGCTACTTACGTTTTGTCAACTTGCTGAGGAGGTGCGTATGCGACTTCCTCAATACAGGCCAGCTGCGGGTGTTACAGACGAGACAAAACCATACTGAACCTATGCTATTCTGAACAGGGCGCGCCGTACTATTGAGCTACCGACTAAACACTGTCAGGTATAGAAGAGTCAAAAAGTGGCTGATAGGACGGTGACACACGCACGCACGCACACAAACGCACGCGCGACCATTTGAATGGGCCTCATTTGTCTTTCATATGGCACACCGTCTACAACAACAGCATACGAATACGATAATGAGACAAATGCGCCTCTTTCACTCTGTTTTCTGGGTTCCTTTCCCATCCTTCTTCTATCTTTATCACTTCTTCCTCTTTGGTGTCTTCTTTCTTCCCCTTCCTTCCATCCGTCTTCTTTCACAGCCCCTCCTTCTACCGATATCCAGCAGTGACATTTTTTCTACAACGTGACAATGTTTATAAATGACGTCTGCCACCGGACAGGATAGGATATTATAATATGAGCATAAAATAACGCTTCCTTATGGTAGGTCTACGATGTGTAAAGCATGGCGAAAAGGATGGAGTATAAGAGTGTAAGGGCCGGTTCATGAGCTCGGGATTTACCCAAGTCCTAGACTAAAACGGGTGGCTACCGTAGCATCGACAAACGTTTGTCTCGACTGGTTAGTGGGTTAGCAGCATGGAGAGCCCTTAGTACATAGTGTCGAGGCTAACGTTTGTCGATGCTACGGTGGCCACCCGTTTTAGTCTAGGACTTAGCTAAATCCCGAACTTATGAACCAGCCCTAAGTGTGCTTTGCTTAGTTTACACTACGTGGCAATTTTACGTTTTCATTACAAAGGTTTTGGAAGTTTGCTACAAATAGCAAAACTCGTAGTTATAATTTTACTTGTACAGTGAAAGTTTAGATAAAGTTTCGTGCAATAACGCAGTAATAGTGTTACCAATACTTCTAGGGCTTGTTGTATTAATCAAAAAATAAATGGATAAGTAAATTTCTATAAACATGATATAATATAGGCCTGCACTACATTATAACATCGCAATGTTTAATGTATGTTTAATTGATGAGACTTGTGGAGAATTACAATTTGAGAATAGCCATCACCATCTCCTCCTCACTAAATGGTCCAGTCATCTTATAATTTTCACACCTTGATCAAGTCATCAGAAAATTGTAAATGTAAAGAGAAAAGTTCAATCTTTCGCCGTTCTCATCTCGGATGAACAGATAGGAGTAAATAAGAATGAGAAGGGAAGGTGGAAATAAAGGAGAATGGCAAAATGATTTATTCTTATCAGTGGCCAACTTAATCAAATCAGTATCAAATTACAATGTAATCCTACTGAAGCCGGGAAGCCAGGAAACTTGTCAAATATCCCCCCCCCCCGGTCTACTCACTCAATCTTTCACTTTCTTTCTCACTCTCTCTCTCTTTCCCTCCCATTCTAATCATCAAGTTGTCTTTCATCAAATCAACAAACAAAGCTTAGGAACGCCGTTATTTTCGTCTCAATTACCACCCGACAGATTTTCTTTTCAATCGCAACCAATTATCTGCGTGCAAATTGAAACGCATTATCCGGAATAATTGAGAGAGGCGAAAGATGATCCTCGTCCTACACTCCTGTTTAAACACTTGATGAAAAGGTGATAAGGCGGAGTTCGGTCAATAGACGATGCGAAGCCAATTTTCAAATCACTGGAGAACAAAAAGAAGGAGGAGTAGGAGGAGGAGGTGGTGGTGGAGAAAGTGGAGGAAGACGAGGAAGGGGAGGAAGGAGAGGAGAAGGAGGAGGAGGGAAGGGACGGGAGTAGAAGAGGGTAATGGAGGAGGTTGTAGGGGAAGGGTGGAGGAGGTGGTAGTGGAAGGGTGGAGGAGGTGTAGAAGAAGGAAAAGGAAAAGGAGGAAGAGGAGATGGAGGAAGAGGAGAAGAGCACGAGTAGGTAAAGGAAGACGAGAAGAAAAAAGAGGAAGATGTAGGAGAAAAAGATGAGGAAGATAAATTTAATGTGAAGGAGAGAATGTTGAATGAGTACAAAAACATTAAGTTAACAAAATAGTATTGCACCAGTTATTATTTCTGTCAATTGACAATCTAATGTTAATGAGGAAAAAAATACAATTGAAAAAAGAAAACATTCATTCGTGCTAGAACTTTACAAATTTGTGAAGATACGTTTCCTATTACATTCTTAGTTATTTCAATTTTTATCTTATCTATTAAACTAATATTTTCATTCTTTCCAATCATTCATAAATGCACAATAAATAGGGATACAATGACAATAAAACAACTGGATTAGGGATTTTAGCCCTCATAAACAATATAAGAGAACTATATTGAATATCATATGTAGCCCTACATTATAATCTAGTCTGTGGATCTGATACTGATAACACAACAATGAATCGCATTCATTTTATTCAAATAAAATTTCTTGCTATCAAGCCAGACAAGCTACTCTATTGGAATTGTCATTGGTTGAGCGTTGCTAAATGAATTGGAAAAGCAGCTTTTAATGATTTATTTATGAATTTTCAGATCTTTTTTTTAGTTGATTAAGCTATTCCATAAATTTTTCAGATTTTACCATCCATTTTTATCGTCCAGTTTTCTCTACCAACCGACTGGAATTGAGAGCTTTTCTATTTGCTGTTTCAACCAGACAGCCAGTGGCTTATAATAATTCAAAATGGCGGCGCTGGAAATTTTATTATTTTTGCCATTGGTGAGATAGTTCAGTGCGTCGGACCAATGCCTACTGCTTCCAAGGCTCATCATTTTCCTGAAACATTCACAACATTCAATGATTCAATTGATCTTCTCATATTCTTTTTCGATAAGATAATGTTATTGAATTTATTTCGCTTTATTTATTAGTTGAGTATTCTTATCAAGGCTGGTGATCACTATCTTACGTCTTAGATCACTATCTTAGATGAACACTCATCTATTCTCTTTTCAATTAAATTGAAGTTCCAACGAGAACATTCTATTCGTTCAAATGGAATCGTCCAACAAAATGGAGTCTACATCAATGACGTAATGGCGTCAGCCAATGAGGGCAATGCCTTTACGAAGTGTACTCGCACATGATTGGTCGACGTTGCCGATCTGTCAGCTGACATTCACCAATAGGATTGCAGAGGGGCGTTTCGTAAGCAGACATCTTTTTTTCTAAATGCGTGTAAATTGTGTTCTCCTTGTTACGTAAATCGTGTATTTCCTCATTTCAATAATTATTGGGATGAATGAGTAAATTAAATATAATGACTGACATCCTTATATTCCTTATCTAATACCAATTCCAAAGTTTGTGGAAAATTTGACTTTACGGAAATTATAAAGTTCTCAATAATAACTCACTTGCAGTAAATATCTTAAATTATGATGGAGTGGGGTCCGTAAAGTTAATAAAACATGGTTTGGGTGTGTTCCGTTGCATATTTGCCTTTGAGAAACTCTGATGTGAAATGTATACAGAGTGTTTCAGAACTCCCTACCAATACTCTAGGACATTGTTCCTGGTCAAAAACCATATCTAAATATCATATTTAAATTGTCCAAAAGTCCTTAGTCACTCACACAGCTGCCATTTTGTTTTTTTCACTTATTATTTTTTATCTCAATAATGGTGAAACATATGGAATTGAAACTTTGCACCAACATTTATGCCAACTAGACAAAGCTACAAAAAAATTACGACAATTTTTCAAATCCATAAAACAAAATGGCGGCCATTTAAAATATTGTTTCTTGAATAACTCGAAAACCGTTGATATTACGAAAATTTTAGAATAACTTTTTTTAGTAAATTTAATTACAAATTGATTAAAACCTTATTTGTTAAGATTGGACCAATATTGAGTGAGATATGGCAGCTTTAGTGATTAACTGAAAACCGTTGATAATACGAAAATTTTACAAGATTAACTTTTTAGTAAATTTAATTACAAATCGATTAGAACCTTATTTGTCGAGATTGGACCAATATTGACTGAGATATGGCAGCTTTAGTGATAGGTGAGCGCTGGAGGCTGGTTGCAGTGCATCCTGGGCTTGCGGTAAAGTCTGTTACAAAAATGCAACAGTCTCCGTCTGCTTTGCATGTTATTTTAAAGCGATTCTAGATCATTTTGTGTGAATTTTAAAGACAGTAAAAATGGGTTAGCGCTCACCTATCACTAAAGCTGCCATATCTCACTAAAATAATAAAAATAATAAGTGAAAAAAAAACAAAATGGCAGCTGTGTGAGTGACTAAGGACTTTTGGACAATTTAAATATGATATTTAGATATGGTTTTTGACCAGGAACAATGCCCTAGAGTATTGGTAGGGAGTTCTGAAACACCCTGTATAGAGGTTAATAATGTCCAAGAACTCTCAGGGAATACTTCTAAATCTAATCTTTCAATGATTAAAATAAAGAGTAAACCTTTATTCATCATAATGCATTATTTTTGACTGTTTTAACCCCTCTTACTCCTAATGTTTGTAGTGACTTTTCCCTTAATTTTGATGAGTTCAACAACACCTTTAAGTATTCTCAAAGATTTCTCGGCCATTCTCTATTCTGGAGAGATATTAAAATCTGGTCTTGAAAATCACCTTGAAAATCTGGTCTCCAAACTCTAATTAAATCAATAAACACGGCTTTTTCTAATGTACTGTTTTTGTTTGTGTCAAAATCCATCCTATTCCCATTTTTGAGGGTTGAACATATTTTTGGTTGTTGACTAATTGAACTGAATGCTCCAGTGTGGACTGGTTACACAAAGGTGTATTAAAGTTAATCTTCGATTACTCATAAGGACAACATTGTTAATAGTAGATTAAACCCAACATACCTTTGCGCCATCTTAATCCCCTTAATATTAAAATTTTCTTAATCTAATTTTAATCTTAAATGTGTCTTGCCCTTAATCTTAAAATTACAATTACCGGAGTCTATCGCCGGCTGCAGTGGAATTATAGATATCACAACGGTGCAATGGTAATGGCTCGTCACTGGCCTTCTGCTTCGAGTTTTCACACAGCGCTTCAAATATCTGCATCTGAAGGAATCCGCCCACTACATATCTGCAAAAATTGAATTAAAAATTAAAGTCTGAACCACAGTAGTCGCTAGATATTGCAATTTTTTCTAACCATACCGCTGCTCCGGACATGAGTTCAATTCCTGTTGAGGCTGGCATTTATTGTATCATCCCTCACATTCACATAGCCTACTGTATTACGTCTCTTCATTACATATCCTTCCACCTTAATTAATACAACATCTCATTACACAAGTGATGTACTTCTGAAAAAAAGATGGACTACGGCATTTGAAAATGAATTAATTTTTTTTCTAGATAGCTGAGACGATGTGCATAGTTCATACAGCATAATATACAGAGTGTCCCAAAAATAACGTACCAACACGGTATTCTACGAGCTAAAATACAGAAAATGTCGATTGGATGGCATACCAGTTGTCCGACCAGCATCTAGTCAGTTGAGCGACCAATGCCATCAGCTGATTGAACAACAATGACTATAATAGCATTAATTTAATTTGGAATTCATTTTTAATTCATTCATATAATTTAATTTCCATGTAATATCCCTAGTTTGTTACAATTTCGTGACCAGTATTTAGTCATTTTTTCACTAATCACAATAAACTTATAGCCTTAAGCTGGGTTTACACCAGATGTCGGTGTCACAATTTTAAAAAACGCTAAAATTTCTTGCGACATTGTGTCAATGACAATTGTCAACGACAGAAAATCTGTGTTTGTGACAATGTCACAAGTTTCCCATCGAGAGTCGGTAAGATCAAAGGAATGACGCTGACAAATGTCACAGTCACAATGTCGCAGTATATGTAAACGCTGCGGTGACATTTGTCTGCGACGAAAGCCTCCTTTCTTGCTTGCTTGCTACTGGTGGCGTAGCATTGCGGACAGGATGTGAGATACAATATGTCATTGACAAAAACGTTTACATCAAACTGTGACTTTTGTCACAGTTTTCAACAAAATCGTTTACATCAAACTGCGACTTTTGTCAATGACATTTGTTCGTGACATGTATGTCGTTGACAAAAGTCATTGACAGTTCTGTCACTGACTTTGGTGTAAACCCAGCTTAAGGTACTCTCCTTTCTGTAGGCTAATTAAGTGAATTCTCTTCTTTTAACGGATAGGTCAGCCCCTATTTTTCCGTGTCTCAATTTATTTGTAAATAGATTTGTTTCTAGGTGAATTGCTTGCCTGATATAGGGCGTGTTATCGATGATATGAAACTTGGCGGCGGGATCAAAGTAGAGGGGATCGGAGCGCAGCGAAGGCGGCTGGATGCCCTGATGCAGTTGTCTCAACTGCCACCAGATGCCGTTCCATCGCCCCTCGGCTTTCTTTGAGGACTGCGTGATCCAACGCCATTGCTCAAGAGCCAAGCCGAAGCCCAGTTGGGGCAGTTTGTTCAGGGCCGATCTGAGTAGCAGGTAGATGTCTAGATCTGCAAATTAATGAAAAACTCCGACATCTCAACTCAGAAAAATGTTCAAAATTCCTACTCTAAAATCCAAACGTAATTTCCAAGCCCTCATATACATTATTTATATGAGGTGATTAATGGTCATATATTATGGTCATGCTTTTCACCTGGAGAGACTGGGTTTCTATAGCAGGATCAATTTAACTTGTCAGAAAACAGCTGTTTCGAAAATCAATATCACAATACTTAACCTACAAATGCTGAATCTCGCAGATTATTGAAAAGGTCTTTTAAAAAGGTATTCTTTGAAAGGTCTTCTTTAAAAAGGTCTTTTAAAGACTTTAAAGGTCTCTAAGGGCCGGTTCATGAGCTCGGGATTTAGCCAAGTCCTAGACTAAAACGGGTGGCTACCGTAGCATCGACAAACGTTTGTCTCGACAGGTTAGTGGGTTAGCAGCATAGTACATGGTGTCGAGGCTAATGTTTGTCGATGTTACGGTGGCCACCCGTTTTAGTCTAGGACTTAGCTAAATCCCGAACTCATGAACCGGCCCTAAGACTTTTAAGCCTTTGGATTATTGTGTCAAAATCACTGTTTACCTATTGCCGAAACAGTTGTTTTCTGACAATTTAAATTAATCCTGCTTCCTGCTATACGTGCCAACCGTATTGCGTGGAAGATATTTCTCGTTTTTTATCCCAAGATCTCGAACTGTATAGGATTTTAACTCTCCCATCAATCGATCCATGAGACTTTTCAACACGGTATCACGTGATATTGATATTTTCAATCCCTCTTTGGATGCATTTATAAAATTACAATTGAAATAATAGGATTTCCCTGCTCTTTTGAATTGATTCGTTCCTTCTCCTTCTCCTATTCTTCTTCCATCACTTTCATTTCACTTTATTTTTTCTCACTCTTTTAGTTTATGAAAATGATTCTGCCAGGGGGCGGAGCCCTCTGGATAGCCTGCTGGCTAGTATATTAATAAAGTTATGTTCGTGACAACTTCTAGTCTTTTCATTCGATAAGTGAATTAATAGGGCCGGTTCATGAGCTCGGGATTTAGCTAAGTCCTATATAGACTAAAACGGGTGGCTACCGTAGCATCGACAAACGTTTGTCTCGATAGGTTAGTGGGTTAGCAGCATAGAGAGCCCCTAGTACATAGTGTCGAGGCTAACGTTTGTCGATGCTACGGTGGCTACCCACTTTAGTCTAGGACTTTAGTCTAGCTCATGAACCGGCTCTTAGTGTCTGAACTTGCACCTAGCCTAATGAAATTATAGTCCCTATATCCACACTTAGTCGATTTTTGTTGCTGCATGCGCTGCAGCATTCGTTTTTCCGTCCAATTTTAATAGGATGCGTGAAGCGCAAGACGAAACGAAAGTCGACCAAGTGTGGACATAGCTAATGAACAGTGTTCACCAGGATCTTCAGCCGAAGTGATAAGGCCCAAACGTTCAAGATGGCCAGGTGTCATAACTCCGTACATTACTGAATCACCAATCGACTCATGGAAAGCTGAATTGGCAGCATCCTGCAAATCAAAAAATATAGAATTCAAAATTAAGAGTATATAAATATCAAACAGGGGTTTTGAATTCTTCAGTTTTTACTTCATATATACTGTAAATTAGATTATACTGTACATTGATTTATACTGTATACAGTTTATTAGATTATAATGTAGGTACATTGAATTATACTGTATACAGTATATTAGATTATACTGTAGGTACATTGAATTATACTGTATACAGTATATCAGTATATTATACTGTAGGTACATTGAATTATTATACTGTATACAGCATATTAGATTTTTACAAGAATATTCATACTTTGAAGAAAAGGTTTTATACATTGCTTCCTATATAATACAGTTCTCCTAGCTGCATTATTGCCTGTTATACTTAGGAGTGATAATAATAAAAACAAAATTGAAATGGTATAATGACAAAACTCCTTAAAATACTGTAAGGCTAGGCGTACACCGGTTAGTCAAGACAAAGACAAGACGAGATTAGTCACGTTTAGTCACAGTACTTCACATAGTTGCTTATGAAGCAACACACACCGATTAGTCATTGCATCAGTGTGTGCTGCTTCATAAGCAACTATGTGAATTACTGTGACTAAACGTAACTAACCTTGTCTTGTCTTGTCTTGACTAACCGGTGTACGCTTAGCCTTATAGACCCAAGACTCATGTACAACACTGCAATATTACAAAATTATATTTTTGTATTTTATTTGAATTTGTAGGGTTGTATTTTTATTTGAATGTGATAGTTAAATCCTATACGTATTATTGTACTGTCTTGAATAAATAAAATATATTAATGAGTTGAATAAATAAATACAATCAAATCCAAATCCATAGAATATATGAGAACGACTGATATATGGACATAACCTCTGGACAATTTACTTAAAATTAGGGATTGAAACAGTTTTGGGCGAATGCCTGTTGTTTCTTTCCACCCATGGTGTGTGTATTGTAAATTGATGAAATAATAATGAATAAATGAATATATTATTATTTTTTTTAGTCAATTCTACTCATCAACTATTTGTGGTACATGGAACATGGATTTTATTGACTAGAGTTAACTAGGAACTGGGTTTTATTTATTCAGAGTTAACTACGGTTCAAGCGATCAACCAATCAGGAGAGAGAGGCGGAGCTTGCTGGTAGGTCAGTGGGAGTAGCTTGGTAATTTCACCCAGCAGCTACTGCTATCTACTGGCCAGATTATGCATCAACATATAGGCCTACATGCAGATTGAGTTCATCACGGAAAGAGTAGAAAGATGGAGATGGAAAGATTATAGAGGATAAAAATTGATAATATTTTTTCTTTACCTGGAATATTGCTGGTTGATTTTTGTAGGCCATATAATACTGAATGTGACCCAGCTCATGGTGCAGAACATAGAAATCCTCCATGCTTGGCTCGGCACACATTAGAATTCTAAAACAATTAGAGTATGTAAAAAGTTTAAAATAAATATATGATAAAAAATTGATAAAATAAATATGAAAAGACATGGAAGTGATGATAAGACACTATTAGTTCGATATTTCATTTTTTTTATTTATACTGTACTTATTTTTGAGTAAAATCAGGATTACATAATAGGATTTAGAAAAATTTTACAGAGAGAAAAACAGAGAGAGGGTCTTAGTGACTTAGAGAGACGGTGTTTAGAGCGAAGTAGGCTCTGCGGTATACGGGGGAACAGTAGGAGATGGTTAGACATGGTGATGCTCTGTAGAACAGACGAAGAGAGAGAGAGAGATTGAGAGAGAGTGTCGCGCATGCGCACTAGTCTGTTCCCCCTTTACTCCACTGACAATTTCTTCGAATACTCAAGACTGAACTATCAATACCCAGCTCATGGTAGAGAACATAATAGAGTTGTTATTTATCATTTCGTTGATACAGGCACAAAAAATCATAATACAATTTTTTGTTGAGGTCGAAGCCCACATAAGCTCCTGGCTTGTGCATGCTTGGAAAGGTTAATGATTGTGAACCTACTAAACTCATTTCGCACCACCCACTCCGCTCAATCGCTTTAGGTGAACTCCGAACCAATTGCAATAACAATCAATCGCCACCATTACTGACCTGTAGTCGTCATTATCAAACATATTGGCTGCTGTTCCATGACACTGACGTCCGTTGCTGTTTTCCAGCACTGAGTGACTCCAGAATTTGTCAGCCATTAGAGGGAGTCCCATAGAAGCATAAAAGTCCTCCGCTCGTCTGGCCATGTCCAGAACACCCCACTTCCTGTCATCTCTCATCACCCGGTCCAGATCGAATTTGGACGCAAGATATGGGGCCACCACATCCATTATATTGTCCCAGTTCTGGGCCCACAGATTTCCTGGTGGGAGACACAATAATATTAATAATAAAATACAGTATTCATAATACAATTTTTTTAATTTAGATTGGCGCAGAGAAACGGAAAATTTTGTAATCACACCAAAGAGGGTCATAAAAATGAACTTTTAAAGTTTAAGAGTAAACCCATAAAGAAAAATACTTTCCATTAACTATTCTAATAATTATATTAATAAATTTCTGTTCCTGTATTTATAAACAGTTTTTTAAACTATATAAACTAGTATTTTATAAACTGTTAAAGATTTATTCCCCCAATTAGTCAAGCTATTAATGTTATTATAATTTTAGATTTTGTAAAAATATCAAGTTAATTTTAGAATCGTCTCTATGAAATTTTGAAAAATGAATTGAATTGAAATAAAATTTGAGTTTTTGGAAAAAATATTGTGACCTTGCCTTTTGTTTGCATATGCATGAGCACACGTTAATATTTGTTTCAAAAGACAATCACTAGTATTCTATGCTTGAATGGAGTATGAATGAATATTAATAATTCTTCAACAAGTCTTCCATTGATAATGCTTCAACAATTCTTCCAAGTTCAATTATTGAGAGCATTGCGTTGATTGGCGGACGACGCTTCTTGAGAAAAAGCATTCAGACCAACTGTGCACTAAATAATAGGGCCTATCAGGTGGTTCAGATCCACTCACGTAGACAAAGACAAAGAAAGTGCAAGAATGACGTGAAGAAGAGGAAGAGGGGAAGAAGAAGGAGAAGAGGAAGAAGAGGAAGAAGAGGAAGAAGAAGAAGAAGAAGAAGAAGAAGAAGAAGAAGAAGAAGAAGAAGAAGAAGAAGAAGAAGAAGAAGAAGAAGAAGAAGAACTGGGAGAAGAAGAAGAGGAAGAAGAAGAGGAAGAAGAAGAAGAAGAAGAAGAAGAAGAAGAAGAAGAAGAAGAAGAGAAGAAGAAGAAGAAAGAAGAAGAAGAAGAAGAAGAAGAAGAAGAAGAAGAAGAAGAAGAAGAAGAAGAAGAAGAAGAAGAAGAAGAAGAAGAAGAGGGAAGAAGAAGAGGAAGAAAGAAGAAGAAGAGGAAGAGGAGATAAGAAGAGGAGAGGGAGAGGAAGAAGAAGAGGAAGAAGAAGTGGGTGGAAGAAGAAGAAAAGAGGGGAAGAAGAAGAAGAAGTACAAGAGGAAGAGTGGAAGAAGAATATGATGAAGAGGGGAAGAAGAAGAGAAAAGGAGGAAGAAGAAGAAGGAGAAGAGAGAGGGAGGGAGAAGAAGAAGAGGAAGAGGGAAAGAAAAAAGTAAGAGGGGAAGAAGAAGAGGAAGAGGATCATCCTCCTTCTCCTACTCCTTCTCCTCCACCTCATTTCCCGTACTTCTTACTGCTTTCCTTCCCTTTACCCATCTTCTTCTCCTTCACCTTCATCTTCCACCATTTTCTGCCGCTTCTCGTCAATGGTGCACATCTGGTTGTTGAAAAGTAATGAACTCTTATTGGCCGACACCAATTGTTTTTATTCCACTTTCCGATCTAATTTAGTCCCCCAGAGAGGGTGTCTCCAAGTGTATAATATGTAGGATGGTGCTTGCTGACTTTCGAAGCGCTTGAAGCTAAGTACACACACGAATAAAGAGGATGAAAAAAGGAGTGATAGAGGGAGAGAAAGAGGGGGAATAGATTATTTAGCTAATAGTTGGGAGAAGTATCTGAAAGGTTATGGTGCAATCAATAGCTAAAGATTTGATACCGAAAATTTGAAACGAGTATTTTTTATTGGGAAAAGTTAATGATAAAAACTTCCTGCATGCTGTAACCAATATCTCAGGCAAAGGTACAACAATACCTACTTAAAACAGTATAAACATAAGCAATGTGAAAACTATGTTGTGAAATTTTGAGCATAAAAAATTAGTTTTTAAAAAAATTACAAACATGAATAAAATAATCTTGGATATTAATAGCAATGCATATAAAAGAATATAATCGCTGGGAAACAAGTTATTATAAGTTGAGATCAAACATTGATACAGAGAAATCAAACACAAAGATTTCAGTCAAACATGGGAATTTCGAGGGAAAGGTACGTAACCATTTCAATTTTTTGTTTCCTACTTGAAAAACTGGAAGTAATTCCATTATCGAAAGTCTCAGCTCTCTCAAAGCGTTTGGATACGATTTAATTACTCAAGACATTCTAAAAATATTATATAGAGAGGATAAAATTATATTTATATATAGTTAAATAGTGTTGAGAGCATAAAACATTGTAGAACAACATTGGTCTATTTATTCATTTATTTACATAAGCTGAATTTTTACTTGATACATTATTAATAAGTAATAATATTAATAGAATAAGTTTACTTGCCTAATAAATGTGCAGGAATCGGTTTGGTGGGCGACACAACATCTCTGCCATAAACTAATGACAGTCTGTGTCTGACATAAGCATGTAACATATTGAACAATGGTCTAACGTCGTCATAAAGTTGCTCAACGATTTGTGGCAAGTGGGGCATTTCTAGCTCCTCCCTCCAGCATTCACCTATATCATGATAACCTGAAAGCAAAGACAATTAGAATACTTAATAATAGTTTCCTATCGTCTTTGCTGAAAGATAACAAAACAATATTGGATAGGCTACGATACAAAATACTTGGCCAGGAATCAATACACTATGTGTCCTGTTTCAAAGTAATTTAGTGTGTCAGTTGCATAAAGGTCTGTTTAGATTAATTTCCTCAATCAACGATGTTGATTTTCATGAGTAATCCAAGATTAACTTTAATCCACTACAAGGCGTTCCCAAAACATGCGTATTGGATTCGAAAATCACATGATCAAGAGTGTCCTTCTCCCAATCTCAATCTGAATGCATGCAATCGAATACTCTGAAATAATTAACTTTATGGTGGTATTGAAACCATTAGGAGATGAATATACAGAGTGTTTCTAAAATAGACCGACAAACTTCGTGAGCGGTATTCTGACATTGAAGATAGTTCCAGTAAACATGGGTCCTAAAATGCTTTGTTTCCTCTCTATTCGGCATTTTGCTTTTTTCATTTTATATTAGGCGTACCGGTTAGTCAAACTAGACAGGTGAGATTAGTCACAGTACTTCATAATTGTTATGAGCAACACACCGATTAGTCATTGCATCGGTGTGTTGCTTCACAAGCAATGTGAATTACTGTGACTAAACGTGACTAATCTCGTCTTGTCTTGTCTTGACTAACCAATGTACGCCTAGTCTAATTTTTTTCCTCTAGAATGGTTTAACTTATTTTGTTGAAATTTGGCATGGTCATGGCCAAAATGAAGGTCTGCTGTAAAAAACAATGAAGCAACCTTATCTGACGAAATATTTCAAAATGGCGGGCAACAACAAGTTTTCGAGTTATTTCAATTTAAAATTTCAAATGCCCGCCATTTTGAAATATTTCGTCAGATAAGGTTGGTTCATTTTTTTACAGCAGACCTTCATCTTGGCCTTGACCATGCCAAATTTCGACAAAATTAGTTGAACAATTCTGGAGAAAGATGACGACAGAGAAAGTATAGTGACAGTGTGGCCATTTGTGTGAAGCACTCCATAACAATATGTAGAGATCATTTTTTCTCACCATACTTTTGCCAAATTTTTGAATTTTGATATGGGATTACAGGCAAACATGAACCTTAACCTATATTTACTCATTTGTCGGACTTATTTTAAGAGAAACAACATCAAAACTATCTTTTCTAACATTAAAAATAGTCTCTATACTCTTGGTATTGCTCTAAAAACTTGAAATGATGAAAATTATTACTGGCAAAGGCAAAATATAGGTTAGAAGTGAATCACTCATTATAACATATGATTTGCTTTTCATTCCAATGCAATAATCGGTACTTTCCTGTTATAGGACACGTCCACTCATCTAGAGATATCAATAGTCGATATCGAGCTTCAAAGTATCGATACTCATCGATATGAAAATATAGGTTATTAACATAACCTATGTTAATCATGTTATTATAGGTTATCGATATCGACTGTCGATATCTCTAGATGAGTAGACGTGTTCTATAACAGGAAAGTACCCAATAATCTTATGGGAATTGGCAAAAGTTTGGTGGATTTGTCGGAGGTAACCAATCAAAGTGTGACATGCAATGTTCACATTGTTACTAAACACTCTCTGTAGGCATGACTTCTCTCAATGCAGTTCAGTCACAAGGTTATTAGAAAAAAGGTTGAACCATTCCTAATGCTTTTTGAATTTACAAGCTGTTGGGGAATGATTCAGTTGACGTCATTATTTTGATAATATCAGCTGTTGTTAATTGAATGATAATTGGCGGACCGCGAGTGTAACGTCACATGAATAAAAAAATCAGGCTTCCCCCACCACTTTGCACCTTACAGCAGCGAGTGTTCAACCTTTTCTCTAATAACCTTGGTTCAGTCAAGGTCATTCCGCAGCCTGAGACCGAGACAGACATCAATCAGCTGATAATCAGCTCGTTGATGGTGTCTCGGTCTCGGCTCGTGCATGATGTCGCGTGTCTCGGTCGCTTGAAGTCTACCTTGATTTCGAGCAGCGACATTCTGAACAGCGACCAGCTGGCGATAGAGCGGCCTGGCCGGTGCGACCCTGTCGCGCCACGCATGCCACGCCCAAAACAGTTCGGCTTGGTCGCGACTGCCGGCGAAGAGTCGCTCCAGATCCGGCTCGGCTGAGTAGCAAGGCAGGTGCGGCCCGCGACACAGCCGACTGTCCACATACAACGACTGCAGCTCCTTCAGTAACACCGACATGTCTCTGGACACACACGAAAAACATAATGAAAAACAATATAAACAACAAATTAATACAACTGGCTATACAGAGTGTTTAAGAACTCCCTACCAATACTCTGAAGGCTAGTTGCAGTGCATCCTGGGCAAGCGGGTAAAGTCTGCCACAACAATCTCTGTCAACAGTCTCTGTCAGCTTTGCATGTTATTTGTGAGCGATTTAAGAAGTATACCGTGAATTTTCAAAGACATTTAAAATGAAGTGCAGGTTCCAACTAACCTCCAGCGATTGCACCTACTAAAGCTGCTATATCTCAGTCAATATTGGTCCAATCTTAACAAATAAAGGTTTCAATCGATTTGTAATCAAATGTACTAAAAAGTTATTCTAGTAAAATTTTCGTAATATCAACGGTTTCCTGAGGGTTTATTCAAGAAACAAAAATTTTGAATGGCCGCCATTTTGTTTTATGGATTTGAAAAAATTGGTCACATAAATTTTTGTAGGCTTTGTCTAGTTGTCACAGAAAATGTTAGATGCAAGTTTCTGAAATTCCATTATGTTTCAACATTATTGAGATAAGTAAAATAATAAAGTGAAAAAAAACAAAATGGCAGCAAGGGAGATAACTAAGGACTTCTGGACAATATGATATTTAGATATGGTTTCTACCCAGGAACAATGCCTGTCAGGAACAAAGAGTATTGGTAGGGAGTTCTGAAACACTCTGTATATGGAGTGTGCTGGATAGAAGAAAGGAGGAAGAATACCTAGCCAATAGTGGCGAAGCGTGGTATGCTTATTTGGTCATCGCCTATAGGAAATATACCCGGCGATGACCAAATAAGCATACCACGCTTCGCCACGGCTAGCCAACTATGGGGTCTTCCATGTAATAGGCAAGTAGAGGGCGAAAAAGTATATAAAGGAGTATTATTTAGAGGAGTATACAGGGTGTTTCAGAACTCCCTACCAATACTCTAGAGCATTGTTGCTGGGTAGATTCCAACATATCATGATATTCAACAGTCATTGTAAATTGTCAGTCCTTGAATTCTCTCACACAGCTGCCATTTTGTTTTTTCACTTATTATTTTTCTCATCAGCCAATGAGTGGCTTACATGCGAATTCGAAACTTTGCGCCAACATTGTACGGTTCGACTAGACAAAGGTACAGGAAAGTGTGACATGATACTTTTTCAGTCCATAAAACAAAATCGCGCCCAGGCCCCATACAAAATTTTTGTTTCTTACCGAGCACCCAGCGAATAACTGCGCCACACAAATTGATATTACGAAAATTTTACAGGAATAACTTTTTAGTAAATTTGATTTAAAATTGGCTGGGCCCCGACGATTAAAACCTTATTTATTAAGATCACTGGACCAATATTGAGGTGAGAGATATATGGCAGCTTTAGTGACGAAAATGGCTGGCCATTTAAAATTTTGTTTCTTGATTAACTCGAAGCAAATTGAGAATAATAAATTTATATAGTGAATAACTTTCTTTTTTCAGTAAATTCAATTACAAATCGATTGAAACCTTATCTGTTAAGATTGGACCAATATTGAGTGAGATATGGTGCTTTAGTGGATAGATGAGCGCGCTGGGAGGCTGGTTGTCAAAGTGCATCCTAGGCTTGCAGTATAAAGTTTTGTTAAGTGCAAAATGTAAAAGTATCCGTCTGTTTCGCATGTTATTTTAAAAGCTTGACCTTTTAAGATCATTTTGTGTGAATTTTAAGAACGAGACAGTAAAATGGGGTGGGCAAGTAACTTCCAGCAGCTCACCTATGACTAAAGCTGCCATATCTCAGTGAATATTGGTCCAATCTTAACAAATAAGGTTTTAATCGATTTGTAATTAAATTTACTAAAAAGTTATTCTTGTAAAATTTTCGTATTATCAACTATTTCGAGTTATTCAAGAAACAAAATTTCAAACGACCGCCATTTTGTCACTAAAGCTGCCATATCTCAGTCAATATTGGTCCAATTTCGACAAATGAGGTTTTAATCGATTTGTAATTGAATTTACTAAAAAAGTTATTCTTCTAAAATTTTCGTAATATCAACGGTTTCGAGTTATTCAAGAAACAAAATTTTAAATGGCCGCCATTTTATTTTATGGATTTGAAAATTGTCGTAATTTTTTGTAGCTTGTCTAGTTGTCATAAATGTTGGTGCAAAGTTTCAATTCCATATGCTCACCATTATTGAGATAAAAATAAGTGAAAAACAAAATGGCAGCTGTGTGAGTGACTAAGGACTTTTGGACAATTTAATATGATATTTAGATATGGTTTTTGACCAGAACAATGCCTATTGGTAAGTTCTGAAACACTGTATATGTTTGGATAGAAGTAAGGGGGAAGAATACCTAGCCAACTATGGGGTCTTCCATGTAATAGGCAAGTTTTGTTTGTTTGTCAATGGCTCAACAGATATCTTACACCAGCTTTGCGGTTTCATCCACTTGACTGAATCAGCAGGTGAATGATCATTAACCAGAAAAGATGTAACGTGGTTAGTACATTGACATCTCAACCATAAGCTAGTCTTCGCAACCCAGTGATGGTAACAAAGCACTGCTGGATAACATTGTGTTAAGCAGCTATATAGTGCAATGCAACAATTTAATATGCCTCCAAAATATAGGGAGTGACTGACTAGCCTTACTAACGATTAGCCAGGCTCCCAATAGGCAAGTAGAGGGCGAAAAAGTATTTAAAGGAGTATTATTTAGAGGAGTATATAAAGTATAAAAAGGAGTGAAATGGTGAAAAACAGAGAGTAGAAAAAGAAGAAAAAAGAAAAATGGAAGAAATTACATTTTACTCCTTACTGCAGAATTTATCTCACCAACGAATGGTACGTCACAATTACGTGTAACATATAGTGTGACGTCACAATATATACAGTATATTATGTTTAACATATAATTTATCACAATCGATGTCGCAACCTTATTTATCAAAATAAAGAAGAGAGTCTTAACTTGACTCTCGAGTCAAAATTTGAAAGAATACTAAGAACTAAAATGATACTTTATGTAGGCTACTATTGGGACAGTATAATCACAGTATGGACAATGAATGTCACACTTGAAGAAGAAGAAGAAGAAGAAGAAGAATAAAAGAAGAAGAAGAAGCAAAAGAAGAAGATGAAGGAGAAGAAGAAGAAGAAGAAGAAGAAGAATAAGAAGAAGAAGAAGAAGAAGAAGAAGAAGAAGAAGATGAAGAAGAAGAAGAAGAAGAAGAAGAAGAAGAATGAGAGAAGAAGAAGAAGAAGAAGAAGAAGAAGAAGAAGAAGAAGAAGAGAAAGAAGAAGATTAAAGAAGAAGAAGAAGAGAAGAAGGAGAAGAAGAAGAAGAGAAGAAGAAGAAGAAGAAGAAGAAGAAGAAGAAGAAGATGGACGAGGAGAAGATGGATAAGAAGATTGAAAAGAAGAAGGCGGATTGGAAACTATTACATGTAGTATTTTTTATTTAGTTTTAGTTTATTTCAGTCGCAGTTTTATGCGACCTGGGATGTCTTAAAGCCAGTTCTTGAAAGTTGTCAAAAGAAGAATTACAAGTTGGAACTATCGACTCTTCCATCAAATTTAACATGCCAAAAAATGTCAAATGACGTTCATTTCCCAAATGTCACCCCCATATCCTTTCAGGATCAAAGAAGAAATTTTTCAATTAATTTTGTAAAAATTTATTTATTTTTTAATTTTTTTTTAATTTCTTCACATTTATTTATTTCTTTTAAAAAAATTAATTTTTTTCCGTTCTTCAATTTTATTATTTGAAACAATAAGAAAGAGAAGAAGAAGAAGAAAGAAGAAGAGAAAGAAGAAGAAGAAAGAAAAAGAAGAAGAAGAAAGAAGAAGAAGAAGAAGAAGAAGAAGGAAGAAGAAGAAGAAGAAGAAGAAGAGAAGAAGAAGAAGAAGAAGAGAAAAAGAAGAAGATGGATAAGAAGTTTGAAAGAAGGAGAAGGAAGCGGATTAGGATTTACTAATTATTTATTAATTACAAAGGGATTTTCTTTTATTTTAATACATATAGTTAACCAGTGCTAACAATCCAACCTGGGATCCAAAATCATCTAAATGTTTTCAAATGTTCTCGAGTTAAAAAAGACATCAATTATTAATAATTTTAAAGATTTTATAATACCTTCTATTAGACCCACCTAGCTTGAGCAGCGGTATACCTCGGTCCTCTACAGAAAATGAAAAATTTTCGGCGATCTTCCTGATCTATGCTATTATTTTTCTCTTCAAGCATTTCATTCAACATCGAGCACTTTTCATTTTTCCATTTGATTTGCGCCTCGCCAATCTGCGCCATCATTTCCAGGTCGAATTTTCCCGATCCGGTTAGAGCTTGCCAAGTCAAATTTGCCTGCAATCTATTGAAATAGTTCAAGTCCGTATCTGGAAAAATTAAAGTTCTTGTGATTCTCAATGGATTATTTGACTTGTTTGAAATAAATTTGTCACCAATGAACGAACAAAATGGATGAATGAATACTGTTGACCAAAAGTCACTAAGCAAGGTGATACTTGAAATATTTATTCAACAACTAGCCTACTGTGTATAGTACACATAATAAGATTGAAGCACCGGTTAGTCAAGACAAGACAAGACGAGATTAGTCATGCATTCACATAGTTGCTTGCAACACGCACAGTCAGCACCGATTAGGTATTATAATAATTACATACCAATCTTGTCGACTTGTCTTGACCAACTGAAGCCTAAACCCGGTAGACCATGTATAGAATAGACACGGTCTTCCATATCTTCACATAAGGCTGAAGCGTACACCTGGTTGGTCAAGACAAAGACCAGTTTAGTCGGCGAGTCACCATTATGGTGCAACCAAACAGCACACATTGATTAGTCATTGCATCGGTGTGCTGCTTAAGCGCTAACCATGTGAATTATTGTGACTAAAAGGACCAATCCTTGTCTTGTCTTGACTAACCGTGGTACGCCTAGCCTAAACCTTAGACCATAGAATAGACACGATCTTCCCTATCTTCACATAAGGCTAGGCGTACACCGGTTAATCAAGACAAGATTAGTCACGTTTAGTCACAATAATTCACATAGTTGCTTATGAAGCAACACACACTGATTAGTCATTGCATCGGTGTGTGCTGCTTCATAAGCAACTATGTGAATTATTGTGACTAAACGTGACTAATCTTGTCTTGTCTTGTCTTGACTAACCGGTGTACGCCTAGCCTAAGGTGTAAACAGTTGTTATTAAACAATAATCAGTGCAATTTTTTTTAAATAGGCACACTATCATTTTACTGCCAATACTAATAAAAGAAAGAATTGAGGATACACTGAAAAAGGTGATACACTGTCAAAGATGTGAAGGAGCTTTTCACAACAATAATAAATACGGTACGTGTGAATAAGTATGTTTCACTTTCCTATCTATCCATCAAGAAAGTTTTTTTTTTAGGGTGATGTCTACATGAGCTCTAGGCTTGTGCCTAGAGAGGGTGTAATGAGAGGGGTGATGATGAGAGATGACGACTGTTTTTAGGCAGTCGGACCGACTGCTTTTCGTCTCCTCTGAAAGACGGGAGTGGCCGTTTTTGTCAAAATCCGTTCCCTCAACTGTATTCGATCTTGGAACCTTTGGATTATCAGACCGGCGCTTATCGCCCTCGGCTACGGACCACTCCAAAGTGAAATCAACTCAACTCACAGGATGAAAACACAAATATGAGAATAGAATCGAATAAAGGTTCAATTCTAATCAAATATTTAGCATTTCAAGTTAACCCAACGATTTGTCAACTCACCTATTTCATCGAAGATATCATGATCACCTTTTACAAGCGTCAAGATGAGTAGAAAATATTGTATGCCTGAAATTTAATTCAAATGAAATGATTAGGCTACTACTACTTGGAAAGATGCTTTTCAAGTCTAACTTGAGTCGGGTAAACCTGAGATAATAGTGTACGGGATCAAGAATCATTCTTTAAAAGTTAGAAGACTGCAAATTCAAATTTCTTGTATCAATGAAACAACACGTTCATCATTACATTTCTGCTATGTGGACTATCTGTTTTGTAATGATTCTCTCAATTCTATTCTAAAAATTCACAATATCAATTCTAAATTCAAATTTTTTCAATTTCACAATATTATCAATCATTAATTCTTTTTATTGGGATAATTATTTTTATAATAATTACTTCTCAAAATCACGAAGAATAAACTGGTTTAGTATAATAGGTAGCTGTCATAAATTATTATTAAGAAATGAGTAGACACCTGATTTTTAATTATAAATAGTACAATAATAGAGTTTGAAATGATCTCGAATTGCATAATAAGAAGAAGTCCTTTGTCAGCAGATTAAAAAATAAAATAGAAATATCCACAAATATTGGTTTTAATTTTAATGCACATTATAATATTGCATTATGAAATTATAATTGTTCATTTTGTTAATACTAAATGTTTGATAATTCAGTCTTGGGCCTGATCACGTTTTACAAAAATGGTAATCATGAGATCACTATTGATAATGAATCAATTATTTTAGAAATTATTTCTATCATTTCTATCCTAACAAGATCCTTGGGTGCATGCCAAATCCTAGAAAAGCGAATTAAAAAATTAAAATAATTAAATTATGCATTTATGTATTAAATATTCAACATTATTTGATTTAAAAAATTAAAATCTCTAAAACTATTCCTAGTCAAGGTGCATCTACTTTCAATGAGGTTTATTCAGAGCCTCATGATTCAATAGATTTATTTGTAGGCTAATAAAGGATGTTCAGGATGGGGGTTTGAGCTCTGCAGAAACATCTTGCTAATTTAATTTTTTATAAACTCACAATTCTAATTTCTAACAAATTCAAAATGTCCATTTAGTTTTTGGACTGATAAGTAATAGCAATTTAAAATGATTTTTCATGTACAGTATTTCAGTTTTATTTCTTCGGATAACGAGTAATAATGCCCTATTCCACTCACCAAGTGCTGATAATGCCATGGTTCCCCTAGAAATGAGAAGATCCAAGAGCAAGTCAGCAACTCTTTCTTGCGCATGTCTTCTCTCAATTTTCTTTTTCAATCTCTCTTTTACTCTCTCTCACTCTCCTCACTTCCTCTCTCTCACACTCTCTCTCACTCTCTTTCTCACACCCTCTCTCTCTTCTCACATCCTCCTCTCCTTCTCACACTCTCTCTCTTTCTCACACCCACTCTCTCCTTCTCACCTCTCTCACTCACACACTCACTCTCTCTCCTTCTTACACCCTCTCTACTCTATACAAACAAATATTCCAATGCACACTGAAACAGCTGCTTTAGGTGTGCATTAAACTATTTGTTTGTATAGAGTAGACGATCATATGATCCATGTGTTGCTAGTTGCCTGTTGCTTCGGTGTGCGAGCCCACTTAGATTTTTAAGGGAAGAGAACTAGTTGTATTATTTTTTTGGTATTTTTTTCGCTTTCTTTATTTTTATGATTGATGCTTTTTCACGTCTCCTCCCTCCAATTTTCACCTCAATAAATATTTCATGTTATATTATAGACTAATATTATTATCTGTTGTTCAATTGGTATCATGACACTTTCAATGTTGCTGAGCATAGACTCTTGTAAATGCAACTATATTATTAAAGATTATTTGATTTGTTGCCAGTACCATTTAATAATTCAGAGATTCAAAATTAACAATATAAGAGCGCAGATCAATCGATTCAGTAAAAACTCGTTTTTCAAGAAAATCTCCCCATTTTTCCTAGTTTTTCAAAAACTCCCCACATATTTATCCTAGCTTTTTTCAAAAACAAAATTCCCCCCACAACATTTATTCTGATGCCACAAAGATTCTCTCTGAAGGGTGGTTCCTCAGCTTAGAGGCACCCCTGAATAAAACAAATTTGTTCAAATAAAATTTTTTGATCTTCCGCGTAACAGAACTAATGCTTCTTATCAATGAAAAAATGAACAATGAACAAATAAAACTAGAATGAATTATTATTAGCAATATTGTACTTTGAATCAATCAAGCAGCCAAAACCAAAATGGATTTGAGCCAACCCGCCTCTAGAAGTCATTGCCATTTGGATCAGTTTTCTGTAGGTAGGTGATGCGTATGAAAATATGCGGAAGTAATAATATTGGCAAAGGGGTTGATTTTATCTTCTCGAATAAGATTTTTAGATGTGAATCTTCCAACAATTCTTTTGATATTTTATATTTTTTGTTTGAATTATTTCACAACTTACTGAAACGTCGAATGTCATCTCTCGGCTATGCCACATTTAGGTTATGTTCAATACAGTTCAACTTCTGATAAGCGATTTCAATTGGTATGCAATCAAAACATCATCAAAAGTGAACCGAATGAACTTTCACCAGTGACGAAGCTATTTTCGTTTACTAGTTGATCTTGTTAATCATCCAATAATCAAAAGAGTTGTTGAAACTTGTAACACTGCATATTGATAACCAGTTTTGAATTCGTGTGCAGTAGTAGTATTATAGTTGCCCAGCTCCGTCAACTGAAAATGACTTCTCTTACTAAAGGTTGGTGAATTACAAATTTATTATTATTAGTAGAAAAAATACTTTCTTTGCTTCTTTTAAAATTATTTCAGACACTCATACATCAGTAGAAATAATATTTTTGCTTTGATAATGCGGTAATAATGCCGGTAACTTACATGGAAGTTACCTTCTAAGGCGTTTATTGAGATACACAAAAGGCCATACAAGATACAAAGCTTCAATTCTCCAATCTTGAAATGATCTAGAATAAATCATATTTGATCTAACTACAGTTGTGTTGGTTGTGTTTCTGATTGAATGCTCAATGGATTTTGAATCAAAGTCCATTGTAACTTGGTGGGATACTTTGCCTTATACTATGAGGAACTGTTATGCATTACCGAAAATTCATCTACCGGTAGTTATTAAATATAAATTATAATTAAATTTATTGCATCTGCCTGAGTGTAAACCAATCCAAAACCTTAAAGGATGGCAATCCTCTGGAATTTAGTTTCTTTAGCCGGCTCAACTTTAGTTTTCCTAATATTTTCGAATTTTAACTTTACAAGATCTAACATGAACATTATATTATGCTTGTCTTCCTTAGTAGGTATTTTAAATATTGACTTCAACTTATTGATTTGTAATTTGTTGATTTTGAATAATTTATTCAGTAATTCATTCTAGTTGATGCTTTCATATTGGAAGAAACATTTGAAAACTTTTTGTGATGAACATGGACCTCTCCCATTAAGGTACTTAGTTTCTCAAAACTGGGAAAAAAAAGATCAAGGACTAGACACAGACTTATTAGTTTATTGCATAGTATGCCGTGCTATTGATGTCTAATGGGCGTTTTCCCTTTGTTACAGAAATAATAAAATTTTATTAGAGCGGCCCGAAAGTAAATATAAATACTGTTGAAAACAGAAGAGTAGGCTACTAGAACTTTTTCTAAATTCCAGAACTGAATTCTGTTACTGAAAATAGAATTTCTATTTTCTAGAATTTTTCAAAATAGAACTTTTGAAATTTCTATAATAAAATAAAAATTAGATTAAAATGAAAAAATAGAAATAAAATTCTGGTCGTGGGCCATATAGCCTACTGTTGAACAATATTCTCCATTTCTAAGAAATTTCAAAATATTTCCTATAATGTTTTCATTTGTCTTGATAAGGTAAAATCATTTTTTTATGTAAATAATTGAAAATTGTCTTGATAAGCCTTGAATTTTATTTATTTTGTCATGAATATAATTATGCTCTTTTTGTGGAATTGAAATTTGTCCATTAATCCTAAATCCACCGAATTTTTATAAGATTATAATTATTAATTAGAATATAATTATAGATTATATTTATATTTAATAATCCATATTACTATAAGATTATATTTATTTATTAAGATTATAATTATTAATTGAAACGAAAATAAAGAAAGAACTTCCTTATTTTGCAACTTTACAGAATGATTTGGTACTTCCTATTTCCTATTAGAAATCACGAAAGTATCATCGAGCATGTTATTGCATTGCATAAGCAGGCAAAGTTCATATAATTATCATTACAGTACTAATCCAAATATTTTGTAACCATTATTGAGATTGTTAGCGTTTCATAATAGTTATCATTTAAAAGAGATAAATATTTTTACAATGTTAATTCATTTCTTGGGTCCAATAGTGCAAAAAACGGTTTCTACAATAATTAAAAACAGTAGTTATCTTCTTATTGAAATTTCAAGTAGATAATCAACTATTGTTTCTCGTATTTTTTATAAAAAGATAATATTACATTCTAAAACAATTTTAATTTAATTTTAATCGTATTTGTAATATAGAATTATTATAGATTAAGGCCGATTCCACCAAAACTTAGTTTTCGCCAATCTTAGTTTTGGGCCAGCTGGTGTAGGTTTTAAGTTATAAAGAATCAGCTGGCCCGAAACTAAGTTTTCGCGTTTTGGTGGAATCGGGCCTTAGGCTAGGCGTACACCGGTTAGTCAAGACAAGACAAGACTAAATTAATCACGTTTAGTCATAGTTCATAGTTAATGAGCAGCACACACTGATTAGTCATTGCATCGGTGTGTGCTTGCTCATCAACATGTAATTATTGTGACTAAACGTAACCTTTGTCTTGTCTTTCTGACGATGTCTTCTAGACTCATGTACAACACTGCAATATTACAAACTATATTAACTAGACAAGGAGTGGTCAAGACAAGACAAGACGAGATTAGTCAGTATTACATAGATGCTATGAAGCAACACACACCGATTAGTCATTGCATCGGTGTGTGCTGCTTCATAAGCAACTATGTGAATTATTGTGACTAAAAGTGACTAATCTCGTCTTGTCTTGTCTTGACTAACCGGTGTACGCCTAGCCTAAGTCTACTCACAGAAATATCCAGTGCTAGTCGACTAACAAAGTCAATCTGCATGGATGTGTTTTATTATGTGGAAGAATAACGATTCATTCCAATTTTAATATTTTTTATGCAGAGATTTTGATAAATTTCAATTGTTCTTTAAAGTTTTTTTTGTAGTTGATTTAAAAATTTTTGTAGAGAACATTCTACCATACTTTAATATTGACGAATGTTAATGATTTGTTTTTGAGCAGGTGTGTTCATAGTAGCAGCCAAGCGTACTCCTTTCGGCACCTATGGCGGTAAATTTGTGAAGACCAGTGCAGCCGAACTGCAGCTGGTTGCAGCCAAGGCCGCACTGGCGGCAGCCAACTGCAAGCCTGAAGCAGTCGACTCGGTCGTTGTTGGAAATGTTCTTTCGGTGAGTTCAGTTTGCACACAAGTCGCCAATTCGGTTTGCTGTAAAACAGAAATTATAAATTTCTTGATATAGCAGGATCCAATTTATTCAACTTGTCAGAAATCAGCTGTCTCAAAGAGCAATATCACAATACTTAACCTACAAATGCTGAATCTCGCAGATTATTGAAAAGGTCTTTTAAAAACTTATTCTTTGAAGGGTCTTCTTTAAAAAGGTATTTTGAAGACTTTAAAGGTCTTTAAGGCCCGCCGCAAAGTAATCCACAAAACGTGGATGTAGCCACGCCGTGGGTGTAAGGCTATGAGCCCACGGAGCAACTGCTATCTTACTTTAGTCAGCCATTCAGTGTTGCCAGATAAGGGAATAAGTGTTGCCACGCCGTGGGAAGTTTTGTAAAAGCATGGTTGGCAATGCTGCACCGCAACGTACCACCCAATCAGCGCAATCCATAAAGTAAACATCCACACGTGGGTCGTTTTGTGATTCTTTCACAGTTTTTGTGGGTCGTGGGTCATTCTGCTTTGAAGATGGATACGGAAAGGCTGATTTGTATCGTGCAAGGATATTCTGTGTTGTTCAATACAAGCCACCCAGATTACATGAAAGCGAAGTTGAGAGACGAGATATGTCTAATGTAAATATGTCTAATGTCTATATAGAATGAAATGAAATGAGAAAAACAATTATAAAAAGTGAAATATGAATTATCTTGTTCCTGAAAAACCCTAGACAAATTAAAAATACAAAAAAAAAATTGATTTCTCATAGTATCAATAAATTCCAGTGGCGGATCTAGAAATGGATTTTGGGGTGGGCTTCTACATACCGACGACCAGGGGGGGGTTAGTTGATTATTGATTTTATATGAATTTAAACTGCATTTAATATCGTATAAAAAGGATTGTAAACCCAATCTAATGCCATATAAACACTTCAAGATAATAATGTACGATGAATCGTACATTATAACCTTTTTATAACAAAAACTTTTGGAAAAAAGAAAAAAGTTTGAATAATTTAACATTTTTTGAAGTTATTTTTATATACAATATATTATTGCATATTATGTTCATTAGTTTTAACTTGAACCGAGAACCATTGTTTCTATCTATGCATCTCAAGCGATTTCTCACAATTTCACGTGATTTCGATTTCTTGCGATTCCACGTGATGTCCGCGAGACAGCAAGAAATAGCTTCAGGTGTATTATTAACATAGATGAACTTTGAAGAGCTATATCTCGCAAACTGTTGGGCCTATAACATTGATTGTAATCCTGGTATCAAATTGTAGTTCATTCAATATAATTTTAAAATGATATTAGGTGCTGTTATGAAAAAGTGATGCTTCGAAGTTAAATTGACCATATGTAAAAAAATTGTGTCTTTTCATAAAGGTTTTTGGCGGCAATTCGGAAGGTTGCTGGGATCGAATTAATTGGATTCAACATTCCACGATTACACAACAGAAAAGAAACGGGCTACCCCATTTCATGCGAAGTCAACCCTACTTTTAATGTCAATTTCATTGGATGAGGCTATATAATGCAAAGGTGTGCTATAGCTTGGAAGAAGTATTGGTTCTTGAAATCAATAATGAAAAGCCAAGAAGTAAATGTAGCAACTAAAGTAAAAGTACTGAGATCATGCGTACTACCAGCACTAGCTTATGGAGCACAGACATGGGGCTGTAAGAAGAGTACATTGAAAAAGCTAAAAACCACCCAAACTGCGATGGAAAGAAGCATATTAAACATCAGAAGACTGCAAAAAGTCTAGAACACGTTTATGAAAAATATAAACAAAATTGGAGGATATAACAGAAACAATAAAAGGTCTCAAATGGAAATGGGCTGGACACATTGCAAGGTTGCAGGATGGAAGATGGACCAAGAAAGTAACCAGCTGGGAGCCAACTTGAAGAAAAAGAGGAGTAGGGAGACATCCGGCTAGTTGGAAAGACGACATTGTCAAGACGGCAGGAAAAAACTGGATGTTAGTGGCTGAAAATAGACAACGATGGAAAATCTTGGGGGAGGCCTATGCTGGATAGCGGGCCTAGTTTCCAAATAAAGGTGTTAATGAAATTTATTTGAATAACTTCCATTTGAAGAGAATGAGTTAAATGAATTAATTTATATCTATTATTATATATTTTTTTCTTTATTAAAATTAGCATAGTAAACTTAATACTATTTCTTCAAGGACTGAATTAGAATAAATTCATTATAACGAAGGAAAGAATATATTACTGTATATTTTGAACAAGAATTATCAATTTTATTTTGATGAATTTGAATGTATTGAAAAATTGGAAACTAATAAAGGCTTTATTTATTTATTTATTATTTATTATATCACATACAATTGAAGTCGTAGAAGTAATGGTGGTATTTGGTATTACTAGCTTCAAACTAATTTTCAAATAATATATTATATATATATATATATATATATATATATATATTATTGGATATATATATATATATATATATATATATATATATATATATAAACTTATATCGATCAACTTACCGCTAATAATTGATCAACTTATGCGATCAAATTATGGGTCAAGCTCAAAAAGACGTTCACCCAGACCCAGGAAATGTTTAAGGAAGCCTTCGGAGATGATGTTATGTCCCGAACCCGAATTTATGAGTGGCACAAGGCATTCAAGGAAGGCCGGGAGGACGCCGATGACGAAACACGCTCTGGGAGGCGTTCAACATCAACAACAGTTGAAATCGTCGACTGAGTTCGTGATTTCTTGAACCTGGACCTTCGGACAACACTCCAGGAGATTAGTGAAGACGTAAATCACAAAGGAGTCCTCGAACGGCTCCGGAAACGCGTTGCTCGGTGCCGGCCCGCTCTTGTTGACAATTGGACGCTTCATCATGACAACACGTCGGCCCACACTGCGTTCGTCTGCGTGTCCTATCTGGCCAAGCATGGCATCCCAGTGCTTCCATACCCCCCATACAGTCCAGATGTGTCTCCCCCAGACTTTTTTTTGTTCCCCCACATCAAAAGGCAGCTGAAGGGAAGGCGGTTTGAGCCAATTGAAGCTATACAAAAGAGTGTAACCGATGAGCTAAAAGACATTCCGGAGATCAAGTACAGAAATTGTTTCCAACGGTGGAAAGACTGCTACCGGCGGTTAATCGATGCCCAAGGGAAGTATTTTGAAGAGTTTCAAGAGTTTTTGTACAAGAGTTGGATAAAACTGTTGTTCCAGCAAAAGTTCGGTTACTTTTCAATAACACCATGTATATATATATACTGGGTTTTATTCATTTATTTATTCATTTATTGTCAAGATGCATTACAATGTGGGAAGAATCAACAGACATTTGTCCAAAACTGCTTCTTTCCCAAATTTTGATAAATAGTCCATAGGTTATGTTGTTGATTCTTCTCACTGAAATTGTGAGTCCAAAAAACTATTAACTAACAATAATTTTAAATTTCTAAGATTACTACATGACAAAGTCAAATTACTTAAACACGAATAATATTAAAAATTCCTAAAATATCATTTTCATTTGAATTTCCCGACAGAAAGATTGAAAGACAAATTCCACTTGTCAGCTGTTATGTAGGTTTGCTGACTAAAGACAGATAGCAGTTGCCCCGTGGGCTCACGGCCGGCGTGGCTACATCCACGTTTTGTGGATTACTTTGCGGCGGGCCTAAGACTTTCAAGCCTTTTGATTATTGTGTCGAAATCACTGTTTAATTATTACTGGATCAGCTGATTTATGACAAGTTAATTGGCTCCTGCTATAATTAGTGCAACGAAAATCGTATCAGCTGTGTGCACCTAGGTGGACCATCGCGGAATTATTATGCGCAATGAAACTGGGCATTTAACATGGGAAAGGACAGGGCTTACACACTTATGCCTGGTTGTTCGTACGTCTATTAAATTGAACCGGGCGATAAATCGAGGACAGCAACATAGTGGGTTCGACGACAAACTTAACTAATTTGAAATTAAAAATCCAAGTGAAATAGTGTTACTAGAACAATATATTTTAGCTAAATAACTAGTAAAATCAACTGCATTAACATTCTCTAATAAATTGCATGTTCATTCGAAACGAACTAGCTCCGAAAATTGCATTAAGCCAAGATATTTGGTTGGTAAAACTGAAACTTGTACTTTCCCATCTGATAAAATTTTAACCACATGTTAAAATATTTATCTGATGTCTATGTAAAAAAATTTAACCGCTGGAAAAATTTAATCCCTCAATCAGCACCGATTAATTCAACCCTGTTTTTAACGGAGTAGAAATGTTTCAACAATTCGAAATGTGTGCACAACCAGCTGATGTTTGAAAAAAATTATGCCATTAGTATTTTTCACTACCAGATACCTTCTGCCTCATTGATAAAAACTCGGAGTGCAATTCATAAATTTTGTCTAAAGAATATTATTTTGTAATAACATCTAATAAAAATGATGAGTAATGTAGTTTTGCAAATAAAATCAATGTAATTCAAGGCTTTCCAACACTATTTTGTCTCAATTCTTCATTTCAAGTTAGTTCAGTTTGTCGTCGATCCCATTATGTTGCGTACCCGATTTATCGCCCGGTTAAATTTAATAGACGGACGAACAACCAGGCATTATAGTATTGTCGCGTTCCTAATTGTATAAATACCGTTCATGACAGTAATTACGTCTTCTATTCCTTCCATACTAAATACTCGTATAATACATACATAGTACAATTCCATACATATACCGGGTGTTTCAGAAGTAGTGTCGAACATTTTAGGGTATTGTTCCTGGATGGTAGGAGACTACAAATGTCGTATTTGAAGTGTCCAAAACTCAGCGGTTATCCTTATAGCTGCCATTTTGTTTTTTTCACTTGAGAATTTTTATCTCAAGAACGAAATGTTGTATTGATCTGAAATTTGGCATGAATATTTATGCTATAAAGACTCAACTTTAAAAAATGAAATAAAAATGTTCGATGTAAATTTTCAAAATGGCGGCCATTTTAAATTTTTGATGGCAAATTTCACGAAAACCGTTCACATTACAGAAAATGTACAATAAAAAGTTATTCTTGTAAATTTTCTGTAAAATAAGTTATCTTATGTTATGCGTCCATCTTAAGGTTTTCACAGATTATGGATAGAATGAGATGTAGCCAATTAGTCGAAGGGAAAACTGGCCGTAGTCAGCTCTCTAGGTTTCACCGGTCTTAAACTTCCTTGGTAGCTAACCTCGCTAGTAGGTTAGCAGCATAGAGAGCCTGTGCCAACTGAGTACGGTCTGTTTTCCCTTCGACTAATTGTCTACTTCCAGATAGAATGACACTTTTCGGCACGTTGTTTCGTGGCACGAATGCAAATTAATTCAATTGCTAACTGTTTTATTTTTGCAGAACACATCAGTCGACGGTATATTCCTGCCAAGGCATGTTTCGCTGCGATGTGACATTCCGATCGATCGTCCGGCGCTCGGTGTGAACCGCCTCTGTGGATCTGGATTCCAGGCTGTGCTCAACGGAGCTCAGGTAGGCCTATGCTGACTAGGCAAAATCCATTCACATTTTTGTTCGTTCAAAACACGAGCAAAAGTGTTTTGCATATTCTCGGCCATATTTGAAGTGCTCGATAAATCTCGCACTTCAAACTTATGGTCTCGAACATGCAAAACCCCACTTTTCACTCTTGTTATGAAATTTACCCACTACTCACACCTGGAAACTTCACATCGAAAAGCAACTCATCGCTCGGCAACTCAGCGATGCAGCAGTTGCCTGTCATACTCACAGCCGCTACTCTAGTTGCCAGAGTTGCTGTTCGACTACTATCACAATATTCTCAATAAGTAAATATTTTGAGAATTTTATAACTTATCTTCGATATTTTATAAGTTGAAGTGACCAAAAAATGATTAAATACTACTTTTTAAAGCAAATAGTCCTACTTTTCCAGTTTGATGTGGTTAGAATATCACCTAACCTCACTTTTCTGTACATAGAATCTGTCCACACATCGCTTGGCGACCAGCATGTCAGATCGAAGAGCAACTAAGTTGCACGGCGATGTCGCCTAGTCTGAGCGTCGTCATTTGAAAACACATGCTGAGTCGCCGAGCGATGAGTTGCTTTTCGATGTGAAGTTTCCAGGTGTGAGTAGTGCCATACTGTTGTCAATTTGTTGTTGGTTTAGAACTAACAGTCGCTCAAACCTCTTTAGTGTTCGGTCTGAAGTACTTTATTAAATTTGTTTCGTTGGTTTGTAGTACCGGTCTATTGATAAATGATTAGTTAATTTCGGAGGTTGAAGAGTGTAGATTTTTAGGTATTCATCTAGATTCTAATCTTAACTGGCAAACTCATGTGGATCAAACCTGTTCAAAATTAAGCTCGATAATTTTTATTTTAAGAACGCTATCAAGATTTTCTAATTTAAACATACTTAAATGTATATATTTTTCATTATTTGAATGCCATTTAAGATATGGAATAACTGTTTGGGGCAATTCTTCTGAGAGAAATGTGAGAAAGATATTCACTCTGCAAAAAAGCCATCAGATGTATGTGTAAACTATCAAGATATTAGTCTTGTTGGCACTATTTTAAAATAAATGGTATTTATTTATTTATTTATTATTCAGTAATGTACATAATACTTAATGGCCCAAAACTGGGTATTCTCACATTTCCATGTCTTTTCATATACAAAACTATACTTAGCTCTATTAATAATAATTTTTTACCAATCAATAAGAATATTCATAGTCATTGTACAAGAACAGCAAATAATTATCATTTGCCGAATATTAATTATCCATATCGAAAAATCCTTTTTATCAAGGTATAACTTTTATTAACATGCTGCCAAGTGAGATAAAAACCTGTAAAACTAATAGAAATCAATTTAAAAATAAAGTCAAAAGATATTTAATAAATGGTGGCTTCTATTCCATAAAGGAATACATGGATAATTAACGTTTCTACTAATTAGACTAATTTGTTACCATGTATGCAAGTTATCTAATCAAAAACTGCATAATATCGATGGTTCACACGTTGTAACGCTAAGTCAGCAATAGTATCTAGGCGGTAGCATCTTAGTGTTTAATCAGTTCTGTTTGTACCATCGAGCGCAGATCCTCTGCATATGTATATCAGAGTTATTTCATACTTTTATTGTAAAAGTTTAAATTGATAATAATTTGAAATCTTTTTAAAAAGTGTTTCGTTTATTGAAAAACCATAAATTGCATGTATTTTTTTTTATAATCAATTATTGACGATTGCCATTATTTGTATTGTACAATTATTATGCAATAAAAATATTATTTATTTATTTGTGTAGAACATAGTGTGCGGCGACTCGGAAGTGGTGCTGACGGGCGGCGTGGACAACATGAGCCAGGCGCCGCACACGGCACGCGGCCTGCGCTTCGGCGGCCTGCCGCTCGGCGGCCAGTGCGAACTGGAGGACAGCCTGTGGCTGGGTCTCACCGACACCTACTGCGGCCTGCCGATGGCGCTCACCGCCGAAAACCTTGCCGCACGCTACCACATTCAGCGCGCCGCTGTCGACGCGTTCGCACTGCGCTCGCAACACAACTGGAAGAAAGGTACGCTGTGCACCACAGTTGTAGTTTGGAGGCAGATAATAAAACCATGTCGATTTCCCAATCCTGATTGTAAGACAGCTTTATATAAAAAAATTAATACATAAGGGGTATTCACGATCTACGCTGTGCACCACAGTTGTAGTTTGGAGGCAGATAATAAAACAATGTCGATTTCCAAATCCTGATAGTAAGACAGCTTTATATAAAAAATTTAATACATAAGGAGTATTCACGATCTTGGATTTAGTCAGCTATTTGCTAACTCCTGCTATTCGCTAAGTCTGTGCTATAGTAGTACAGTTGGAAAAAAATTGACAGCTGATTGAATAGCAAATAGCTGGACTTAGCTGGCTAAGGCTAGGCGTACACCGGTTAGTCAAGACAAGACAAGATTAGTCACAACAATTCACATAGTTGCTTATGAAGCAGCACACACTGATGCAATGAATAATCGGTGTGTGTTGCTTCATAAGCATCTATGTGAAGTACTGTGACTAAACGTGACTAATGTCGTCTTGTCTTGTTTTGCCTAACCGGTGTACGCCTAGCCTAAGACAGCTTTATATAAAAAATTTAATTCATAAGGCATGTTCACGATCTTGGATTTAGCCAGTTATTTGCAAACTCCTGCTATTCGCTAAGTCTGTGCTACAGTAGTACAGTTGGAAAAAATTGACAGCTGAGAAAACAGCTGATTGAATAGCAAATATAGCAGGATCCAATTGACTTGTCAGAAATCAGCTGTTCCAATAACAATTAAACAGTGATTTCGACATGATAATCAAAAGGCTTGAAAATCTTGAACACCTAAAATTCTTTAAAAGACCTTTTTAAAGAAGACCTTTCAAAGAATAACTTTTTAAAAGACCTTTTCAATAATCTGCGAGATTCAGCATTTGTAGGTTAAGTATTGTGATCATATGCTCGTCGATCATATGTTTTATGACAAATTAAATGGATCCTGCTATAGCTGGACTTATGCCCGGTTTTTCATTCGTTCAATAAACTTATTGAATCAATAACTTTTTGCATTTGAAAACACATGGTTATTGATTTAATAGTGCTATTGGATCCTTAAACTGTCTATTGAGCGACTGAAAAACCGGGCATTAGCTGGCTAACTCCAACATCGTGAATACCCCCATTATTATGCCCGGTTTCTAGGACAGTCATTAGTTTAATGTCACATTGAATTTTAGGCTAGGCGTACACCACGCTACTTGGAGCTATGCTTGGTGCTAAGAGCCAAGTGACTCGCATAGTGACTGATCCTAGTGAACAAACGCATTGCGTACTATTGCAGATGGCCACACTACGAGCGACGTGCTAAGGTAGGAGCTTCGTTAGGCTAGGCGTACACCGGTTAGTCAAGACAAGACAAGACGAGATTAGTCACGTTTAGTCACAGTAATTCACATAGCTGCTTATGAAGCAGCACACACTGATGCAATGACTAATCGGTGTGTGTTGCTTCGTAAGCAACTATGTGAAGTACTGTGACTAAACGTGACTAATCTCGTCTTGTCTTGTCTTGACTAACCGGTGTACGCCTAGCCTAAGTCACCAAGCTAGTCGCGTCGCTTGCAGTGTGACCATCTGAAATAGCACGCAATGTGTTCGTTCACTAGAATCAGTCACTTGGCTCTTAGCACCAAGCTGTACTTGTCTCATTCGCTCGAATCTATTAAATTTTGATTAATATTTGACAATCAATAAATAATAATGCTCAACAATAAAATTAATAATATCTATATCTACATAAAAAGATTAAAATGGAATATACAAAATCAATCTCAAGAACTATATTACATTTAGCTACCAATTTCAAAATAGAAGTTATTTTTAACCCAATCAACTAATTCTATACTAAGTTTATAGGTGGTTTTATTATGTATGAACTGGATGGGGATTATATTTATTAGTTTGCTACATATATATTGGGTTTGATGTCTGCATATTTTTTTATGATAGAGCGGAATATGGATGCTATCGCTTAAAGGTCTTATATTATAAGTGATTTGCCTGCTCATAAATTGATTTTTATCAACGTAAGAATAAGTCACAATATTCTCTTCACAAATAACTGCCTAATAGTTAATACATCCAGTTCTTCAAAAATTAATTTACTAGAATAAAGCCTAGGTCTACCTAATGCAGCTCTGATGATGTGTTTCTGAAGCGTGAATAAATTATTTATGTGAGTGTTCATGGCCCCACCCCAGACTTCAATGCAGTATTGAAACAGGGATTCAGTGTAGGAATGGTATATTAGGCGGATGACTTCTAAGTTTCTAATCTTATTGAATTTGTAAAAATGAAAAATAAGATATTTAAGTATAGTAGTTAGATATTATATATGAGATTTCCATTTGAGATGTTGGTCAACCTATTACCGCTAAGTATTTCATCGATGTGGCCTTTTCCAGAGTTTTACAATTACGTATATGACTATTTTTATTTGCAAAATCGCATGTCTCTTCATGAGTTTTCAACACCACAAGACTTTTGAAGTCTCTAAAAGCGTGTTGTCAATCGGCTTCCAATCCCTTAAATCTTTTACAAATGTATTTGCAATGATTTGCAATGATTGAAGACATTTCAATCATCTAGCCCCATAATTATATAATCTACTTCCTGAAAACATTAAACATATAACTCAATTTAAACAATTCAAAGCAATAGTACAAAACTGGTTAATTAGCAAAGGAAGACAGAGAATAGAAACAGTAATTTCAAACCATTTATATTATCACATAACATAGAAATCATACACACACAAGACTTCAATCACTTAACACTTACTAATTACTATCACTTAACTCTTTTTTGCACACAACAATTCAAACCTACTCCAGGACATGGCTTGCCATAGCGGAGTAGGTCAATTTTCCAAACAACCACATGTATTATAACATTTTGCTTTTGATTTTTTTACTAACAAATCTTTGTATAATTAACTGTAAATATTCTTGAATTTGTATTTGTTATAGATATAGGTATTTTGGAAAATAAATCATTTATTTATTTATTTTATTTATTAAGGATGCGATTGATTTAACAAGTGTTTAGAAACACGTTTTCAGGCGATGAATAATAATTTCACAGTTTGTTGTCTGTTGTAACAGCGCACGATGCAGGCGTGTTCGCAGCCGAACTGGCGCCGGTGACAGTGATGCAGAAAAAGAAGGAGCTGGTGGTAGACTGCGACGAACACCCCAAGCCACAGACCACGCTCGAGGCACTCGGCAAACTGCCGCTCATCTTCAAAAAGGTACAACAACATTAAGCTAGGCCGCCTTCTTCCCTCTTCTGCTTCTTCGTCTTCTTCCTCTTCTTCTTCTTCTTCTTCTTCCTCTTCCTCTTCCTCTTCCTCTTCCTCTTCCTCTTCCTCTTCTCTTCTTCCTCTTCCTTCTTCTTCTTCTTCTTCTTCTTCTTCTTCTTCTTCTTCTTCTTCTTCTTCTTCTTCTTCTTCTTCTTCTTCTTCTTCTTCTTCTTCTTCTTCTTCTTCTTCTTCTTCTTCTTCTTCTTCTTCTTCTTCTTCTTCTTCTTCTTCTTCTTCTTCTTCTTCTTCTTCTTCTTCTTCTTCTTCTTCTTCTTCTTCTTCTTCTTCTCTCTTCTTCTTCTTCTTCCTCTTCTTCTTCTTCTTCCTCTTCTTCTTCTTCTTCTTCTTCTTCCTCTTCTTCCTCTTCTCCTTCTCTCCCTTCTTCCTTCTCTTCCTTCTTCTTCTCCTTCTTCTCCTTCCTCCTCTTCTCCTCCTCCTCTCCTCCTCCTCTCTTCTTCTTCATCCTTCTTCCTTCTCCTCCTCCTCCTTCTTCTTCCTCTTCTCTCCTCCTCCTCTCCTCTTCTCCTCCTTCTCTTCTTCTTCTTCTCTTCCTCCTTCTTCTTCTTCTTCTCTCTTCTTCTTCTTCTCCTTCTTCTTCTTCTTCCTTCTTCTTCTTCTCCTCCTTCTTCTTCTCCTTCTTCTTCTTCTTCTTCTTCCTTCTTCTTCTCCTCTTCTTCTTCTCCTCTTCTTCTTCTCCTCTCCTTCCTCCTCCTCTTCTTCTTCTCTCCTCTTCTCCTTCTTCTTCTTCTTCTTCTTCTTCTTCTTCTCCTCTTCCTTCTTCTTCTTCTTCCTTCTTCTTATTCTTCTTATTCTTCTTCTTCTTCCTTCTTCTCCTTCTTCTTCTTCATTCTTCTTATTCTTCTTATTCTTCTTCTTCTTCTTCTTCTTCCTTCTTCTTCTTCTTCTTCTTCCTCTTCTTATTCTTCTTCTTCTCCTCTTCTTCTTCTTCTTCTTCTTCTTCTTCTTCTTCTCTCTCTTCCTCCTCTTATTCTTCTTATTCTTCCTTATTCTTCCTTCTTCTTCTTCTTCTTCTTCTTCTTCTTCTTCTTCTTCTTCTTCTTCTTCTTCTCCTCTTCTTCTTCCTTCTTCTTCTTCTTCTTCTTCTTCCTTCTTCTTCTTCTTCTTCCTTCTTCTTCTTCTTCTCTTCTTCTTCTTCTCTTTTCCTTCTTCTTCTTCTTCTTCTTCTTCTTCTTCTTCTTCTTCTTCTTCTCTTCTTCTTCTTTTCTTCTTCTTCTTCTTCTTCTTCTTCTTCTTCTTCTTCTTCTTCTTCTTCTTCTTCTTCTTCTTCTTCTTTCATTTGCAAACACTAGAAGTCTGATACCCGGTTTCACAGTAAGGCTAGGCGTACACCGGTTAGTCAAGACAAGACAAGACAAGACGAGATTAGTCACTTCACATAGTTGCTTATGAAGCAACACCCACCGATTAGTCATTGCATCAGTGTGTGCTGCTTCATAATCAAGTATGTGAATTACTGTGCCTAGCGTGACTAATCTCGTCTTGTCTTGACTAACCGGTGTACGCCTAGCCTTAGTTTTTATCTACGACCGTGTTATAACCCTATCATTACAGTTTCATAACTGCATTCAACTAATTCAGCATTCAATAATTTTGAATCCAAGAACAAAACTATAATGCTATTTTATAATTGCTTACTTTCTTTTACTGTATTACGAATCCTTGTACTTTAAATTCTGGTTTTTGATAATCTCCCTCAAAAAATAGCGAAAGGGAATTCTATTTTAATTGAATACGGATTTCCACCTCCATTGCCCCATATTTTGAATTGCCTTTAAAAAAGCGCATATGATTAACTTATTAGCCTACAGAGAACAACACCGTAGATGTTCACAGCGAATAAACAGGTGTCAGTCATTGCGATAGTAAAATATTGTCATGTTATAAGAATTCATTCCTTTCTACTCGTAGTTTTTCTTGTTCATAGCAAGAAAATACTTAATTCAATCGTGTTTTATATTTTGAGTAAACACAGTAATTTTCTGTGTACACTGCGATTCATTTAATTTGACGCTTGGGATTAGATAGATAGATATTTTCCCTTTGCCATCGTACTCCACGGTCATCAGCAACGCCGAGAAATGTTAACTCTCTATCTATCTCATGCCAAGCGTCAAATTGAATGAATACATAATGAAAACACTGGAATGTAGTCAAAAAATATCACTGTATTTAGTAGAATTTACAAACATGTTTCGGCATCATTGTGCCATCTTCAGTGTACTATGAAACATCTCACCAGACACTGTGTCAGAAATTGAATGAATGTCACTGTATGGATTCAACTTTCTTGTATAAGAAAATCCTTGACAATATTTGACTGTATTGTTCAAGTGTTGAATTGAATATCAATTTCAATTGCAATCTTTCTTTTTACGAACAACAGGTTTGCCCTTATACCGGGTTATCATAAAAGAATGGTGCGCTTTCAATAGAATTGGTGCGATTTTCTGACAAACATTTGACGCGAAACAGTTCATGATTTCTGTCTAATTCAGGTTGTTTGGCTTGAACGCTGGTTTCTATAAAAATGCAATCTTCGCACCATTCTTTTATGATAACCCTGTATAAGAAAATCCTTGACAATATTTGACTGTATTGTTCAAATGTTGAATTGAATATCAATTTCAATTGCAATCTTTCTTTTTACGAACAACAGGTTTGCCCTTATACCGGGTTATCATAAAAGAATGGTGCGCTTTCAATAGAATTGGTGCGATTTTCTGACAAACATTTGACGCGAAACAGTTCATGATTTCTGTCTAATTCAGGTTGTTTGGCTTGAACGCTGGTTTCTATAAAAATGCAATCTTCGCACCATTCTTTTATGATAACCTTATACAGAGTGTTTCAGAACTCCCTACCAATACTCTAGGGCATTGTTCCTGGTCAAAAACCATATCTAAATATCATATTTAAATTGTCCAAAAGTCCTTAGTCACTCACACAGCTGCCATTTTGTTTTTTCACTTATTATTTTTTATCTCAATAATGGTGAAACATATGGAATTGAAACTTTGCACCAACATTTATGACAACTAGACAAAGCTACAAAAAAATTACGACAATTTTTCAAATCCATAAAACAAAATGGCGGCCATTTAAAATTTTGTTTTTTGAATAACTCGAAAACCGTTGATAATACGAAAATTTTACAAGAATAACTTTTTTTAGTAAATTTAATTACAAATCGATTCAAACCTTATTTGTCAAGATTGGACCAATATTGACTGAGATATGGCAGCTTTAGTGATAGGTGAGCGCTGGAGGCTGGTTGCAGTGCATCCTGGGCTTGCGGATAAAGTCTGTTACAAAAATGCAACAGTCTCCGTCTGCTTTGCATGTTATTTTAAAGCGATTTTAGATCATTTTGTGTGAATTTTAAAGACAGTAAAAATGGGTGCAAGTAACCTCCAGCGCTCACCTATCACTAAAGCTGCCATATCTCAGTAAATATTGGTCCAATTTTAACGAATAAGGTTCTAATCGATTTGTAATTAAATTTACTAAAAAAAGTTATTCCTGTAAAATTTTCTTATTATCAACGGTTTCCGAGTTATTCAAGAAACAAAATTTTGAATGACCGCCATTTTGTTTTATTAATTTGAAAAATTGTCATGATTTTTTTGTAGCTTTGTCTAGTTGTCATAAATGTTGGTGCAAAGTTTCAATTCCATATGTTTCACCATTATTGAGATAAAAAATAATAAGTGAAAAACAAAATGGCAGCTGTGTGAGTAACTAAGGACTTCTGGACAATTTGAATATGATATTTAGATATGGTTTTTACCCAGGAACAATGCCCTAGAGTATTGGTAGGGAGTTCTGAAACACCCTGTATAAGAAAATCCTTGACAATATTTGACTGTATTGTTCAAATGTTGAATTGAATATCAATTTCATTTGCAATCTTTCTTTTTACGAACAATAGGTTTGCCCTTATATTTGTTTAATGACTTTGTTTGCTCGTTGAGGACGGCGTGGTGACAGCCGGCTCGGCGTCGGGCATCTGTGACGGCGCGGGCGCCGTGCTGCTCGCCAGCGAGAAAGCGCTGACTCAGCACAACCTGCAGCCACTGGCTCGCCTCGTCGGCTACAGTGTGGTCGGAGTCGAGCCGAGCGTAATGGGCATTGGCCCGGCGCCCGCCATTGCCAATCTGCTCAAGGCCGCCGGCAAAACCCTCAACGATGTCGATATGGTCGAGGTGAGTGCCGACTGCTAAGGCTAGGCGTACACTGGTTAGTCAAGACGAGATTAGTCACGTTTAGTCACAGTACTTCACATAGAAGCTTATGAAGCAACACACATCGATTAGTCATTGCATCGGTGTGTGCTGCTTCATAAGCATCTATGTGAATTACTGTGACTAAACGTGACTAATCTCGTCTTGACTAACCAGTGTACGCCTAGCCTAATAGTTTGCTATGTAATATTACTATGTATTACAATAGTATACTAATTACTATGTATAGTAATCATGTGGTTAAGAAACAAACATTCAAGACCGCTCTCGGATGGGTGACCGGTACAAAAAATTGTGCAATTTGGCGAGGTGGAACCTACCCGTAAGGGTCTCCCCACCGATAAAAAGCCATACGATAAAAAAAAAAAAAAAAAAAAATAGTTTGCTTAGTCTCTGTTCACACGAGCGGCTGCGGTTCGGTGCGGTGCGGCTACCAGCGGGAGAGAGACAGAAAAGTGGCATAATCTTGTCTCTCTCTCCCACGCATGGAATCCGCCGCTCGTGAGAACCGAGACTTATGTGAGAACTTAATTACTTAACCTAGTAAGTACTTAGCCTTGAGTACTTAGGCTAGGCGTACACCGGTTAGTCAAGACAAGACGAGATTAGTCACATTTAGTCACAGTAATTCACATAGTTGCTTATGAAGCAGCACACACCGATGCAATGACTAATCGGTGTGTTGCTTCATAAGCAACTATGTGCAGTACTGTGACTAAACGTAACTAATCTCGTCTTGTCTTGACTAACCGGTGTACGCCTAGCCTCGTAAATACTTAATTACTTAACTAAAATTCAATTGAGAACTCTCCAACTGTATACCAAAATGCCCTGATAAGTACATCTTTCAAAATGTTTTTAATCGGTGCTCTCCATAGCTCGTACTTTTCTAGCCAGTGCATAAGTTAATAGACCCATTCTTACAATCGCCTACATGGTGAGAGAGGCGATTCAGGGCATCCGTAATCCGTAAAGCCTGGTTTTCATTAGTAGAGTTAGTGGTAGAGTAACTAGCATACTAACTCTACTCTACTTACTTGGTCGAGTAGCTGTTTTCACTACAATTGAGAATAGTAGGTAAAGTGTGTTGTCTAGTGAACAGATGTAACCTTGAAATGTCGATACGGAACTCTACTCTACTAGCTCGAGACTGTTTTCATTAGGATAGTGGTGGTAGAGTAGAGTGAGAAGCGGTGGTGGGGGAAGGCAAGTGGTAGAGTACTATCCCACGGTGCTATCCCACTCTACTCTACCAAAAACAAGTACTCTACCATCACTCTACTCTACTATGAACGTTTTCATTGGGAGAGTTCACAAGATAGTTAGTACTCGCCCAGGGAACTCTACTAATGGTTTTTACAGCAGCTTTCATCAATTTCCTCACTGTCTATTATTCTATTGTCAATATTCGCAGTAGCGGAAGTCTTCAGAGCATTATTAATTTGGAATTTCGTTCAATTAATTATTGAAATTCTATTTGTGTTGGCAGATAAACGAGGCGTTCGGAGCTCAGACACTGGCCTGCCAGCAAGAACTGAAGCTGGACACTGAGAAGCTGAACATGAACGGAGGAGCCATCGCTCTGGGCCATCCTCTTGCAGCGTCGGGCTCGCGTATCACTGCACACATTGTGCACGAACTCAGGTACGCTACAATTTCGGTGTCGTGCTATTCGCGCACAAGGGTCTCTACTACCTGCAACTGCCGCTCTGCTATAGTCTGGCAACAGACAAAAGAGCCTCCAAAATAAGAACTCTACTGCGCAGAGAGAGCGCACGTTATGCAATGCAGCAGTTTATCTCACTCGCTCACTAGAGTAGTGGTACTATGTGATACTGTATCACTGAAGTGATACGATGCGCGAAGGTTCTTTTGTCTGTTGCCAGACTATAATGGACCTACCGGAAGTAAATCCATGATAGGCGAAAATTTCATTCAATATTACATTGAAGATTATATTTTATTACAAGATTGTATTATATTACAAGACAATATTACAATATTAAAGTAGTTTATGCAATGGTTGTATTATGAGAGCCTTTGAACGACGAGTGAGATACCGAGGTTAAAATACGAGTGCGCGAGTTATTTTAAGGTATCTCAAGAGTTGTTTAAAGGCTGAAATACAACCATTGCACACACCATTTCATCTACGACCAACAAAAAACAATAATATCTATCTACATTATCAATCTAAACTAACTTTGATTCAAACGACCATGTTCTATTTCAATGTTTACCTTATACCTAGGTTAGGAATAAACTCACAAACACTGCTAAAAAGACACACGCATGAGAAATCACAGTGCTTTTATCAGCTGCGTTTGTATTTTGTTCCGTTCCAGTGTTTTAAAACTGGAACAGATTGAACTAGAACTGTTTCATAATATAGCATCCGTTTCATAAAGTCGTCATTACGATACAAGTTTCAAATTCAATTCGTAAAAAACAACTGTTTCGATTTCGATTATGTAACTGTAATGATTGCGTTATAACACGGTCGTAGATAAAATCTAATACAATAAGGTACTGTAACGAATCTCATAAAATTAGGAGACACTTCTATGGATTAAATTCCAATCTAATGTTCAAGAAACATTCTTCTAGTTTTGTAAAAGCTGTAGCTACTAGTAACAGAATAACGATTTGTTTCTGGAAAGGAATATTGTAATATTTACAACTTATGAATATTAATATTGTGATAGTTTCTATTTTATTATCAGTTGCGAACCCAGGGAGTGGGATAGAGGGTATATTCCCCGAAATCAATAGTATCTACGAATAGAATATTCAGACATAAATCTATCTACCTATACTTTTTATAAAAATGAGATGGTGGCTGTCTGTCTGTCTCTCTGTAGGTCCATCACGCCTAGAATATTTGACTGATAGAGCTGAAATTTTGCACAAATATTGTATTTTTACCAAGGAGTATCATCGGCGTATTTACCAGCGACCACATAATACAAATAGACGGAGCACTCAGGCTCAGTTTCTGTAGAGGTAAGATGGCGTATGAGTGGGAGAGAGATAGAAAAACAGCTGGCATAATCTTGTCTCTCTCCCACTCATGTGAACCGCCGCCATCTTACTTAGGTCTAGGCACCAGAAATTGGCTTCATCACCCGTAATGTTGAAGTAATAGGAATGCTCCGTCTATTTGTATTATGTGGTCGCTGGTATTTACATTCATATTTCAAGGAAGGTTTGAAGGATAGTTTTAGAGGATTTGACATTCAACTCCAAGCATTAATAAAGTAATGTTGAGATCAAAATATGATTTTTTCAAACTTATTAGAGAATTTGTGATATTAATACCATTTATATCGAAAGTATAATAATAAAAATAGTACTTGTATATAATCATGCACATAATAATCATACTAATCGAAAGTATGATCTAGGACGATAAAAACATAGAGAATCCATCAAAAATGTATCCCAATTTTTCTATCAATAGTGTTTAAATTTAGTTTCAAGTGTGGAATTTGAGTTTGAACCATGGATATGTAGTTGAAACCAAGTTAAAACAACGTTTTGTTAGACTTTGTCTAATCGAATATGATGCATACGGGTCTATGTGTACTGGTTGAAAATTAATCGTTTGCTGCATGTTTTTCCAATTCTGTCACTAATTTCAGTTGTGTTTTACAGGAGAAGGAATCTGAAGCTGGGAGTTGGTTCTGCGTGTATTGGGGGTGGTCAAGGTATCGCTTTGCTCATCGAAAAAGTTTAAATCGCTAGCAAAAAGTGGACATCATCTGTGAAATACCATTTTTAAAAAGGACTGACCTACTCGTAAGTTATATTATTCCGTTGTCAGTTGTCAGGCTCAATCGATCTGAATTTTTTAGTACGAAGACGTTTGGGTGGGATCAAGAAAAATTTCAAGTTCAGAGAAACATTTTTTCTTCAAGATTTCATCACAGAGATTTGAATGTTTTATATAAGTAAATAAGTAGATCATTTTTAACGTATTTGTATAATTGGTGGATGATTAAGTTCTTCTATGTTGTTGAGCTTTTAATACAGTATTGAATACAGATTGATTATTTTATATTGTTGTTAATTTTCTTCAAAATAATATGTTATATGTATACTTTTTAAATGAAATAGGTTTTAAAATCGTTATTAGATATTATATTATCATCGATTGTTGTAGAGCAGTTTATACAGAAAGCAGCGTGCCTTTGAAACAATCAGTCAATTGCCAAAATTTGTATAACAACAATGTACTGAATACTTTATTAAATAATTTATTTTTATAATTGTTCGATTTAATATCATTTACCACCCTTTATCTTCCTTCTTAGATAATTCAATAGTTATTTTAATGCTTCTACAGATTACCCGATTACCAAGAAAAAAAAAACAGCCAAATGTCATCTAGCAACATTGGGTTGCTGACTGAAATCAGATAGCAGTTGCGAAGTGGGCGCAGGGGCTAAATATCTGGAAATAATATTATTATTATTATTATTGATATTATTTATGCTATTCGCCCTCTGAGTATCTTAATTTTTTAACACTAACATTCATCAAGCTAAAATTATTTAATTATTTTTTTTACATTGAATTTATCACAATTGAACACAAGGTAACACAACATTCTCAACAGACAGACTTAGGCTAACACTTAGTGCTTCTTTTAACCAGTTCAACCAATCACGAATAAAACTGTCCAAATTCAACAGAACAGGCACAGAGAATTTGTACACACTTCCTTTTTGACCATCCCAAGTCACCTCATAAACACACAACGGTATAAAAGAAAGATTGTTTGAATCGTTTTTCGAACAATTCCAATAAACTATGGGGTATCCTAGTAGTAGACCATAAATGGAAGGAGGGAATACATCTGAATCATCAGTAAATTCAAGGTGCAGACACGTTTCAGATGAGAGTTGATTTCTTTCATGTTGGTCTAGAAAGTTTTTAATTTTGCTTTTAAAAATAGAAGTTAACGAACATGTCGACTCACTATCAACCAACTTCACTTCACTTTTCGAGTTGGTGTCAACAAGTTTCACTTTAAATTCGTCCAAAAACTTTCCGACTGCCTCTAGATTCACAACAAACATCTCGCCTTCATAGCAAAGCACGTAGATTGAGCTTATCAAAAGATGATCACTTTTTAGATGACTGATCAGTTTTGTAATCGTTTGTAGATCTGTCACTGGACCTATGTCCCAGAGGTAGCTAGGCTTCAATCCACTGTTAACACACTTCAAGTTGTATTTCAACAACTTCAAAAACCGCGTCCATCGTTTTCCCATTAGGTTTGCACTTAATGCTTTCAAAAACGTGTCTTCAACAATTTGTTCTCCATCATCATCCATATTGTCATCTGCTCACAAGCCTGTGATGTGTGATCGTCTATTATATCCTGGAAACAGACAAGTCTACTTGACTTTTGCAAGCGCATAATTATCTATTCTAACCAGGGGCCTGTTTCATAAAATTGTAAAGGCATTTAGTACAAGAAAAGGGCTTACTAGACATGCATATGCATAAGACACTACATAATATTATGTAGTCAAGTACTGCGATATAAAGATGGGTTTTCGTTACTGCGAAAGTGCCAGCAACGGAGCCGAACAGCAGCTGCAGATGCAATTGATGAAAATCCCAACTTTTTATAGTGGGGATTGTTCATCAATTGCTTCTGGCAACGCTGTTCCGGGCTCCGTTGCGGCACTTTGTCGCAGTAACGAAATCCCACCTTTACTGCGACCGAGTGCCGCAGCGGAGCCCGACCCAGCGATGCCAGATGCAGTTGATGAAAAATCCCAACTATTTATGGGGTCGGGCTCCGCTGCGGCACTCGGTCGCAGTAACGAAAACCCACTTTTAGTAGATATCAGTCTGAAGAACAAACAATTCAAAACTTGAAAGTCTAGTGTATACAGGGTGTTTCAGAACTCCCTACCAATACTCTAGGGCATTGTTCCTGGTCAAAAACCATATCTAAATATCATATTTAAATTGTCCAAAAGTCCTTAGTCACTCACACAGCTGCCATTTTATTTTTTTCACTTATTATTTTTTATCTCAATAATGGTGAAACATATGGAATTGAAACTTTGCACCAATATTTATGACAACTAGACAAAGCTACAAAAAAATTATGACAATTTTCCAAATCCATGAAACAAAATGGCGGCCATTTGAAATTTTGTTTCTTGAATAACTCGAAAACTGTTGATAATACGAAAATTTTACAGGAATAACTTTTTTTAGTAAATTTAATTACAAATCGATTAAAACCTTATTTGTTAAGATTGGACCAATATTGACTGAGATTGTCATAATTTTTTTGTAGCTTTGTCTAGTTGTCATAAATGTTGGTGCAAAGTTTCAATTCCATATGTTTCACCATTGATGAGATAAAAAATAATAAGTGAAAAAAAAATGGCAGCTGTGTGAGTGACTAAGGACTTTTGGACAATTTAAATATGATATTTAGATATGGTTTTTGACCAGGAACAATGCCCTAGAGTATTGGTAGGGAGTTCTGAAACACTCTGTATACGGCTTTCATTTCCTGTATTAAGTGACTTCTATTTTTTCTATTAAACATGCCACTGTGGTCTATTTCATAGAAATGTTATTCCTGAAAGGGTGGACACACACTAGACTTCTATGTTTATTTTAGACAGTAAGCTGTGCTATTTATGTCTAGTGTGTATCTGCCTTCCCTCTGTTTCACAGGACTTCTGGATTTTCATGAAACAGGCCCCAGTTTCCTCTCTTTATAATCAGAGTGAAGAGTTTCCTCCCTCTTGGAGCAGTTGAGGAATTAGAGTATAGTGAAAATTAGTGTAGAGTAAGGCTAGGCGTACACCGGTTAGTCAAGACAAGACAAGATGAGATTAGTCACAGTAATTCACACAGTTGCTTATGAAGCAGCACACACCAATCCAAAGACTAATCGGTGTGTGTTGCTTCATAAGCAACTATGTGAATTACTGTGACTAATCTCGTCTTGACTAACCGGTGTACGCCTAGCCTTATACAGCAATTAATTAGGTTTTTTGTACAGAGTGTTCTTGTACAATACCTGGTATGTGTTTTTTTGCATCGTATCCAAGCCATCCCTCGAATCTTCCAGCCTTGAGTCCAAAATTTTGACCTCAAAAATTGGACTCAAAACAGCTGATTTTGGTCGTCTGCACTGTAACACAGGATTTCCTATGCTGAGATGGAAAATGGTTCGGCCATTTTCTTTGAGGGTTGCGGCACAGATAAGGTAGTAATCAGTAAACAGATTACTACCTTATCTGTGGTTGCGGTCTGTTCCTAGAGTTGGTTATGGTTTGGACGTCTTTTGTCTTTTTGGCTTTTGCCTCAGGCAACTAGTTGTCTAGTTCCTTGTTGAGGTTACGTTTTTCATCATTTCAGAACATTGATACGGAAGCCACCCACCTGCCCGTTTGGTCGGGAGTTTTTCGATATGATACCAAAGTGTACCAACGACATTCTGGTCCACCGTTCAAAAGCTCCCAAACGACATTGTGGTCCATTTAAACTGACATTAATGTTTCACATTCCTGAGTTGGACCAATATATCGGCTGCGTGTAATGACATTTCAGTCAAATTTATATTTCTTCGCCTTCCTACAATGTGTACCAAAGATATTACCACATTCCTGATCAGGACTAGGACAAATGAATCAGCTGCATGTAACGACATTATGGTCCAAAAAATGGACCATGATGTCGTTGAACCAAAATTTCGTTGGTACAAAATGTCGTTTTTTCAGGTTTCGCATTTCCAGGGTTTTGCTTTTTAGGCGATTCTCAAAGATAACATATAATACAATATTATTAATAGATTTCACACTTTCCGACTGTTTAACAACCATAAAATAGCAAATTTTCTCAATTTAAATTATAATTCTTAAAAAAACCTAGGCTTACATTCGTCAGCTGTTTAACAAAAATCGACTTTGTCGTCAGGTCAGGTGTTCGGGATCGGGATTGTGAATAGAAGATCTCACTGAATTCTGCTTTTTCAATCCTGACCAGATTCGTCTAATTCTTTGAAATAGTTCATTTTTATTGAAAAAAATGGCGAGTTACATTGTTAGGAGTGCCATGAACATCTCAAGGCGAGGATTATTTACATCTGCTGTGCGATCAGCAAGTAAGAATAATTGAGTTTTTTACTTTTATACTTGTAGAGGTCAAGCAAAGCATGCAAAGTAATCGGTGCCTGGATCACTCATTTAAGTTTTATGTCCTTTGAATCGTATTACCCTGTTATATTTTAATATATTTTCAATAATGGTCCTTTTTTGAATCCGATTACTGGAAGAATGAGTATACGGTAACTCTCGTTCTATCTCATCAATGTATTAGTCCTATCAATGTTAGGTTGTGTAGTGCCTACTAACATGATGTAGACTACTTACTGTATGTACATTTCCAAATTAATTTGTGTGTAAGGTGTGTATTAGCAGGGTGTAATTTACCTGCCCAGTTATGCAGTCTATCATTTCTTCTATGAATGAATCATCAAAAAAGCTGTTGATGATGAATTAAAAACAGTGGGCTATTGTCCTATTGATGATGAATTGAGTCCCATTTACAACTGCAGAGTACAAACACGAGTTGAGTTATACCTATACCTTATACCTGCCGTCTGTATGAAGCTAATGTACAGAATGCCCCACCAAGGTCTTTACAGCCGTTAACCATAGATTCTACATGCCATTTCCAACAAAAAATGTCCAGTAATTTTTTTCCTATCGACCTTTGTTTTCGAGATATAGCCTATCGATTTTTCGAAAATATGCCTACTTGCTGTCATTAAATACTCAATAACTCGAGAACCACTCATTGAATTTCAATTTCCAGAACATTTTTGAAGAAAAAAAAACATGAAATTCTACATTTATTTGATGTTCTAAGTTTACTCTTGTACAAATTGATCATTGAGCGTTCTTTGTTATTGGTCAAGGTTCAAAAAGTTCCAAAATTTCAAATGCAATCATCTCGAAAACCACTCAATGTTTAATAATGTTTCATAACTTAGAAAACTTATTTTTGCTTTCAGATGAGACCAAATTTAGGAAACTAGCATAATTCTCTGTGTCAAAATTTGTGAATAAATGTGAATTTTTTAGCAAAAATTGGACCAATCTTATTAGATGTGACTAAAAAGTATGAATCTAAAATTTTAAAACTTTGTGGTGAAAAAGGGTACAGAAACTATCTGATATAGAGTAAATTCGGCTGATAAATTCAATAAAATTAGGCTATAATTCATAATTTTCTATTCTCTTTAATTGTGAGTTTACTCTGTATCAGATCGTTTCTGTACCCTATTTCACTCACCCCAAAATTTTAGATTCATACTCCCACCTAATAAGATTGGTCCTATTTTCGCTCAATTTTGACACGGAGAACTATGCCAGTCCCCTGAATTCGGTCTCATCTGAAAGCTGAAAGAAAAAGGAAGTTTTTCATGAAACATTATTGAACCTTGAGTAGTTTTCGAGATATCTGCATTTGAAATTTTGGAACTTATTCGAAAAATTGCTCTTTTTGAACTTTGACCGGTAACAAAGAACGCTCAATGATGACGTGAATAGCACATCAAATCAATGTAGAATTTTATGCTTTTTTCAAAAATGTCCTGAAAATTAAAATTCAATAAGAGGTTCTCGAGTTATTGAGTATTTATTTAATGACAGCAAGTAGGCATATTTTCAAAAAATCGATATATCTCGAAAACTAATGTCGATATGAAAAAAAAATTACTGGACATTTTTTGTTGGAAATGTCATGTAGAATCTATGGTTAACGGCTGTAAAGACCTTGGTGGGACACCCAGTATATAGCAGGATTCTTTTAAATTGTCAGAAAACAGCTGATTGATGTATGCTCGTTTACTAACGTTAAATCAGCTGTTTTCTGACAAGTTAAAAGAATCCTGCTATATGTTTGAAGTACTGTGTAATGAAGACCTATCTATCTATTCTGGGAGTGTAATTCTCAAATCTCTGTTTTTATTTTCAGTTCCGGAAGAATTCCCCGAAACAATGAGCGTCCTAACCGGTCTTGAAAAGAAAGAAATCGAAGCGAATATCGCTGGAAAGGATGTGAGTTGAATACAGTATTTTCCGACTTGATTTTGTTTTCCTAATTCAGAATTTTTTTAGATAATTATGTTAGTTGTTATTTCAGCTGTTAGTTCTAGGCTATTTAAACCGATGGAAAATTCGTGTAGAACTATAGCAGGATTAATTTATAGAGTCAGAAAACAGCTGTTTCGACGAGTAATATCACAATACTTAACCTGCAGATGCTGAATCTCGAGATTAGTCACGTTTAGTTACAGTGATTCACATAGATGCTTATGAAGCAGCCATGTGAATTACTGTGACTAAACGTGACTAATGTCAACTTGTCTTGTCTTGACTAACCGGTGTACGTCTAGCCTTATGTTCTTCGCATGCTTAGCTTAGTGCATGTGATAATTTCTATACTTTGCTATATTTATAATTCATTACGCACTGTATTTTTTAATCGCTAGGAAAACGCACCTCTAGTCTACGTCTCTACTTATAATTTGAAACGCATAATATTATTGAAAAGATTAGTATAATTTTAGGCATTTAAAGTAGACTATGGATCTAAGAAGGCATTCTTGTGACTATATGAACCATTATAGTGTTGTTTCATTAATATTAACTGTAGATGTGAATTTAAAGTGTCCTAATGCATTTTTTTCCGCTGGAGTTGTTGGACCTTTTCTAATGACGCTACTGACATTTTATATTTAAAATGATTATTTTTGTTGAGATATATTGGTAATGTATTTTTTTAGCCATGCAATAGGATAGGCTACTTTATATTATATGGATTCCCCCACAGTAGAAAAGAGCTTTCGTGAACGTGAATAGAATAAAATTCAAAAAACTTTATTAAGATCTTAACAGCATAGCCTAATATTGTAGAATGATCGTTCAAAATATTACAAAACTACTCTTCCGATTCTACAAACAACCTTCAGAGGTTTCCTAATATGAAAATTTGTTTTTGTTCTTATGAAGCTACAATACAGCCTTCCAATCTCAAATTAATCTAATTTTCCATACTGTCAAACTAGTTTCACATACATTAGTTAAAGGATTAAGTGAGCAAAAGTAGGCTAATGTATGGCACACAGGATTCAAATTGGCCTAATTTTCCATACTGGCAAAGGCGTTTTACATTCACTAGTAGGACATCCCAGGTCGCACAAAACTGCGACTATTGAAATATTGTAGTAGTATTTTTCAATTTGGCGGATGGCGAATGACTTTCATTCAACATTTCTATGGTAACCAGTGATGTTCTCTTGATTTCTTTTTTAAATATGTTTTTTACATGTTATATACAGTATTTATGTGAAAAACATAATAATACTGTATTTGAACATATGATTGAAATGAAAGTCATTCGCCACACGCCAAATTAAACGAATATGAACTAGTACACTAGTACTATAACTAGTACTATTATACATGAACTAGTTTTCAATCGTCCTCTTCTCCTTCCCCATCATCACCTTCTCCTTCTTCTTTTTCTCCTCGTTTTATTTCTCCTCTTTTTCTCCTTCCCCTTCTTCTCCTCCTTTTTCTCTTCCCCTTTTTCTTCTTTTCCTTTCCCTTCTTCTCCTTCTTCCTCTCCTTATCCTTCTTCTCCTCCTCCTTCTTGTTTTCCTTCTCATCTTTTTTCTCCTTTCCCTTCTTCTCTTTTTCTCCTTCCTCTTCTTCTCTTTTCTCTCCTTTCTTATTGTTTTTATTCTCCTCTTTTTCTCCTTCCCCTTCTCCTCTTCCATCTCCTCTTCCCCGTTTTCTGCTCTTTTTCTCCTTCTTTTCCTTTCTTCTTTTCCTCCTACTCCTCTTTCTTCTTTTCTTTCCCTTTTTCTCCTTCTCCTCCTCTTTTTCTCCTTTCCCTTCTTCTCCTCCTTTTTTTCTCTTCTCCTTTTTCTTCTCTGTTTTCTCTTTCTTTTCCTTTCTTCTTTCCTCCTTTTCCTCCTCTTTCTTCTTTTCTTTCCCTTCTTCTCCTTCTCCCTCCTCTTTTTCTCCTTCCCCTTTTTCTCCTTTTTCTCTTCCCCTTTTTCTTCTTTTCCTTTCCTTCTCCTCCTCCAACTCCTCCTCTTTTTCTGTCCTTCCCTTCTTCTCTTTTTTCTCCTTCTTTTCCTTTCTTCTTGTTTTCTTTCTCCTTCCCTTCTTCTCCTCCTTTTTCCTTCCCTTTTCTTCTCTTTTTTCCCCCTTATTTTCCTCTCTTCTTCTCCTTTTCCTTCTTCTTTCCCTTCTCCCTCTCCTTTTCCTTCTTCTCTTCCTCCTTCTATTCCTTCTCCTTCTCCCTCTCCTTATCATTCTTCTTCATCTCCTATTCCTTCTCCTCCTCCTTCTATTCCTTCTCCTCCTCCTTCTATTCCTTCTCCTCCTTCTATTCCTTCTCCTTATCCTTCTCTTCTTCTTATCCTCCTCCTCTTTCTTATTTTCTTTCCTTCTTCTCCTTCTCCCTCGCCTTATCCTTCTTTTCCTCATCCTCCTCCTCCTCCCTCTCCTCCTTCTATTCCTTCTCTTTCTTCTTGCGAGTGGTGAGCAACGGTGACAGGCTAATGCTAGACTGATGTACGTATGTAATGTATGGCACACAGGATCCGTTCGCACTGAACGCGCTGGTGAAGCGGCCGGGCTTCGGCACGCGGGCCAACCCCACGCTGGTGCCCTCCGCCACCGGCCAGCGCCTCGTCGGCTGCATGTGCAACGGCGACGATTCGATTGCGCCGCTCTACATCAACCTCTACGAGGACAGGCCGCAGCGCTGCTCCTGCGGACACTGGTACGCACTCAAGAAGATCGACTTTGTCGAATAGACAGTGCTGGCGGCAAACGTTAGTGTGGGCTGGTTACAAATGTTAGAATTCAAATCGTTATTTTCTTTCAAACGTCATAGAATCGTGAATATTACTACAATATGAATAAAACACATGTCTTTTTGCTTCAATTGTTTATTGAATTGATTATTGCAATGAAAATAAAACTCGTCTGTTTTGCTTCAATGGTCATAAGTCATTATTTTTCTTCAAAGGTTACACTATCATAAATTTATATTACTATAATGGAAGTAAAACTTCTTCTTCTCCTTCATTGGTCATAGAATCATAATAGAATTCAAGTTTTGGATTATTGCAATGAAAATAAAACTCGTCTTTTTTTGCTTCAATGGTCATAAGACATTATTTTTCTTCAGAGGTTACACTATCAGAAATTTATATTACTATAGTGGAAGGAAAACTCCTTCTTCTCCTTCATTGGTCATAGAATCATAATAGAATTCAAGTTTTGGATTATTGCAATGAAAATAAAACTCGTCTTTTCTTGCTTCAATGGTCATAAGTCATTATAAAGGTTACAGAATCACAAATTTATTTTACCATAATGGAAGTGAAACTCATGTAATGTTTTGCTTCAATGGTCGTAGATACAGTAAATAATTATTGTTTTGGATTTGTAAAATATGATTATTGCAATGAAAATAAAACTCGTCTTTTTTGCTTCAATGGTCATAGGTCATTATTTTTCTTCAAAGGTTACATTATCACAAATCTATATTACTATAATGGAAGTAAAACTCCAATGTAATGTTTTGCTTCAATGGTCATAGAATCATGAATATTACTACAATAGGAATAAAACACATGTATTTTTGCTTCAATTTTCAAAGAACCCTTATTATTCTTTTTCTTCATTGGTCATAGAATCATAATAGAATTCAAGTTTTGGATTATTGCAATGAAATAAAACTCGTCTTTTTTTTTTGCTTCAATGGTCATTGGTCATTGTTTTTCTTCAAAGGTTACACTATCATAAATCTATATTACTATAATGGAAGTGAAACTCATGTAATGTTTTGCTTCAATGGTCGTAGATACAGTAAATAATTACTGTGTTACAAATGTTAGAATTCATATCATTATTTTCTTTCAAAGGTCATAGAATCATGAATATTACTACAATATGAATTAAACATATGTCTTTTTGCTTCAATTGTCATAGAACTTCTTTTTCTTCATTGGTCATAGAATCATAATAGAATTCAAGTTTTGGATTATTGCAATGAAAATAAAACTCGTATTTTTTTGCTTCAATGGTCATAGGTTATTATTTTTCTTCAAAGGTTACAGAATCACAAATCTATATTACTATAATGGAAGTGAAACTCATGTAATGTTTTGTTTCAATGGTCATAGAATCATGAATATTACTACAATATGAATAAAACACATGTCTTTTTGCTTCAATTGTCATAGAACTCTTATTATTATTTCTCTTCATTGGTCATAGAATCATAATAGAATTCAAGTTTTGGATTATTGCAATGAAAATAAAACTCGTCTTTTTTGCTTCAATGGTCATAGGTCATTATTTTTCTTCAAAGGTTACAGAATCACAAATCTATATTACTATAATGGAAGTGAAACTCATGTAATGTTTTGCTTCAATGGTCATAGAATCATGAATATTACTGCAATAGGAATAAAACACATGTCTTTTTGCTTCAATTGTCATAGAACTTCTTTTTCTTCATTGGTCATAGAATCATAATAGAATTCAAGTTTTGGATTATTGCAATGAAAATAAAACTCGTCTTTTTTCCTTCAATACAATCGACTTTCAATACAATTTCCTTTCTTCTTGTTTTCTTTCTCCTCTTTTTCTCCTTCCCCTTCTTCTCCTCCTTTTTCTCTTCCCCTTTTTCTTCTCTTTTTCTCCTTTTTTTCCTCCTCCTCCTCTTTCTCCTTTTCCTTCTTCTTCTCCTTCTCCCTCCTCTTTTTCTCCTTCCCCTTCTTCTCCTCCTTTTTCATTTATTATTCATAAACACGTCTACTTCAGAATTAATAAGTCATTATTTTTCTTCAAAGGTTACAGAATCACAAATCTATATTACTGTAATGGAAGTGAAACTCCAATGTAATGTTTTGCTTCAATGGTCGTAGATACAGTAAATAATTCTTGTTTGGGATTTGTAAAATATGATTTTGTAATGTCACTCTAGAGAAAGAAGAATGTAGACCAACAGAGCGCTGATGATTGTATGATTGTAATTAATGCATTAAATGTAATTGTTAATCTAATTGCCTGTGTGGTTCAGTTATGAGAATGCCTTCTTTTATCCCGTAGTTTAATGATTGTATTCTAGAAATATTGAATACTTAATAAATACGGTAGATCAGTTTAAAGCGCTATCATACAAGAAATGTGACGTTTTAATCGTTATTTCGTCTTCACACATTGCCAGTTGGGATCAACCATTGTTTTATTAATAAAACTTTAGGTGCGGAACACTCTCTTATTCTTGAACTGCGTATGGTATTGTAAGTGACATTAGGGTGTTATTAACTACATTTATTCTTCTAAAATATTTTTAAATTTATATAAATCAAGTGACTGGCTAGTTGTCTGTCAAATTTTTCAATTTATTTCCACAAACAATTACACAAAAACAAGCAACAAAAGTAAAAATTTGAGATTAAACAAAATACAAACGTAAATAAAAACCAGAATCGAGGCGGGGAGAAGTGGTGCGAAGGGAGGATGGGAATGGAAACCATAATGACACTTATAATTCCATTTATAAGAATAAGTAAGCGTTCCTCTACCTAAAATCTCAGAAATTAACACTGAAAACTAGTCGACTGGCTGAATGTAAAAGCGCTGTTCTAAAATGAATATCTTTCTGAGAAAGGTCCCTAATTCCATTTTATAATTTATTGTACAGAACAACAGAAGCATATAAAAATATTTATCTACGACCATGTTATAACGCAATCAATACAGTTTCGTAATTGAAATCGAAACAGTAGCTTTTTCGAAATGGAATTTGAAACTTGTATCATAATGAGGACTTTTCGATAAAGATTGTATATTATGAAACGTTCCTTGTTCAATTTGATCCAGTTTTAACACACTGGAACGGACCAGTTTAACCTAATACTGCAAGCATTGAAATAGAACATGGTCGTTTGAATCAAGGTTAGTTTTAGATTGATAATGTAGATGTTGTTTTTTGTTGGTCGTAGATAAAATGGTGTATGCAATGGTTGTATTGTAGCCTTTAAATGACTTGAAATACCTTGAAATAACTAGCGGCGTTGCCGCTCGTATTTTAACCTCGGTATCTCACTCGTCATTTAAAGGCTCTCATAATACTACCATTGCATAAACTACTGTACTAGTACTGTACAGTCTCACTGTATATTTTCACAACGCACTCTGCGATTGTTCTACAATTTGCTACAAAGTTTTGAATTGCATTGTATACTCTATCAATATCCAGGGACCAGACGTTTTCTTCGTTATAGATGTAGATAGAATATATTTTTTGGAATACAATAATTTGTAAGCAACTCGAATCTACCATCGTAGCTTGGAGACCTTATAATACACAAGTGGCAAACATGTATGAAGGAAAATATCGGTTTATTCCAGAATACAATCATTGCCTATGTTCACACTGGGTCGATTTTTGTGTACTGCTCAGCATGCGGCCAATGCTTTTGCACACAAAATCGACCAAGTGTGGACATAGAGATTCTATTCTTGATCTTGTCACATAAGGCTGGGCGTACACCGGTTAGTCAAGACAAGACGAGATTAGTCACAATAATTCACATAGTTGCTTATGAAGCAGCACACACTGATGCAATGACTAATCGGTGTGTGTTGCTTCATAAGCAACTATGTGAAGTACTGTGACTAAACGTGACTAATCTTGTCTTGACTAACCGGTGTACGCCTAGCCTAAAGATTGATGCATGAGTTAGGCTAGGCGTACACCGGTTAGTCAAGACAAGATGAGATCAACACAGTACTTCACATAGTTGCTTATGAAGCAACACACACCGATTAGTCATTGCATCTGTGTGTGCTGCTTCATAAGCAACTATGTGAATTATTGTGACTAAACGTGACTAATCTCGTCTTGTCTTGTCTTGACCAACCGGTGTACGCCTAGCCTAAGCTTCTCCATGAAGTAGCAGTAGAGCCTTCATAGGTATCAAAGTAGGATACATCTGTTGAAACAAAATTAAGAATAAAAAATGTGAGTACCAACTCAATAAAAAAAATATATGTACAGTATATTCTCTTGAAGTTGAAATCCAAAATGAACAGTTTTTCGCCATGAATAGAGGAAGTTTGAAAGTCAGTTATGATTCCAGAAATCTCTACCTACAACCATAGAGTAGAGAGTATTTTACTCTGCGGAGCTTACGTCTACTTCATATATAATCAGATTCATTTAATTTGACGCTTGGCATTAGATAGAGAGATATTATTTATTGACGTTGCTGATGACCGTAGCGTACGATGACAAAGAAATAATATCTATCTATCTAATGCCAAGCGTCATATTAAATGAATCTGATTGTGGTATCCATTGTGCATCTGTCAATGATCTGCGAAGCTTACATCAACTTCATGTTGTCTTTTGCGCTGGGAAAATGTTGAGGAGCAGATATGCTTCTTGGGCGGGCCACTGTTATACTGGGTACGAATTGAAATGAAAGGCACCCACATAGTAGACACACACTGTTAAAACATGATACTTGTGTCAGTTTGGGTACCTTTTTCTCGCATCCAATGTAACCGCGGCCTGGACCTAAGTGTGTGAAAAACGATTCTGGCCAACCAATATATTCAATGTATAGCAGGATTCTTTAAACTTGTCAGAAGACAGCTGATTGATGTACGCTCGTTTACTAACGTTAAATCAGCTGTTTTCTGACAAGTTAAAAGAATCCTGCTATACTCTACAACTAACGGTACACACTATCAGCAGAAATTTTCCTATTTCCTCTTTTCATCAGAATAACTGTTGGTTTTGCTTTTGTGCTTTAATAGTTAGGCTAATAGATCCAATTTATTATTATTACTTTTGCAATTCTCATATTTTAAAGAATCTTCAGAAATATATTATAACTGAACAAAAAGTAGAACTAAAATAAATTATGTAAGTTACTTAATTTTTTCTTAATATAAATTCTTTGAATAAATCGAAAATTAATTATTATAAATACGAAAAGTAAGTGAATCTAAAATTATCAGGCTACATCCGTACATCGCACTAGACGTGCACTACTTATTACTTAGCAAGCCATGAGATGCATGGCGTCTAGTGTATGGCAGCTTGAAGTCAGCTGTTCAAACATTTTCTGATACAGAGCGTGCCATACAAATTGGCGTCTCACTGGAGCATGCGCGTTGATCGCTTTCTCCCACTACAGTACCTGCTGACTCGCGGTACAGAAAATTTCAAAAGTTCATTCAGCTGGCAAACTCAGCTTTATAAAAAAATCATATTCGCCTCGGTTACCTAGCAGTACTATGTTATTTGCTTCACTGACTGTACTAGCCTTAGCGGCTGGAGGGGAAGCGTGGTGGGAGAGATTATCCATCTCTCTCGCACTCCCTCCCCTAGACGCCAATTTGGATGGCACGCTCTGTAGTGTAGGTTGCGTTTAAACTATGTGGCATTGTTTGCTAGATAGGCCTGCATCAATGTTATATGGTCATTTCGAAGTTTTACTACAAGAAGATTCACTATACCAACACTACAAACACTATACCAAATCCAAAGTATAGCAGGATCCTTTTAACTTGTCAGAAATCAGCTGTATCGGTGATAATTAAACAGTGATTTCGACACAATAATCAAAAGGCTTAAAAGTCTTGAAGTCTTTAAAACACCTTTTTAAAGAAGACCTTTCAAAGAATAACTTCTTAAAAGACCTTTTCAATAATCTGCGCGATTCAGCATTTGTAGGTTGTATTGTGATATAAAACATATGTTTTCTGACAAGTTAAAAGGATCCTGCTATAGTAGGCTAAAGTCCTTCTTGAAACCCTGAAATATAGGTATAATTTATAGGCAGCCTATATATAACGTACGATAAGTTGTAATGTTTTAGAGACCGTTTAATTGAAATGGCTAACGTACAACCACACACAGGATCCGTTTCACATGAACGCAGTGCGTCGCGGCGTGGGCACCAAAGACAAACCGACGCTGGTGGCGTCGGCGTTCGAGTCGCGTCTGCTCGGCTGCATTTGTCACGATGAGCACTCGTCGTCGGTCTGCTACATGTGGCTGCATCGCGGCGCCCCGCAGCGGTGCGGCTGCGGCCACTACTTTCAGCTGGTCTATGAGCCGCCGTTCGAGGCCGGTCGGCCGCCCTGCGAGTAAGAGAGAGAGAGAGAGAAACAATTGGAACAAGTTTTTGTTTGAAAACACAAATGTTGAATAAATTGATGGTTTTTCTGAAGGAGATTTGAAGTACCTAGTTGATGATGAAAAAATTATTTTTGTTGAATAAAATGCATTTTGTTTTTAGTTAAAGCAATTGATGGTTTTTCTGAAGGAGATTTGAAGTACCTAGTTGATGATGAAAAAATGATTTTTGTTGAATAAAATGCATTTTGTTTTTAGTTAAAGCAATTGATGGTTTTTCTGAAGGAGATTTGAAGTACCTAGTTGATGATGAAAAAATGATTTTTGTTGAATAAAATGCATTTTGTTTTTAGTTGAAGCAATTGCTGCTAATTGCTTAATATTATAATGGAAAGAATTGATTTACAAATAATGGAAGAATTGATTTTTGTCGAATAAAGCTTATTTTGTGTTTTGTTGTAATTTTCTGTAGAAGTGTAGAAGTAAGAGAGACGAAGCAAGAGAGAGAGAAACAAGTTGGAGTCGTTTTTGGAACGAGATTTTGTTTGAAACACATTAACTTTCAAATGTTGAATGAATTGATGGTTTTTCTGAAGGAGATTTGAAGTACAGTACCTAGTTGATGATGAAAAAATTATTTTGTTGAATAAAATGCATTTTGTTTTTAGTTGAAGCAATTGCTGCTAATTGCTTAATATTATAATGGAAAGAATTGATTTACAAATAATGGAAGAATTGATTTTTGTCGAATAAAGCTTATTTTGTGTTTTGTTGTAATTTTCTGTAGAAGTGTAGAAGTAAGAGAGACGAAGCAAGAGAGAGAGAAACAAGTTGGAGTCGTTTTTGGAACGAGATTTTGTTTGAAACACATTAACTTTCAAATTAATGTTGAATGAATTGATGGTTTTTCTGAAGGAGTACCTAGTTGATGATGAAAATATGATTTTTGTTGAATAAAATGCATTTTGTTTTTAGTTGAAGCAATTGCTGCTAATTGCTTTATATTATAATGGAAAGAATTGATTTACAAATAATGGAAGAATTGATTTTTGTCGAATAAAGCTTATTTTGTGTTTTGTTGTAATTTTCTGTAGAAGTGTAGAAGTAAGAGAGAGAGAAACAAGTTGGAGTAGGTTTTGGAACGAGATTTTGTTTGAAACACATTAACTTTCAAATGTTGAATGAATTGATCGTTTTTCTGAAGGAGATTTGAAGTACCTAGTTGATGATGAAAATATGATTTTTGTTGAATAAAATGCATTTTGTTTTTAGTTGAAGCAATTGCTGCTAATTGCTTAATATTATTATGAAAAGAATTGATTTACAAAGAATGGAAGAATTGATTTTTGTCGAATAAAACTTATTTTGTGTTTTGTTGTAATTTTCTGTAGAAGTGTAGAAGTAAGAGAGACGAAGCAAGAGAGAGAGAAACAATTGGAGTCGTTTTTGGAATAAGATTTTGTTTGAAAACACAAATGTTGAATAAATTGATGGTTTTTCTAAAGGAGATTTGAAGTACAGTACCTAGTTGGTGATGAAAACATGATTTTTGTTGAATAAAATGCATTTTGTTTTTAGTTAGAGCAATTACTGCTAATTGCTTAATATTATAATGGAAAGAATTGATTTACGAATAATGGAAGAATTGATTTTTGTCGAATAAAGCTCATTTTGTGTTTTGTTGTAATTTTCTGTAGAAGTGTAGAAGTAAGAGAGACGAAGCAAGAGAGAGAGAGAAACAAGTTGGAGTCGTTTTTGGAACGAGATTTTGTTTAAAACACATTAACTTTCAAATGTTGAATGAATTGATCGTTTTTCTGAAGGAGATTTGAAGTACAGTACCGTACCTAGTTGATGATGAAAAAATAATTTTTGTTGAATAAAATGCATTTTGGTTTTAGTGGAAGCAATTGCTGCTAATTGCTTAATATTATAATGGAAAGAATTGATTTACAAATAATGGAAGAATTGATTTTTGTCGAATAAAGCTTATTTTGTGTTTTGTTGTAATTTTCTGTAGAAGTGTAGAAGTAAGAGAGACGAAGCAAGAGAGAGAGAAACAAGTTGGAGTCGTTTTTGGAACGAGATTTTGTTTGAAACACATTAACTTTCAAATGTTGAATGAATTGATCGTTTTTCTGAAGGAGATTTGAAGTACCTAGTTGATGATGAAAAAATGATTTTTGTTGAATAAAATGCATTTTGTTTTTAGTTGAAGCAATTGCTGCTAATTGCTTAATATTATAATGGAAAGAATTGATTTACAAATAATGGAAGAATTGATTTTTGTCGAATAAAGCTTATTTTGTGTTTTGTTGTAATTTTCTGTAGAAGTGAATAACTTTGAGGTATTGGTGTAACGAGGAATATAGTCCGATTCACGTCAAGAAGTCAGCATTGTTTATATGATGAGCATTGATGCCAATTTTCATTGAGAGAGAAAGAGAAAACTGCACCAAACGTGTTTGTTGGGACTGTGTGCGACAACAATGCACAGTGCGAATAGGATAGAGACATCAGCAACTGCCTTGTGCTGAACAAGGATAGCAAACTCCCATCTATGCTGACTTCTTGACGTGAATCGCACTATAGTAACTTTAATTATTAAAGAACAGTACCGGTACGAGAGGGAAGAGATAAAGCTTTATTGTATAATTTATGATTACGAAATTACCATACTTGAATGCCTGTATGTTGAATGTAATATTGATGGAAGAAATCGCCATTGACTTATGATTCCATCATTATTTGAGTAGTAATTGAGAATTCAGTTAAAGTAACGACTTGTATTTCACTGTAAATAATTGAGAATTACTTCTGTGAATTTGAGGATAGTTGAGGATTGGAAGAAAGCTGCTTTGTAAAATAAATACTAAAAGATTTCTACTGCTCTGTAAAATTTATGATTTCTTCAATGTACTTGAATATACCGTACCTAAATTATTGACGTTTAGAAAGGATTACAAGAATTTTAATAGATTTTTATTTTTCAACATTGCCTGAAGAAGGTTGATTGTTTTCCGTAATTGTTTTCTAGTAAATCGTTTAGTGAGGTTGAGATGTGTAGTTTCATCTTGGAAATGGTTTCAAATTTAAAAAGTACTGTATATGTTTTTTGATGCGTGGATGTTCATGTGAGACTGAAGACCAGAGTTTTAGGAAGAAAGAGCAAGTGTTTTAAACAAATTGCCATTATTTATTATCAAAATTGAAAGGACATAATATCAATAATTATCATTGAAATTTTTATATTAACAAAACTTCCTAAGTAGAAAAAGACAATAGGCCTATATTGTGTTATTAATTCATTATGAAATAATTCTACAACATTTTTGAAAGCAGTTTCAATCATTTCACCTTGTTGAGATTATGTGCGATAAGCAAGTAAAACAAGGAAGTACAGGCCTACACGAATTCAAAATACTGATACTGTATTAATTATAAACAGTTTAAAAATAAGGTAAGACATAGTGTGAATTTAAATAGGAGAACCAGAAGACCTGCGAGTAGCCTATTAATAACTGGTTCATTTTGCTATGGCATCTAGACTGTCATTGAATTACCTCATTACAGCTTTTTACAATGATTAAAGTCTATGACAATTAATTTTTTACTATGATGCAGCCATGATAATATTGTATAGCGGATGTATCTTGAACATTGTAAAAATCTAAAATGACAATAATTCATTTTCAATCCAGATGCCTTAGCAAAAAAATGAACTTGCCATAATATTGGTCATCTTCATAATATTCTGTTCATGCCAATATTTGGATATCACCTAAAGGGTAACGAGCAACGCTCTTAATTATTCCTAATGAAGGTGGTAAGTAAGGCTTAGGAAGCCTTATCCTCTAATCTGGTCTTTTCGACCTGTCATTTGACCATTTTTAGTTCTTGATGTAGGCCTACCTACATCATGCCTACCTGCGGACTATTGTCCACCATAAATTATTACAATATGCATTAATGCGTCTTTCTTATATTCAACAAGACCTCAAATAACAAAATCAAAATTTTCATGCGGTTTAAAATATGCACTAATAATTAAATGCAGTATTTATTGTTGTCAAGTCAGCTGACTGAGATGATGGTACTAATGACCAATACCATAGGCCCCTCTAAATTACAGTTTAAAGTTTAAAAGTTTAAATTACAGTTTTAAAAAGTTTATATAAAGTTATTGTAGTTTAGAGGGGGTTGATGATTTTTCCAAGTCTATCCATCTTTTTATTATAAACATTTTTCAAATAATGTGGACGCAATATTTTAACCACTGTTTAGGTGCGTTTAGACTATGTAACTTTGCTATAAAACATTTGTTATATAACAAGTTTCACAAAAATTTTATTTAACATAAAAAAAAATACTTTTGCGTAGTGTCAGCTGTTGTTATATAACAAAAGTTACATAGGCTAGTCTAAACGCACCTTTATATAGGACTGTACTATCTTCCATCTCCTACTAACATAATCCAACCTCATGCTCCCTTTTCAAATATACAATTTTTATTCTTGAATATTTCAAAACCTTTCTTTCAATTTAGTTCAATAATAATAGTGAGAATTCCATTTCATTTATTGTAGAGTAGGCACCAGCTGAAACCCCTTCTTAGGCTTAGTTGGACCAAATTTTGTAATTTTTTTTTCTGAATAAAATAGGCTACAGTGGAACCTCGATAAGACGATTTTTTGCAAATCCCCTTGAAACTTTCGTCAAATTCAATGCTTAAAGAACCTCTCTAGGCTACACAAAATAGGGTGAATCCCGTCTTGAGACATATTCTCTGTGATTTGGGATTGGACTGATGATTAACATCAGAAAATTTACATAAAATTTATATCTCTTGTAAATTTTCTGTAAAGTGAACGGTGTTCGTGAAATTTGCCATCAAAAATTTAAAATGGCCGCCATTTTGAAAATTTACATCGAACATTTTTTATTTCATTTTTTAAAGTTGAGTCTTTATAGCATAAATATTCATGCCAAATTTCAGATCAATACAACATTTCGTTCTTGAAATAAAAAATCCTAAGTGATAAAAACAAAATGGCAGCTATAAGGATAACCGCTGAGTTTTGGACACTTCAAATGCGACGTTTGTAGTCTCCTATCATCCAGGAACAATACCCTAAAATGTTCGACACTACTTCTGAAACACTCTGTATATACTATATGCGAATAGTGTGGCCTTAGCCTTATGATGTCATACAGAATACTAAAAATTCGTGCTTGTCTAGTAAACGTGTAATGTGTTTGTGACACGATCCAGGAACAATACCCTAAAATGTTCGACACTACTTCTGAAACACTCTGTATATACTATGCGAGTAGTGTGGCCTTAGCCTTGATGTCATACAGAATACTAAAATTTCGTGGTTGTCCACAACATTTCTGGGCTTGAAGGTAGAGAGTGATTCGAAATGGAAGTTACAAATTTCTCACGTGACTTGTAAGTTGAATAGAGCCTTGTTTGCTTTGAGAGTATTAGCCAGATTGGGGAGTGAAAAGACTGCTCTTATTGTATACCATGCTTATTTTCTGTCGATCTTGAGATATGGGGTCATATTTTGGGGGAAAACTATAGAGAATAATGGAATCTTCATTTTACAGAAAAAAGCTGTAAGAATAATTTATAAAGTGAATTCAAGGTGCCTCTCTTTAGAGAGAAGAAATTATTGACGGCTCCAGCTATTTACATTTTTGAAATAGGAATTTTTGTTTTTGAAAATAGAAGGATGTATGAGGTGAATCAATGGAATCATCCTCATAATACAAGGTTTAGGGGGTTTTCATACCCCATACATAGACTTAGTCTATTGGAAAGTGGACCTCACTATATGGGGATGAAAATATTTAATGCACTTCCCAATGGAATAAAGGAAGTAGATAGTTTGAGTATGTTTAAAAGAAGGCTCCGAGAATTTCTCATAGATCTGTGTCCGTACAAACTATCCGACTTCCTTGAGAGATGAATTTTGCATGTTACATGTCTTTATAATATCTACCACAAACCTTGACGTGTCATATGCTGCAGGAGCGTTGCTCCCGAGATGCAGTTATATGTGACGAACTAAATAAATATTAAACGTGTAATGTGTTTGTGACTGCAGGACCGGTTCGAGGTGCAGACTCTGAAGAGAGGCGACAACAGTCGCGAGGCTCCGATCGCGATTCGGTCTGTGTACAAGTCGCGCGTGATTGGCTGCATCTGCACCGACGAGTCGACCGCCATCCAATGGATGTGGCTGAAGCGCGGCGCGCCACAGCAGTGCGCGTGCGGACACTACTTTCAGCTGACCGATGCGAAAAGCGCCGCTGGCCAATAGGGAGGGTGCTCGCCAACATAAACTGTATAGCAGGATTCTTTTAAATTGTCAGAAACAGCTGATTGATGTACGCTCGTTTACTAACGTTAAATCAGCTGTTTTCTGACAAGTTAAAAGAATCCTGCTATAATCTTGTGTAGTGATGAGTAGATTACGAAAAAGAGCGGCCAATATAGTGCTGCTAACATAAACTATGAACTTATAGTGTTGAGTAGATGGTTGTAGAGTATTCATATAATATGTGCTCTATAGCAGATTCTGTATAAGAGTTTCTTGGTGCAACCCAACATGAGAGAGTAGGATCTCTTCTAATAGGCTACAGTATCGTAAGAATATCTGAGAAATATATTCTCTACTCCATTCAGAAATTTAATGTTTACCTATAGTCAGGTTTTATGAGACGGGGTTAAGCCGTTTTGAAATGCTTGGTAGCTTATTAGCTGGCACCAGCAAAACAAAGTATAATTTATTTTTTTCTATTCTAAAATTTTTACATTCTATTTAGGATGTATGACTTGTTTAAAAATCAGTTACGTTAGGTAGCACAAACATGCATTGACAGAAATATTATCCAGTTAAAAATTAAATTAAACTATCCAGACTCTTGTTGGCACACAGAAATATTATAGCCGAGTGAAGAATATTACATATTCATAATAATCATTGTTGCCTGTATTATGTTACATGTATATTTTTATGTTATATCTATGTATAAGCCTACTTCCCTTTTTTATGAAGGAATAATACATAATTAAAATAGGCCTATAGTTGCAATCCTGTAATATTATGAAATCAAAGTTCAGAGTGCAGGATGTTGTAAGTGCATAATTTTCACTGATAATACAAATTGTTTTTGTTGAAAAAAATATAGCCTAATTGATTCACAATTTTTTGTCTTTGTAAAATCATATTTCTGATTGAGATCAATATTATTCCTGATGAAATTTTCCACCATAAATTATTCAATATTCATTATTCTGAGGAAATGAATTTTGAAGTTCATTAATTGGCATATTATCTAAAGACCTATAATTAATGTAACGTTATTAAATTGACAATGTGAATACTGTAAGTTTGAAATTGATGTAAATGATATCGTTAAAAGTCAGTTGAATTCTTTCATTTAAAAGTATCTAGAAAATATCTTCATGATTTATTCACAATAATGTATTTCAATAGATCTACTGCATTAAATTCATTGATTTTGTTTACCTTATGTGAATATTGCATTTGTTATCTTTGTTTTTCTATTATTATATTAATAAAATGTTCAGTATTATTGGATTTTCATTAACAAACATTGTTTATTATTTCTCATAATTAGTTCACTTACCTAATTTTACAGTTGAAATTTCCATATCAATCACAGCCCTTGATTAGTTGTGAGTCCTGTAGTATGGAAAGGTTATTAGTTATATCTAAAGACCTTGGTAGTAAGGTACATACTATATACTCTCTTATAAATAAATTATTTATTTATTTAATACCTAATGAATAATTTATTTAAATATAACACACACATTCAGTATATACAGTATAAATGAACAAAAATTACAGTTTCTAGGTCTTGTTCAAAAACAAGCGGACTCAGGTTCACCAACTGCTGCAGTCAAAGCCTCACTCAGATACTCTAATTTTTACTTCACTGAATTGGGATGGTACAAAAGTGTCCCAGCGACATTCTGGTCTACCACTCCAAGGATTCCAAACGACATTTTGTCCCATTTTCACTGACGACATTCTGTCCCACATTCCTGAGATGGACCAATATGTCGGCTGCATGCACGACATTTTGGTCCAATCTATATTCCTTTACTTTCCGACAATTTGTACCAACGACATTCTGTCCCACATTCCTGAGCTGGACCAATATGTCGGCTCCATGCACGACATTTTGGTCCAATTTACTTACTTTCGTTCACTTTCCGACAATGTGTACCAGCGACATTCTGTACCACGTTTCATTCGCAATATCGATTTAGGCAAAATATCGACTTTGAACTTCTAGTCAATTAGGGTGTAAGTGTGATGTCACAGAATCCCAATCCGACATTACATGTTTCCAAACATTTGACACTGACATTTGAAAGTGTATGCAGTCAGTTTTCGATTAATATGCTTTAAAATAAAATTGGTATGATATTTTGTCTTTTCAGGGTCATATTAAGGTTTTAAAGCGATGAAAAAACAAGGTTAAGTGACTTTTGAAATTGTCAGTATTTGGATTTTTAATTTTCTGTAATCCTTCTTTTTCTCCACTATCAAAATTAAGAGAAAAATCATTATACTAAGATAACTATACTAAGATAACTATAAGATAACTTATAGATTAGCCCAACATATATTGTCGAGTTACAGTTGATTTGAAAGCAAATTGGTGGGAATTTGAAGCTAAGTAATACAGCATCCTATGAAAAAGTAAGTTGGACTATCTTCCTTTTCAAAATTCTCAATATCTCATAACCATCTCGTACAATTCAAATTTCGAGACATAGGTTTTATTACAACCGACCGGCTCAGGTGAATTTTATACCAATATATATCGATAAGTATGAATGAATCGATGAAAATATCGATATTTACGCATTCCTGTGATGGACCAATATGTCGGCTCCGTGCACGACATTTTGGTCCAATCTATACTCCTTCATTTTCCGACAATTTGTACCAACGACATTCTGTCCCATTATTCTTGAGCTGGACCAATATGTAGGCTCCACGTACGACCTTTTGCTCCAATTTCCTTACATTTCTTCACTTTCCGACAATGTGTACCAGCGACATTCTGTCCCACATTCCTGAGTTGAACCAATCCATGAAACGACATTCTGTCCCAAAAATGGGACAGAATGTCGCTGGAACAAACTGTCGTTGGGACAAAATGTCACGCTCCCCATTGAATTGATCAGTATATATTTTTTTATAGTTCAATTGATGAAATGAGACTTTTTGATGGAAAAATAGTTCAATTTAATAGATAATTTTGCCCTCTATTCTATCACCGGACACAGGTCTGCCAGCTGATTGCTGTAACAGCTGTTCGAGATAGTCACCATAGCAGAAAGCAGAACGGAATTTGTGATCTAACTAAACTTTAGGCTAGATTCTTGTTTTGTTGTGGATAGAATAATTGTATATTAATCAGTCAGTAGTGTGTGAAAATGGCAGCGACCGTCAAAATATTCAATATAGTCAAGTCAAATATGTCCCCGAACAAGTTAACCTACGGATTATTGGCTCCAATGCAAGTAAGAAGCAAATATTATTGTATTTCAGAACCTGACCCCAGCATGAAATTCAAGGACATGAGCGAACGCGCTGTACACATTATGTTTTGGACCGAACTTTTCCGCGGATTGGGAATTACATTGGCCAATCTGTTCAAGGAACCGGCCACAATCAACTACCCGTTCGAGAAAGGACCTCTCAGCCCCAGGTTTCGTGGTGAGCACGCGTTGAGGCGTTATCCTTCGGGCGAAGAGAGGTGCATCGCTTGCAAGCTGTGTGAAGCGATTTGCCCGGCCCAAGCCATCACAATTGAAGCGGAGGAACGTGAGGATGGCAGTCGACGAACCACAAGGTACGACATTGACATGACCAAATGCATTTACTGCGGGTTTTGCCAGGAGGCCTGTCCTGTAGATGCCATCGTTGAAGGGCCCAACTTTGAGTTCTCGACTGAATCCCGCGAGGAATTGCTCTACAACAAGGAGAAGCTGCTAAACAACGGTGACAAGTGGGAATCCGAAATAGCCAGCAACATATATGCAGATCATCTGTATCGATGAATATAGTAAGCTACCAAAGTAGTCAACTACAATTCAATAATTGTTAAAGCTCCTGCCCATCAAGGAATCAAGTATCTCTCAAAGTTTTGATGAATGAATCATGATTCTTCTGCAGTTATTCAATGTATAGCAGAACTCTTTCTGAAGTTATTACAAATAAATTTAATTATACAAACTAATGTTTTACAAATTTTATTTTAATCCAGTTCAAAGTTTGTTGCTTTTCATAAATCAATATTCAAAATAGAATAGTAATACTGTATTTTTTTTATTGGTGGAGAGACCCTTGAGCTGATAATATAGTGAAGCGGTGAGGGCAGAGTGTAGCGGAGAGAGTTTTAAAAAATCCATGTAGGTAAACGCGCCAGAACATAGTGATGCGTAGAGCATTTTGGGCTATGCTCTCCTTGCCGCTCCAATATGGTTTTAGCCTTACAGGTAGTTCCACCCAGCCGTATAAGAAGATTGCACAATTTTTGTAATAGGCAACTGGCTGTTTAAATCTATTGATAGTTTCAATTTACAGCCTGCTGATAAGTTTATTGTTAAATTAATAAGAATGATCTCTTCAATTAATAAATAATGTTCTCTAAAAATGTCAAGTGCACTACCTGTTCACATTGAATTTTAACTAGTGGAAAGAAGGTAGTACTCTTAAAATTTCAAAAGAAATTTTCCCTAAAAATGTCGAGTGTACTACCTGATCACATTGAATTTTAACCAGTGGAAAGCCGAAAGAAGGTAGTACTCTTGAAATTTCAAAAGAAATGTTCCCTAAAAATGTCAAGTGTGTAGCACTACCTATGCTGTTGAAGAATATGTCACTAAAGCCTGGTTTTCATTAGTAGAGTTAGTGGTAGAGTTCCCTGGGCGAGTACTAACTATCTTGTGAACTCTCCCAATGAAAACGTTCATAGTAGAGTAGAGTGATGGTAGAGTACTTGTTTTTAAGTACCAAGTAAGTAGAGTAGAGTTAGTATGCTAGTTACTCTACCACTAACTCTACTAATGAAAACCAGGCTTAAACAAGTTGAGAAAAAGATTGCGTGAGGGTTTGATCCGACACTTCATGTCTGGGGCAATGTGCAATTTTGCTTCAACTTCAGTAACTACCTGCACTATCATAGATTGAGTAATTATTGTCTATATTATGGCTGGATTTCACGATTCCAGTAGACGTTCAGGTTACTGGAGGCAGGTGGATCATATGATCGTCAACTCTATACAAACAAGTAGTCCAATGCACACTGACTGGAATCGTGAAATCCAGCTATTACAGCCTATATTGAAGTCCTCATAATTATGTACTTCAATACTGTTGGAGGCTCCAAACATCATTTGGCTATACCTATTGACCATTGAGTGTGTTTCGATGAGTCTCATTTATGATCTAATGAGTCTAATGATTGATATTTGAATATATTTCATGAAGATAAATATTGCAAGATATTGCAATATCTATAAAATACCACAGTAAGTTAATACAAAAATAGGTCAATAGCTTGACTCAACTTGGATCTTGAGCCAAACTGTAATCATCGGCGGAATGCCCGATACTCAATTTCACATTAGAAAAACAGATCTGCTACAAAAATGAAAATTGCATTAAAAAAAAACCAGTGTATAGCAGGTTTATTTTAACTTGTCAGAAAACAGCTGATTTAACGTCAGTAAACGAGCGTACATCAATCAGCTGTTTTCTGACAATTTAAAATAATCCTGCTATACTACATCGTACATTGTAGCCTACCTATATATTTACATTATAGGTTGAGTTATACCATTGACTATTAATCTACACTGTAGATTATTAGTCAATATTGTTATACCGTATAACTTATACGGATCTGCTACACAGAAGGCCTGTGCATAAATTCATTTTTCAGTAACAAAAGCAAGGAAAATTTGAAATAAAAAACAACATTCTATCACAAATACAATATATATTTATTCAACTTTGGTCGCCTTATCGTAACAATCAAGAAATCAATAATTACACAGCCAAACTCCACAAAAATAATATCGTTTTATCACTGGGCTGAAGATGATTATGTAGGTAAATAATAATAAACAAAAATAGATTTCAACTAAATCTGAAAATCAATAGATTGGGAATACATTGCTAGTTATAGATTTGTTAACAAGAAATGTATATATTCTTCATAATTTACGCTAATTTACTTTGAGAATATCATGTGAATACAAAAGCAGAATATTAATTATAGTATTCCTGGTTAAAATCAAAATCGTAAAATGATCTGCGGGGCCTGCTACATAAAACTTGAAAACTTGGTCTTTTAAAACAGGAAAAAGGCGGACTCACACTAGACTTTGCATACAATGAAAGAAAATTGTTAGTCTAGTGTGAATTCTCCTTGTATTACAAGACATAGCCTAGATTTTATGAAACAGGCCCCTGGTCTAGCAACCACGGTCAAGAATGAAACATGAAGTTGGTGAAATACGAAAATAATCCATGTAACAATAATATCTTATCGAGTTATAGTTTATTACATACTAACCAAATATGAGAAAGGAATATTTCTGATAATACTGTTTGAAAATTTAAAGCTGTGATGTATTAATTCCATAACAAAATTTACTCAGCCATTTATTAATTATTTTTTATGACTGTGTTCCCTACTTTGTTACTTCAATTTCTAATTGTAATTCTAGATGTCATTCATCTTTTATCAATCGGCTACTCAATCTTATCCCAATAAAACAGGAAAACTTGATTATGTTGATCTCTTGACAGATTTTTTTGGGAAAAAAATGACAATGTTCGTGGTTAAATTGTTGCTACACTTTTTTAAAATTCTCTTAATGAAGTATAGCTTCCCTAGAACTGAAATGTGATAACTGGGCGTAAAAACCAAATGTTAATAAAATCTAGAACTAAATTCAACTAAAGATTTTAGTTGCGACTGAATAAAGTAATCACTTGAGAAACAAGACTAGATTAAAGCAGATCACTTATTTTATTCAAGTAGAAGATAACCGAAACTTTAGGGTAATCTCACAACGTAATAAGTAGAAGTGAAATAACCATATTCATAGCTAAAATACTTATTTCAACCCAAAATAAATACAGAGGCAAAAATGAATCATTCCCACCGTTATTATTTATAATAAAAGTAATTCGGTTAAAGCTGACAGACCTATATAAATGCTAACAAAAAAAATTGAACAATTGATGTAAGCTACAAGTCGGAAGAGATGGCAATTCTTTATATATTACTAGCATTTGATATTCTTCCCATCAAAATACATTGGTTAAATTAATACAAATTATAACCATTCAATGCATCAAAACAGTCATAAAACATTATTTTGAGACAATTTAGATTCATAATCTTCTCTAAGTCACAATTAACTTACTTGTTATACAATACGTCATCTTACGCTAAAAATTGATAATAATTTTTGTGTCATTTATCAGAATATAGGGCACAATATGGCTAGCTGTACATTACATGAAGAATTTAAATACAAAAATAGAATACCTTTTTTCATCATAAGAAAATGCTTCGCATAGTATCACTAATAGGGGTCTGATTCATGGAAAAGGTTGATACTCCAGACAGACTAATAGCACGATTTACTATGAAATAAATTACAAACTCTAGTGTGTGTTAGCCTTTTTACTGTATTACAGGTCTTCTAAATCTCTATGAAACGGGCCACAGGTCTAATTTCTGTCAGTATGAATTGTATACATGAAATTGAAAAATAATACAAACCTTTTTATTTTAAAATTTTAATAAAAAAATAATAAAAGTGGTAGGTACCAGTAATTGATTACCGCACCTTTACTTTGGGTGCTACCATTACTACAAGAATACCTTCATTTTAGTAGCAGCTGTTGAACAAATCCATATTAGAGCTAGTAAAATAAGAATGAAATATTATTTATAAGTGTAGCTCACACTACAAAAAACCGCTCAAATGAGGTTACTTCTTCATAATTTATGGTCATAGGCTAACAGGTAGCTGTTTATGAGTAGTATAACAAAGAATTTAAAAAAATTAATTTTGAATTATACAAGAAATGATTGGAAACACTAAGAATTTTTAGGTCTCACTACAATTTGTACGTTTTGAAAAGCAAGACTAGCTGCAATCTGTCTCTCTCTTGAGAGAGAGGAGAAGCTACAATTACTTTCCAACAAAACATTTCGGAACCCTACATTTTATTTAAGAAACTCAATAAACAGTGTTAGAACTAAGCGAAACATTTTGTACATTTGATATCATAACAGTATTGTCTTAAACTAATTTGAGTATTTCAAAAATAAAACTAATAATGACTCGATAGGTAACAGAAATTGAGCACCAACTAACTATCAATGGATCGCTTTAATCTGAAAATGGCCGATTCAACTCATTTTTAGGCGAGAAATTCACTCAAAGGAAACCCCGCAAAAAGTAGGTGAATAAATGTGAACTCATAACTAAAGCGCTTCTACAATGGAACGAGTCAGCTGAGCGGAGTTTTATCAATGAAACAATTTAAAGTAGAATAAGATAGGCGGCCGATTGCACGAAAGCTAATTAAATTTAACGGCCGTAAAATGACGAAGCCACAATCCCAATTGCGCTCTGTCAAATAGCGTCATTATCAGCGATTAAATTCAATCAGGTTCCATGTATAGCAGGATTCTTTTAACTTGTCAGAGAACAGCTGATTTAACGTTAGTAAACTAGCGTACATAAATCAGCTGTTTTCTGACAATTTAAAAGAATCCTGCTATACTGACTGTACACATTGTGGTGATCTGATCACTGCTTACAGCCTTAATCCCGCTTTTGCCGGTCCGCTGATAGAAAAACACATTGTAGTAAATGAACGCGGCCACACTTTCCGGTCCGCTTTCAATGTAGACGCTCCAATTGACAAACATACGTTTCTCTCAACCGGTGAAAGCGGATAGTGTGGGTCGGACCCAGAAATAAGCTTGAAAGCGATCCATTGATCATTAGTTTAGTTCTTAAGGCTTAGCTTGAGCGATATCCGTTGGGTGGCTTACCAATTTGTCCAACTGTATTTAATCATTTTTAATATCACATCTTAATCTGGCGATTGAAAAAAACAACAACAATACATAGTGATTAAAATTATTTCTGAAATATAGTCAAACATATTTATTTCATTGAAATCGTGATTGATTGTTATTTATTAAATAGTCAAGTTAATGTTGTATTCAAACAAGAATTAGAAGGCGTGTTCTGAAATAATATAGTCAAACACATTTATTTCATTAAAATCGTGATTGATTGTTATTAGATAGTCAAGTTTATGTTGTACTTGAAGAAGAAGTAGAAGGCGTAAGTACACTATCAAATTAAATTTTGCATTCAATAAAACAGCATCAAATGTTGTTCAGGAGTTGACAATTCTTCAAGTCTTTAAAAATCTTTTCAAATGTTTTCGATTTGGAATTGGAATTTTTTCCAGACTTAGTATTGGTAAAAATGTTTTAATGTTCAAGAACTAAGTTTTCACCCTAACACAGTGACATCTTAGGCTAGGCGTACACCGGTTAGTCAAGACAAGACAAGACGAGGTTAGTCACGTTTAGTCACATTATTTCACATAGTTGCTTATGAAGCCGTACACACCGAGCAATGACTAATCGGTGTGTGTTGCTTCATAAGCAACTATGTGAAGTACTGTGACTAAACGTGACTAATCTCGTCTTGTCTTGTCTAACCGGTGTACGCCTAGCCTAACACAGTGACATCAAATTTGTAACTCTCACAAAGTGTTTTAGTAAAAGAAACAGTGAGTTAGGCCTACTCAACTTCCTACTATACTATGAATTATTACTGCACTGACTGCAGCAGTCTATTATGCACTGAAAATGATTAATAAGAAACGACAATCAATATGTTTGCCACCCATGCTCAAACTAAATGTACCTTAGGAGCTGTACGGCACTTCACATGCACCGACTATGCACCGATAAGTTGAACGGTGTCGTCACTGCAGTTGTAGCTGTTGTTGGGGGCAGGAGGCGCAGTTTCGGCGTTCTGGGAGTGGGCGCTGTTTGCCGGTGCACCGGTGTGCTGCACCGGACTGCTCGGTTTGGGAGCGTGCACTGGCAGCCGTCGCACCGACAACAGCGGCCGGCCGCCGCGGCCAGACGTGCCGCTGTGCAGTCGGCGACCACCGGCGGCCGCATGCGGCAGCCGCACGTCGGCAACGGCCACCGAATAGGCCGGCGGCGGCTCGCGGCACAGAAACTCCTCGTCCATGTGCGCCGGCAGCGACACCGAGTGCCGCAGTCTGTGAATGAATGTTCAGTTTGTGAGCAATAGCTTGACCAATGGCCATTAGGTGCAATAACAAATATTATGGATTGTCATATTGACTGACCAATCTCAGTACAGCTGTATTAATTTAATTTGACGCTTGACATTAGATAGATATAGCAGAATCCAATTCAACTTGTCAGAAATCAGCTGTTTCAAAGAGCAATATCACAATACTTAACCTACAAATGCTGAATCTCGCAGATTATTGAAAAGGTCTTTTAAAAAGTTATTCTTTGAAAGGTATTCTTTAAAAAGGTCTTTTAAAGACTTTAAAGGTTCTTTAGACTTTCAAGCCTTTTGATTATTGTGTCGAAATCACTGTTTAATTATTACTGGATCAGCTGATTTATGACAAGTTAATTGGCTCCTGCTATAGATAGAAAGGTATTATTTCTTTGCCATTGTACTCTACGGTCATCAGCAACATCAAGAAATAGAATCTCTTTATCTATCTATCTAATGCCAAGCTTCAAATTAAATGAATCTGATTATACACTGCTAGGTGAATACTAGCACAGTTTGGGGTTATTATTTATTTACTTAACTCATCACTTATCTCAACTCATCACTTCTTATACGTCTTGCGATCCATTCATTAACAATTCTATCATATTATCATTAACATATTATCTCTGGTCATTAATTTGTACAACCAAACCAACTCAAACCTCTAACAAAACGTATTTTTAACTTAGTTTAAACTATAAATTCACCGTTTAAACTGAAAAACACAGTTCAAACCAAGTTCAAATTTCATTTTGTAAAACTTGGTTTAATCCAAGATGGTGCACATCAGCTAGTTGAACAACAATAACACATAGTGCAAGATAATATTTCAATTCAAGTACAGTAATATCATTGATTGAATTTAATTGATTTAAAACATGATTGATAATAATTGGAAATAATCATTAGATAATAATTGATTTAGGCTATTAAAAAAATAGACATTAAAATTGAAATATTCAGTTAAATAACCTTAAACTGTGGTAGACACCTTCCATTATATATAGAACATGATCCATTCTATACAGTTATACAGACACCAGCAGTAAATCAAGCTCAGAACCTACTTCTAGACGAGGAGTGTTTGAAACTTTACTACTTCAAATGTATGTACAGTATCTTGTTTTTTCAGAATAAAAATATTTCAATCCCATATCAGACACTGAAAATGGTCAATATGACAGAATGACAGGTCAAAGAACCGGTTCAGACATCGAAAGGTTATAAGTCAAATTATTCATCACAAACTAAAGACCAGGAAAATAATACAGAGAAAATGATTGGCTTAGTCTATGAAATGAGAGTAAATAGTAAGTATTTTAAACGATATCAACGTAATTATTAGAATTTGTTAGAAGGAGGTACTTGTTTATTCAAATGATGGATCTAGTAGAAGTAGGACTCATGTAAAATTTTCTTAGAAATACAATGAATTCAGTTACAAGTTAGTAACTGCAGTAGTTACTGTGGTATTTGGTGAAATATGCTGAAAACGTGATTTCACAAATTGAAGAGATATTATTGTGAAATGGAAATACCATTTCTCTTCAAAATACCCACCTCAATTGAGAAGCCAAATGAGAATGAGCAATGGGCGGCCTTTGTCCATAATATCGAATGGTGTATCCCACTGCTAGCACTAGAAATAGACCTCCAACTAAAGCACCCATCATGGCTGCTGTTATCACAGAATTCTGAAACAAAAACAAGTAGAACAAATAACTATAAACTCATAAATGAACACAAAATTGAAATAAGAAACTAGAGTAACTTTTAAAAAGAGGTTGGATCATTTAATTTAAAGCAAGTTTAATACAGATTGGTCAGAGCCTATAATATTTCCAGCAGTAAAGTTTTCCTTTGATCGATCATACATGCACTTCAACTATATCCACGCTAAGTAATCATGTGGTTAAGTAATAAACATTCAAGACTGCTCTTGGATGGGTGACCGACACAAAAAATTGTGCAATTAGGCGAGGTGGAACCTAACCGTAAGGGTCTCCCCACCGATAAAATGCCATACAATAAAAAAAACTATATCCAGTTTCTACATAAATCCATACATCCAAGAAACAGATCAATTATAAAAGAAAGCTTGTTGCATTACAAGTGCTCATTTATTTGGTGAAGAGCCAATTATAGACATAAACAATTATGTAAAGTACTGTGACTAAACGTGACTAATCTCGTCTTGTCTTGACTAACCGGTGTACGCCTAGCCTGAGAATAGAATATTTTTATTGACCACAAAAAGATATCACAATTTGACATGTAGGCCAGTCATTAAATTACAATGAAGTAGAAAAAAGATAATAGATAGATATAGATATATATACAGGGTGAACGTAAAGTCGCGCAACCCAAAATGATAACAGTCTTAAAAAGCTGTAATGTGTTATTGATTTTTCTTTCAAAGTTTATGAAGAGACTTTTTGGAGAACGAATGAACGTTTCACTTATCGTCTGCAGTCTGTCGTCAGTCAAAACACTTGGTCGGATGGTACGATTACGGTCATTCACGCTACCTGTATCCCGAAAACGATGAAACAAACGACATATATGGTCGATTTGTTTGGTACTTTGGCATCTGGAAAGGCATTTGAGAAATGTTCTTGACACTTTGCGTAGGATTTCGATTCACAGTAACTCGAAACGATAGAAATACGTTGTTCTTGCGTAAAAGACATTGCGACTTGAACTGAACAAACAAACTGATTTCTGGCTAATTGTCGCCCGATGGCGTGATTTGGCAGTGCAGCCACGTGCTGTACAACTGGACGAAAAATTCCCATATGCAAATCATACTTTACAAATTTACCTGTCATACCTAGACGGCTTCAAACATTGGGTTGCGCGACTTTACGATCACTCTGTATATATAGATAATACAACAACAGTAGGAACATTCGGCTTATTTTACAACAATATTCTTACTACAATTTAAAATCCCCTACAGTCATGCAGGAAAATCACCTGCAAACAGGCCTCCTCGTCACTGGCGTCGCCACAGTCATCGCTGCCGTCGCACCAGAGCCGCGCGGCGAGACAGCGTCGGTTGCGACACTGTCGCTTGTCGGGCATGGCGGCGCACAGTTCGGCCGGACAGCCGGCCTCGTCCGACTCGTCCGTGCAGTCCGTGCGCGAGTCGCACCGCTGGCCCGGCTCGTAGCAGCCTTCGCCGTTCGAACAGCTGATGCGTGTGAGCTCGCATCCCGGCACTAAATAAATTCAATGAATAAGAAAGCAAGTGCATTGGCAATGACACAATGCACCTTTCCTTGTAAAAACTTATTTTATCTAAGATACAACGCAATTATTATAGCAGGATACTTTTAACTTGTCAGAAAACATATTGTTTTCACACTAGAATTGACGACATGCAGTCAAATTTTTTTTCTGTAAATAACATGAATGTTACTCACTGGACTGTATTGTACACTGGATTGTACTGTATTGTACACTGTACACTGTATTGTACACTGGATTGTACTGTATTGTACACTGTACACTGGATTGTACAGTCCAGTGAGTAACATTTATGTTATTTACAGAAAAAATTTGACTGCATGTCGTCAATTCTAGTGTGAAAACAATAGTGTTAACTTCGCAGTTCGTCATGGATCCAAAAATTCAAAAGAAAAAATATGTTTTACTCGGCCACCAGTACAATAATTAACCTACAAATGCTGAATCTCGCAGGTTGTTGAAAAGGTCTTTTAAAAAGTTATTCTTTGAAAGGTCTTCTTTAAAAAGGTCTTTTAAAGACTTCAAAGGTCTTCAAGACTTTTTAGCCTTTTGATTATTGTGTCGAAATCACTGTTTAATTATTACCAAAACAGCTGATTTATGACAAGTTAAAAGGATCGTGCTATAGTTTCACAATTGAAATTGAAACAACTGCCTTTTCTAAATGGAATTCAAAACTTGTATCGTAGCCTAATGTTAACTTTTCGAAACAGTTAATACATTATGAAACTGTTTCTAGTTCAATCTCATCCAGCATCCAATTTTAAAAACTAAATAGAATAGTTTTAAAACTAAATAGAATCTCAGCTGATCAAAGAGCTGACTAGTGCGTTGCTAATGCGTGTGTTTAGCTAGCAGCTGTCCTAGCCTTAAGCCCGGTCTAGACGCTACGATAAGTTTGTCAAACTTATCGTTCCAACTATAGCAGGATTATTTTAAATTGTCAGAAAACAGCTGATTTAACGCCAGTAAACGAGCTTACATCAATCAGCTGTTTTCTGACAATTTAAAATAATCCTGCTGTATAGCAGGATCCATTTAACTTGTCAGAAAACAGCTGATTGATGTACGCTCGTTTACTAACCTTAAATCAAATGTTCTCTGACAAGTTAAATGGATACTGCTATAGTTGGAACGATAAGTTTGACAAACTTATCGTAGCGTCTAGACCGGGCTTAAACCTAGACGGCCAACAGATGGACAAAAGAGTGATCGAACTAACAATATTAATACATAACCAATACACAGTCAATTTCTACTTCATTGATGCAATATTTTGCAATAAGCAACTATTACATTTTATCCCGGTCGCACACCAGAGCAATAAGCAACTAGCAACATAAATGATCGTCTACTCTATACAAACAAATAGTCAAATGCACACTGAAACAGCTGCTTAAAGGTAGGTTTTCGTGCCGAGTGCCGCAGCGGAGCCCGACCCAGCGTTGCCAGATGCATTTGATGAAAAATCCCAACTATATCTAGTGGGGATTTTTTATCAATTGCATCTGGCAACGCTGGGTCGGGCTCCGCTGCGGCACTCGGTCGCAGTAACGTAAACCCACCTTTAGGTGTGGATTGGACTATTTTTATGTATAGAGTAGACGATCATATATGTTGCTAGTTGCTAATTGCTTATTGCTGCGGGGTAAAATGCAATAGTTGCTTATTGCAAAATATTACATCAATGAAGTAGAAATTGAAGCCATGAAAAGGAGCAGAAAACTTTTTAATTTTTTTCATGTAGATGTGTGAATAATAAACTAAATCGACGACTAACTTTAATAAAAAATTAATACTCACCACACCCGACTTCATCTTCTCCGAAAAGACACTGAAAATTGCCATCGCATCGCTCCTGCGGCTTGTAGCAATATTTGGGCCTTAAGCTACATGCTATTTCTCCCTTTGGACACACATCTGCAAATAAACAGGCTATTATTGGATGGAGAGGTTGTGTGTAGTTCTAGTAGCCTATCTTGCTAGTAATAAAAGAAAATTAAAAATATGTACGAGAAGAACAGAAGGATAGTTTGATTACTAGTAAATTTATGATCCCTGTGGAAATCGCGTCGTTAGACAAAAACAATTAAACGAAATTTGTATTGATCCCCGTCAAACGACGTGATTGTAAGGTGATTAGATTTAACTCTCATTCATCCCTCATCAATATCATCCCTAAAATTCTGTGTGCTATAAATTTTCTTCAAAATTCTATATTTTATAAAAGTTATTAGTGATTTTGGTGATATTTTTTGTGTTTTGGAATATTCTAAATCAGAAGAACTTTCAAAAATGTAAATTTCAGTGGATTTTACCAAGAACTACAACAATTTCCCATCGAGGAACATTGAGGTTATTTTGCCGGTGGAACTTCCTTATGGGACTCCCCACCAGTTATGGCATACGCTAATAATAATAATAATAATAATAATATCATCCCTTCTTTATTACCCACGCACAAGCCAAGAGCTTGTGTGGGCATCACTACAGAAAAAATAGTTCATTCATTGAAAATAAATATTCTTATTCTTATCATCATCATCTTTCCCATTAACCACGCACAAGCCAAAAGCTTATGCATTATTACAGGCATTACTTCAGCAAAAAAAAACATGTTTTCATGCAACATGTTTACTCTTATTAAACAATTTCAAAAATTTTCAATGTCAAAATCTAAGGGCCGGTTCATGAGCTCGGGATTTAGCCAAGTCCTAGACTAAAACGGGTGGCCACCGTAGCATCGTCAAACATTAGCCTCCACACTATGTACTAAGGGCTCTCTATGCTGCTAACCCACTAAACAGTCGAGACAAACGTTTGTCGATGCAACGGTAGCCACCCGTTTTAGTCTAGGACTTGGATAAATCCCGAGCTCATGAACCGGTCCTAAGTTTCCATAGAATTCAGATTATTGTTAATTTGGCTTACATCGATCCAGAATTTTTCACATTATCTTCTACAATATCTTCAAGAAATTTCAAGTGTTTGTTTTTGGAGTGAAAATTAGTGACTGTGAAAGACAAGCAACACAACCTGGATTTGGAGTGATTTCTAAATTGGAAAATGGACAGTTTTAGGCGTAAGCCTCTTGAACCTTTCATTCAGTATTATTTGTACATTACTAAATGAATAAACGTGGAAAATCTATCAAATTTTTTTGTTGAAAATGTGTGCAAATCGATACTGACTGTGTGTAGGACAATGCAGTTCATCTTCTCCACCCGGACACTGTTTGACGCGATCGCAACGCATGGACGCTGGCAGGCACGTGCCATTGTAGCACTCGATCCGATCCTCGCCACAGTTACTCACGTACTCTGTCACAGAAAATGATAGAATTATTTTGTAATAAAGATTTCAAATGATAAGGAATACATGAACAAGAATCAAATTAATGAAAGAACAGATAATAGAATTAAACAGATTCATTGGAAAGATAAAATTAATAGATCAAGAAATAAAAAATTGATAAGATTGATTAGAAATACATCTTCTTCTTCCTCTTCTCTTTCTTCTTCCTTTTTCTTTCCCTTTTTTTTATTCCAACTTCTTCATCTTCTTCTTCCTCTTGCTCTTCCTCATTTTCTTCTTTTTCTTCTTCGCCTCTGCCTTATTTAATTTATCTATTCATTTAGTTTATTTCAATAATTATTTTAGTGTTGTGTTTAAAGTGATATATTTCATTATTTTTCATATAATTGTTTCTCTTTCACTTCTATCAACTTAATTTTATTTTCATTTTTATTAACTTAGAATCAATAGTATGGAATTGTATTAAGAAATATAGACTATACTGTTGGTACTCCCATGCATGCGGACAAGCCCTTTGAACTCAACATATACATATTATTATTTTAGACTATACTGTTGGTACTCCCATATATGCGGACAAGCCCTTTGAACTTAACATATACATATTATTATTTCTGTCAGAAATTTGTTCTGTTCATATGAATTGTTTTTGACTTGAAATGAAACTTCATTTATTTATCATAAGGTTCATAGAGCGTTGCTACACATGATTTGGCAATAAAAAATCTTTCTTTCATTAATTTGATACTGATGAATACCAAATGCCTCCTTCTTCTTCTTAAGTTAACAGCCGTTGGGCTGGTTGGCAGCAACTCTCCACGCTTCTCTGTCATCCGCCATCCTTTTCATGTTGCTGTAGGTGACACATCTCAAATCCTTCAAAAGTTGTTCTGTAATGCCTCCTTATAAATGCAATATTAGTGTTACAGGTTACCTGTCATAAAATTCAAAGAGAAGCCGCGAGCGCCCGGAGTCGGATGGGAGTAGACGAAGGTGATGTTGGCCGGGCTCTGAGTGACGGTGATCGTTCGCGGGAAGGCGCCATCGCTGCCGCACAGAACGTGAGGCAGGCTGCCGTTCGAGTTGCCCGGCAGAATCAGTCGGTTACGGCGACAACACAGTGAACTCTCCACAAAGTACGGCTTTCTACAGTTGACGTCTTGGCCTATATCTAAATCGGTCAGACTGTAAAACAAAAAACACAATTTCAAATAAATAACACAATATTTGTGATATTATGAGAGCCTTTCGGTCAGACTGTGAAACAAAAAACACAATTTCAAATGAATAACACAATAGTTGTTTATGCAATGGTTGTGATGTTATGAGAGCCTTTAAACGACGAGTGAGATACCTTGGTTAAAATACGAGCGGCAACGCCGCGGGCTATTGTAATGTATCTCAAGAATAAATAATACAACCATTGCATACACTAAATTCATCCACCGACGTGATTTTATATGATTTTTAATATGACGTTATTTTACAGAGATCAATGGAGTGGCCATAGCCGAATGGGTTAAGTGCTGGCTTTGTAACCTAGAGGTCCCGGGTTCGAACCCAGGTCAGACCGTGAGATTTTAGCTCGAGCCACTCCACGTGTTTCGGAGGACACGCTAAGCCGTCGGTCCCGGCTGCCTAAAAACAGTCGTTAAGTCACGTCAGAGACCCTGAACTGATCAGGAGTGACCTGAAAACTCTGACACCAGACCTGAGCCAGCCAGGTTACACGGAATAATTATTATTATTACAGAGATCAATAGAAATTTCGTTGCATTTGATGCATTTTCGTTGGTTTCATTAGATGTTTTTAATTTGCGGCGTTCAAATTCTATTGGCTTTTCGTGCAACTGGACGAAGACAGTTATTATTTATAAAATAACGGGATACTACAAAATTTGCCAGCGATTTACAAAAATTGAAAAAGGTTTCTCGTTATTCTAATGAATATAGCAGGATCCTTTTAACTTGTCAGAAATCAGCTGTTCGGGAATAATTAAACATTGATTTCGACACAATAATCAAAAGGCTTAAAGACCCCTAAAGTCTTTAAAAGACCTTTTTAAAGAAGACCCTACAAAGAATAACTTTTTAAAAGACCTTTTCAATAATCTGCGAGATTCAGCATTTGTAGGTTAAGTATTTGATCATATGCTCGTCGATCATATGTTTTCTGACAAGTTAAAAGGATCCTGCTATAGGTTATTGCGACACTTCTAGTCTTTTTATTCCAATTGGATATCTAATACAAAATTACTTATACTAGCCTACCTACCAAACGAAAATGAGTAATCACCTGAAATGTGTATATGGAATATAACAGCAACTAATAAAATCTACAGAAATAAATAAAACAATAATCCCTATACTTACTGGATTTTTAAGAAAGTGCCTGGTGGCAGGGGTATCTTCCAAACATTACAGTAGACTTGATTCAATAACGATGGATAATTTGGACTAGAGATTACTCCATCAAACTCTAGCAAATACTGTTCAGTACACTGAACGGGTTGCTTACTCCATGACTCTTCAGCGAATACTGTGGAATAATTCATAAATCAAAAATGAATTATACATAGAGTAGAGAAACTATGAATAACGTACGTAGACTTGATTTATCTTTATTACTAACAGACTTCAAAGCCGTAGTGTGTAAGGCTAGGCGTACACCGGTTAGTCAAGACAAGACGACATTAGTCACAGTAATTCACATAGTTGCTTATGAAGCAGTACACACCGATGCAATGACTAATCAGTGTGTGTTGCTTCATAAGCAACTATGTGAAGTACTGTGACTAAACGTGACTAATCTTGTCTTGTCTAACCGGTTTACGCCTAGCCTTAGATTGTAGTCTACTGATAAATAAAAGTGATGAAGGTGGTCAACTTAAAAATGACGCACATATAGGCTACCACTAATGTAGGCTAATTATCAGTATTATTATATTACTCTAAAATTTATGTCATAGCCCACCGGTATTTTCCTACTGGAATTAATCATTTTTCATGAGCAAAAACAAGAGAGTTATTTAAATGGTTCTGTTTCAGTAATACTTTACAATGTGAAATAATTGTAAGAGAATGACTAATTATTCAAATGGCAAGTAAAGTAGTACAGTAGGCTATGAATTTAATTTGGCGGATGGCATTAGATAGATATTATCTTTTTGCCATCGGATTCTACAGTCATCAGCAATGTCAAGAGATAATATCTCCATTTATCTATCTAATGCCATCCGCCAATTTAAATGATTACTACAATATCATTTGTAGAGCCACAAATAGTAGAATAACCTTTTCAATAAATTGTAGTACACATTTAGTAATTAAGTTAGCTGTGGAGTTTTGTTCAAGTTTAGCGTAAAGTATACTAATCTACGAGGAAATACTCACGTCCTAGATGGAAAGAATAGAAGAATAGTTCGAATAGGAGAGTATAGCCGTTCATAACTGATTTATTTTCATCAGATACCACTTTTTTCCTAGAAAATAAAACCATATTATGAATAAAGCATTCTAAAATCAACTTACTTCAGTTAAGAGAGTAATCAACAAAATCTGATAGGATTAAAGACTATAAAATTGTTAATGGTTTAAAAATATTGATTAATTATTGAGACATAATTACATTAACTCACTTCCATAACTTGTAGAGATTTATTATGCTCATAAAAGCTATCGTAGCTGCGTTACAGTTGTGACGATGAAATTAATGCACCACTTATATGCAAGACATTAAACACAGCCAGGACATTTATGATAATGTTGAGAGAATTGATTGAGGAGCATAATAAACTATACCTAGTAAGTTACCGTATCTGATAACCCCAATAGCCACTCGAATTATTCTTGAAGAAATGAATAACATTGACAATAAACATAGATTAATGAGTTATCAATAAATATCACAGTATACAACCATCAAAATAAAACTATCCAGGAGAACTTACCAAATTAATATTACGTTTTTGAAGATTTAGGTTTTATAATGGTAAACAGCACATCATATCACAAGATAGCTAACAATTCTACAACTAATGGAAGATTTTAAAATCATCTGAAATGTCCAGTATTATTCACGTTTTTTCTAATAATAATTTGAAAAAATCTACAAATTGACAATATTAATAATTAGGTGTTATCTTCTTAGAACAAAATACACAAAACATCAACTCTCGCCTTGCTTTCCTATTTTGCGTTTGCCTTGAGAACAACAGAAGCAGAACAGTCGAAAGAAAAGTCGAAGAAACATCTGGTCTCACAGCCCTCACAATAGTACTGGGAGCAGCTGATGAAAAATATCATATTTCTTGATAAATTAGTTCATTTTACAGTACATTCATGAATAAGCAATTATTATTTTAATTTCTCTTCATCAATTGCATTGATCATTCATTATACCTATGAAACGCTTTTATGCATATTTTTTATTAAAAATGTAGATCAATGAAATGAGGTAGGCATTGACTTCTCCATTTCGGCCATTATTGTTTTGGTGTATGTCAATTTGTCAAAAACTTGGTTATCTAATGAGTAATGACTGTTGTCTCAATGTTTAATCGCTGATTTGTACCCTTTTCTTTATTCTCAATTTAGGCATAGGCCTGTAATAAAATCCACCTTTTTCAAGTAGTAAAAAAAGTAAAGTGCCCTCATAAGTTGTCTTTGGAACCCTGGGTGAAATTCAGCTCTAATCGTGATAATAGCCTACGTCTCTTTACTAAACCCAGTTAGAAATGGGATGTGATGGTGGAACTATCCCCAAACGGGATGAGCTTGTCAGAACCAAGAAGAAGCCCGAACAGGTTTGTTGTTTTCAACTGTTATTGATTAGTAATAACTTATCTTGTCCAATAAAATGCCAAAATTAGCCTTGAGAGAGAATGGTTCAATGAGAAATTGTTGACTCAAGATGGAGGTTGAGCTAATTCCTCAGAATCAAAGCTATAGCCTGTAAAAACTTTGGAATTCAATGAGGAGTTTAATTGTAATAATGCTATTCCATACGGTATTGGAATATTAGCGCATTGTTGGTATGTTTTTGTTGAAAACGCGATTTCTAAGCTATGACCTGCACTATAGTGCGATTCACGTCAAGAGGTCAGCATTGCTTAGATGGGAGTTTGCTATCCTTGTTCAGCACAAGGCAGCTGCTGATGTCTCTATCCTATTCGCACTGTGCATTGTTGTCGCACACAGTCCCAACAAACACGTGTGGTGTAGTTTTCTCTTTCTCTCTCAATGAAACTTGGCATCAATGCTCCTCATATAAACAATGCTGACTTCTTGACGTGAATCGGACTATAGACACTAGACCTGCAAACCATTATAAGTTATATGTGTTGGAGTTTGCATGTCCAGTTTGTGAATAACTATCGCTCGCATGCAATGTAAAAAAGGCCTTTGGTTTGTAAAGACTAGAGATCATTTCACTGTTCTTGAAGTTTTATACATCACACTCATCAGCTAGAAAAATAATCTGTATTTTAATTTTAAACTTCACTTTCATGGGCCGCTCAATGAAATAATTTTTGTACTATGTAAATTATGATTTATGTTTCAGAAAGATAAAGATGCAGAGTTATCGTACCGTTGGCGCCACTGCAGTATAAACCAGCAGCCATTGCAGAAGCCAATAGTGGCGTGCCAGTTGGGACGTCTGTACAGTAAAACATCGGTCATTGAAGGATTACTGGATAGAACCACTCTACCAGAAACTGCCACGCACATCAAGTCGTTGAAGGTATTGTATCAAATAAACTTTTCTCTGGGTCTTTTGTCCGGTTGTTTATTACGGAATGAAAATTAATATATGTGCGGTACTTTTATGAATAGCTGTGAAAATGAAATTCGTGGCACAGACTTGGGCACAACTCACATTTGGATACTTAGCGAGTCGGAGAACAAAAGGGGGTTTTAGACGAGGCGTGTAGCAAGCCGCTTGTTACTGGTTACTTGGTTTAAACACCAACAAGCTAGGTTATAGGACAGTAGCAAGCCTCAGGTAAGTAACAAGCCCCGGGACACGTTCAGAATGTAGCAAGCGACTTGTCAACTTACCCGCTTGTAGGAGGTCACGTGATCACAAGTGACTTGTTACGGCCCCTGTGTAAATGCCGCACTGGCAAGTTACAAGTCACTTCTTGTCAGTCTACAGCGCTCCTAGTGACAAGTTTTGACGCGATAGCTGCAACAGCTGTCGCGACAAGCCGACATTTACAAGTGACTTCTTAATAATTTGTCTAAACGCCCACAAGCGCCTGCGAGGTAAGTAGAAGCTGGTAAGTCAAACAGTGACTTTTACAAGTGACTAGTAAAAGCGACTTGTTCACGTCTAAAACCTCCTAAACATATGATGAAGACACCGCCATGTCTGATTAAAAAAAATCAGCTTTGTTCACCGAGTCTTTGAGTCTATTCACATGTAAGAAGTGCGTTAAGTAAAGGAGAAATTTCTTCCAACTCAAGCTTTGGAGGCTAGTTAGTTACCAACTCCACCATTTTCTGTGGCGTCAATCAGAATGGGTAGTAGAATTTTGTCTGCTCAGAACTGAACGAGTGTAGTCTCTGCATTGGTCATGCATCGTTTCGAATAATAAAACGCAGTAATGTGATGGAGGTCAAAAATATCAAAAGGACCCTAATAAAGCCCGGGACACGGTGTCTCGGTACGGAGAGTGGACGACTATATCAGCTTAGCTATTCACACATAGGAATTCAATGCATTTAGATTCCACACAGCTAATATATGAGCATAATATTGTATGGTCGTACACTCTACGAGCCTAGACCCGGCCTTGTTGCGAATATGTGTGTCCCGACCTTGAGTTGTGAATGAACAAAGTGGTGAGTTGGGGCTTATTCTTGAGAAGTATTGGAGTATTGTTTACTTGGCTATACTGCAGACCAGGGGGCTGTCATAGACGGAGTGGAAGTATTGTATCTTCCCTATGTTAAAAATGGGTGTAGGCTGAGTCTCGATCACGCTAGTTTCCGGACGGAGTTTTGGCGCTGTATTTGAATTCAGAGCCTTTAGGTTAAGTTTCATTTTCATAAAGACTTTTAAAAGTTTATGGTATCTTTTGCGGTATAAATCAAAACTGTTGAGAGAATATGGTTAATATTTACGGCAAAATATAACATTTTTGTTAGATTCTTTGTTTTTAGGTTGGTTTGAGTAGAAGTAGTTGTGATTCTCTACTACAGGTTAGAATGTTTATTCACTAATTCACTAATAATGGTTAACTTCCAATGTCGTTACGCGTGTATCAAACTTTTGGATTATTCTTCAATATCATTGACCTAATATCGTTATGCGTGTATCAAGCTTTTGAACCATCCGCTATTCAATCAGAATCAGCTGTAATTATTATCAATTTACGATGTTTTCAAATACACCGCTAAAAGTCCGTCCGGAAACTAGCGTCATCCTACTCCCCTTATTTCTCTTACTTCCAGTCCCTAAGATGTCAGGTCCCTGCTGCAGACGTTGTGGTGGGAGAGAATAGTAGAGGATTTCACATCGCATCTCTTAGGAACTCTGTTTTTGCCTCCCATGTTGGAAGAAATAATATAGATATACTGTCTTCTGTTTATCTATTGTCTGTGGTCGTGTTCACTATATCTACTATTTATTTAGTTACAAATAGCTTTGGAAACACAAACAACTTTGACAACACAGAAAACTTTAAGAATCGAAGCACAGACACAAACACGAGTCCAAAACCTCTTTTCTTCCAGATTTTGATAAATATTTCACATGAAGACTATATGTTCACATTTTTAGTTAATAACAAACTCCTCAAGTTAATTAAAAATACATATGAAAACTAATCAAACAATATTAGATAATCTATTTCATGTCTTATTTTGTTTACTTCAACGATTTCATTTCAAGTTCTTAATTTATTCAATTTCTAGGACGTCAAAGAGTTGGAACTGACTGCAAATCCGGCGTTTTCGGATGGAGCCGAGAAGGGAGATGGATACGTGGACCGACAGTGTTCACCGTTCATTTGCCCGGTGATCGGACTCGAAATGAACGGCAAGTTCAAGTTCTGCTTTTTGTGGACCTGTGGCTGTGTGATGTCGGAACGCGCCATCAAATTAGTGAAGGATAAGATACAGATGTGTCATAAGGTGGGTCATCAACTTCAATCATCGTGATTTACCTTAGAACAGAGCTGGAGGCTTCTCTGGAAAACTTTGAATTTAGCTAAAATAATTTGTCAACTACACTCATAGAGAAAGCATTACAAGTAGATAGTTCATGCCCATGTTAAAGAGTGAAGGCCGGTGTTTGAAATCAGATGGTGGTGTTATCTCTGAGTACTCTATGTTACTTTGTGTTCTTGAATGGCGAGACCTCTAGCGCCCCTAGCTTGACCGTACAGGAACTTCGTGGAATAGAGTCTTGACCGTACAGAGAAATTGCAACAACGTTCCCATGAATTATCTACTTGCGTAGATATTGCTTTTTCTAATGCTTATCATATGGCATAGTTCACAGAGAGTGTATAGTAACAGTGTGGCCATTTCTGTGAAGTACTCCATAACAGTATGTGGAGATCATTTTTTACCGCCGCCGCCATACTTTTGACAATTTTTTGAATTTTGATGGGATTACAGGCTAACATAAACCCATTCACTCATTTGTCAAATTTATTTTAAGAGAAACAACATCAAAAATAACTTTTCTAACATTAAAAATACTCTCTCTACTCTTGGTATTGTGTTAGAAGCCTTGAATGATGAAAAGTAATACTGGTAAAGGCAAAATGTAGGTAAGAAGTTAATCACTTATCATAACATATGATTTGCTTTTCATTCCAATGTAAATCCTATGGGAATTGGCAAAAGCATGGTGTATTTAACCAATCAGAAGTGTGACATCCAATGTCCATACTGTTACTATACACTATCTGTAGTATAGTTCAGTAACTCACTGTTCAGTTCCTCCAAAAGCAGACAGATGGAGCTCAGTTTATTTTACCACTCACTATTAACCTCATCTGAACTGTCCCAATATTAAAGTAGCTGTCATTAGTAATTTTACAAAGGGTTTTTAGTAAAACAAAAGAATATCACTATAATTAGTACAGTAATTATAATTATTAATTAGTAGATATAGTAGGCTATTTAGTAATTGTAATAAATATATAATTAGTAGATATAGTATTTAGTAATTTTATAAAAATAGCACTATATAGAGTTTAATTTAAAATAAGTAAGAAGTAATGTCAATGTTGCTAAGTATGCCTACTAATTATCAAAGACTTATTCAGTGGCTATATTCTCTTGTTTGAAATACTCTATTTAGAATTACTTTGAAACAGAGATTTCATTGCTGTGAAAGAGAAATATATAGATTGAGTTGATACCTACCAGCTGAAGGATTAACATTGTTTGTTGGTGAGAATACTATTGTTCAGTCAAGACTCAAGAGGTGCGAGAGTCAAGGTTGTGGTCAAATTTGTTTCAAAACTTTGCTTCACAGATTCAATATTATTCTCAGCTTTAATAATATTCATTCAAGATTACTGCAACCGAAAAAGTATAATCAGATTCATTTAATTTGACGCTTGGCATTAGATAGATAGAGAGTGAGAGATATTATTTCTTTGCCAATGTACTCTACGGTCATCAACAACGTCAAGAAAATAATATCTATCTATCTATCTAATGCAAAGCGTCAATTTAAATAAATCTGATTATAATGTCTCTTCAACCATGACCTTTGTTCTACATTCAGCCGATAAACTTGCTTATTATTTACAATATTATACTGAATTTTGAATGTATCACATTAATCAAATTCTGATATTTTCCAAAAAAAACACACATTTTTCAAAATATGAATATTTTTCTAGTTGTAGAAAAATCGATGATTTGCATTTTACAATTGTTTCCGTGTTATTCCAGTGCCAGAAACAGTACGAGGATGAAGACATAGTGGTTTTGAATGCGGCCAACGACGATTTGAATGTAATGACTGAGCGAATGATCACCAGACAGCTGAAAGCGAAGGCTGAAAAGAAGGCGAAGAAGGCCAAAGTGAAAAGTGAAGAAGATAGTTCTCAAATATCGGCCAAAACTGGTGTGAATGGCTCGGCGGCTAACGGCTCTAGCTCAAGCAATGGCCTTAAAACTTCAGCAGCTAGCTCAAGCAGCAATGGTAAGTTGAACAAAGATAATAACATTAAACAATAGTTATTTGTTTAGAGATTGTGAAATCATAGTGTGGCCATTGGTGTGAAAGGGTACATAGGAATGTATTTGGTTCATAACAGTGTTTTGGAACGTTTTCTTCTCCTCCACCGTATTATAGCAGGATTCTTTTAAATTGTCAGAAAACAGCTGATTGATGTACGCTCGTTTACTGACGTTAAATCAGCTGTTTTCTGACAAGTTAAAATGATCCTGCTATACTTTTGCCAATATTTTCAATTATGATTTGGGCTTGCAGGAAAATTTGAACCTATTCACTCGTATTTCGAACTTCCCTAACTTTTTCCTAGAGGACCGACATTGAAAATCAGAAAAATAGTTTCTCCTACAGAAACTGTATAATAACAGTGTGGTCATTGGATGCCTCGTTCTTGATTGGTTAGCTTGGTCAAATCCACCATACTTTTGCCAACTTGAAGATATTGACTTGAGAAGATATTTGAATCATAAGTGACTTATGACCATAATTCTTAGGCTAGGCGTACACCGGTTAGTCAAGACAAGACGAGATTAGTCACGTTTAGCCACAGTAATTCACATAGTTGCTTATGAAGCAGCACACACTGATGCAATGACTAATCGGTGTGTGTTGCTTCCAGCGACCACATAATACAAATAGACGGAGCATTCCTATTACTTCAACATTACGGGTGATGAAGCCAATTTCTGATGCCTAGACCTAAGTAAGATGGCGGCGGTTCACATGAGTGGGAGAGAGACAAGATTATGCCAGCTGTTTTTCTATCTCTCTCCCACTCATGTAAACCGCCGCCATCTTACTTAGGTCTAGGCGCCAGAATTGGCTTCAATACTGAGCCTGAGTGCTCCGTCTATTTGTATTATGTGGTCGCTGGTTGCTTCATAAGCAACTATGTAAAGTACTGTGACTAAACGTGACTAATCTCGTCTTGTCTTGTCTTGACTAACCGGTGTACGCCCAGTCTTATGAATCATAAGACCTCGAAACCGTAATTTGCCTATGCCAGTGTTATTTTTATCATTTTAAGTTTTTAAAAATTCTAAATAAGGGTGGAGAGACTATATTTAGTGTAAGAAAAGTGATCCTTTATGTCCTATTGAAGAAAGTTTGAAAAATGGGTTTGAAATCCCATATCAGAATTCAAAATTATGGCAAAAGTATGGCGGTGGCGAAAATGTACCAACACACTATTCACGCTAATGACCACACTGTGATTGTATAGGCTCAGCAGTTTCTACACCCTTCAATAGAAAGCTTTTTGAAAGCTTAAAATGATGGAAACTAACACTGGCATTGAAAAAATTCGAATTCCATCAAATAAAATAACTCATACACTTGACTGTTGAAACGAGGCAAACCAAGATATGGGTGTCTAGTGTTTGGGAGACCTAATCAGCTCTTAGTTCAAGGCTATTTTATTCGATGGAAAATTTGATCATACGGCTTGAGAAACTACTTAATTCAATGGTGGTTGAATTTGATTGGCCTCCATATTGATATTAATTTATAATAATATTTATTGAACAAAATTCCTGATAATGCCATAAAATGCTCTGAAGACTTCCAGAGAATTCGCTACAGCGAATATTGACAACAGAATAATAGCTAAACTGGACCACACGAAAATGAAATGCTCAAGGTTAAACATTTCTTTTGATACCGCCACCCTTCTCTCCAAACAGGGTTGCCTATTGTGTATAGACTATAGAGTGAGGGGTGGAAGATTTTTTCACTAAAGTGGCAACAGTGCATAGTGGAGCATGTGACCTTGACCATTTCATTTCCGTATGGTCCAGTTTAGCAAGGAAATTCGCAGTAGCGAAAGTCTTCAGAGTATTTTATAGCATTATCAATTATGAATTTTGTTTAATAAATTATTATGATTAAAAAATCAATTGAATAGTTGCAATATCCCAACTGCTTCTATCTTTATATTAATTTAGCCAATTAATATTTGAATTATGTTTGCTTTACAGGTACTGGTAAACGTGCTTTGACAACAGGTGCAGACATTCCGAATCCGGAAATGAAGAAAACTAAGAAAGATTACAGCGTGGCCGATGACCCTAATGCCAGTTCAGTTTTCAAGTCGCTGTTTACGTCTCATAAAAACGCCAAACAACAGACCAGGGCGCATTGGGTCACCTACAATCCTTTTTACAATTGATTTCAATGTAAATAATTTATTCAATTTTTCAGATGGCTAGCAATTATTGTTATAGGCTAATAAACGGTATTAAACTACACCAATTTTCATTCACTGCTTCTTTGATACAACTATTGCTGCCTTCAAAAGTTGCGATTGGCATATTATGCAAGTCCGTGGTCAAGTTAGGGCTTGGTATTGTAAATCCGGATTCAAGGACATTACTGTCCAAACTTCGCCTCTTCAGAAAAATGAAGAAGTGTTTCTATCCTATTCAAGACGACAGGCGTCCAAACTCAAATGTCTGAACACTAATTTTTTTGCTTATTATTGGAGATGTCGACTATTTTTCAGGCAGTCGGGAGTGGCCATTCTGTTAAATAAATCTGGTCTGTAGACTGGGATTGATGCTGGTATACCTTTAGATTATCAGACCTGCGCTTATCGCCCTCGGCTCCTTTCTTTTAATGGTCAAATCTTTCAAATTTGTTCTTATGAATAGTAACACATGTGACATTAATTGGTGTCATTATAAAAGAAAGGCATTTATTATTTAAAATTACCTAATATTATAAATCTTGAAAATAGGTCGATTGCGAGTCGTCTCATTTATTAGAATAGATGTCATTTGTAATAATTCATACTACAATATTAAAATGTCACTTATATTGCAATTTAGAATAATAAATGAGCTTTCACACAACTATAGTATTACAGTATTCTTTTAATTTTATTTAATTCATGTAAATTTTTATTTTTATTTCTAATTTAGGTGAGCGAAAAATGTTTTGCTTATAATTGATATTTTTTCTTTCCATTTGTATTGTGAATTGTTATTCAAATGTTTGTGAAAAGGCAAATAAAATATTTCATTCAAATTTGGCGGATGGCATTAGATAGATAGATATTGTTTTTTCCCATCGGACTCTACGGTCATCAGCAACATCAAGAAATACTTGCAAAGGATGAGATAGGGTGAGGGATTTTGATGTATAAAATGTAATATTAATTTAACGTAAATAGTTGAAGTATAGTGTTACCGCCAATATAATCGGCCAATGCCTCATATATTGTGGTAAATGTCGGCTGTTGTCAGGGGGCTGTCATAGACGGAGTGGAAATATTGTATCTTCCCCATGTTAAAAAGGGGTGTAGGCTGAGTCTCTAGTTTCCGGACGGAGTTTTGGCGCTGTATTTGAATTCAGAGCTTTTAGGTTAAGTTTCATTTTCATAAAGACTTTTAAAAGTTTATGGTATATTTTGCGGTATAAATCAAAACTGTTGAGAGAATATGGTTGATATTTACGGCAAAATATAAAATTTTTGTTAGATTCTTTGTTTTTTAGGTTGGTTTGAGTAGAAGTAGGTATGATTCTCTACTACAGGTTAGAATGGTTATTCACTAATTCACTAATAATGCTCAACTTCTAATATCGTTACGCGTGTATCAAACTTTCGGATTATTCTTCAATATCATTGATCTAATATCGTTATGCGTGAATCAAGCTTTTGAACCATCCGCTATTCAATCAGAATCAGTTGTAATTATTATCAATTTACGATGTTTTCAAATACACCGCTAAAAGTCCGTCCGGAAACTAAAGTCATCCTACACCCCTTATTTCTCGTACTTCCAGTCCCTGAGATGTCAGGTCCCTGGCTGTTGTAATTTGAATTCAACCGCCTTGTGAACTGTAGTGTTCGCCAACTTCCCAGGTAGAGTGGCAGCTCTGAATATGCAAATACTGTATCCGGTAATGAACTTTTTACTGAACTGTTCGCGTATGTCTCTTCCTGTCTAAAAGTGTTTAAGCTTGCTGTAGTTCGCTTTGTTACTCTTATACAGGGTGTCCCAAAAATAGTGATGCCAGTACTACCACGGTATTCTACAAGTCAAAACAAACAGAAAATGTCGTTGGCAAAATGCTGATTTCTCCTTAGTTTACCTGTAATCCGCCATTTTGTGTTTTTAATATTTTTCATCATATCTCGTTGAAAAAACAAGATTTTCTTATGAAATTTGGTAGGGCTATAATTAAAGGTGTGGTTCACAAAATACATATATCAATAAATTTCAATATCTGTTTTTTCCAAAATGGCGACCGACTAAACTTTTCAATTCGATTTTACTGGAGAAATGTTGCTTTTTACGATAAAACTTCCAGATACAAAAATGTAGACAATTTCATTCTGAATAAAATGGTATATAATTGTAAAGAATCGGATGATGAATAACCGAGATATGGCTATTTGAAGATTACAACTTCTGTGTCTCTTCATTTCTTCAGCAGTGAGACATGAGAATAAATTTATGAATGCAAAACATATGTTTGCCTATCTTTGTCACTCGAACGTTCCCAATTTATTATTGGATGGAACAACCAATTGATGAATTTCATGAATGCGAAAATATGATACAGTAGTAAATTTGAGAACGCTCAAGATAGGATAAGACATGAGAATAAATTTATGAATGCAAAACATATGTTTGCCTATCTTGAGCGTTCTCAAATTTACTACTGTATC